>JAUTXW010005173.1:275000-998531 GCA_030620095.1 Kuschelorhynchus macadamiae
AACAACGCATTTTTATTACATGTTTTTGTTTAAAATTTTAATTATAATGTTTTGTTTATTTTTATTAAGTCGTATTGACATGCCATTACGGCTATACGGAAATTTTGTTTATTTTTTATACTCCTACGGTTGGTAGGTATGTATTAGTATTAGTTAAGAACTTAATAATGACATAAAAACATGTATGTCAAATACAACTGTGCATTATTTCCTTTAAGCTGGCTTAAACGCTGGATACAAGTAGGTAGCTCATGGTTTCTACATTATCAAAGTAGCTCAACACCTTGAAAAGGTTGGACCACTGATCTACACAATATCGAAGAATTAAAATCTCTATTTAATGAAAGTATATAAATACCAGTACCAATTAAAAGCAAATCCACTGTTTGAAATTCTAAATGGGCAAATCTATAGACCCATTGGAACAGCCGGAAGTTTTAAGTGCAAGAAACTTATTTCAATTTAATATAATAACCCTCAACAACTAGTTGTAAAGAATCATTTGCGCTAAAGGTGGACAATTCAAACATTTCTTTTGAGATTTGCTAAAATGAAGTTGCAATTTAAAACTTTTACAAAAAATTTAACTAAAAAAAATAAATCACGTTTTCTGGGTTTCAAATAGCTATAAATTTATTTGTAAAAAGAAAAATTTCGGATTTTGATGCAATTTCATATTCTGAAAAAAATATGTAATTTTCTGAAATAATTGGCCAGTTTGTTTTGGTATAATCTTTTATAACGCATTATTCAATAAAAAACTTTTTTTTCGAACATATCCGAATTCAAAAAATTGTCTCATCAGGTTTTGCAGGACCCCCTAGTAGCGTAGGAGGGATACACGAGAGAGTAACCAAAGTGCCCTATTTTCAGAAAAATGAGAAAGTGTCAATATCTCGAAAACCGTGGATTATTATATTATTACTATGGTAGTGGCCAGACCTTTTCAAAGTTATCCATCATTTACGGGACATCCTATATAAATATACTATGTAGGTGGCAAAGAAAATTAAAATACACAGTCTATAACACATAAAAATATTTAATACAATATGAGTTAACATTCGGACTATATAATTTTCTACACATTTTTCACTTCTTAGATAGAACTAACAACTAGTTTGGCAAAATTTACAGTTCGGAGATTTCGTAAATTACCTAAAAAATTAAAACTTAATTAGATGATATTTAGAAACTAAAATATATAGATCGTGAATTGTAAACAAAATATCAACTTGTTTATGTATCGTATTAGGATATATGTACTTTTCTAAGAAAAATTACTGTCATGCTGCTAGCCTGTTTTAGTAGTATAATATAAAAAGGCGCACCACCTAGTGGAATTAAGAACTTTAACTTGTTCATTCAGACGCCCAACAGAATAAAATTTTTAGCAGGAAATAATTTATGTGCGTTATTTTATTCGTAATAAATTGAAGTTAAACTTGCACCAACAATTTGTGCCTCTGCAAGCAGTGCAGAAATGTAAAATAATTATATATAAAGGTTTTGATTACATTAATGTACTACTAAAATCATTTAGGAACATGCACCAATTTTTAAGAAAAATGTTCAAATTGTTCGTAATAAAAGAATAATTCTATATGTTATTTAATAGACACAGCAGAATAAGAAAATGAGTTTATGTTTATTTACTACTTACTTCTAGACCACATTTATTACTAATTCTAATATAATATTTATCCTAGTATGAACAGCTACCATAACACTGATATAAATGGCACAACTAGAATAGTTTTTAAATCACAAATAATGTAGTTCATGTCATGCAGATTCACCTGAAATCTTTAAAAAACCTATCGAACGTATTAATAAGTATTATATTAAATTTAATACAAGTATCTTTATAATAAAAAAAATTGTATGACTAAAACTCTAAATTGTTTGAAGGTAGCGAACTGAAGCTGTTTCTAAGAAGCTATGTTACGAAGAAAAAATGAAACAAACTATATATAATTTTTTCGTACGAAAGACTACCAATTTTTTGGTTTCTAACAAGAACCGCATCTACATTTTTAACGCATTTTTTCGGATATGTGTTTGAATTGGTAAGATATTCTAGTGGTCACATTTTGATTGTTAATAGAATACATTTTACTTCCTGGAATGAACTTGATTTCTTTAATACGATTTGGACTAGTTAATTTGATTTAAATCTAAATAGTTCATCAAATAAAAAAAAACATCATGATTAACAACATTCTTTAACTCAATCACACCTATGTATGTATCATCACGGGAAACAAACATCTACCTCGGCCAAACACAACAAAATTATTACTAGATTAATTAACTTACTGGGGTGGGGTCTGCAAAAGCTCAATGCGACTACAGCTTTAACTAGCCTACAGTTTCACTTGTCAGGATAGATACTTTCATATTACTGTTATATATATCTACGATAAGTATTCAAATATTTGGGTTATTCTCCATTTTTGTCTTTTAATTGTAATTAGTAAAATGACAGTACCAATTCTAAAGAACTAGAGCTTTCTAAATTTATAGTTAATTTGGCAGTATAATTACATTAGGTACATTAAAACATCAGATCGGCTCATATCACGCAGAGAGAAAACATGTTTTTACCATTCATAATGTTACTTTCAATTTTATAATTTCGTGTTGGTATATTTTAAATTTTCCTATAGAATTAAAAATGGAAATATTGCACAAAAAAGTTAGCTTAATTTAAATTAATGTTCAATCAATAATGTTAATTTAAGGTTATATAAGCTCAATGGTCATTGCATTTATAGTAATGAATTACTTTATATTATGCTTGTTACACAATTGTAGATTAATTGTCTTTGGATGAACGTAACAATTTTTCTTGCTTTTTTTTATCTTTTTCAGTTATTTTCTAACATTTTGACACTAATAAATCACCACTTGCTCGTTGCAATCCTCATGGGCTTAACGCATATTTTGCAAATAAATATATATTCTCTTAAACTAATTAAAAAGTAAAGAATTGTTTTGTATGTTTCTATTTGTTGAATTTACATCTCCTCTGAGCTTTCGACTTTTAAGCCTTTTTCAACATATATTTAGATGTACAGTTAGTTTACAGTCAATTATATTTGTAAATATCCTGATCCCATGAAAAAGGACTAAAAAGCCAAATCACATGTTGATATGTAAACTCAGTAAATAGAAACATAGTACATTTTCTTATTATTTTTTTTTAATTTGTTCATTAACGTCAATATGTAAAAAACTCATATTGGTTATTTTTCTAGAATTATATGACTGTTCCCTGCATCTAAAATTCTAACAGGAAATTAAAAGTAGGTAGAGCTCTGCTCTGCCTAAATTCTAAATATGTTCACCAACGTTAGTTTTATTCTACATATACCTATATGGAATATACTTAGCATACTTTTTACACAGTTACCAGCTACTGTTAAATGGAATATTATCTTGGTACTTTCAAGGTTTGAACCTTTTTTCTAACCCTAAAAAACATCAAACTTAGTTTATGTTCGCTGAAGAAAATCTGCAACCGTGAGTATTTTTCTGCCTATTTCACTTACAGATTAATATAGCGCTAATATTTGCACATAGCATTAAATATTCTTATCCCGTAGTGTATAATTTACAAAGAAAACTGTAACTTAAAACTTGGTAATACAATCAGACCCCACCGTGATTGTTCAAAATCGCTCTTGATCGTTGTTTGCTTCTGTGATAATAGTTGCATTTGACTCCGAGGCTTTGGCGCATAACAGCGCTCCGTCCTACATGTGGTCAGCCACAGAAATCTATAGTGAAAAGAAACCATTATCAATGTTAGTAAGACTCACTAAGACTAAGATAATTGTTATACATCAGAATACAAAAACCTGATCTCCCATAGTAAGATTTCGTATGTTCATTAAGTCAATATCATCGGCACCCTACGAAGAAATTTTTATAGGACATGGAAGAGTTTATAAGCCATATGTTTTGACATGTTTTTGACATTTTCAAAACGAGAATACCCACTTTATATAATAATTCATAAGATTTAGTGGGAGCTTCAATTAGAAAATTGACGATTCCTTATAAGGTTTTATTGTTAGAATAAGACACAGATATCATAATATAATTTATTCTAAAAGTTTCAAAAGCTTTGGTTATTTCTAAATATTTTATGAAACATGTTTAAATAAAATTTTATAAGATTATATAAGATTTGGTAGGGAGCAGTTACTGCAGTTTTAGATGATGTAAGATCGATTTCGATTATGGCTTACCGGGAATTTTTTAAGCAGGGATATTTCAAAGTGCACAGTTGTAGAGGTGTTATGAAACATATTTTTTGGTAGCAGTCGCAACCGGTTCCAAATATATATGGTTTTTAGTTTTGAAACTTTTCTGAAGTCAAAGGCAAAAGTAAATTGAATGCCCTCTGGTGCACAGTTCAAGTTTTCGATGAAAGTAAGAAAGATTCTAAAAGATCATATATATATATATGAGAAAAAATTATTGTCTTTAATAAATCGAAAGAAATTACGAGTATAAAAAAAATCAAATTTTCAATTTTTTTTTATTACTTTTTAAACTGCGTCTAAAGTTTAAAGAAATATATCGGCTTCTATTCCATCCCTGGACCCAATTACACACATGCGGTTTTCGGCTCCCTCTGATTCAAAAAGCCTCTCGAATAGCTCCTCATTCAAAGGAATATCGGCATTTACCAAACATAGGAAATGACAGTAAATTTTCTTAAGGAGATCTTATAAATTGTGGCTACCGCTTTAAAAACATTTACATTTTATCCTGCCAATCTCAAAAATAGACGAGAAAACGTTTCTTCTAAAATGAAATCAACTTTATTTAAATATAAACTTATTTATGTCTGACACAGCAACAGCTTCGTTTTATCCAAGGCAACTTGATATTTGATTTGGGATTTTTGATTTTGGCAGAAATGGTGGTTTTGTGCAAATTTTTTCAAATTACATTTTCTCTTATTTTGGTATATGTTTTTGAATCTGGTTTTCTTTCGTGTAAAAAGAGTAAATAGTTATATTCGGCTTCGAATTCACTAAAACTAATTTTTAGTAAACGATAGCAAGACAGAAAACAAAATTTACAAATAGATTTTTTAAAAACACGCTGCGGTATTCGTTATTTTCGAAGACTTTTTAAAGACAAATATCCTATAAGAATTTTTTCTCGTAACTATGCTCTTTCAGAACGATTTTTTGTTTGTTGTTTAATACTTGAACCCTGCAGGCACCACAAGGCGACCAAGTTTTTTGGCATCTAGTAATAATAAATTATTCCTAGGTACGTTGTATTTTTTTTAACTCTATGGGACCACGGTAGGGTACAGCCGCCCCACGGGCTATTATTTTTGGTCCATATATATTTTATTATTCTCCCATTTTATACCTACCTTGACATCAGATTTGAGTGTATTGCTACGAACAGCAAAGGAAACAAGAATGGCTAAGGCGATCAACGAAATTCCCAAGGCATTGATGACGATACCTTCTTCTAACCATTCAGAGTAAGTGTTTCTGAAAGTATATTTATTAAATAAGTTAGTAAAAGCAATCATTTATTAACGTAATATTAACACGATAAGTGCGAAATTTACGAATTACCAAAAATAATATGAAACATCAGTAGCCATTTTTTCTTATTTGTGCTTCTGAAGTACTAATAAAAGGAATAAATGTACAGAGTTTTTGGTTATAAATTCCTGCTTAATAATGTTTGTAATTTTATAGATATTAAATACAAATATTTCTTAAGAGTACAAATTTATTTTTAGTATTCTTTGTAGATAAACAGCATTGGTATCTTAAATGTATATATTACAAGTTCTACCCATGGGTCTCTTCTTGCTGATTATAGATATACGATCTGACGTGTGGCCGCTTACGCGACCACTGGACTCCACCGCGTGTGGATCTCTTAAATTGTAGAAATTTATGCCTATCTGCATTTAAAACCATAAACCCTGTACAATGCGGCAAATTTGTGGAAAATATCATGCCTGGAGACTGGAGAGAATGTTTTTATAATTAATTTTTAAGTTTAAAAGCTTCCAAACCGAAAAACTCAAAACAGCCTTGGTATCTGGATTAATTTTATATGAAATTCATTTATTTCCCATGATCATACATCCCCTAGTAAAGAAAAAAAAAACAGGAAAAAGTGGATATTTAAATAGTAAAATAGGCAAAAAGACAAAATTGTATAACCCAATCACTTAATAAGACGTTTAGACATTAGATCCCTTGCACAGCCTCCCTGGGAATTGTCCTAGTTGGACAAAAAGGATCTCCTCAATTATGTTGGTGTTGGTAGGTTATCGCTCTCCCAGAATGTTGATGACACCGCAAGGCAGTTACAGATTAAATACCTCATCTTCTTGATCGTAACTTTTAAATAGTGAAGTGTCATTGCTATATCCTTGCTGAAGTATTTTAAGATTCCTCAACGTTTTACATTCATTATTGGTGTTAGTCTTCTCAGCAGTTAACAGACTATGATCATGCTAATATTAGTCTTAGTCTTGTTTTAGCAGTTTTTCCAACCTTGGTCTTGCCAAATTAGTTGATTTTGCACACTCAAAACTCGGTCTTGCACTGTTGCTTTTTTGCATCATCCAGTTTGCTTATATGATATGTCTTTTGGTTTTGGTGGTCTATACCAGTCAAACCAGTCAGTTTTAGTAATTTTATTATTACAGATTCTCAATTAGCACATATGGATAATTTCCTGTGGTCGCTATCATATGTGAAATTTGGAATGAAAGTGAGGTAATACGTTCGTCATTAATTATAAAATAAGGTTTACCGATCGATAGTGGAGATGTTAAAAAAACCTAACCTAGCGAAATATGGACACTTCTTTTGTAAGTAACATTAATTTGAAATTGGGGAACGTTATATGGCTTGCTCACAGGACTTCCTCCCAAAAAAAAACTTTGTAAAATATGTTGGTATAGGTATGCTTCCTACTAATTTTCTTAAGGTTTGAACGTTTGACCCCTACCCCCTCCACCGAAATGAATTTCTGGTTTGGACCCTCCTCGAACTGAATTTCTGGCTACATGCCTGCTTGCTCAATAAAACGGATTTATTACTTGTTCTGTTGAATTTACCGAATAATAACCAAATCTTGCCAAAAACCACGACTAGCGTTTGTGTCACGTAACGTTCTGGCCAATCATAACGTACCCTGTAAGCCTTTCACTTTTCCGTCTACCAGTTAATTAGCCTTTTTTAATATATGTATATTTTAGTGGATTATAAACAAGGTTCGTTACATTTTTGTTGTGAAGTGGTAGAGTGCCCGAATAGCATTGCAGAGGTTGTTTGTTCCAATTTCGGGTCAAGTTTAACAAATAGCCGCTGGGCCCGGTGCATATTATGTAGCATTATGGCATAATAACACGTCGTATTATACAATATACAATGGTAACATATCTACTTTTTTTCCTGACAAAATGGTGATCGCATTATTGAACGCATATATAGCTCATCGAGAAAACATTATTTTTTATTATTCTTGCTATGGGATCACTCCGGTAATATTCTGAATATTTATAAAAAAATACATAGGAGTGAATTGATAACCTCCTCTTTTTTGAAGTCTGTTAAAAATAATTGGTAAAGAAAAGTACATATGAGTAAAAAACCAAATAATAAAATTACCTAATATTCTTAGTCCAAAAAGAGTACTTAAAACAAACGGTTGGTAACCCTAATTGTGTTCCACGCTTCACCAGTAAATTAATATTAAGGTTAAGTTTTTATTGACGGTTACGACACAATTTCGGATTTCGGTGGTCTCCGCACGGCCAAGTTCGAATCTTGGTGAACGCATAGACTCTGTTAAGTCGGAACCAAATTTGCTCAGCACGATGGGGATTATACGATGCTGCAAAGAACAATAGATTGGGGAACTAGGTCCGAAAATATTAAGATTGCCAGCAGTGCGGCACTGCTTTGTTTTTTCTTCACTGTGAATGTCCTTTACTCAAAATTAAAACTCTGGGAACATATCTGCCAACAGTTGAACGAGAGTCGGTCAAGACCCCCCCCCCCCAACCAAGCGCATTGCAAAAATAGATATATCATTATTTTGCCCATATTTTGCACATAATAAATATATTCTTGCACACCCTCCCAAGAGAAACTAAAGCAGTTTTTTAAAAGGGGTCAAACTTGACTGGTCTCCCCGTCCTTCAAAATATCTAAATGTTCTTATGTACATCGATCCACCTAATTTTGTACAATTTTCCTGACTTATTCTTAATTTTTGCATACCCTCCTACGGGAAGTTATGGGGTGTTGAAAATTTGCATTTTCTCCTCCGTCTGTTATGGAATTGAAAAACCTCTTGCTACTCGATTTACCTAATTTTGTACAGTTATTTTTAAATTGCACACTTTTCTAGAGAAAGTTATGGAGTTTCCAAAATTTCCCCTCCCCCTTCTCCCGTCTGTCACCAAATTAAAAAACTTTTACTCGACTCACCTAATCTTGCACAATTTTGCACACATGCAATAGTAGGTATATTACAATACAAATGCGGTCTGTATGACTTCAACGCATGAACCTGATATTTGCAAAACGAGCCAGAGCAGATCAGTGAGGGGCATAACGAATTTTTTAATTTTGTGGTGAACCATAAAATCTTCAACACACCACAATTTTCTTCAATAAACAGTGCAAAAATTGAAAATAAGTATGCAAAATTTGTTGAATCGAGTACCATAAAAGTTTTTTAATTTGGTGACAGACGGGAGTGGGAGAAATGCAAATTTTCGACATACCATAACTTTCTCTAGAATAGTTTACAAAATTTAAAAAGAAGTGTGCAAATTTAAGTGAATCGAATTTCACTGACAGAGGGGGGGGAGGATAAATTATGGAAACCGCATAACTTTCTCCAGGAGAGTGTGCAAAACGTGAAAATAGGTACAAACTTGTGCAAAATTAGGTGAATCGAGTAGCATAACAGTTTTTCAATTGCAAATATTCGACACCTTGTATTTCTCTAAGAGGGTGTGTTTAAAAAACTGCTTTAGTTTCTCTTTGGTGTGTGGGTAAAAATTTTATTTATTTATTGTGTGCAAAATAATGGTATATATATTTTTGAAATCGTTTGGTTCAGGGGGTAACTTGACCAACCCCAAATTGACACTTTCCCACAAGATCGTCAGCTTAATAATTATGAAAACGTTTTCCGCCATTCTCCAGGTTTTCTATTTTCAACAAGGTGGTTAATATTTATTATTAGAAAAGCACTATGGGTGTTTTACATTTTTTGTAATAACATATTTTTCTTACTTTTTTTCTATTAAACTTATAAAGATAGAAGTAAATAATATAACTCTAATATTTTTAAGATTCCAAACTAAAAATAAATAACTGAAATAAGAAGCGAAAAAGCGAATTTTAATATTTCATATCTTCATTTTCGGTAGTTAATAAGGTAACATGTTCCATCAGTTTTATCAAGTTCTTAAAAATACTGAATGTATAATTTTTCTGAAAAATACATAGACCCTTAGTCATATGACGGAACATGCTATTTTGTGGTCACACGTTGAGCAACATGCAATAGGCACACGCAAAAATTCAAATGAATCGGGACAATTAGATATTTCATGCAAATGACAGAGTTGAAAGAAAATGTGTATTAGGTGAGATTATTTGGATTTCTCCAATAACTTCTTATATATTCCAGTTTAACCAGACCTTTGATTAAAAAATATTATAAACATTTTGGTTAATCTCGTGTTTTTATAGCTACTAAAAACATACTAACTTGGATGTCGTGCTCAAATTTAAAATCAGAAAGCTTATTTGTAGGTTTAATCCGCTTCCAGAGTAAATTTTTTACATAATAAATTGACTATCGAGTAGGTATTATCTTAACATATCATTTCATAAATGTAAGTTCAGGTTCACCATACAGGTAGCAGTATATAATAAAAACCATATAGCAACGTATCGGGCATAATACACTTAGCCGCAAAAATAACGCACAACCAAAAATTATACTCAATTTCAAAGTTGATTTTCTCGTGAACCAGTAAACCGATTTCGATAATTTTTTTTTTTTTGAACTGTAGCTTTTTTCTTTAGTAATTGCACTATGATAAAAAAAATTTATTCAGATTTCAGTTTTTGGCTTATACAGGGTGAAAAACGAGAATAGTTTTTTTAGGTCAAATTTGAAACACCCTGTAGGGAGCGTTAGGAAAAACAACGGTTGCGTATTAAAACCATAATGTAGCCTCATGTTTTCTGAATATTTTGTTTTTTTGCTGACTCTGATATCTGTAATATCAAAGAAAATACAGAGTTTTATTCCAGAACATGTTTTTTTATCAAGATAACAATTTAACAACATTGAACTAACAATAAAATTTAAAATAATTAATAATAAAAAGCAAAAAAAAACGTGCACTAGTAGCGCGTGTTTCCACCTCTTTTTCTAATGACAGCTTCACATCGCCTCGGCATACTCGATATTAAATTGGATATTTGATTTTGGTCAAGTCCATTCCAAATATCGGTAACCATCCTTTCGACATCTTGCAGGGTGGCAGGAGGGGGCTGACGCTGTCTCAGTGCCCTACCAATAATATCCCATAAATGCTCGATAGGATTCAGGTCGGGACTGTGCGGTGGCCAATTTAGAGTTCGAATATTTACTTCATGTAAATATTCATTGACGATGCGCGCTACATGAGGTCTTGCGTTGTCGTGCATTAGTAAAAAATTATTAACAATGTACGGTGCGAAAGGGACAACGTGCTCAGACAAAATGTCATTCATATACCTTTCACTATTTAAAGAGCCCCCACGTAAAGGTACGATATCTGTCCGTGCGGTTAAGGAAATTCCTCCCCAAACCATCACAGAGCCTCCATTAAATAAAGTTGTTTCACGTACGTTACACTGGGTATAACGCTCACCTGGCCGGCGGATAACTCTTAAACGTCGATCGGAGCTATATAGACAGAACCTAGATTCGTCTGTAAATAGAACGTGTTCCCAATCCTCAATAGTCCACATTACATGTTCCCTGGCGAATTGCAGTCTAGCTCTGCGGTGGTTTGCATTTAATGCAGGGCCTGTCGCTGGAACTCTGACATGTAAATTGTGTTCAGAAAGACGTCTCCTCACAGTATCAATGCTTGGTTGAATATTGTGAACTGCACTGAGTTGCATCAAAAGTTTCCTTGACGTGGTAAAACGTTCTCTTAAAGCACGCAGTCTAATATAGCGATCTTGAACAACTGTAGTTACTCGAGGTCTGCCTGGTCGTGGACGTATGTTATAGTCATTGGTTTCTCTGAAGCGTTGGACAACACGAGAAATTGTTGTATGCGAAAATCCTAATCTCAAACCAATAGCATTGTAGCTTACTCCTTCGTTATGTAACGTCACTGCCTGAACACATTCATCACGAGTCATATTCCTTCTAACCCGTTCCATTTTCACGAAAGAACTTAAAGAATGAACTTAAATTATTCAGCTTGAGACGATAGGTACATAAATAAAGGAATTGTCAAAACTGACATTTGCTGACACTGTTGATTTATCATAGCCTACTAAGCGCTTTTTTTGGTAAACGTAATAAGTATCCAATAAAACTGTGATTTATTGAATAAAAACATGTTCTGGAATAAAACTCTGTATTTTCTTTGATATTACAGATATCAGAGTCAGCAAAAAAACAAAATATTCAGAAAACATGAGGCTACATTATGGTTTTAATACGCAACCGTTATTTTTGCTAACGCTCCCTACAGGGTGTTTCAAATTTGACCTAAAAAAACTATTCTCGTTTTTCACCCTGTATAAGCCAAAAACTGAAATCTGAATAAATTTTTTTTATCATAGTGCAATTACTAAAGAAAAAAGCTACAGTTCAAAAAAAAATTATCGAAATCGGTTTACTGGTTCACGAGAAAATCAACTTTGAAATTGAGTATAATTTTTGGTTGTGCGTTATTTTTGCGGCTAAGTGTATATAATTAGATAAACAAGCATTTCTTTATTCAGAGGATATCGGAGCAACTCTAAAACGAGTCAACTTTTCAACGTCCTATTAACCGACGAAGAAATAAATGTCGTAAATAAAAATGTTGTTTTCACATCCCTCCTAAAAAAAAGTATTGTAACCGTGAAAAAATCACCTTTTTACAGATCGTTCCGTTTTAGGGTCCATCCAGGGTGTTGCATCGTCTCTTTTGTTTAAAGTACCTTGCTTTTCAATTTCTATTGCTGCTCTGTGTGTGTGTGTGTGTGTGTGTGTGTGCGTGTGTGCGTGTGTGTGTGTGTGTGTGCGTGCGTGCGTGCGTGCGCGTGCTTGTGCGTGCGCGTGCTTGTGCGTGCGCGTGCTCGTGCGTGTTCGTGTGTGTGTGTGCGTGTGTGCGTGTGTGTGCGTGTGTGCGTGTGTGTGCGCGTTTGTGTGTGTGTGCGTGTGTGTGTGCGTGTGTGTGCGTGTGTGTGCGTGTGTGTGTGTGTGTGTGTGTGTGTGTGTGTGTGCGTGCGTGCGTGCGTGCGTGCGTGCGTGCGTGCGTGCGTGCGTGCGTGCGTGCGTGCGTGTGTGTGTGTGTGTGTGTGTGTGTGTGTGTGTGTGTGTGTGTGTGTGTGTGTGTGTGTGTGTGTGTGTGTGTGTGTATGTGTGTGGTTTCCCCTAGCCATTTTATCTGCAGTTCTAGGCATCGGGCGATTGGGCTGTGCTCACCGACATAATTAAAAAGAAACATCATTTAGTAATTCGTGAATAAACTATACGCCTATCAAAAAGGTTTGAATCGTAATAGTGATTCTTCTCATAAGCTTTAGAATAATTGAATTCGCAAGAGAATTTCTTATCTTGGACAAACCTTCTTAGAAACGGGTTTACGAAATTGTAGGCGTTGGCAGGTTTTCTAGTAGAAGAAAGCAGGTCATTGATGTAAAGAGTAAATAGACAAGACACCAACACTGGTTCCAGAGAGATCCTTGCGTCCAATTTGTGGCCCCAAGATAATGACTATGAATAACTATGGAAATAGTGGTGTTATTGTAGGAGACAAGCGCGTAAGAATAAAAGACAAATGAGGAGCGTATATCGTCAAGGGAACAAAATTTTTTGGTTAAGTATTTTACGAATTCGCCGAACCTGTTAAAATCCTAACATAAATGAACATTTTGTAAGGCAAAGTCGGAACCAACGGAAAAAGGAAATATGGAATAGAATTGTTTTAGAAATACTTTGGTTTTAATAACTTAAATTAAAAAGATAAAGATACAACTTGGTATCCAAAGGAAGATTTTTTTAAATCAATAACAATTAAAAACCACTACACGACATTAGAACAATCCTATGTTAAAACATTTACAGAAATTAAGAGTAAACATACGCCAAAAAAATGGATTTTATTTAGTATGTCGGAATGATTTTGGCAATAGTACCATAATGATTTTCTATTTTTATTAACAAAGATGGCAATGGCTCTCTTAAACAACCTCGAAATTTAGAACATTCTAACATTGAACGCAATTATCAGACAGACTGCCATTTAGCTAATATATTCAAATTAAATAATTTTTGATGTGTAAACTGATGCTTAAAATTCCGTATATTGATCCTTGAAACCCTTTAGGGTTCGATACTTAAGTTCAAATTGAAACAATCCTTCTAAATTCCTGCAATGTTTGAGTCCTTGTAAAAGTCTCAGCTGCTCTAGTCTGGGCATTGATTATAATATAACCCAGATAATCCTTGTTAAGAATGTTGAAATCTGCAAGGATTGTGAGTTCACAGAAACGAATCCAATTGTATCGAGAGGAAAGACGAACAGCTTGTTTTGTCAATGACAGCGGCAGATCTAACAAATACATTTGATGAACGTTTTAAGGATGAACTTAAGTTAATAAATAATATCGAATATGTTTCCAGATTAGCAAAATTTGTCCAGGACAAGCTACTACGACATATCCGCCACGGTTCCGAGGGGGGTGATAGAGGTTCATAGTTAAGAAAATAAAAATGATTGAATGCATTTTTGGGGCTAATTTTTTGTTTCAGTTAGGAAACGGATATGAGGCTTGTTGACAGTGTTAAACAGAGCTAAGGTTTTTATTCGAGGCACATATATTCACGGGTACAATTAAATTCGAAATATTTTACTGGAGAAATATCATTTTTATATAATTGATAAGAATGATAAGCTTGGGCTAAATATGTATGGAATACTAGAAACGTTAGTGAAGTTTTCATCAGTCCTTAGTATACTTAAATAGTGATAGCTCCTTGAGCAATCAAAATATGCATCTACTTTCTTCTTAAAAAAAAACAAGTATATCAATTAAATAAAATATATCAGGTGGCCTGAAAGGTTTTTAAATCACCCGGTCTGCTTTCTAGTGCCAGCCAATAAACAATGGGTTCTAAAAATATTATGACATTTAGGCGAATACCTAATGCAAAATTTAGCTTTAGTCAGTTTTCTCGTATTTTAATAGGCTGTAAAATCTAAACAGTTCGAGTCAGAGCAAAACGAATTGCACATTCTTTCATTCCGTGTTAGTTGTTTGTAGACATTCTTATGGTGTTACATTCCAATTTAAAATTAAACTCTTTTTCGATCTTTTACTTTGCATTCAGGTGTTTTTAGATGCAAATTCCCATTTTCATCTGTCTGTCTGTGTATTTTGGGGTATGGCTAAAAAATTATACGATTGACTTTCGGTTTTGCTAAAAAATAAAGGGTCATGTGGAAATGGAATAGTAATATTTTGGTAACAATCCATTATGGCGGCCTAATGAAACGTTTAAAAAGTCATTTAATTGACTACACAAATTTTGCATAAAAATCGAAAGTTATACAAGATTGAATTCATGAAAATTTTGGTACGAATCCAATATGGCGGAACAAAATGGCTGCTGACCAAAATCAATGAAAAAAATAGAAGCCTAATAAAATCAGTGCAAAAAGCTTATAAAATTGATGTTAAATGTACCAGAAATATCAAGTGCGTGAGATATGCATGAACTAGTAAGACTTTGCTATGAAAGCAATATGGAGAAACAAAATGGCTGCTCAATAAAATGATTAAACATATGTGTAAATTGACTTGTTATTAACATCAAACTTTGCAAAAAATCGAGATAAATAGAGATCTTCTGCTAAAATTGTTTGCATTGGTACAAATTATGAATCGAATATGATTTCAAGTTTAGGACTAAAAATCAATTATGGGGGATGAACTTGTAGGATTTTGGTACCAATCCAGTATGGCGAAATAAAATAGGTGCTGAATAATTTATTGAATGTAGTTAAAAAAAATGTAACTTGGGTAATTAAACTGGTAAAATTTTGATAAGAATCCATAATGAACAAAATGCCTGTCAAATAAAATGTTTCAAAAAATCGGTAAAAAACGTACTTCTTCAATTAGTTTAAAATTTAGCAACAATAATTAATTGTGACATAAGGAGAAAATGATTAAATCTTGGTGAGGGTCTAATACGGTAGCCTGTAAAAGGTTTAAAAAAATCAGTGATACAATACTACTTTCTTAATGTACTTAAAATGTTTGTACTAAAAATTAAGTGTGATATAGGGAATAAAATGGCGGTTTAACCAAATGTTAGAAAAAGAGTTTCAGCCTTTACACCCGTAATGAGCCCTTCCTTTGTTTAAAAATTGGTAAACTCTTACAACCCATCCTTTTATCAAGGAAAGTGATGTTTTAATTAGTTCCCCATATGGTTATCTACTAATACGCACATATACAAATTATTATTTTATTATTATTATACCTTACCTTCGTTATACTTTACTTTCGTTAATAAATGGAAGCATGTACTTAATATTAACTAGAATTTTTTTTGAGAAACACCTACTCCTGCTAACAGAGAATATAGCCAAACTCTATATTTTGTGTAATAAAAATGGGGTATTCGATTCAAAAAATTACCATTGATGACAGGCGTCTAAACCGATCGCCCTGTATACCTAACACTTGTGTGAAAAAAGCACATCACTTTACGTGTTTTAATATTAATCTCAAAATTAATTACCTAATTATAATCTAATTTCTGCGAGACTTTTTGGGTACATTGTATTATATTGTATAAAAGCATGTTTTTCGTGAGATTTGACATATCGAATTTTCCAGATATTCTATATCAAGTTTAAAGTTTGGTACGGGAGGACCAAAAGAAGTCAAAATATAGCAAAACAAAATGGGCAGCTTAGTGAAATGTTAAAAAAAATATTACTAGAAAACTACCTAAACAGTTTATCTCAAATTTAGCGCAATAATCAAGTGTTTGATAGAAATCACCTGACAAAATTTTGATACTAATCCAAGATGGCGAAACAAAATGTCGGCTTAATAAAATATTTAAAAAGTCAGCTACAAAAACTACTTATTAGATTTGATTTAAAATATTGTGCAAGAATTAAGTGTTATATGGAGATGAACTGGTAAAATTCTGGTACGAATTAAATGGCCGAACAAAATAGCAGCCAAATAAAATGTTTGTAATCGTGAAAAAATCGCTATTCTAAGTTTTACATATCCTAACCTTTTAGGGTCCCTACTTGTCAAAAATCATAAAAATTCATGTTATACCCTATTGACTTCAAACTTTAATCAAAAAGGGTCATATGAAGATGACCTGGTAACAATTCCTGAAAATCCAATATAATAAAACAAAATGGTGGCCTAGTGAAATGTTAAAAAAAAATTTTACTAAAAAAATAAACATCCGATTTACCTCAAATTTTGTAAAAAAATCAAGTGTTACATAATAATGAACTGGTAACATTTTGGTAGAAATCCAACATTGCAAAACAAAATGGAGGCTTAATAAAATATTTAAAACATCAGCCCGAAAAATCTACTTATTAGATTAATTTCATTAACTTTGATATAGGGATAAACTGGGAAAATTGTGGTACGAATTCAAGATTTTAAGATGGCGGAACAAAATGGCGTCTAAATCAAATATTTAATGTGATATAGGGATAAACTGGTACGAATTCAACATGACGGAACAATGAAACAGCCGTTTTAAAAAGTCAGTGCAAAACTAGGTAGAAAATAGTAAAATATGGGTAGGGATCCACTATGGTGGAACAAAATGGCGCCCAATAAAAATGTTTCAAAAGACTGTATATGTGTTACCAAATGAATATGTGCGGAACTAAATTGGGCCACACTTCGCTATTCCTAATAAAAGGAAATATTCATTATAAACAAATTAATTTTTAGTAGCAAAGTCTTGTCCTGTGTGTAGTCATACATGAGATTCTTTCACAGAACAACACGACGACAGATTTTCATAATTTAGGGAATATGTTGGTCAACAAATCGAGATAAGTTACATATACTACCTTTATAGTTATACAGGTTT
The DNA here is from genome assembly GCA_030620095.1 of Kuschelorhynchus macadamiae. Lineage (NCBI taxonomy): Eukaryota > Metazoa > Arthropoda > Insecta > Coleoptera > Curculionidae > Kuschelorhynchus > Kuschelorhynchus macadamiae. The sequence continues at coordinate 292,404 of JAUTXW010005173.1, forward strand.
ATCAAAAAACTACCTAATGGCAATCCTGTATAGTAATATACAATTTCTGATCATCCACTGATGTTCTTAAATAAACTGCAGAAATATATATCCAAAAAAAATTAAGTTCCGCAGATAAAGATCAGAATATTATATATTTTAATGCACGATGACTAAGCGCAACACAAATTAATTTCTAAATATATCCTATATAGATTACCCTCTATAATATGTTTATTAATAAATAAAAAACCTTCTTGATAGTATTCCTGGCAAAAGCATTACTTTCATATGGATATAGAGACATCGAAAAAACAGAGAAATTGTCCCAAGGGAGACACTCGAAGAATATAATACTATACATCACCCCGCATAACAAGCCAATTTTTATACAAAACGTTTTAAGCCCTAGTTTAATTCATATTTAAAGATATGTAATAGCAACATTTTAATTACCTTTAGCCATAGGAGACATGTTTAGGGTTGCTACGGTGCTGAAGCAACTCATTGGCGAATTTGAGATAGCGACCCCATGTAAGAAATTGGTCGAAGGATAGTTGGCCGAAGACAATTTACGCAAAAACAAATTGACTGAAGAACTAATTGGTCGAAAAACAATTTTTTGCCTCTTGTTGTGACCCCATTATTTTATAGTCATTTTATTTGTGAATAGTCTTAAGTATTATATATTCATTAGTCTAGAGATAGTTTGACACGTAAATGCAATATTTAGACATACATTATATTTCGGCGGAAGCTTCCGACAAAAGCTGCTTTAATGGTCGTTTATTGCAAGGGAAATTCTAAGTAAACAATATGTATTTTAAATTCTACTTCAAATTCTATTTTATGCACGTTCTTCCGCCCCAAATATTATTATACCCGAAAAAACCTATCATAAACTCATTTACACTATGTCGATAAAGCTTGGGAAGGTTCAGCTATAAAAACATTAAAAGAAACCATTGTAGTACAGTAAGCAGTGGCGTAGCAAATACTCCCCAAATTACTTTTATAGACACCTTTTTTAATCAATTTTACAGATACGCCACTGCATCTCAAATTAGGGAATTCATATAAAAATAAGTTCTAGGTAGTCAGTACAGAGCAGGCCAGTCATTATGTCAGTACTATATTGTCAGTAGACACAGTAAGAGTAAAGATTTGTTAGAAGTAAGAAGTGTCCCTCTTGTACAGAAGATAATAGAGAGATTGGAAACAAGTTGAAGTGTTTACATTCACTACCAGTGCTAATACAAAATACTAAAATTATTAAATCATAACAGTGGTGGCATTCGGCGAGTAATAAAAATATTAAAACATAACATTGGTGGCAGCGGATCTGGATATACTACCCCATGTTTTCTGAAGGAGCGCCTAGAACGCAGCAGGAATCACACCAGTTAAACCACATCGGTATACCAAAGACAGGAAGTTTCAACAGACTTGGAGGAGCGCCCAGTACGCAACAAGTTTCGAGAAGAAGAAAGAAAACAAGGAAATTCGCCTTACGTTCCAGCTAACTAAGGATGAAGCTGTAAGTTTTTTTCTTTTATTTTCCTGTTGTGGTGACACTATTTGTTTTTTTTATATGTTATGCATTTTTGAAATTATATAGATATATTTAATTGAATAATCGACCTTATAACTTATCTATATTTAAATTTTTACCCAAAATTTTTATTAGTATTTAATCTTTATAATTTTAACAAACAAAAAAATGGCTGAAGGAAAAGATGCAATTGATGTATTAAATTTAATAAATTCATTTGACGGCTACGGCGATGGAAATTCTCTTCAATTTTTTCTAAAAAACTGTGACGCAGTAATGCATATTGTGAAAGAAAATGAAAAAAATAAATTAGCTAAATTAATTTTTGGTACTAAATTAAAAGGTAAAGCTCAAGAGGTGACACAATATAAAGAATTTTTAAATTGGGACGAAATTAGAGATTTTCTTTTAGAACAGTTTACGGATAAAAGACCGCCTTCTCATTTTTTAACTCAAATAATGAATATAAAACAAAACTTTAGGGAAACCGTTACAGAATATGGAGATAGATTAAGATACCTGCATAATAAATATAAAGAAACTTGTCATTTAAATTATGAACATAATTCTGCTAAGGTATTAATAGAAAATTTAGAGTCAATTTTAGTAAACACGTTTAGACAAGGGCTAAATGATGAAAAAATACAAATTCGAGTAATTGCTGAAAACACAACAGATTTAGACAGGGCATTATCATTAGCAATCGAAATGGAACTCGAAAACAACGTTAGAGCAAAAAATTCAAATTTTAAAAATGTAGGTTTTGTGGGTCAGGGAAATAGAAATTTTAATAACCAAAATCCTAAACTTTTGTGTATGTTCTGTCATAAAAATAATCATATAACTTCTCAATGTAGGCAACTTATACAATATGAACAAAATATGGGAAGAAATAATTTTAATAATCCTAATTATCAAAGCTTCAGTCCACAACAACATTTTAACGCAAATTCTTCAAATGGGCAAAATTATAACGGGGAACAACCTATTAATGCTAGAAGTAATTTTTCTTACAGGGGAAACGATAATCATAATTACAATCAAAATACAAATTCACGAAATTTTAACAATAATTATAATGGGAACAATTATCGTCAAAATTATACCAATCCCCGTAGTTCAAACAGACCTCAAATGCTTTCAGAGATACCTCAACAACAGCGACGATACCGTCCTAACTATAATAATGAACCTGTCAATAATTCTCATCAAATACAAACTATAACGTCTCTACCCCCCAGTAGCCTCCAACACAATCTTAGTATTTCTCCTCCACAACCAACTACATCTGTCCAAGAATTTTCGGGAAACGACAACGAAGCCTTGGTTGTGAACAGCCCGCCAAGCGCTTCGTAAAAAGTTCAATCAGTATAAACAGTAGCTGTTCAAATAATAAGAATCCACTAGAACATATTAAAATCAAACCAACTCGTAATAATTCAAATAATATGTCTCCTAAGTCAGTATTATTCTCTAATAATTGTAAACAGTTAGATATAATTGAAATAACTTCATTGGGCACTAAAAAGTCAGAATTGCAAATTTTGTTAGATACAGGGGCTGATGTTTGTTTATTAAAGGAGTCGATTTTACAAGACTATTCAAAGCTAGATCAAAACTGTATTATTGAACTAAAAGGTATAAGTAAAGAACCGGTTTTTACGAAAGGTCTATATAATGTAACAATCCAATTAAAAGATAATAAAATATTAATTCATCCTTTTCATATCGTACCAGATAGCATTCCTATAAAAAATGACGGAATTTTAGGCCGCGATTTTTTGCAAAAATATAAAACTAAAATTAATTATGAAGAAGAAACTGTTTATTTTGAGGACAATTGCTTTAAGATTTTGCCTTCAGAGACTTTAACGACTATACCCCCAAGATGTGAAATGATAACTTATGCTTTGGCCAACGTTTCAGGTACTGAAGGTATCGTAAAATCGAAACAACTTGCTGAAAATCTCTATATAGGTTCTTCTTTGACCAAAGTACATAATCATAAATGTTTAATTAGTATTTTAAATATATCTAATGAACCCTTAACAATTGCGTTACCCAGAGTTAACGTACAACCTATCACTAAAGGTGAATTTGACATTATAGAGCTTAGTCATAATAATAATAATATTGAAAATAACACGAATATAAATTACTTTGAACGTTTAGAAAAATTGAAACATTCTCTCAACTTAGAAGGATTAAATGTCGAGGAAACTAACTCACTTCTAGAAATTTGTGAAAATTTTATCGATATTTTTTATTTAGAAGGTGATAAACTCTCTTGTACAAACACAATAAAACATAAAATTTCTACAGACCCTACTAAGGGACCTATTAATATTAAACCCTATAGATTACCTTTTCAACATCGGGAGGTTATAAAAGAACAAACCGATGCAATGTTAAAGGATGGAATAATTTCTCCGTCTTACAGTCCTTGGAATAGTCCCTTATTAGTAGTTCCTAAAAAAACTGATTCATCAGGTTTACCTAAATTTCGCGTGGTCGTAGATTTTAGAAAAATTAATGAAATAACTGCAGGGGATGCATTTCCATTACCTAATATTACAGATATTTTAGACCAATTAGGAAAATCGCATTATTTTACAACTTTAGATTTAGCCAATGGATTTCATCAGGTTCAAATGGACGAAAATGATAAAAATAAGACAGCTTTTAGTACTTCTACGGGGCATTTTGTTTACAATAGGATGCCTTTTGGCCTAAAAGGAGCTCCGGCAACCTTTCAGAGGTTAATGAATGCGGTCTTAAGCGGTCTTAGTGGCATAAAATGTTTTATTTATTTAGATGATGTCGTAATTTATGCTAATAATTTAAAAGAACATAATGAAAGGTTAATTGAGGTATTTGAACGGTTTCGGGAGCATAATTTAAAGCTTCAACCATTAAAATGTGAATTTTTAAGAAAAGAATGTTTGTATCTAGGTCACATTATAACAGATTATGGCATCAAACCTGATCCTTCAAAAGTAGAATGTGTTTTACAGTTTCCTCAACCAGTAAATCAAAAAGAGGTAAAATCATTTTTAGGGCTTGTCGGATATTATCGAAAATTTATAAAGGATTTTGCGAAAATTTCAAAACCTCTTACCAAATTGCTCAAGAAAGATACGGAATTTAAATGGGACCATGCTTGTGATATTTCATTTCAAACGCTTAAAAATAACATTACTTCTCCTCCTGTACTACAGTACCCAGATTTTTCAAAAGAATTCATTATAACTACCGACGCAAGTAATTATGCGATTGGTGCAATTTTATCACAAGGAAAAGTTAATAATGATCGACCTATAGCTTATGCTAGTAGAACTCTTAATAAAGCCGAACAAAACTACTCAACGACAGAGAAAGAATTAGCGGCAATTGTTTGGGCAGTTAGACATTTTCGACCATATGTTTTTGGAACAAATTTTAAGATAGTTACGGATCATAAACCTTTACTTTATGTATTTAACATAAAAGACCCTGGGTCGCGTCTTACAAGATTTAGGTTAAAATTGGAAGAATACAATTTCGAAATTATTTATAAGGCCGGAAAGTTAAATACAAATGCTGATGCCTTAAGTAGAATGATTAAAACGGTAAACGCTGACATGATAACAGATTATCAAAAATTTTTAAATTATCTGCAAACACATATTGTTATTAACACAAAATTAAAAGAAAACAACGCTAATTTATTTCAGATAAATAATTCAGATCCTATAATATTATTTTTTCCCAAATTTTTTAACAAAGAGCAATTTAATATTTTGGAACAAAATAATCAGATTAAACAATTTCTTGCATCATACAACGTTCAAAACGATTTAAAAATACCTTCCGTCTCTCAGTACCAAAACAACGACTGTAATATATTTTTACTCAATGATAATGAAAATATGTTAAATGACACAAATTATGAAAATATATGGTCTTGTCTACTAAAGTTAAAAAATCTTGTAAGTAACAAAAAACTTAAATTGTCATTTATTAAATATCATTACAACCCGTTAGTAAAATGGGAAATTATTTATCCCATGATAAGATATATTTTTAAAAACTCTAATGTAGATATAACAGTTTACAATAATAATTTAATAAAACCCTCTGAATCTGAAAAGGAAACCTTATTAGAAGAATTCCACAACTCTCCTTTAGGCGGTCATCAAGGAATTGCCCGTACACATAAAAAATTATCCCAATTTTATACCTGGAGAGGCATGAAAAAAGACGTAAAAAGATTTATAAAAAAATGTGAATCTTGTCAAAAAAACAAATTATCGCGAAAAACAAAAATGCCAATGGTCATAACTTCAACCGCGACTAAACCTTTTGAAAGATGTTTTCTCGATATTGTTGGTCCCTTACCTGAAACGGAAGCAGGTAACAAATATATTCTTACCTTCCAAGATGACCTGACAAAGTATAATATTAATGTCCCTATAAAAAATCAAGAAGCCTCAACAGTAGCTTATTACTTCGTAACGAAAATAATTTGTCTATATGGACTACCTGAAACTCTAATTACCGATCAAGGTTCAAATTTTTTAAGTGAAATCTTTAAAAATACTTGCAAACTTTTAAAAATAAAAAAGGTTCAAACTACTAGTTATCATCCAGAATCCAACGGAGCTTTAGAACGTTCTCATAGAGTCTTAGAGGAGTATTTAAGACATTTTATCAAAGATAGTCAGGAAGACTGGGATAGCTGGATTCCATTTGCAACATTTACTTATAATACAACTCCGCATACTGCAACCCACTTTTCACCTTTTGAACTTTTATTTGGCCATACCCCTAATTTACCTACTTCAATTATTCAACCTATGAAAACTCAATACACATATGATGATTTTGTTGCCAATCTTAAACAAAAATTACAATATTCTAGCCAATTGGCTAAAGAAAATCTATTGAAAAGTAAAAGCGTTTCAAAACAAAATTACGATAAAAATTGCAAAATTAGAGATTTTAAAATAGGTGATAAGGTGCTACTTTATGACGAATCAGTACTCACATCCTTATGGATTGGACCTTATATAATATGGATTCTTATATAATAATAGATAAAACTTCTGAAATTTTATATGCCAATAGATTAAAACAGTTTTATGAAGAAAATAATTTAAAATAAAATATAAATGTATTTTAGATAGTATATTTTAAATTTTATGTTTTGATCCAATTTCAGAATAATTTAGACGAAACAAAACAGCAGTTCATAACTTTCTCTGATCTCGAATATAATAAATTTATAAAAATAACGGATGATAAAATGATTTGTCAGCAACAAAAACCAGTTTCATTGGCTCATTTAGTGGAAAACTGTGAAATGAAGTTACTTCAAGTAACAAATAAAATTCCAGAAGTATGCGAAAAACATATATTAAATTCTAATGGAGGTATCTTTATTCAGTTACTTACAACTAATACTTGGCTGTTATCATTAACCATTTCATGTATTAATCAAAATAAACCAGTAGACGTTATTTTAAAAAATTGCGGCAGTGTCACCATAGGAAAACAGTGTAAAGCGTATAGTGTTTCAACGATGCTCGTGCCTCACGGTAATGCCTTTCAGTCGAAAATATTTAGTGAGTTTGTTCCGCCATTAGAAATTAGTGAGGACTGTTGTGAAAAAATAAAAAATAATAACATTAACCTGACAGAAATTTTAATAAACGAAAATTATAAGACTCTTTCAAAGCACATTCCTGAACTGAACATCGCTAGCCATAAACTAGACGACATAGAAAAGCTAACAGAAAATCTTGAAAAAAATAATTTTTTGTCAACATATAATATTTCTGGTTCTGTTTTAGCTTACATTGTATCTGTTGTTGTATTATTATTTATTGTTTACAAAATATATTCAAAATGTATAAGAAAAACTTCCTGTTGTGGAATAATACCAAATATTTGCGTAAGGGTAAATCAAACCATTGAACCATCCCCGAGAAGTAATAGATATATAGCTCAGTATACTAGTGAAACTTCTAATAGAATTAATAATGATGATCACCCTGAGGACGATCAACCAGGTATATCATACACGCCTCGCAGAGCTATTGGTCACACGTCCTCAAGACGATCAATTAGATAAGTAATAATATTATGTTTTATTATAAGTAATAAATTTCTTTAGTAGAATCTAAGTAGATTTAGAATGCCTAATTATTATAAAAAAAAAACAGTTTTCAATATTATATAGGTTAGTATAATATAGAATAAGAACATAGTTCATAGCAAATTTTGTAAAATCATTTCGAACATAATACTTTTGTTAAATATTAGTATCAATTACAAGGATGTATATTTTGTATCATAATTTATATTTTAACTCAGGAACGAAATTTTCTAACAATTTCATTATTATAAAATCTCTCATTTAGGGGGGAGGTGTTGTGACCCCATTATTTTATAGTCATTTTATTTGTGAATAGTCTTAAGTATTATATATTCATTAGTCTAGAGATAGTTTGACACGTAAATGCAATATTTAGACATACATTATATTTCGGCGGAACCTTCCGACAAAAGCTGCTTTAATGGTCGTTTATTGCAAGGGAAATTCTAAGTAAACAATATGTATTTTAAATTCTACTTCAAATTCTATTTTATGCACGTTCTTCCGCCCCAAATATTATTATACCCGAAAAAACCTATCATAAACTCATTTACACTATGTCGATAAAGCTTGGGAAGGTTCAGCTATAAAAACATTAAAAGAAACCATTGTAGTACAGTAAGCAGTGGCGTAGCAAATACTCCCCAAATTACTTTTATAGACACCTTTTTTAATCAATTTTACAGATACGCCACTGCATCTCAAATTAGGGAATTCATATAAAAATAAGTTCTAGGTAGTCAGTATAGAGCAGGTCAGTCATTATGTCAGTACTATATTGTCAGTAGAATTAAGTCAGTAGACACAGTAAGAGTAAAGATTTGTTAGAAGTAAGAAGTGTCCCTCTTGTACAGAAGATAATAGAGAGATTTGAAACAAGTTGAAGTGTTTACATTTACTACCAGTGCTAATACAAAATACTAAAATTATTAAATCATAACAGTGGTGGCATTCGGCGAGTAATAAAAATATTAAAAACATTTAATTTAGTAAACGGATGTTGCCACCTGTTTAAGGTAGTAGTAATTAGTAGTAGTAATTATTTTAAAACGAGAGTTTGTGTTCATCTATAGCCAGAACCAAAAATTCACTGGTTTTGCAGATACTTCTAATATGTCACTGAGTTTGAGGTACCCTATATATTACGCATTTGGCATAACTACACGCAGTAATTTTCGATAATTTTGTCCACCTTTTTTAATATTGTTGTTTTTGATCCAGGTTCATATAATGAATTCACTATATATTCTTTTCCATTCCAATTCACTTTTGTCGAAAATTATATGGTCGAAATGGCAGACCACAATTAAATCAAATGTTCTTTGATAACATCCATTGATATTTTTCAATGACATTCTTTAACTATTTAAGTATTAAACCAATTTTAATTTGCCAATAATTTTCTTTTCGGCCTATTGTCTTCAGCCAATTGAAAAATTAATCGCAAATATTTAGTCAGCAACCCTTAAGAAGTTAAAAACCCGGCGCCTTTGTCTTTAGCAGTTGATCAGTAGTATATTAATTTATGGATGACACGATAATTATTATTTCCTAAGACTTGTGGATGTTCTCAGACATCGTAATTTGACAGACCAATTAATTAACACATATTCTAAAGTTTCAATCATGCAAGATAATATGAGAGATGAAAAGTGTTGAAAGTAGAATAGTAAAGCATATTTTGTTCGTTAAGCTGCTGGAAAAGAAAGGAAATTTAATACAACAAAACAAGCAACTAGAACTAATACAAGTCGTAATACAAACCAATTATTTCAAGCAAACTTTTACTATCTATTATGTACAAAGGAAAATGACAAACAAAAGACCAGTTAATAACTCGATACGTTTTTATTGTTATAGTCTTTTTTATCAAAGGCGTCTTTAAATATGAGTCACAAGACAGAAATTAGGATATTACACATCTACAAATTCAAGGTATTGTAAAAATCTAGTAGCGTTAGAATTAAATTTAGTCTAAATTATTTCAATATGTCTAGTTTTACATATTTAACTTTGCCAGTGCAAAAAAAATAATGGCATTATACTATATATATTCTATAATCTCAAAAATTATCATAGTTTTGCAATTCCAAACAAATAATCTTAATTTTTACAATACCATGAGTAACATATAACATATTTCGAACGAAACACAAAGTTTAAGAACAAAATTTACAGCAACTTAAACAAAATTAATCATAAAACGATAAAAACTTAAATTAATATAATGAAATCAAATAAAAATTAATCATATTTTACAGCATGGTTTGACCTAATTACAGTAGGTGAAAGTTGCTGAGAGAAAAATGTTTGTTCACTACAAAACATCTTTTATAAAAAATATATAAAATATTAGATACGTATAATACGTACAAGTAAAGCTTGTGTATAAAAAAACCACACATAATATTTTTAAAATATCAATGATAATATTTAAATATATATCATATTGCTCGATTAAGCAACAGGAAATGGAAATGAGACATACTTATTCAACGACCATTATTAAAACATTTTTCATTGGACAATGTTTTAATGTGCAAGGACAGGCTTATGATTATATTAAATGCATTATACTGAGTGTTTCAAAAATATGCGTTAGATGTTATTTAAAAATGTTTGTTTTTCATAAGAATTACATAAACATGTAAAAAAAAATATTTCTTTTTAAGCTTAACACAGTTTCTTATTGCTCATTGATGTAATTTTTGCATTTCAATCATTATTATGTTAAAGGTAGATATTCCTTTCTTAAAGTAAAACGAATGTAAGTATAACTCTCTTTCTTAAATTGTTTCTGTACATTTTTCGCTATTCGAATTTACAAAACCACTCGCAATTTTTTTAAGCTAGCTATTTTGTTTGAAACCATAAAGTACATACATTTCTGTTTTTAAAAACATAAGCATACTCGGTCCTGCTTCTTATTGGTTTAGGCAGTAAACACACTCCTGGTACTTAAATGTATGTTTCGACTAGTATCGGACAATATTATCGAAGCGGTGAAAAAAAAATCGTTTTTATACAGGAGTGTTACAATGCGAAATAAAGAAATTCATGAGCGAGGGAAAAATGGGCTCCCTATGAACAGATACAAATTAAACAAAAAAACATATGGTATGGCAAAGGATGGCAGAATTCAAAATTTTAAGAGTAATGATAAACACGATCTCTTTGCGAAGTATCAATATACTCCACCAGGGCTGAAGAAAGCAGCACAAAAAGTATTAGAATGTTTACTGCCGAATAAAAGCAAAGGCATTCAAAAATTGTGCCAAACTTACCATCTGGTGTGACAAGAATGCAAATGAAAGTTCCAACGATGTGAGGTATCTTGTAGCATATGTAATTCACAGTCATATAAATTACACATATTAAATAACTGCATACGTTTCAAAGTTGCCCAGAAACTATTTTGTTGCCACTAAAAACTCTATAGGCTACCAGTCCAACGAATAAAAATGTTATTTCAAAAACACTTTTGGTAAATTTGTTTATTTTGTTTTATCTAAGTTGTAAAACTTCAAAAAAGTAACGATTTTTTTTTCAAAAATGACAAAAAGAAAATGAGTAGGAAAATCGCAAAAAAGCTGAAAATCAATATATTTTACATCCAGAAAACTGAGGATATTTTTGGTTCTCTTGCTTTAATTTATAACAAACAGTATTACACGCATTTTTTGAAATACTCGTTAGATTTAAAATAAATATTTATAGATATATTATCAATTTTCGTAAATTATTGTATCGCTAGGAAAATGTCCAGGCTTTATTTTTTTATATAAAAGTTTCCTATACCTACAAATTATGTTCGTTGTGTATAGCACATCGATTGGAAAAAGCTTTAACTAACGCCACAAAAACTGAGACTTATGACATTGGCAAATGGTAATTGGAAACATATAGTAGTCTAAATATATTTAATAAACACGATTTAATATGACCAACATTCATATGAATGATTAAACATAAGAAAAAACGTATAACTATAATTTATGGAAAATCTAATGCAATCCCAGATATTTTGTTTGACGTAGAAATATGAAACAGGAAAATAAGCTTTACCTCTATGAATTAATTAATACTAGAAAATGTAAAATTTTGCTTAAATTTTCTAGTACAGAAAAAAGTTTTTTTTGTAATAAATACCACTAAAAACTCACCATTGCTATAATTTAGTTACACAAAAACGCAACTAGTCTTCTCAACAAAAGTCGATTTCCCTGAAATTTCCTTACTGTGGTTTAAAAGAACTTTGAAGTCAATACGGGATATCGAATGTAGTTTTAATATACTGGATTTTTTTGTGGCTTTGGTTAGGCTTATTTATCTAAGACGAATTCGTAATTGTTTTTGAACAATTTTGGTACTTAACAATAATTAATTTACACTAAAATCGCTTATGCTTGAACACTGGGTGAATATATTGTATATACACAAAATTTAGAGATCACCAGAGCGGATCAAAATGTGCGCCCTGTATCTGAAATCGTCTCTCTGCAGAATGTATCCTACAATTATGGCTAAGGCGATCAGACTGACGCCTATCGTATTTATCACAATGCCTTCTTCAATAAAGTGCGAGTAATGGACCCTAAGGGAGAAAAAAGACAAAACAAAGTGGTAATGATTAATGAGAAACAAAACGAAAGCGGTATGAAGGTGCAAAAAAATCAAACAAAAATAAATAATACGTCGTAGATGATTACACAGGGTGTCCCACGCAGAAGTTCCACCACCTTATCTTCGTTATTTTTAAAGAGATTTCGATTCCATTGTTCATTTGAAAGCTTTGCGTTAATACTTTCTAGAGGTGTTGTTACATTTAATCTAATCAGATTACAAATATTTTTTTTCAAAAAGTTTCCAAAAACTGCATTTTTAGGCTACTTATTAAATCGAATGATACTTTTTTTTTATTTGGCGTCTGTAATACTAGGATTTCTTTCTACCAGAATGTCAAAAAAATTTTTTCAGAAAATCTTGCTCATAAACTTTACATTGCAAATTTGTAACGCGATCCTTAGTAAGCGTAAGCAGATGCGAGTTTTCGTTGCTCCAGCTATTTTAAAGTTCAAAAAATGTTTGCACAGTTATGTTCAGAAAAATGTTTGAAATGCAAAGCAAAACAAAGTTTCCATGTAATGTAACTGGTTTCAGCTATTCTAAGGTATGGAAAATGGAACTGAAAATTCCTGAGAAAATGGAAATGCCGTATTTCCGCAGGAATATTTTCGCATTTTTATATTCACAAAAATGTTTAGAATACAAAGCAAAACAAAGTTTCCATATAACTGGTTTCAGCTATTCTTAAGCCTGGAAAATGGAAATTAGACATATTTCCGAACAAAAATTTTTTTTTTCTGTATTAGGAGAAGCTTCTTGAAGGCGAAAAAAAATTGCTTTTTATATAACTGGTTTCAGCTAAACGAAAGTTGACCCGAGTGTATCAAAAGAGTGCGAAATGTTTATATTTCTAGATCAAGGGTTAAAAATTCCACTCCTCGAGAATTCTTAAAAAGTTTCTATTTGTATCTAGAAAAAGGGGACATTTTTATCAATGTTTTAACTAATCGTTTACGTATTGTTTATGCATACTTAATTTTTTAGTTTAACTTGTACATCTCAATAAATTCTAATCAAAATCTTGATGATTAAATTTTACGTGGTTTGGAAAAAAATAGTATTTTAAATTTAAAACTATAGCAACGAAAACTCGATTACTTATATCTGCTTATGGTTACTACGGGTGCATCAGTTCGCTTTGAAAATTTTTTATGTAAATTATCGGTTATGAAAATAGTTTTCTAAAAACTTGTTTCACATTATGGTAGAAAAAATCCCAGTATTATACATGTCAAATAAAAACGTACCATTCCATTTAAGAAGTATTCTAAAAGTACAGTTTTTGAAAACCTAAGAAATAAGGGAGATAAGGGGAGGTGGTGGAACTTGTAGGTTGGACAACTAGTATAAGGTATGCAGTTTGTATTGCCTCCCTTATTACTAACGGTAGAGGGATGCTAGATTCACGTCGTATTAGTAGTTTTTGTAAAAAATATAGTGTTCTGGTTTACTGACTTACAAGTTGAAGCAAAAATATTTACTTTTAGTATCTAGTCCAGGTCATGTAAAAAAATGGAAAAAAGAGACACTAGATTTGAGAGTTAGAAAAAACAAATCACTAATTTTATCACCTCCGATAAACGTGCGATACCTATCGCCGTGGCAGCTACGTCAAGCTGACTGTTGCGCGTCAAGCACCCATGCATATATTATGTTATTATGTATATTTGTAGTATAATGCTATATATAATTTATATACAGTCATACGGTCTAAGTATATAAATAATTTATTTAAAATTATTATAATTTTTTTTTGCACTCCCCTTGAAACAAACTTTTGGATCCGCCCATGCCAGGCAGATATCTGTAAGGTTAGAGGTGAGTATGAAGAAGGTTAGGGACTATACCCAAGTTCAAAACAGATGTTGTAAAATCTTCTTTACTTAAAAAAAATCAATATATCCAGTTAGGTAAGTCAATTTCGAGTTTAAATCATTTTAAGTATTTTGTAAACGATATTGATAATTGTGGACTATTGTTTTCTATTTGTGCGACATCACGTTTGCGGCCTTTGTTTGCGACTTATTACAAATGCCACAGGTAAATTGCCTTTATCCGAAATATCCCTACGAATGAATCGTTCATATTATCAAGAAACGAGAAATATAACACAATTTGTTTATGTACGCACATACCAGTTGGACAAGTTTTTATATATTTTTTTCTGAAAGGTTCTTATACAGCTGACAAATGGAAACAAGATTTTATTATAATATCAATTGTTACAACCCAATTTGGGCGTAACATGCAAAACTATGCAAGGTATTTTGAACAAAAAAAAAATAAATTTAAGCTACAGAAAGAAACTGAAATCTGGATACCCTTATTATGTCGAAATTTTACTTATTTTAAAATAACCTATTATGCATACATGGCGATCACAAAAAAAACACTGGCTTGAGTTTCATAGCAATAATAGTAGCGCAATAAAAAGGAAATTGGAATTTTAATTCCTAAAAATGTTTTATAATTTTCATATAAACTGTGGAGTTTGAACGGAATGTCATCCCAATCCTCAAAAATTAAAGTAACAAAAAATACATTTCAAAGTAATGATAATCATGAGAGGTTACGAGGTTTAAATGTCTTTATGCCGTTGATTAAATACTGTTGTTATGCTGGTTTAATCAATATATTGTCTCGTATTGGTGTTTTAGTGGATATACGTGTAATAATTAAATGATTTGTGTGGTAGCTCGAAAATTAAATGTACGCTATTCTAATATTCCAGTATAGAAAATAATAGTGTCCTAAGTATTCGTATTTATGAATTGAGAACTTATTTAGCAAAGGTTCGAATAACAAAAGCCAATACATAATCTATTCCATGAGTATTATTTAAAATATAATTCCTTTATTTCGCGGAAATAAAGCAATATAAGCCTTACATAACTTTGTCAATATTAATTTACTTTATTGAGCAAATCAGGGCTAAAAAGTAGGCAATAATTCATTCTCTTTATCAAGGTATAATTTATGATCAATCACGTAACGAGAGCCTTGACTTTTTATAAAAATACACTTGAAAGAAAGTTGCACACACTGGTATACCAAAGTAATATACATATCTTAATGATTGTACCAGGTGCGTTTAATTGAAATTGGTCTTACTGAGTGCCCGATATAGTTGAAAGAAATTAGTTTCCATGCGTTTTGTTAGAACGTCCGGTATACTTTATGTGAGTGGATTTTCAAATTAGCATAATTGTGATGTAAGAATAAACTTTATTTAATGGGAAATGGTAGACTTTAAAATCAGTAAAAATGTTCTATTCAGCAGCTGCGTTTTTACTAAAAATATAATTTAGATCGATTAGATAGTTATTTAATGATGCTAGAGTGCTATCACCATTAAGTACTCTACATTTGGAGTTCTCAAAACATCTGACAGCAGTCAAACACCAGGCAATCAAACAAGGGACTATTTTGTTACAATAATTACACAATCAAAGCAGCGTTTGCTCCTCCTCATGTCCTGGTCAGTCACTAGTTGCTATCTTCTACATCATCTACCTTAAACGTATATGTCGTGTGTAGTTCAGCCATTCCATTATATTGAACAGTTTTTATTCTTTCGTCTCTCAAAACCTTTCTATTTGCACTTCTTTGATAGTCTCAAGACTTCGAGTACTTTCACCCGTAACCGAAATCCTCAAAATCCCCCGACATAGAGAAGAGATATAATCATAATAATTTTTCCCAAAAAACTGATACGATATCAATCTATGCTAAAATATAATCTGCATATGCATAAAACACAATATATTTTTTTACCATAAAGAAGGCAATATTTCTGGGCTCTTGCCAGATACCATGAAATAAAAATAATGATCGATCAATCTAAAAAAAATATCTTCTTAAGCTTTCTCTTATCCTTAAAAGAGATGCTGAAGAATAAATTCAATTAAAGAATCGCATACCCTCAATTGGAGGAATACATCAATTACATTATTTTAAATTATTTGAAACTCATAAACAACGCGGTTTTAGCATTTAAAGGTCTACGGTAAGATTTATTACCGTTATAACTTACAACCTGGAACTCAGATATTTGCTTTCTATGTCGAAAGCTTTCGACAAAGTGTGGCCTGACGGACTCCTTTACAAACTTTTACCTTTCCTCTAAAGTTGTGTGCATTGATTGTCAGTTAAACTTTCAGTAGCCCCAATATGTTTTGTTTAATTCGCAATTCTAGAAAGCCTGGATAATAGAACTATTTTGTAGTTTAACTCGTAACTACATTCGCGTGGTCATTTTGACCCTTTGGTGGTGCCATTTAGTGATTTTGCTATCTCAAATATTATTACGTGACAAGGGATCTTGGTACCTTTTCGTTGATTGGAATTGAGCTTACAGATTGAAATTTGTAATGGTGATGCGAAAAAAATCTGAATTTTATCACAATTTAATTTTTAATGAGTTTTTTTACTTCCCTCGTAAAAGGTAAGTACTGTAACCGTGAAAAAATCACCCTTCCAGTTTCTACAGATCTTCACGGTTTGGGGTGGCCTCTAGATGCCAAAAAACATGTTTTCTCTATTCCGTCGGCCTATCGGTTTGTTCGCGGCGTATATCCGACTGATTTCAAGTTTTGTTCAAAAATTAAGGCTCATATGAGGATAACCCGGTAATTTTTTGGTAACAAATAATTTAAAAAATCAGCCTGAAAAACTTATTAAGATTTATAGAATAAATAAATCAAATGCAATATGCGTTTTTACTTCCCGATGTAGTACGAAGAAAGTATTGTAATCGTGAAAAAATCACCCACTCCCGAGATTTTTGCATATCTTTGCGTTTTAAAGTCCCTGGACCTCGAAAAACATGTTCTTCCATTTCCGTCAGTTTGTTGGTCTATCTTAAAAATTACTTATCGGATTAACTTTAAGTTTTGGTTAAAAATCGATAGTCATAAGAGGATGGAATGGACACATTTTGATAAAACCTTTTTATGTAGGAAAATAATAGGACATAATTTATTTTTTATATAAATAAAATTATGAAAATAAATAATAATAATAGTAACGATAATACATAAATTAAAAACTAAAAAAAAAATAAAATAAATTACATTTTATAGGATGTGTATATTTATTACCAAATAACTGTATGCATATATAGACTGTTATATGTACGTAGTGAAATTCTGTACGAGGGAAGTTGTGGGTGAAGGCGAATTTACCAATTTTGTTTTCTCTCGTAAAAGAGAAGTTTTGTATTCGTGAAAAAATCATCCTCCGAGATTTTTCAGATTTTCACGTCTCAGGATCCTTAGATACCGAAAAACATGTTTTCTCAAGTCCGTCGGTCTCTTTGTCCGTTCCCGGCATAGCTAAAAAACTACTTACCTGATTGATTTTAAATTCTGGTCAAAAGTGAAGGGTCATATGGGGATGACGTGTTAACACTTTGGTAAAAATCCAATATGGCGAAACAAAATGGCGGACTAGTGAAATGTTAAGAAAATTATTAAAAAACTGCTAGTTTTTCTCAAATGTTGCACAAATGTCAAGTATCATGTTGAAATCAACTGGTAACATTTTGGTATGAATCTAAGATGATAAGAAGATAAAAATTCAGCCTGAAAACTGGCATAATGGATTTATTTCAAATTGTGTGCCATAAATAATTGTGGTATAGAGATCAACTATTAAAATTGTAGTATTAATTCAGGATGGCCGAACAAAATGGCGGCTAAATAAAAGGTTTGTAATCGTCAAAAATCCCCTTCTCAGGTTTTACATATCTTTACGTTTTAGAGTCCCTAGATGCTAAAAAACATGTTTTATTAATTTAGTCGGTTCGTCTGTCTCGGTCGGTCTGTCATTTCGCAGTATACCTTAGAAACGCAAAAACGTTTTTAAATCTACTTACTGTTTACACCTGGTAAATGTACGTAGATTTTAACCGAGGGTTTCGTAACAAATACTACATTCCATGAATAGCATAAAACTGTTTTGTATGTTTGAAATTATTCTGCCTGCTCATAGACAATCGCATGTATGTTAACTCTTACGTACTACGTGCGAAATTCGAGTTTATCTAGTATACAGGTTGACGTGCAGGTATTTCTTAAATAATCCTTCTTTTTCTATTTTATCTTATCGTTGGCATGAGAATCAGGTTATATCGTCTTGTAAAAATTTAGGTTAATAACTAGAAAATTGTCAGCTTTATTAATTTGAGTTTGAAGATGTTAATATTTAAACATGTTGTTAAATACATTTTCTTGAAATAATTACGTTTTTATATCATTAATTTTTAGACAGTGAACTAACTGTACTTCAGTGGCGGCTCGTGGTCAACTTTTCAGGGGGGTCAATATATATACAACACTGCCTTTGTAATTTCGCAATCAGTCCAGCCCAGGCAGATAAATCGTACATATTTTTACAAAAATAACGATTTACTTCTTAGTCTTTGTCTTTACTTGATTGCTGAATTTTAAATTTCGGCAAAAGTCGACTACTGGTCTTAAATTCGAGTCGTTTCTCAAAGTTCAGCTCGCCAAAATAATTTAAAACGGCTTTTAAAGTCTTAATATTCTAAAACACTGTGGCTACCTTTCTTAAAAACATTAATTCAAACCACAGAATCAACAAACAAAATGTAAAGTCTTGAAAATAAAATCTATTAAAATACGCAATCGTAACCACACAGAAATATTAAATTTCGTAAACTATGCCACAACCTATCACACGATCCACATTAAACGCATCAACTGACAAAAATATTTAAGTTTCCTCGGCGCGGCTGTCGACCCAAACTTTGCCAACGTAAGCCGTATACCCATATATCACCTATGCGCCCCTGTGAAAATTTTATCGGGAAAAACTCGCCTCCGTTTATAACCATGGATCAACGTGGGCCGTCAGCCGACCGATGCCAACGAAACGAAACCTCCGGAGATAGCGGTGCGAGGCATCGATAGTGTGTCGACTGTCGCGGACTTAAGTGAACGGACAACGGGTTTATACGCTTAGAATAATAGAGGGATTTTCCAAATTAAAAAAAAATTGATAAAATATAAATTATGTTTTATTTTATTTATTTGTTTCTGTTTGGAAATATTTATTGGGGGGTCATTGACCATATGACCTAATGGAGGACTCGCCACTGCTGTAACTATGCAATTAATGCGAGTGTAACGATATTTAACATCTGAAAAATTGGTTGTCCAATGAGACCTACATACATAAATGTATAAGATTGAGTTTTTTATTAAAATAATAATTTGATAGTTATGAATGTGTCATGTTTCTAATAACATTAAGTATCTTCGATTTGTTCTTTTAAAGACTCCGTTCTAGATCTGAAGCTATAGTCAAATAAAACGTCTAACCCAACTCTCCACTTTACTATTTCAGGTTGCGAAATTTATTTTAACAGCACCAAAATTATAAAATGCGACTATAAAGTATTACCTTTTATATATGCACCCAACACCTATCTGGCTATTAAGAAACTAGTCTTAGTGGGGAACCATAGAAAGTATATTTGTCAGTGAAGTTAGAAAACGTCATTAGAAGATTAATGTGATAAATAAAGACCGGGTTTTATAATTTTGTATATATATATATATATATATATATATATATATATATATATATATATATATATATATATATATAGATATATATATATATATATATATATATATATATATATATATATATATATATATATAAATGCATATTTTAAGAACTATGGCATATCTAAGCATGTTTTGAAATGTGTGTGTTATTTTTTTACGTTTTATGGTCGCCCGCCGTCGTGCCGCCTGAATGAACGGCGTCTGAACTCGATTTAGATTGGGTGTTCCCTAAGAAGGCAATAAAGTAATATACCATTCTCCTATTAAGAAATTGTATTGGTCTGTTTTTTTTTTTGGCCAGATGTTTAAACTAGAATTTCTTTACCTACACCCTACACCCCCTATAAATCATTTATTTCTTCACATTTGATGGAGTTTACCAGTATTATTGAAGTTGCCGTTTGTCGTAGCCGCAGTTAGTTTCGTTCTCCCAAACAAAGTAAAAGTGAAAGCGAAAGCGAAAGCAGTGATTATGACGAAAATATGATGCACTTCGTGAATTAAACCTTATCTAGAACTTGTTCAGGACCGCGATCATGTTTTTTGCAAGCCTTGTTCAAAAGTAGTTTGCTGCTCGAAAATATTCCAAATAGGTCAACACATTAAGACGCCGTCTCACATTGTTAAGGGTAAAAAGATGAAGTCTAGTCCCATTCAGTCTTTTGAGAAATTTAAATCGAAAAGCATGGCCAGCCAGAATTTAACGAAGATCTGTGTAAAATGTTTTTGGCTGCTAATATTCCTTTAAACAAGTTGACCAACCCGCAAGTTAAGGCTTTTCTGCGAAAATACTCAAATTTTAATATCCCAGATTAATCAACATCTGTTTCTTGGTACCGTGCTAAATGATATAAAGAACGAAATTGGAGGTATATTGTCGTCGACGCAACTGATACGTGTGGTCGTTACATAGTTAATTTAATGCCAAGAAAACACACAGAAGAAGAACCTGGAAAAGCACTAGAAAAAACAAACAACCTTACAGTTACCCGTTTTATTGAAGAAACATTAACACATTTCTATTTGCCGAATTCAGTTCCTGAATGCTTGTCGTGTTGTTCAATGCTGCGCCGTATATGATAAAGGAAGGACAAAATTTAAAAATATTTTATAAAAATTTAATTTATGTAACTTGCCTATCTCACGGACTAAGTAGGGTTGCGGAAACTATTAGAGTTTCCTTCCCGTTGGTCAATGACCTAATAACAAATATGAACAAAATATTCATAAAGGCCCTATTAAGACTGCAGTTTTACAAGGCGAATTTGCCCGGAATACAATTACCACCTGAGCCTGTCATGACCAAATAGATGGGGCACCTGGATTGGTGCGGAATATTTTATGCAGATAATTTCCAAAGATTGAGACTTAATATTACAAATGTCTGATTATGATTCCCGTTTTATTTAAAAGTGTAAAAGGAATATTTCAAAATATTAAAATGGAACAACATTTAATGTTTATTAAGTGTAACTATGGATTTCTAGCAGAGATTACTTTGCAACTAGAAGAATCGTGTACAAGTCTACCTGAGTCGATGGATATAATAGAAACATGTGTACAAAATTGCAAACAAATACGAGGTGAGGTAGGAAAAACCGTGGTGATAAAATTAAAGAGTTTAATAAAAAAAAACACTGGTTTTAAGATAGGTCGTAAACATAATGTCAGGAACAACTGTAAATAATTTGGCTGTTGAACCTGCGTTAGTTCCGAAATTAAAATTTCGCTTCATAACTTCAGTAGATATTGTATGTATATGTTTTCTTTGTGCAAACATCTGAAAAACACCACAATCTTTTAGTTAAAAACCTTGAAGCACACATAATAACTAGTGCGTTTTATAATTTTTCAAATTGATATTAATGTAAGTTTGATATTAATTAAAATGGAAAAATTGTATTAAGTGATTTAATAAAGTATATACAACTTTAATTTATTTTATTCAATACTAAATCCCCTAATTTAGTTAAAATTTAATTCAGAAAATCAAAATTTAGTTGTTTTGTGACTGTATATTCATTGTATATTTATGTATTTTATTGCATATATCCTGCATACATTTTAAAAAATATGTATATATATATATATATATATATATATATATATATATATATATATATATATATATATACGTGCATATTTTTAAGGTTTTTGGGGTGCATATAATCCGCTCTTTAGTGATAAATATTTCCATGGGCGCCCACAGAACCATGTCCAGATGGAGGGCATCAATGTTCAGATACATGTTAGTCGTGTACCTTAGAGCACATCTTCCAAAATACAGAGAAAGGCAAGCGCCCCTCCCCTCTTGTTGCCCCTCTGATCGCGTATTAATACTAAATAAAGATGTTTATTAACATTGTGTAATTATGAGGCATTTGAAATTACATTAATCCTGACGAAAAACAACCAAATCATTTGATGCTGAGAATGCGCACTTTATACAAAAAACTGGCAAATTGTCTTATTCGTGTCGTAGTAGTTCAAAGTTGTCATTTGAGCCCCACCATCCTTGACGTCAGAATTCGCAGTTTAGTTACCCCCGTAATAAAGAATTGATGGAACTTAAGTCTCCATGAAGCCTCCCTTCCTCACACTATTGATAATAATGTTCAAATAAAAATTACAAGCTATATGAAAAGTTTAAAAGCGAAATATATGTATCATCATCACAAATATAGGCCCATGGTCTAATGCATTCATCTAAATCATGCAGCATAACCATAACAATATAATCACCATGCTAAATTGATGAGTGCAAAACCATGAAATAAAAAGTGAAACTTATTTTTAAACAATTATCCACAACATTGATGGCCTAATCTTGCTTATCTTAAATAGTTTCACTTTGATCGAACTTAGATTAAATTTAACGTTATTTACTGAAGAGAGAATGCTTCCTGTCTTAGACTATTTCTAGTTTAGCATATGTATTCTGTGTCTTAAAGGCAATTTTGCATATACTGTTACAGTTATTTAAATACTTTAAAGTAAAACATTTATTGAAGAGAGCTTTTTATTGAACGTTTCTTTCCAAACCTGTTATTTGGTTTTGGTTATTATTCAAAAATATAAGGCAATTTTTTGATGAAGCAGCAGTATATCCAGCCACCTCTTGTTGAATGCCCCTTTATCTCCAATTAACAAAAAACTTCAGAAACTCGGAAATCTGATATTCAATTTTACCAATTAATATAGAACTAAGCCCACTAATTACGCCACTGGTTATGACAATTCAATAGACAAGGGATTATAGTTTTTCAAACTGTTTACCTTGTAAACAAATTGCCTTAAAGTAATAAACATGATTAACTATAAAAGGAACTTTTTAAATTATCTCAACGTTAGAAGTTTCAGTGCGGTAGAATTTTTGGACTGAGAGGTTTTAAATTATGCAAAATTAATGAATACATGTAGCGAGTTGTAACACTTTTCGGCTTCTCAGAAGAACCATTGAAGGATATCAGCGAAACGTATAATTTAATGATGTGTGCTGAAAGAGCGTCTATGTCGTAGATGAGCAGACGTTTGGGGACACACTGACTAAAAAAGCTCTTGCCTACTATGTTATTTTCGGCTAGTTAGTACTGAATGAATGAATATCTTTAAAAAAATTGGAGAAAGCTAATATGACAAAATTTTCTGTAGTATTCTATCGAATAAATACCATGTTTATTTAATTTTTTCTTGTATTACAGAAGTTGTAAGTACTTTAAAATTACTCTGCTTTATTCCCGATATTAAATTCGCATTTATCGTATTATGAAGCACTTAACACTCTGGAATGATAACTAAACAAGTATCAGTTCTCCCTATAGAAATTTTTAAATTGTTTTTTAAAAATTCGCTTAAAAAAGATCAAATATTTCTTTTGCTCAACTTTAAAGATTAACTCTTGCGCAGTAAATATGAAACTGTCGATCTACTATAATTTTACTACTCAAATCTATTGCACTATGATAAGACATTAATACTATTAGAAAAGCCATTAAGAGGCAGTTGATAAAAACATACCCAAGCACAAACTGAGCTTTCTCGGTGAGTCCCGTAACTGCAGCCGCAATGGCTAACACAAACGTGGTCAATCCAAATGAGGCATGGATTGGAACTAGGGCTGCTCTAAAACCTGCTGTGGCTCCCTCGCAGCAAAGAAGGATTAAGAAACTGAAGAATCCGACAATGAACTGAAAATAATTATAAATTAATTAGACTAACTTCATAATAAAATTTAAATCAACCAATATCATCGATTACATATTTTAATGAAATATTTAAGTAAATTTTTTTGATGGCCTTACAAAAAAAATATTGATAATACTACAATGATTTTTTATAGTCATATTTATGATATAACAATATAATAAAACAAGATGATATTAAAAAAAAACTTTTTAAATGTCAAGCTTTTATTAAAAAAATAATCATTCCTCTCCGCCTCATTTGAGACAATGCAGACTTAAATAATCGACTAAAAATATTTTATTTAAACCCTCTAGTTATTAGAAACTAGATATGTCTAGAACCTAAATAAAAAATAGTCTTAAAGCTTTCTTAAAATTTCTTTTTGTTTCAAATGAATAGTGACTTATGTAAGTCAATGAGGAAACCTTTTGGTTGTATTTTATCTTAATTTGCCTTAAAAAATATAACCTTGATTTTGTTGTATAAAATATGAATTCAAACGAAAATAAGTGGGTAAAGACCATAAAAAATGATCATTTTGAAAATCAGAATTACATTAAAATAAAGAATTTACAGTTAACAAAACGAAGGCAATTAACTTCGCAAGAAAATACCTGTTTAATTCCGTCTTTGAGAAAAATTACGCGGTTTAAAAAAAGGGGTTATGTTAGGTGTAGGTTGTACTTTAGTCACGTTCTCTCTTCTTTCCTTCACGGATTGAACATGGCATTACACAAATGTAGTAGCAAATTACTTTACATACTTAAAAAAATACATCTGCACTACAAGTGTAAAACAGCCTGAATACATACTATGTAAAAGCTAATAGTTTTAATATTATTTTAACGAGGACTAATTGGTTTTAGGTTTTGTTTGGTCATCTTTTTATCGGCATCAAAAAATGACGCTACTAAAGATAAATTTGTTTATCTAAATATTTATGAATATTTGGTTTTAAACTTTAAAAAATTATAATCGGAATTTTTATATTCGTTTGTGTAAATTTTACGCAAATTCGATACATTTGGTCAACTTTTTCAAATATCCCTATTATTTTTTAAATTATTTTTTATAATAAATTAAGGTATTGAAGGAGCGCGGCAGTTTTTTAAAACTATCTTCCACAGTTTCACCAAAAAAAATCACGTGGTTTATAATTTTGCATTATATTTATTTGTTTATACCCCAATTTCAACATAAATACCGACAAACTTCATATTTTCTTAAAATGTGAGCATCATTTATTCTGTTGTACGTTTAAACTTGGAAGTATCAACCATAAAGCACAGATACGATTAATTTATTATATACCGGGTGTACAACTAAGAAAGGAGGCCGGCTGTATTTTGGAAACCGTTTATCCCACGATGTTGGAAAAATTTTTCTTATACTAAAAGTGGCCAAGAGAAAACGCTGGAAATTATTTTTAAATTTCTAAGTCATAGTCACTTAGAAAAAGCAGATTTGCTCAGAAATTCACCCAGTGAAGGTATATCAAAATTAACTTTATATTAATTTGCTAAATTACGAATAATTTTTATTTAAGGTTTTTTTCTCTAGCTGTTTAAATAAAGGGTGGGTGAAAGGGCAAATGTTTGTTTTTTAAGACGGACATAACTTAAGTAATAACTAACGGATCTTGACGATTTTGGCATTATTGAAAAGGGCATTTATTAGGCTTTCAAATGACGAATGAATTATGTTATTTTAAATTTTGTTCCGATCGCCAGATGGCAATTTCTTAAATTTAACGTGTTTTCTTAAAAAATTCAAATGGATTGATATATTTATTACAGGCCAGTGTTA
The DNA here is from genome assembly GCA_030620095.1 of Kuschelorhynchus macadamiae. NCBI lineage: Eukaryota > Metazoa > Arthropoda > Insecta > Coleoptera > Curculionidae > Kuschelorhynchus > Kuschelorhynchus macadamiae. The sequence goes on from JAUTXW010005173.1 coordinate 318,283, forward strand.
CGTAGCACATAAAAAAACAAGAAGACAACGCAAACTGCAAGTTGATATATTTTTTATTTACGAAGATATAAGCAAAAGAAAATATTACTTGACACTCTCATAAGAAACTCGAGCATTTCTAAACGAATTTTTACGTGGTATCTAATTATCAATTTTTAGCACAAATCTTACTCTGATACTACAAATATTTTAAGTATTCTTCAACTTCTTTAATTCATTTTTAACTTATTTGCTTTAATTAGCACAACCCTTTCATGAAGTATGTATTTCAAATGGTTACTATTCAATTATGCGACATGCTAAAAGAGTAGTAGGCTTCGGCAAAAATTAAGTGCTAGCGAAAAAATAAAACACTATCACAAAATGTGTTCTCAAATTATCACTAAGTTTAGTGTTTATACTAAGTATATATTACGAAAGCAAATTCCTATTTCTAATGGAGAAGGGTATGATATGCTTGCAGTTTACTTTGAATGCTTTCAAAATACTATGATTGCAGCGAGAATATATACTACTATATTTATCCGTCCCCTCCATCGAAAGCAAAGAAGAGGCCGTACAGAAGCAAACATTATAAATGTGTTGGCGTATGTTGTAATTAACCCACATGTCAGTATTAGAGCTACATCTAGAGATTTAGGTAATGCTCACGGAACTGTGCAAAATATATTAGAAAAGTAGAGGTAAGTGTAAATGAAAAAACATCAAGAATTTGAGCAATGTTATTTTTCAATAACAATGCAGTTTCGCAGAAATTTTTAAAGTAACCCAGTGGTCTTAAACACTAGATTGGCTGATCTTTACTTGCCTATATATTCAAAATACACCATATAAAGTAAGTAGAAATACACCATATAAAGTAAGTGGAAATACAAAGTTTCCGAGAAATATAAGTTGAGATTATTTCATGTTCACCAAACTAACAAAGACATATTTTTTGAAAAAAATTATGATGCTTGTAATGAATTTGTGTGTAAACAAAATTTCCGAGAACGATAACTTGAGATCGGTCAAATCGATATTAAACTTGCATAAAAAATAGTGTAGCGTCTTGTGGCGTAATATCTTTGATATTTTTTAGATGTAAAATCATAAATTAATCATATTTTTAGTACCTACTCACAAACCTATAACAGCCAAATTGGAAACAGAAGTAATCAGGGTATATCTAGCCCCAGAAAATGTTAGAAGTCATGAACCTACATATTTGATTTTTTCGAACAGCAAAACCGGCTAAATTTATTTTTTCATATAAAATATAAACTATAGCTATACGCACTAACAATTCAAATGTTCTTGAAATGACTCCTTAAAAGCAAAATTTAAATTTTAAGTTTTTATAGTATAAAATAGTAAAGTTTAGTAAAAAAGCTTTTACCCCCGTATTCACTAAAAAGGTTTAAGAGATAGATCAGGTCTAGTGGCCATGGTACTTAAAACTCTTAGTTCTCCAGTAATGTTTTGCTTATATCACTGTCATTTTGTACATGTGACATTTAAAAAAATTGTTTTTTCAATTGTTAAAAATGCCATCTTAAACTTAAATAGTTGTCAAGTTAGACCTGGTCAAAATTTAAACCTTTTTAGTGAATACGGGTGTAAATATTTTTAAAAACGGCAAAACAAGAAAATGTATTATATATTTTCCTTATATAATAAATTTGCCAACTTGAGAAAATTATTGAAGTAACAAAATTGGCAAGTATACTATGCTTAACAAAATAATTTTTTTTCTTGACTCGTGACACTGTTCAAACTTTAATTCATGGGAAATAGTGATTCAATCATTTATTTTTAATTAACGCCTCAATACTACGATCAGAGGCTGGACCATTGTCACTGACTTCTTGGTATTATAAATGAGGATCCCAGATCCTTTCATGAATTTTGTGGACCGATGAAGTCACGTTTCGTTTCGATGGTGGAGTAAATTTACATAACTTACATTACTGGTTGGAACATAATCCTCATTGGATGCAAGAAGTTCAGATTCAAGGCTACTGCGGCATGAATGTTCGATGTGGCATAATAGGTTATAGAATTTTAAGAATTTACTGGAAGACACTGATATACAGACGAGACAGAGCATGATTTACCAACATGATGGCTGTCCGGCTCATTTCTCTGTCAATAGACAGTTCCTAGACGATCGGTTTCCAGGGAGGTGGATAGGTTGAGGTAGTTTATTCCCCTGGCCCCCTCGTTCCCCAGATTTAACTTGTCTGGATTTCTATTTGTGAGGACGACTAAAGGACATGATGTTTAATATCAGACCAATAACGAGGGAGAACTCTATCAACCGAATTCGAAACGCTATCGAGATTATTCCTGCAAAGGAAATAGAAGCAGCAGTTGAATCTACCGCAGAGAGGCTCCGTTTATGCATTCAAAATGACGGCAGGCACTTTGAGCGGTTCACTCGACTTCATCTTTTCCGCTTCATATCATTTCTCAAAAAAATTGATAGCTATTCTGGTTCCTCCATTAGTTATCTAATGGCAAACTGAAAAAATAATATACCACATCTTTTGTTAATCTACACTAATGAAACTAAAAAATAACAATTTTTTTCATATCTTCGTTAAAAAAATATATCAACTTGCTTTTTGCGCCGTTTTCTTGATTTTTTGGGCGCCATAACACTGTCCTGCAATAAATATATCAATCCATTTGAAATATTTAAGAAAACACGTTAAATTTAAGATATTGAACGGAACGAAATTTAAAATAAGATAATTCATACGTCATGTGATAATAATAAATGCCCTTTTCAACAAGACCAAAATCAACAAGATCCCTTAATTATTAGTTATGTCCGTTTTAAAGAACAAACATTTGCCCTTTCCCCCACTCGTTGTTTGAACAGCTAGAGAAAAAATCCTTAATAAAAATTATTCGTAATTTAGCAGAGATTAATATAAAGTCAATTTTGATACACCTTCACTGGGTGAATTTCTGAAAAAATGTGCCCCTTCTAATTGACTACGCGTATTACGACCTCTAGCGGACGACTTGGAAACTTAAAAATAATTTCAGTTCAGTTTTTTCTTGGCCACTTTTACTTAAGGCAAATTTTTCCAACATCACGGGATAAACGGTTTCCGAGATACAGCTGGCCTCCTTTCTTAGTTGTATACCCGGTATATATTTTTTGGAGATTATTTGGCATTTTTAATTCAGATCGAATGCCCACTGGTTTTATCGAAGCTTAAATGTTTTAAGTTTTACCTTTATGTTTTAAGGCACTTAAATCCAAGTAAATGTTTTAAGAGAAGCTTTATTACGGGCTATAAGTACCTTGTTAAGAGTGAGCCTTGAGGTTTTAAGGTAGTTGTATTGTAGTTTTAAGAATTCTTTCAAAGAAAAGTTGCTTTACCAAGGTATTTTCCAGCTGAGCTGGGACAAGCGCCTATACCTTGCGATAACACTAAAAATGTTACTTGGGCAGCCATATTGTAGAAGTTAGATGGTCAAACTCGACTGCATTACTAATTTTACATTATCCTTCTATATTACTATATTACATTGCGAAAATCAAATTTTCTTATTATGTTTTGTGTCTGTTTTCTTTGACAAAAAGAGTATTATTCGTATTTTCTATGTGTGAGTCATCTGTCTATATCTTTTTTACGTGCATAAAAAAGAGGAAAGCCGCAAAAACCATCGATGAACATCGACTAACGTTTTTTATTTCGCTGGAGAGAAGTGCAGTCAAAAACATCAAAGGCCCTGACGTTGCATATTAATTTTCTAGATATGTTTACATAAACGTACGATTGTTTGATCTACGTATTTGAACACAGCATTTATTAATATTCGAAAAACACTGACGATTTATTAAAATATATAAAAATTAAAAGGTAGGGTTGTTCTCGATACTGGCCACTGGCAACAATAATAAATATATCTATAATCTAGAAACTATAATCATAATTCATGACAATGCTATAGCTAGGTTCAAAATTAACTTACATTGATACATTTCCGAGTTCCGACAGAGAATTATTTGAATACAATATCCTCAAGACCGACCGGCTAATTATCGTAACTTTAGAAAGCGCAGTTCTTCAAGATTTTTATGTTACTGTAACAGCCGGGCGTGCACCCAGTAGAGATCCACAAGCGAGAAACCGCAAAGTCGTGAAATGTTAAGCAGGTGAATAATATGGGAGCGTCCGCTTTTTTAATTTGTTTGTTGGGTGGACTTAATTCAGTAGTTAAAATGTTCTTTTTATCAAATAAGATTTGTAATATGAGTTTTTATGTTCGATTTGAGGAACCCAAGTCAGTGATTTAAGTTACAAGCTACTACAAGCATTGCTAAAATCTTACATTAAAAAGGAAACAATAGCGTGGTCTTATGGAACGCCGTTTTACTTTTGTCATACGCGTCTTTGATACCAAATTTAATTGCAAATATATAAATGATGCTACCTGCATTCAATTTTTATTCGTTTTAATTTTTCCGATATCGAATTTTTGCGGATACCGATTTTACCGAATGACATTTTTATGAAAAGCAGTTTCTTTGCAGACCATTTCGATTGATACTACAAAAAAGTAGTTGTTTATCCTTTTTTAACACGTATACAGCCTACTTAAAATTTCTATATACATGCGTCTTTCCATAGTTATTGCATTTCATCAAATCGATGTTAATAAAAATTGGTATGAAATAAATGCCATATACAAAATCTGTTTAAATATTTAATATATTGATTCTTATTAAAATGTAATTGCTTCAAACCCTGATCGCATTAAATTAATATTAATACAGAAAACATTAGAATGCATTAACGACTTGGTGGAGATTAATTTATTTCAACCGTATGAAGGCAAATCTGATTTAAGAAGTCATGTAATAAAAAAAATTAATTTATTTTTATCGCATATCAAAAAAAATTAAAGCATCTTTTACGATATCATTTTTTGTAAATATCAATTCCATTAACATCCTAAAAATGTAAAAACGTTGATAGGCGTTTATCTGTAATTTATACTACATCAAAAAGTTATAACACGGACCCTTTACCATGGAAATTAAAATACTTGAAATATAGATTTGAATAAATAAATAAAAGTTGATACAAGATTTAATTGTATAAAAGTTGTGGAATTTAAATGATTATCGAGTATAAGGTAACTGGTGTTATTTAATATGCATTGTATTGATTTCGAATTTTTATTAATGTCGATTCTCGTGAATATCAATTTTTATTGAATGCAGCCACCTTGTTTCAATTTGAATTATCGGACGTGGAGCGATCTAGTGCAAACTAAGAACAACAAGAGCAGAAGTCTGTAATTTTTTATTAGCCGAGTTTCTGGCTAGGCATGCGTTCGAAGATTTAAAAGTGCATCTAAAATTAAGACTGTGTTGTGCATGACGTTATGACGAGTCGGATGCGAATAATGAAAAACAAATTCGCAGGTAATCAATGACAGTTAAAACGTGTTTAATTATTGTTCGATTGGGAATACTTAGTTATTAAATCATTGCGGAATACGATATACACCCATATATTTAATATGCGACTACGTACAAAATTACAGATCATAATGAAAAAAAGTTAAAACGGACGTATCTAGCTCCCAACATCCTATTCCAAAACAAGCTATTCTATATATTTACACCAGAATAAAGAAAACAAGGTTTTGAATATCCAAGGTATAATTCACAGATTACCACACAATGTAATTTGTAATGGCAAATTGCAATTTCTCCTGGAAGCTGTGTGCCGGCGACATGCTCTACTACAGTTTTTTTTGGCTTCTTAAACGTGATTTAAAGTAGGCTGTCCAGATTTTTTAAAATGAAAAGAGTATATTTTGACGAAATGTAAAAATAGGTACCAGCGTATAATAATTAAGTAAAGTCTTATCACTTTCGCAGAATTCAATGACTTTCAATAATAATTATAATACATTTAATAATATGGACTAAAAATAACAAAAATAATTAGAAAATGGCATCAGATTTCGCAAAATAGAGATCATTTGTCCCAGATTTCTCATAAAAGAGGATATTTGTCGTATTTATGGAAATAGTAAGAGTACCAGAGTACATGGACCCGAAAAAGAGAACATTCCTCTTAAAAAGAGTATATGTGGTCACCCTATTTAAAGCAAACTGTACTAAGGTTGTATAGGTATATCACTATATCTTTATTTACAATATTTATTTGATAATTAGGACATTATTTTTCATGTTTGTCTCCCTTGTTTAATATGTGAGTAATTATTATAATTTATAGGTCACTATGTGCACTTTCAAAGCTGTGTGTCGATCAAGATACGGATTTACAAAAGAACACATCAGTGGTGTATTTAGAACGCCGTCTTAGAGGGGGAGGCAAATATTTGATAACTAAAAAAAAGTTCTAGGTTCTTGTTGGAGCATGAAGACTAAAAAAAAAACAAAGTTCTCAAGGTTTGTGAGGTAAAAGTCCCGAAATGCTTTATATAATGTATTTTTTGCTTGGGTTATTAGCTCGGGGGGGGGGGGGAGAGGGTGTAGGGTGCATTTAACGTAACGTGTACTCTTCTTGTCATGTAGAGATTTTGGAGAATTTTTCGATACGAATCCACGACATGGTGATTTCTGTCTGGATTCAAACCTGGAATCATATTCATATGTACCTACATATAGTATATGTTGAGCCTAAGCATAGGGTGTTACTAGAAGTCATAATGTAATTTTAGGGGTAGTTTTACATCAAAAATTATGAATAAAAGTTCCTATAGACATGTACAGAAATGCTTTGTTTTCGAAATACAGGGGGTCGAAGATTTTGTTTTTACACTGTATGTACAGGGTGTTCCAGCGAGGACTGAACAGGGACCTATTTTCGACCTTCCTTGTATTTTGGAAAAATTCAAAATAGCCAATCGATTTTTTTTTTCTTGTAGAATCCAAAAATGTCATCGAAAAAATATTTGAACCAGAAACAAAAGTTGCTACAAAGAGGTTATCGATGTTGTTCCGAGAAAAACGGCGGTCACATTGAAAACTTATGTTATTAGTAGTTTTATTTTATTATTTAATAATTATTTTTTATTGAATTTCTTTTTCTATCATGTAAAGTTTTATTTTCCTCAAATAGGTTTTTTATCCTTAGAATTGTATTGATGGATATATTTCTATGAAAATTTGCAATAAATCTTCTTCTTGCTTCTCTTGCATTTTCTTGGCACTTGTAAAATAGCATAACAATCTGTAGTCTCTCGTCCAAAGAGTATTTCATTTCGATCAGAGTCAAATATATATTTTTTAGGTGAAGACTTCGACAATAATTAAAATAATGTCAATTTTTATTGACAAAGCATTCAAACGTCATTTTATCTTGATCACCTATACCAACCTATCGTATATTTTAAACAGGTGAAGCTAAAATTTTAGTTTGTAAAACATTAAAATGTAATATAAACAGCTATCGCAAAATCAAATCTTTTAATCAGAACGGACATAAAAAAAATCACTCTTTCCAAAAATCGTATAAAAAACGATACATTTCATTTAAAAAACACCTGATGCATAGCGTAACTCTTTTGTTTCTGGTTCAAATATTTTTTCGATGATATTTTTGGATTCTACAAGAAAAAATACATCGATTGGCTATTTTGAATTTTTCCAAAATACAAGGAAGGTCGAAAATAGGTCCCTGTTCAGTCCTCGCTGGAACACCCTGTACACTCAGATTGAAAATCAACTTAATGTTTTTTAATTTTTATTTAATTATTAAGAAACGTTCGACCTGCCAAAACTAACGATATATCATACTTAATGTTTGAACAGTAGATTTAAGATTTTTCCATAAAATACAATGTGTTAGAGAGGCACAGAAAACCAGAATCTCGCCAAATTCACAAAGGAAAATTTTAAGTACCCTAAATGAATGAGTGCATTATATGATTGGTTTTTAGAAATCAAGGGCTTTTAAAAAACGCAGGTCTATCTAAAAAAAAATTAGTTGATCTGACCGCGAAGAAGAAACGTCGGATTTCAAATCTATGTGCACCATCTTGTTGATAATGGAAAGTAGCTATAAAGATATAAAATTTATTTTGTGATATCTCTTCAAATGCAGCCTGAAAAAAATAAAATATGTATAGCTGATTTTTCGGTATTTTACGTACCTATATCCTCGGAGGTAGTCAGAATTGTCTAACTTTGTCAACTACTTATTATTCGATGTTAAATTGCACAACTTTGCTCTATTTTAACCGACATTGTATCGAATTTGTAACACCCTGTATATGTTTGCGTGTTTTCATTCATTTCAAAACTATGTGCACCATCTTGTTGATAATGGAAAGTAACTATAAAGATATAAAATTTATTTTGTGATATCTCTTCAAATGCAGCCTGAAAAAAAAATATGCATAGCTGATTTTTCGGTATTTTACGTACCTATATCCTCGGAGGTAGTCAGAATTGTCTAACTTTGTCAACTACTTATTATTCGATGTTAAATTGCGCAACTTTGCTCTATTTTAACCGACATTGTATCGAATTTGTAACCCCCTGTATATGTTTGCGTGTTTTCATTCGTTGGGACCATTCCGGTATACTACCTCAATGGTTGAGATATTCCAAGAACAACCATATGTAATTCTCACATTAAATGCTATTTTTTAACTAATTTTTATTTCTCAATCTAGAGTGCTGTGATTTGGCAAAAACTATTAACTTACCTCCAAGAACCCTGAGAAAAATAAAATTATCTGTCTATTCGCTAAACATCTTTTATGCCCATTTAAATAATAAACGATTTTTTCTAAAAAATCATTTTTTTTAATGTTGCTCTTCGGGTTAGCCTTTGCGAGTAATATATAATGATACCCCCCACAAGAATATGCAGTATTTTAAAAAATCGGCAAATAAACGCATAATATGCATTTAAGCCTAAGCAATTTCTAGTCACCCTGATATACGAAGGTTCTGGTTTGACACGTCATGGTTGAAGTTACAATATCATAGTAAATCAAAATAACAAACAAATATAGGGCGTCCCATTTAAAAAACAAAAGTTAATAGCAGAAATTCGGAACTAAAAGAAGATACGGCAACACTGTTACAGTAAGACATATCATACAACAAAATAGATAAAAACCCAAAGTGGAGGTGCTACAGATAGAACGTTTAAACACGCATTTCAGATTTCAAAACATAAAAATAGCTTTTTGGATAAAAAATCAGATTCAGCTTTTGCTGGAAGAACATTCATTGCTTTATTTTACACCTACCAATAAAATAAAGGTTGTGTTGTTTGATTGAAACTGTTATATCATTGTATAAACGAAGGCTTAAGATCAGCCCCAACCATCGTAAGTAGTTAATTCGGCCTTGTTGCTTCTAGAAAAGTAGCCTCTATAACGCAACATGCGAGTCGCCTTTTAATACTCATTGTTTATAAAATTATGATTAACACCACGATACACTTACAACGGTATGCCAACGCCGGTCTCTTCAGCATTCAGCAAGAAAATAAAATTGAAGTTTACAAATATCAGATTATCTAAACTGCTCATCGTGAGGATTCGTGAAATTTATTTTGATTAAAATAATTAATTAATTTACAATAAAAGTTAAGAATGCTGCAAGTAAAATAATTGCAGGGGAAACTTCCATTCATATTTTATAACATTTGTTACTTGAGTTGCTGCACTAGTGCCGTCTATTGACATTTTTAGTTTTTATTTGCAATTGAAAAATCCAAACCAGGTTCAAAAGTGCCCTATACAGGTAGCTAAAACCATATTGTTCTATTATTATAGTAAATATATCCTAAATTACCATTTTTTAAATTTATCTTAACAGCTTGACGGTAAGCAACAATCCACATTTTTGAAAATGTATTATTTTGGAAATTTGAAATATCTTATATCTGTCACTTTTGTTTATCGATTATAATTTCAATCTCGATTTCTACTGCCTGCAACTGCACAGGTAGGACGTAATAACCTGTATTGAAAATAAAATCTTTAGATTCAAAATAATTAGTTTAATAATTTTAAAAACATTTTATTGAAGTGTAAATTCTACAAACGTTTTCAAATGACAATGCATTACGGCGTATTTGACTCCCAAACGCTGTACATAGGTGTGACGTACTTGCGCGAGAAAGACGAGTTTAAATTCGGTCCGTATCATCGTCGTTTATTGCACAAATAATATTAAAAAATCAGAAAGCAAGATTATTAGAATGCAATCCAATGTTAGCGCAATACGCAAACCAAAGAAGTCGGCTCATACTTCAGAACACAGAATACCAGACCAGAGAAGCTCCAGAATTTTACAAACCTTTTTGAGCGCGAAGACTTCTCTTTCGTATGACGACACATTTGCAAATTAATTCTAGTTATCGAACACACTCACGCAAACACATTATATTTCTTTTGGGAGGCTATAGATGGCGAAACTTCCGATAATAAAAATGCATTCGAGGTGCTTGTATTCAATCGAAATTGATATCAATGGAAATTGGTTTCAATGAAAATAGATAATCATAGAAATTGCTGTAAATGAAAATACCATTCATAAAAATTGATAATCGGTTATATTGTTTCCCACAAAATACTACAAAGGTACTCGTTAAATATTGGATAAATATTGATATCAACAAATTTGTAAGTAATAAAATTATATTATAATAAAAAAAAATGCATTTTAATTATAATAATATAATAAAAATTGAATTAATTTTGTAAAGATCCATCCAAATATCCTGACATACATTTTAATAGCTAAATCAAATTAATTGATTGTTAAAAATCTATATGAAGGCTTTAGCTCTAGATGTTCCAAGGATTCAGTTAAAATTAGATTTTTATTATAATATTATAAAATAAATTGCCATAATGAAGTCCCATTCAATTTAAATTAATAGCGGGCATATAGCAGACTAAAAAGTAAAACGGCGTTCCATATGGTCTGCAATTATTTAGTATAGATGTTTGTTTTGTGAGTCAGTACAGGACGTATCAGGAATTTTTCAAAATTCACAGGGAATTATACAGGTTCGAAATAGTTGCTTACCATGCCTTTTCGGAATGCATTAATTATATATTCATTAATATTAAACAAAACTTTATAAAACATAAATTTATACAAATTTTTCTGAGGTATGGATACATTATAAGTTAAAATCAACATAGGTCTTACTGTTTTTATAGACAATGAGATTTTTTACTTCCTATTCATAAAAGTAAAAATCATTTTAATGCGTGCGTTGGTTCCCGGAAGACATAGAGAAAATTCTATAATATTCAAAAGATTTTTAAATGAAATGTTTACAGATTCAAAATGATTAAAAATGTCTACCCACTTGTTTTTAACTGATGCCACTGAAATACCTTTTTCTTAAACAAAGATTGCAAAAACTTCGTCAAAAAGATCATTTTCGTTAATAGAATCACTCTTTAAATATTTAAATTCAATAAAAGAACCTAATCAGTCCTGAATTTCATCCCAAATGATTTTTTTATTTAGCATAACTCACTTTTTAAACCTTTAAAAAGTAAAAAATTAACAGACCACTTATGCAGATAGTGATAGGCATTTCTGTAAAACATTCCGACATGACTTTCAAACCACCCTCTATTTATTTCTTTATTTTATTCCAGTGTTTTTAAATCATTTTTAAAAGCAAAAATCTTTCAATTTAATTTTGCATTTATCAATTTCATTAGCAACTTCTAGAACTGTAATTTTATCTGCTTCTATCACAGTAATAGAAAAAGGGAAGCCTGGTTGTGAACAAACATGAAGATACATGGCGTGACGCATGGTGGGGGTAGGCGGTGGGGTGGGGTGGATCTATCTTCTTTAGTTATCTTTGATTTAAGCTCTTCGTCCTGGGGATTGCTCAGCCAAGCTCGAATTACTTAGATTTTTACAGGACATTTTGCAGGAGTCCCACAATACAGGGCAGCATGTAAGAAGAAAGGACAATCCTGTAAAATACAGGACGAATGGTCAGCTTGTCTAGGAATCGAGGGAGGGAAGTGATAACTATTAATAGAAAGAAGAAGTTAGATTCCAGATTTTCCTACTTCCTTACTAAACAAAGAAATACATAATTATATTCAATAGGAAACCACTAGGCCTGGTTTAATGAGGTTAGATAAGGATGGTCTTTCATGATCGAGATTTTTTTTTAACAGATGTCGACTTCAGAACAACGCTTGTTCCTTTAATCTTGAATTTTCTGTCGACTTAAAAATCAATGATATTTCATTGATTATTATACACATTATTAGCAGCAATAACATGCATACTAAGACATAGAGAAAATATTAAAAAATATGACTTGGTTAATTACAGCATAATTGACAGTGCAGTGAAGGTAAGTACAAATCAATAATATTGATGGACAGAAATATGCATTATTTATCATTGAAAAAAAAATAGATGACCTAACTTGCAAAAATGTTAGTTAATGTGACAGCTATCTTGACTAGATTTATTTATAGTGCAAAAGTTTGATGGAAGTACCAGAAAGAAAAGTGTATTTAAAAGTTTTGTAATAAGATAAAAAAAATTCAAATATTTTTTATTATACCATTTTTTACCCCTCACATACCGGTGTTGTAATTAAGATGGGATTGATCATTACAAAATACTTTTTGTAACGTTACCTGTGTATCTTATAAAAAAATATAAATTTTTTTTTATGAAATTGATACATAATTTTAATGCTATATAATTTTAAATACCCTTTTCAACGTTAGTCAATAGCACTAAAAATATATCAGCTTTTCTACTATCTGCAGAAGTCAATGAAGTATATAGCCACACCTGTATACTCAATTTCACAAGAATTCAGTACACGTTGTAATTAATTATGTGGAGATTCGTACTCACCCATATATTGCCCCTTTCATGAAAAGCAATATAGAGTTCAAATTGCTTTTCACTGAGAGCTCCTGCTATGTGTGATATGTTTGTACCAAATTAAAACTGTAAGATAGTCCTGATGCTCCATACCAAGATTTTTTTTTCATTGCTGAAGTTGTAAAAAATAAAATGTATGTGGACTCATCGCTGCGCGTCTGATATTCTGTATTTAATTAGCTAAATCCACTATATCAGACGCATAGTCTAGTTCCTGTTGCTGTCTGAATCATTCTTGTCTTTAGCCAAAACAACTATGCAAAAAAAGTCATCGCTGCAAGTCTGATTATGTCAGACCGAAGCGATCAGTTTACATATACATTCTATTTCTTTCAACTTCATCCCTCAATTATTACAGAAACCGACTAAACTTTAGGGTAAACGAATCTAGTATCAGGTATCACAGGGCGATAATTAACCATGTAGCAATTTATCAGACAGCGACTTGATTTGTTTATTTAGGAAAAAAGTAAAATTATTTTAAAAATGTATGTCTAAAAATTGTCATGTATGCATTATTTATTTATTTATAAACGGGTCTTCACCCAGTAAATTACAAATTTATATAAGTGAAAGTTCAACTCAGTTTTGTCACATAACACTTTAAACAAATTAACAATTTATAAGAAAATATACATTAATCTATAATGTAAAATTTGGGAGTACTCAACTAAACAGATCTATTATTTTATGCTGAACTACAACATCTGAAATAAAAAAATATCTAAACTCACAATTGTTCTCAATTACCAAAAAATCAAGATCCTATCTTTATGTATAAATTGAGATGAAAAAATAGCAAGAGCAAGAAATTGTTCAAGCCACTAAATAACTTTAGGTCATTCTCTAAATAGTTTTCTGTTCTTGCCACTCGAGGGATACAAGAGTTAGAACCAATATTTGTGCGGTGGAAAGACTGATGAAATGTGTTAATTGACCTAGTATTCCTGCCAGGCACCGAAAGGCTCACTGAAGAAACTAATGTGTGACGGTCGAAAACAGAGTTGACTATCTTGTAAAGAATCTGCAGATCCCTTTCATCCCGCTTCATACAAATCTATAATTACTTATATCAGCCATATTTTCAATACACGCTGTAATAATTACAAATAGGAGTTATGTAGTTTATTTTCCAGAACTTGGGAAAAATCCCAGAATTCAGTGAGCTTTATATGCAAAGTGTGAGATTAAATAAAGCTATAATATTTTTAGAGAAGTAGGAATGCATTAATATTTATGTAATTGTACTACTGCTATAGTTGGGCAAATCCTGCTTGAGTATACTTTGCAAAATATTCAGCAAGAAGACCCTTGCTTAATTTGCAATGATTGCTGCTATAGGATAAACTTTGGAATTGTTTTTTTGTTTGGAATTGATAAAATTCCAAATTTTTTTATATTTTTTTATTTGCGAAGAGACAATTGCTCTATGAATTCCCGGTAATATGTTCTATCCAATGATTTACATTCGGAACGTAAGCTTCTCTTAGACACTTACTTTTTAGTTACAGAAGCAGCAATAATAAATTAAAAGAACATCATAAAAAATCTTCAACATACTATCAATAGAATGGAGTTGTAACAAGTAATCTCATTTCATCTGACCAAGACAGTCATTAACTAAACTGAGTTCAGCCGATTTATAACCATAATAATATTCGTCTGAAAGGGGAGATTAATTGGTATGACATGTAAATTCCTTAATTTGAACAGTTAGTAGAGGGTGGTAACCAACCTTTTGGACCGATTGATCATCAGCCACGGAAACTGAGTGATTTCATTAACATGATATATGTTATGGAAAGCGCATATATTAGCCATAACCTCAATCGCTTCAGTTTCTTGAGACTGGGTTTCTTGAGGCTGAGTACTTGTGGAATAGTAGTTCTCGATAGTCCATTTAACCTAAGGAAGATTGAAATCTCCAAACACGCAGAGTCTTGTATTATACTACTCAAAAAGACTGTTAATACTATCACGCAAACACTAGTATTTGACTGCTGGGACCTATGTAGAAAATACATAGTGAATATACATTTTCAAAATACGCTTACTTTAACATAGAGATGATCAATGCTATTTGAAGAACTAAGTATAATGCTGGGTATATCCATGCAAACAGCAATCAAAACACCACCTTCCCTTGAAGCAGTACTCGTGTTGATATTCTTGTAACAACTATAAATATTATAGTTCACCAAACCAACCTCAACATTATTGAAATCTCCAGAGACCTAAGTTTCGGTTAAAACTACAATAGGATAGTTTCTTATAGCAACACTTCTTTGGGAGGCATGTATCTTGGCCCTTCGCATATTCTGATATTAGATCTTTAAAGTGTGCGAGTGATTTGTATTCGAAGATGGGATCACGGTATCTGATTATTGCGTTTGGTCATTTTATTTGCGTCTTCAAATCGGTTGAAAATCTTTTTTCAAGGTGACGTTGTTTTCGACTAAGATCTTAGTTGATAAAAACATTTTTACCCTTAAGCTTATAACCATTCCTGACCAGCATCTGGACGTTCTTTAGTGAATTCAGCATAACTTATGGCTCGAACATTGTGTTTGTTACCCTTACTAACTCTTGAAATCTGTTATATATCAGGTGGGTTGTTTGACAGAAGCTTAAAAATATTAAGTTGGCCCTTTGTGACTTTTTTGAAAGTCCATCATGTTCGTTGGACACGGCGGCTGATTTGAGTATATCAGCTAGCGAGGCAGCCATGGGATCCAGTAGGGACCACCTTGAGAGTCTCGACCTCCCTACGAAGCTGGTCAGCTGCCCTGATCATGGCTGGCACCTGCAAGAGTCCTTTCTGGCAATCTGTGCAATAGAATCTAAGTTGATGGGGGCCCTTTGGCCCAATTACCCTTACTTCAGAAGCATTAAGCCTATCACAATAAACCATATTATCGTTATCCAAAATATCGGTTTCGTAACAAACATCAGTCATTGCAGGAAAATAAGAATTCCTTTTTTTCTTAAAAAATCCGTTGAAACTCCTTATAGTCTGCAGTGAAAAATTATTTTCTTCACTTTTCTTGATTCCTTCATCAAGAAAAGAAATCACGTAGAAATATACCGATTTTAACATTCTCGTTATTTTGTGGATAATTTCACGAAACAAGATGGCGGCCTAGTAAAACGTTAGAAACATTATTCTTAAAAAACTAGTTAGCCAATTTACCTCACATTTTGCACAAAAATCTAGTGCTACATAAGAATGGTATGAATATCAGATAGCAAAACAAAATAGTAGCCTAATAAAATATTTAAAAAATCAGCCTGAAAAACTACTTATTAGATTAATTTCAAATTTTGTGCAAGCATTAAGTGTTATATAGAGATAAACAGGTAAAATTTTGTTACGAATTCAAGATGGCGGAACAAAATGGCGGCCAAATAAAATTTTTAAAAATTAACGTAAAAAATATTATTCAATTGACTTTAAATTTTGCAGAAAAATATAGGGATATACTGACACGATTTGACAAGGCGTGTGTGTCAATGTAAAAACATTGAATTTACTTTAAATTATACCCAAAAATCAAGTGTTGCATAGGTAGAAACTGGTAGAATATTGGTAAGAATCCAATATTATGGAAGAAAATGACACCCAATAATATAGCTTGAAAAAACATTATACGTGTTCCCAAATGACTATGTACTGAACTAAATTGGATTACACTTCCCTATTTCTAATAAAAGGAAATATTCATAACGAGGGAAGTTCCAGGGAAATGAAATTTACCAATTTTTTATAAATGTTTATGGATAATAGTTTTGACGGTTGTCAATAAAATGTAGGAAAATAATCCCAAAATTATATTATTGCTTAGTTTTTCTTTTTGAAAAACAATTCTTCTATTCACAAACGCAATATCAACATCCTACACTATATAATAAATAGCTCATAGAAAATATGCAGGTGTGATCTGAACACTAATCTTACGTAATGCATTCAAATTCATGCCTTCTCATATCTACCATTAATGTATGTGGGTAGATCCCTAAATGATTCATGAAGCAATGGCTTAATTGCATCATCATGTCATGCTTTTAATTCGTGGATAGTACGATAAATTGCATCCATCTGCAATTTTTAAATATTGAACAAGCCAGATACAATTATTTTAATATACCAAATATGTTTTAAGTAATTTTACCTAATATGACGTAACACAAAGGTTATTGATAGGGACCACCAACTTTGAATGAGGGTCCATCGACAATACATGAGGGCTGATGGCATGCCGTCATGTACATTTACGATAAAAAAAAATCTGGCCACATATCTGTCATTGTATGTCATTTTGTACTAAGTTTGATAAATCAAACTTTTACCTATTGATTAACATGATTACCCCAATGGCCCTAATTTTAATTTTTGTAAATGGACAAATTACGCTGTATTGAAAAACCAAAGACGTCCCTGAATATCCCTTTTCAGTAATAGGTTGACCTAATTTTTTAACAAAAATATTAAGCAAACCTTTTTGATGAAACCCTTGTAGTATCGTATAATGCATTTCAAAACAACACTTTTCACATAAAAGAGCCTACTGCTCGTATCATTATCGTACCATAGGTCACATGAGTGTGACTTATGGTACTATAGTCCTGGAAATACACCAAGTCAAAAAAAAACTAATGACTAACACTTTTCTAGTTACTATTTGCACGAGTATTCTTATCTCAGAGCCTTTTATGAGGGACGTTAGAACATAAATATAAAAATGTGAGTAAGATTTGGAAATACATTTATACTCTCAGAAATTTAATAGTTAGTAATAATAAACCACGTTATTTCACTAGAGAAAAATCAAAACGAAATAATTTAATTCACTATATATCACATTGAGTGATTCTGCTTAACGACAATGATTTGACATTTTATATATCATAACTAAATAAAGAGGGAATTTGTCTTAAGAACTGTATCATTTTTTATTTGTTACATGACAACGATAATTTTTGACTGCATAAAAATGCATATGGAAGTTACCTAATTTTGACACATTGAAAACTAGAATATATTGACGAACGGTAACTGAACAACAAACAACCATATATCGACGTATGAAAAAAATATGATGCATGACTTTTGTTACTTAATTTATAAAAAAAAACAGTGGGTTTACACAGTCTAGTAAGCAGTTTGAATAAATGACTTTCATTACCGATTATAAACATCCTGGGATTTGTTACTTTTATCTTATAACCTTAATCTTTAAAGCCCAAAAAAATCACAACAACCCTGCCATATAAGGCAATATGTATGTAAGAGAGAAGACATTGTAATACACTTCGTGGGTTTAGTAGAAATTATTGGCTATTATTTCGATGTTCCACAAATAATCGCCTTCTGCCAAAATTTTGCCGAAGCCGAAGGTGCACGCTTCCAAATAAAAACTAATATTATATGTTTATAATTCTTATTAAAAACAATATCTGCTTTGAGAAATACATATATATTTTATTACTGTGAACCTAGGCCTTACGTCCACTTAAAACATTTTTATCAGCACCTCCCATCTGTAGCTAGTGAACAATTATTTAGTTGAGTTGACCAGTTTAGTGCCGACAGAAGAGTAATACTCTCAAGGCTAATCTACTTGATGAAAATGCAGACAAACTTCTTTTTTTTTTGATACAATATAAAAATTTTTAATTTTAATTATTAGTCACCTACTTTTCTGATCTCCTTTAGTTATTTCATTATTATTACTTATATAGATAGGGTTTATTGAATATGCATTTTTTTCATTGATTTATGTTCAGTAGAATATTGTATCAAAGAAAAAGTTGTTAAAGTAAAAGAAATTGAGAGTTTTTATAAGCATCGTTTTTAGTCACTTATATTTTTATTTGTCAGTTTTTCCATTGTATTACAACACACAACCTTAAATAAATTGTATTACGATAAGCTTGTTACAACTTACAACCACAAAAATGTGACTAGTTGAGATATTAACGTCAAAATAGGACATAATTCCTTAGGCTTCGACTGAAGACGTGAGAGAAGCCGAAGTTCGGCATTGGCTTCGGCCAAAAAAAGCATTCGGTGAGACTCTAGTAGAGTACTTTGCTTGTATTCTATTAGGAGTGCAATGTATGGCAGGGTTTTTGCTAATCTTCTGGGTTGTGTTTATAGATGAAGATATCTGATGAGAGATGAGAAATTCTGTCCTATCAAAAGGAGTCATAAATGTTAATTTTACTACACAACTTTGGATAGCCGACAGGAAAGTTTAAATGAACTGTATAACATGTAGTTATATTCCTGTTCTTTTATTAAGGTCAGTTGTTTTCTTTGATCCGCTTACTTGTATAAAAGAAAAGAAAAATCACATTTTAAACTAGCAAGTGTCTATTTCCAAAAATAGAAACAATATTACTACTTCAACATGATATAATTAATAGTTTAATAATCACTGGCCGACAAGATTTTTCTAACACAGCTCATTATTTTTACAATGGAAATACCCTCCTAATAATAAAAAAAATATTCGGAAAGCCCTAATACGTACCATTTTTTAATAGCCTAATTAGAACCTTTTATATTGGCAGGTAAACAATTTTATTGTGTGTCGGCTAAAATGGGTCCATTTTACAACGGAAAAATTAACTAGACTGGGTTGTTTACAACATTAGACATAAAATAAACGTTAAACATCACTCTTCTGTTGAGTTTACGAATTGAGTGGTTCTCTGTGTATCGATAAGTAAGTGTATGTGAAGACGAGAATGTCGAGTCAAACGCGCCAAAGTTGCAAAATTTCTCCTGACAAATTTTGTTATATTTGTGGAGAATTTCTCGCGAAATCACAAGCCAGGCCATTTTCCGAAAATGTAAAAAAACCCTACTTTAAATATTTTGGTGTGTTAATTGGGGATCAAGATAAGCGGTGGGCTCCCCATGTGTGCTGTGTTAATTGTAATGTATCATTGGTGCAGTGGATGAAAGGAAAGAGAAAAAGTATGCCTTTTGCAGTTCCAATGGTATGGTGAGAACCCACCAATCATTCTGACTATTGTTATTTTTGCCTGACAAAGACTGAAGGTTATTCCAAAAAGGGAAAGCACATTATAGAACATCCAAATTTGCAATCTGCCATACGACCTGTTCCTCATAATTCAAATTTGCCAGTGCCAATTGCGCCTTTAAATTGGCAAGCTATTGATTTGGGAGATAACGCATCATCAGACAACTCACAAGAACAGTGCACTGATCCCACTTTTACCACAGGTTCCAGTTCTGGCGAGCCACATTTGATTGTTCAAAGTGAATTAAATGATTTAGTACGTGATTTGGGGTTATCCAAGCAACAGTCAGAACTTCTGGGTTCCCGTCTTAAGGAATGGAACCTATTGGCCAAAGAAACAAAAATTACGAATTTAAGAAAAAGAAATGCTATGTTGTCTAAATTCTACAGTATGGAAAATTCGTTGTGCGCGTGTACGGATATAGACAGTTTAATGCAGGAACTTGATATTGGACATTCTCCCCGTCAGTGGCGCTTATTCATAGACTCATCTAAATATAGCTTAAAAGCTGTGTTATTGCATAATAAAAATTTAAAACCCTCTATACCAGTTGCCCATTCAGTTGCAATGAAAGAACATTATGAAAATATGCGCCCGATTTTGGATAAAATAAACTACAATATGTATAAATGGCAGATATGTGGGGACTTACTTAGGACTTAGTTATAGAGATTTTAGTGGGACTTCAGGAGGGTTTTACAAAATATTGCTGTTTTCTTTGTTTATGGGACAGTCGTGCAATAAATCAGCATTATGTAACAAAAATCTGGCCAGAAAGAAGCGAATTTCAACCGGGATCTCAAAATGTTAAATTTATTGTTGATCCCAAAAATGTCCTTTTGCCTCCTCTTCACATTAAACTTGGGCTGATGAAAAACTTTGTGAAGGCTTTGAATAAAGATGGTGATGGATTTAAATACCTAAGACAAGTCTTTCCCCAGTTAAGTGATGCCAAATTAAAAGAAGGCATTTTTATTGGGCCACAAATCAGAAAATTAATGTCAATTTTACGGTAAAGCTTACCAGGCAGGAACTCAGAGCATGGAATTAATTTGTTAATGTAGTAAGAGGATTTTTAGGCAACAATATGGATGAAAATTTTGAACAATTAATTAATGAACTCTTAGATGCCTATAAAGCGCTTGGTGCCAGAATGTCATTAAAAATTGTCATTTTTTCCGAAAAATTTTGGAGCTGTTAGTGACGAGCAGGGTGAAAGGTTTCACCAAGATATCAGAACAATGGAAATTCGGTACCAAGGACTATGGGATCCAGCCATGATGGGTGACTACTGTTGGTTTTTGAAGAGAGAAGATAGGACACCTCATAAACGGAAAAAATAAAGTTTAATTAGTGTTTTAAGTTAATATTTTGCTCGTTTGCTTTTCTCTTAGATGTATGGTATGTTTAATAACAGGGTTAAGAATTTTCTGAAATAATTTTTTCTATAGATATTAAGTATCGTAATATTCGATATGGTTCTACAACTCTAACAAGAAAACCCTATGTGCTACAACTTTCTATTTGTCATTTTCGTATTTGGATAGGTCCATTCTATTAGATTATGTTATTTTGATTTCTGTTACAACAAAAAATTTTTTTTTGTCGGCCAGTGAATTAAAAAAATCTTCACTTCTTCCTTTCATTAATTCTCAAAGATAAAATTATATTAAAACTTAAGGTCAGTCATGCTGGTAAAAATAGTATTGATATTCTTTCCAGTAAATCATAAGGTTTGCTAGAAGCACCAAACAAGACGTTACCATTAAGGACGTTTTTTGTAGTTGACAACTTTCTGCCGCAGTTTAAAGTAAATTAACGTTACCTACGTGAATGTAGGTACACGCCTTTCACTTGAAATGACGCCAAGCTCTCCTGGGTGGGGGGAGTAATAATACATCTATATACATTTGAGATTCAAAAAATAAATCGACTGCAAAAAAAGCCTGTGCTGTGTAAGTATAATGTTCACTCAAGTACACTATGCTTACACAGCACAGGCTTTTAGTGTATAGAGTATCGAAATATCGATGGTTTTACGGTTGATCTCTCTTATCATTGAAGATAGAGAGATAAGTTTTTCGCGACACTGCGCTCATTTTATGTGAAACCGAAAAAACCGCAAACAGATTTTTCATAGCCGTCTTCGTTTTTGAGATACGGGTTGAAATTGAAGAGTTTGCATTTTCAGGCACCCGCAGTATCTCGATGGTCTAGCAGCTTATCGAAAAGGCGAAAACTAATATCGATAGAGTTTTTTGCATATAATACAATGGCGTTGTCCGTTTTTGGTTAGACAGTATCGTTTTCGAGGTATAGACTAAAATTGGTTTTTTTAAAGGGGATATCCTGTATATTTTTTGATATTTAGTTTCCACGCCTTTTTAATACTGAAAATTAAGACACTTTAAACAAATAATACGCCAAAATCTGTTATATCATTATATTTACACGAAACAATGAGTCAGTTCACAAAGATAAGGATTATTTAACTTTTCCATCAGAGAAACCCTAGGTTGCTTTCAATAAAATAGTAAAGTGGTCATGACTTGATTGAAAAAAAAGAATATGTAGATTCTGCTAAGCCATTGTGGATATTAATTAATATTTGCCATTATGGTATTATTAAATATCAATATGACATGGTTGCTTGTTTTATCCAGTGCGAGGAGAATGTATTTAAATCGGTAAGTGATATGAGTAATACCTAAGTAAACTCAGTAACTATGCTTCTGAAACCAGGGCTTTTCGGACATTCTAATAGCCGATATTGAAAGAGCCTTAGTATGGCTGGATAGGGGATTATTTAAAGTGTGTTTTAC
Source organism: Kuschelorhynchus macadamiae (assembly GCA_030620095.1). Taxonomy (NCBI): domain Eukaryota; kingdom Metazoa; phylum Arthropoda; class Insecta; order Coleoptera; family Curculionidae; genus Kuschelorhynchus; species Kuschelorhynchus macadamiae. Next base: position 341,050 of record JAUTXW010005173.1, read on the forward strand.
GAAAATTACTTACAAAATATCTAATTTTTGCCGGCAATGTTATATTACTATTATTAGATTTCATTTATTCCTTTCATACCCAGAAATAAGTCAACCCGATAAAAGAACATTTTCAGGGTGCCCCGGCCTACTAGAAATATCCTCAATATATCGTTTGTCATAGCCATGCTTCTGGTATAATACTAATAATTTATTTGTTTTTGGGGCTTATAATAAACATTATCCTTCTCAAAATTTATTTTTCCCTGCTTTCTCGTTGAATGCCCTTCAAAACCTAATTTTAGTTAAATTAAAACAAAAACTTAATAAATCTTAATGATTTGAAGTATTTCGATGTACTATCTGGACGTATTGTATTTATATGTAAATAACAATATTACGAAACAGCCATAGTTTCATATTCGTATTTGAGACTGAAGAGGTACTCACAAAATGTTTTATACTGAAGATGTTTTCATAATGTTCCTCGTAAATCCCGAGTTTACAGTCTTTCCTCTTTCTTCGCATAGTAACAATTTTCTAGAAGTTTTAATAAATCGTTCAGTATCCAAGATGTTTTTAAATTCATTAATTACAACATTTTAACTATTAGATACATAAATACCATTAAAATATTTTTACTAGTTTTACTAGGTACTAAAATACATAAAAATATACTTAAAAATTTCCGATATTCTGTTAGATACATTTAAACTTTTTTTTACTAAAACCACAACTATTTTTTTTTTACTTAATGACATCTCAAGGGCAACCACCATATTTTGCATTTGGCTGAACATCCGGCTTGTTCGCTAGACTAATGAGGTTTCTGTCAATATTCTGTGATGTATATGCAGCAGCAGAATCGATAACTTAAATTCACTCCGATATCCTTTTAAGGGATAAGTAGTACATATGTACTGTACAGGGTGTCCCATTTTCGTAGGTTTTACGGGGTTTCCAGCTTATGAGTAGAGATAGAGAGATGCGGTTTTCGCGACACCGTGCTACTTTTCGATGAAACTAAAGAGGCCGCAAACAGATTTGCCCTAACCATTTTAGTTTCCGTGCTACAGGGTGATTTTGAAAATTTGTCATTTTCGGACACCCCCTGTAACTCAGCTATCGTAAAATATATTTAAAATGTTTCAACTGGTATTTATAGATTTTTTCACGTAGAATTCAGTGGCGTACTCAGATTTTTGCTGAGAGTCATAGTTTTTGACATATTGGCATAACCTACTATTTTTTAAATGGGACACCCTATATATTATTTTTTCATCTTATTCTTCGTGTCGAGAGCTTTTCAAAAACATACCATAAGTCATATTTATTTTCATAAATAACATGAAAAAATGCATTTTTCTTTAAACGGATTTATGGCATAGCAGATCAATCGAAATAAGAGAAGGTGGCTGTGGAGCCATGGAAAAAGTTAACAAATATTTATTAACGAAATAACAAAGTAACAGCATCAGAAAAAATTAGGAAGTAGGTAAAAGGTAATAATTATAATTTCATTAAAACTACAAATATTGTTCAAATTGTAGACCATTATGTGTCCTACAAGTGTGACAAACTTTAAAAATTCTTTTTAATGCATTTTCTATTGTAAATGACTGTCTTTGTAACTCTGCAAAAGCGTTTTCGGTGGCCATTCTTAGTTGTTCTAAGTTTTCGTATCGCCTTACATAAACCTTGTTTTCTAAATAACCCCACAAAAAGAAATCTAAAACTGAGAGGTCAGGGGATCGTGGTGGCCATCGAACAGGTCCGTGTGTTCCTATCCATCTTCCAGGAAAATGGTCGTTAAGCCAGTTTTGACTTATTCTGGCATTATGGGCTGGAGCTCCGTCTTGCTGGAAATAAATCCTATTTAGTTGAGCCAAGGGAACATCATCCAAAATTCCTAATGCGTTTTCTAGGATTCGCAGGTGACCAATCGAATTCAGATTTCCTTCATATAATTGGTAAACTATTTTTCGGTTGAAAATAAAACAGGAGACATTGAATCCAAATCTGCCCTGACGCTCCCTAGGAAAAATAACATGGTTGTTTTCTTGACTCCAAAATCGCGTGTTGTGTCTATTTAAAATCCCTGAACTAGTAAAATGTGCCTCGTCTGACCAAATAATCTTTTTTTCAAAATCGATATCTTCTGCCTTCATATTTATAAACCAATTGCAGAACTCCAATCTGCGCTCTGCATCACCAGGATGCAGATGATGCACAAGTTTGTATTTATAGGGTTTGAATTTGTGCTTTTTCAAAATTTTCTGCACTTTGGTTTTCGGTACACCCGCCTCTTCGTCTATTTTCCTGCAAGATGTTTCAGGAGCTGTCTGAACGAGGGCTAAAACGTTGACCTCAGATTCTTCGTTGTCTTTATTGTAAGTTCGCGATCGAGGCTTGTTAAAAAATCCATATTGGCAAAGATTATTTTTAATTTTTTGAAAAATTCTTTTTTCTGGTTGTCTTCTCTCGGGATATCTAAGATAAAATAAAGCGAACCAATAAAGTCAAAATGCAGGAAGATAAAAAAGAACTAACCTGTTCAGATAAAGCTCTGCCGCCTGATCTGCATCTTCATTAGACAATATAAATCACGCGTTCATATCATATTTCTCAAAATATTCAAATTTTTGATTCTGAGCCATATTAAAAACAATAATTATAATAGACGTCAAGAAAAATTTAAACGCAATAATGCCAAAAATGACAGCAGTAATGGCTGCCTGATCATATTTTTGTTGGCGTTGCCATGGCTACCACAGCCACCTTCTCTTATTTCGATTGATCTGCTATGCCATAAATCCGTTTAAAGAAAAATGCATTTTTTCATGTTATTTATGAAAATATAAAATATTATGAAAATAAATATGACTTATGGTATTCTACGTGAAAAAATCTATAAATACCAGTTGAAACATTTTAAATATATTTTACGATAGCTGAGTTACAGGGGGTGTCCGAAAATGACAAATTTTCAAAATCACCCTGTAGCACAGAAACTAAAATGGTTAGGGCAAATCTGTTTGCGGCCTCTTTAGTTTCATCGAAAAGTAGCACGGTGTCGCGAAAACCGCATCTCTCTATCTCTACTCATAAGCTGGAAACCCCGTAAAACCTACGAAAATGGGACACCCTGTACATACAACAAGATCATTTTTACGTCTTATAATTTGGAAAAATTTCTATAATCTGGTTGAACGAATGGTTAAACCTACAATTAGGCAAATATTTTGTAAAAAATATCTCTCCAAGAATATACTGAAAAAATTACAGAGCTTAAAACAATGTGTTTCATGTATAAGCTTACCAAATCAGAACCATCTAACACTTAATTCAAGGAGTGTTAGCAATTTATTTCAAAGTTTATTCTATGTATTTGATATTTAAAAATCAATAACTTCTATTGCTGTAAGAAAGGGGTAATGTAACAACACTACAGGTAGGAGTACCGGTTGTGGCCACATTAAGCTATTAGAAGACTTTGCAAAATTGTCATAATCGTATTTATGTAATAAATATACCTTTAAAGATTTATATTCTTATTGAGGATATGAACTTAATATATACTATTCATTATTTTTTATTAGAAGACAATTTTCACCATTTGTGGTCACATTTTGCCAGTTGTGGCCATCAGTTACTCCTGTTGTGGCTACAGGGATTAAGAACGGTAGAACAGTAGGTAGATGGTGGGAAAACTGAGGAAAAATCAATTTATACTTTTGGGCTTCCTCCTCATTATCAAATTAAGGGGTAACGTTTACAACATCAAAAAGGCATACGTGCCTAACAATACGTAACATCTGTTTTACTTAAAAGCTAAATATATATAAATATATAAAAAACTTCTGCTAGAAACGAAAATTTAAAACAGAAAACGAACATAATGGTAAAAAACTATAATAAACATGTAACAGGAAAACAAGCAAGACAGAATTGGATGTTTTATTTTTCAACACAAACCAAAAAAAAACAATGTTGCTGAACAGATGATTTAAGTAAATTAGTCTGAGGTAAAACTTCACATTTTAACAAGTCGTTTGGCCGCAAATGGTTTTTCACTGATCTATTCTCATAACAAATATAAAAGTTAAGTAATTGCTCCATTTGTAGCCACCTCTATATTTATGTAACACAGTGCTATTTCCGACCTATAAACTACAAAATCCTTAGTTTATATTCACATTTTTCACAAGAATTGGTAAAAGGTAGGTACTTCTAATTAGATTTATAGTTATAAAATATGAACTTACATCGCAAACCTAAGCAAAACTGTTTAGGATTTTAGCAGCATTAAAACATGTGCGTTTTAATAGAACATAGCTCACGACTGCGTCACTTTTTTACCTGCTTTTAGATGTAGATGACGCTAGTTATGTTAATTTTTGAATTTATGCCTACACGCATGAGTGCTATGTGTTGGTTGCAGAAAGCTCAATTAAAGTTTAGAATGTTTAACGGAATGTCAAATTTGACAGCGGGTTCCTAGATTTCTGTAAGCAGCTTGTCAAATCTGTAAGCTCGGTTAAATATTCTAAACAGCAATTAAGTTTTGTGTAACTGGGGGTATATATATTAAATATCTTTTAACGAGATTTTGCAAGAAATTGCTACAAACAGGACAATGGCCAGAACTGGTGCTTGTACCCTATGTATTCAGGTACTATCATAATTTTAATCCTTACCTGTAATCCGAATAGTCCCATAGTAACTAGACCTATCCAACTGTGCAGAGAGTAGAAGTTTGGAATTGGAGGTTGTGCCAGATTATGAGAATCCCACACCGCTAGGAATCCAAGAGCAATACATGGTATAGACAATGCGTGGAATACTGTGTGCAGTAATTTCACATATATACGCCTGCAACACCTGCATATCCTGTAGAGTAGCACCGCTAAAAATAAATAAAATAACTCAGTCAAGACAATGTAGTAGTTTTAACAACCCTGAAATAGAAATAAATTTAGATTATTTAAATTTTCGAATTTAAAAATTTGTGATCATGCGCAACAAAATAATACGTTAACGTGAAAAACAAGTCATTAATTTGCATTAGTGAGGTAAGGACTTAATTGTAAGAGAATACATTTATTTTACCCATAAATTTATCAATCACGGTCGGTAGAATTTATCAATTTGATTGTTTCTATATATTGATGTACTATTTTTATTATAAACCGTACCAAAATAATAAAAAGCCATTTCAAATGGGAATTTTTTTCTCCTCAGAATTTGAATTTATTTTTTTATTATAAAATGGCAATTCAGCCTCAATTAAAAAATAAAATTAAAACATATTGTTGCAATTTTGGTTTTACAAATAATAGGTCAAAACATAAAAAACTTGAAAATTTTTTTTTTGATAAATAATTTCTAGTTTCAAGTTATTTTATATGAAAAAAATGTAAGCAGTTTTTATTTTAAATGTAATTTTGGTTAGTTGCGCCACTTATTGAGCCTAAATTGGGAGCCCAAAAATTTCATTAATATTTGTGGCAACTAAAGAAAATAAAACGAATACCTATAGCTCAGCCATTTTTTGTCGGATTTCAAAAATCTAAAAAGTGACATTGATAGAAATTAAAGCTTTATCTGAATGTAATTAAAAATTTGGGGGTTTTCATTTAAAAATGCATAGAGAGGGTCACTTACGGTTAAATCGTAAGTGAGCGATATTGTCAAATTTGGAATAAAAGGTGCATATAGAATATCACGAAATTTCGAATTGATACTTGATATTTTTTTTTCAGCAAAAAAATCAAATTTATTGAAAAATTGCTTAAGCTATTGTGTTAAAACATAGCCCAAATCTTAATCTTAAATTAAGGTATTTTATGCCAAGTTTTTGTAAAAAATACAGCCGTTTTTCAGAAATATCCAGAAAATCGAATAGCGCATATGTTAAATTAAAACTGAATTTAAATAATAAATAAAAAAAAATTAGATGGTATTAAAATAAGGTGAATATGGTGAGAATTTTACTATAATTTTAAATATGGTGATTCGGTACCTATAACAATGTTTTGTAAAATCTAATTTAATACCCGCATTTTGATATATTATGTCGTAAGCTTGGTGTTTTATCAAAAAAAAAAAAAATCTAAATTTTACGGTTGTTTGGTTTCAAAATTAAAACAGAAAACCATTATGCTACTATTGTCAAAATAGGATTTTTTAGGCCGCTAAAGCAATGTAATTTTGCCAACAATAGACACGTGTTGCCGACTTAAGGTCTTCATTAGTACAGTCGACTAGTTGCGAAACGAGTACAACTAGCGCCAAAATTAATCCACAAAACCACACTAGAGTCACCAACAGGAGTAAAACCGACATTTGTTGTTACCAAGAGAACATCCGAAATCTTCGCTTGACTTGACACTCTGTAACCATGGAGCAGCATGTACCCACTTGTGGCTGAACTCATTACCGAAGAGTAATTTAATCGAAAATAGGAAAACTATTATATAGTATAAAAAGGGATTTCATTGGTATAGCGGTTTTCCCAAAAAAAATCTTTTTCTACAATATAACAATTCTTGCCGCATTAATCTTTTCCTACTTTCGATTTAATTACTCTTGGGTTATGAGTTTCGTCACAGGTGGCTATATGCTGCTCCGTGGTAACAGAGTGTCAAGTCCGGCGAAGATTTCGGATGTTCTGTTGCTAACTATAAATGTCGGCGACTTTGGGGTGGTGGTCAAAACTGTGAGCGTAAATAAATTCTTGCTAATATTTAAAAGCAATTATTTTCTTTTTTAAATGCCTCAAATAAAAACTTGCCTCTAAAAAATTGGTTTTTATCTTATTTTTCTGTATGGCTCATATAAGGTGTAGTGCAACACCATCAATTTAATATTCAGCCCTCATTTATACTTGACATATTCCCAAGAGCATAATATATCAAGTAACGCTTTGTGTGTAGCAAGTACATCGTCACTTTATGCAATGCGAGACCGCAATTTGTCAAACGGCGCTGATGTGTTCTTTTCAGGATAATTAAAGCACATTTTTATTTTCGCTCGCTAGACAACGAAAAGTAATCTGTTATTTTTAATCTGAAATTCAATATTCTATTTAAAATACGTCTGAACAAATGATTATATTTTTTTACGAATAAAGAATAGGCTAAGTGATTAGATGCTATGCCTTGTAGCTAATGCTATCAGATCAAAAGTAAAGGCGCAAATACACTTTATTTACAGAAACTGGATAGAGCTGAAATCTACTAACACAAATTATCGGATTCTATCTATCAGATACTATATATTGTTTGCCATGAAAAAATTTGTAAGATACTGTATGGCAGTATTAATTATTAAATATCGGATTTTCGGTTTGCTCCGTTTACGAATATATTGACATAATGAGATGTTTTAACTGCACGGGTTATCACCATACAGCGAAAACTTGTACAACATTGTTTTAAGGGTGGAAACAAAGAACATAAAGCAACAGAATGTCAAACTTTAGTGGAAAATATTGTATGTCCAAATTGTTGTGAATAAAATGAAAAATTTAATTTTATTAATCACAAACTCTTTGATTTGGAATGTAAATTATATAAATTACATATTGAAAAAATGAAAAGAAATATCAACTACGAAGTCCCAAAGTAACAATTACAGGAGATAAACAATTGTGAAAATAATCTACATAAATCGAATATTTTTCATCTTAATATACAAGGCTTCCACAATGGAAAGGATGATGTTGAAAGTGTTTTGTATAATGAAAATCCCCTTATTTTATGTCTAAGTGACACTCATGTTTTAATACTTTTCAAAATTATTTTACTTTAAAATGTAATTCAAACTCAAAACATACTGGAGGATTATTCGCATAAAATTACACTTGTCAGATTTAGTAAAGCATCTGTTCAATATGAGTATTGGTTTATACATTTGAAGATAAAATTATATATATATATTTATATATATATATATATATATATATATATATATATATATATATATATATATATATATATATATATATATATATATATATATATATATATATATATATATATATATATATATATATATATATATATATATATATATATATATATATTGTAATTAGGTACTTCTTTTCTTGGGATGGATGGGTGTTCATAAAATTAAAACGATTTTTTAATTATTTGTCATATTTAATTCAATTTGACGTTTCGACAGGTAGTTCCATGTCTTTTTCAAAAATGTTTTTATTTTATTTTTCCTAAAACACATTTCAAAAAATAAACAATCTAAGATTTTAAAAAATCAAAAATTATCTTACCAAGAGACGTAAATCAAAAGGTCAGTAACACCAATTAACATTTAAGCAAAATAAAATACACATAGCACATTGTCATTTTGTCAAACAAATACAACTACAGAACATCTATTGCAGACTAACTGAAATATATAGTGTAGGTATTCATTCTTTTCTTTGCAATATGTTTTAGGAAAAATAAAATAAAAACATTTTTGACAAAGACATGGAACTACCTGTCGAAACGTCAAATTGAATTAAATATGACAAATAATTAAAAAATCGTTTTAATTTTATGAACACGCATCCCAAGAAAAGAAGTACCTAATTACTATATATATATATATATATATATTATATATATATATATATACTATGAAAAACAAAAAATATAATATATATATATATATATATATAATATATATGTATGAATATTAATAGTAAATCATAAATACATAAACTTTGAATATTAATAGTATTGATGTAACAGAATTTAAAGGGTCATAAAATATATGTTTTATAAGCTTTTATATACTAAGAAGGTTAGGTAGGAATTGTTCTACAATTTAACTATACATTAGATAAAATCTGACGAACTAAGTAGTTTGGAATTTGGTACGTGGGGAATAATGTCAGCTACTTCCTCGTAGGTATCCGAATATTAAAATCACGATATGATTTAAGCAAAATGTTTTATAATCAAGAGGCATTTTAAAAATCCGAAAAAAAAGTTTATTTTTAAATAAAAGCATATAGCCATAGAAATATAAAACTTATTCACATCCAAAATAGTATATTTGTATTGTAAATAACACATTTAAGCATTTGGAGAGCAAATATTTATTTGAATGTTAACGTTATGTAAAAGAAAGCCAAAATTGGCAAAATATGTTTTTGTTCAATTAGTACCGATTTTTTCTTGTTTTCTATGCCAATTATTATACTAAGGTTAATTATTGTATGTAGTTTTTTTATATACATATAACTAGGTTATGAAAATATATAAACGTATTGAAGTAATTCGATAAAAATTGGCTTAGAACATTTGACAATTTTTAAAACGTGACAACAGCATACACCTATCCGTAAGTGGAGAGTGAAAAAATTTCAATCTATGATCCCGTGTTAAATATAAATAGGTGGGTATATCTTGATTTTATAGTCTAAAGTAAGGGATAAATAAAGGGGTCGATATGAAGTCTTTTGTGAAAGTTCATGCATTCACGAAGGCAATTAGTAATAGTAACGTAACCAAGAAGGCATATGTATTCAACGAAGATGATTTGCGAAGTTTTCTATAGATAACCCGTACATTACGTATTTATTTTTGAAGGTGGTAGCCATTTGCGGTATCTTTCGCTCTTGTAGAAGATGTGAATTGTGCGATTTACGCTTATCTGACATCAAGGAAGAAGGAAGCGTATTGTTTATTACTATCCGACCATCTAAGGCAGTGAAGGCTCGACGTTTTACTATTGCCGATAGCGCTGGAATTAGTTATGTGCGTTTAGTAAAGCAGTATTTATCACTGAGCTTCCAAAATATAAGTACAAACCGAGTTTTCTTACGATATGATAAGGGGAAATGCACCAATCAAGTGGTTGGTATTAATACATTTGGATGATGTCCCTTGCAAATTTCACATTATCTTAATTTGGACGATCCTGAGAAATACACGGGACATGCGTTTCGACGTACGTCCGTTACTATTATAGCGAATACTGGCATGGCAATAGATCAAATTCAGTGACAAGTAGTATGGAAATCGGCAGTTGTGACGATTGGTTACGTTGAAGAGACTATTAGCAATAAAAGGAATGTTTCAAACATTATTGGGAGTGCTATAAGTGGAAGTGCGAGAATGTTGGCAGTATTAATCCGAACAGTAGTTCCTCTGACTTAAAAAACTTAAGTATTAATATTTCATACAATACCAATTGTACTTTTCACATTTATTTAAAAAAATTAAGATTGTTGAATTGTTGAATAAAGCTTTTGAAGCATGTGTTAGTAATATTTTATTTGACGTTATAAAGTACTCCTGTCAGATCAATAACTAAAAAGTTGACAATTAGACTTTACGTTTCTTGGGTTCTTGATATTGCCATTGTAATTTTAATTGGATTTAAACACGTGCGTACCTTATTAAGCAAAATAGGGTACCAATAAAAAAAAATGTCTACTAGCGTGCAATAACAAAAATTCGTCATCGTTTTTACTTGCCTTGTAATCGTTATACACCTTTCGAGATTTTTGAAGATCTTTGCGTTTTAGCACCGAAAAACATGTTCTCCCATTTCCGCCGGTCTGTCATTCTGTCTGTAAGTGGCATAGCTCAAAAACTACTTATCCCATTCAAATTCAATATGGTGGAACCAAATAACGGCCTCACAAAATATAAAAAAAATATGGGTCTGGTAGACTTCACGACCCTCGGAATTTTGCATTTTTTTTGTTAGTAGAAAGCCGTATTGCTATATACAGTTTAAAAGAAAAAAATCTTCGGATGAGGCATTTTTGAGAGCAAGAATCGTATTCAAAAGTAACCTAACCTAATCCGCATTTTTTATTATTTACTAATTATTATACTCCACAGAAATAAATGACGATATTACGCACAGTAAAATGAATTTCGCAGCCAAAATTATTTTCGTCGCGAGACGCTAATAAAATCCAGTAACTTCATAAGAAAATAAATAATCCCAATTTTTTTCTTTAGGAAGTAACAATCCTTAAATGACCCAGCTCAAAAAAAGCGACAAATACTGAATTCAGAATAAATCTGGCTACGATGCATTTTATTTGTCAAATTCACAATATGGCCGTCGAATGCTAATATTGTTTAGGCAGATCAAATTTTACAGTTTTTATATAATAATATAACTTCTCTTTAGTTTTAGTAAAAAAAATATTTAATACACACCTACGATGATTGATAATAGTGTTTAGAGAAGATTTAGTAACATAAATGCAGAGAAAAATGTAAAAATCCGAGTGTCGTGAAGTTTACCTTAACCAAGAATATTTAGAAACTTTTTATCGGATGGATTTCAAAATTTGCCCAAAAATAAAGTGTCATATATGGATAAATCTTTGTATTAATCCAATATGGCGGAACAAATTTGTCCAAATTCTTTAGTTTTGGTTCATTCATTTTCTACAGATATGAGCTAAGGCGATTTTGTTTCATAGTAGACCTTGTCAAGCATTTTATTGGCTTCAGCTTTGGAATTTTTTTTTTATTGAGCCGATGTAACGGGGTGTACTAGAAACAACTGAAACGCAATGCAAGTCTCAGGTATTCTACTAATTAGAAATTGATTTTTTCAAAAATAAAATCTGAAAACTCCCTGATAGTATGAATTTTTTTTATTTTTTTCGTAAAGTAAATTTTTTGATTGTATTAACTCCAATGCTAGGTTTTGTGTTCGTTAGGATATTTTTCTATTAATACTCTGACATTAGATAAAATATTAGATTCTTGTGCCTTATAGCAATGTTTGTTGGTTTGAAATTTCGAATTTTGAAAGAATATTTTGAAATGCTTCATACCTGATTCTAAACTGAGTTAATATTAAGCATAAAAAATTGTTACTTTTAAACGATTTTTATGATTTTCAATTGGCTCTTATCAAAACATTCTTGACTGTATGAACTCTTTTTGTTTTCAATTAAGGCTTAATATTACAAGATTTCGCGGTTGAAAAGAAGAAAAATCACAGTAACTTATACTTACGTTCCTTTTCAATTTAAAAATTAAAATTAAAATCTAGAAAATAGTATAAAGTCTTTATAAAAATTATTAAATTATGTTTTAGAATTATATAAGGGATATGAAAAGTTATTCTCTACCGATAATGTTGCAACCCAGAAAGTACATACCCTCTTCACCCCCGTACTTTGGTTAGTTACAAACAAATTTGTTTGTTGTTATTTCTATGTTTAACTCCATAGTTCAATGATCGAAGGTTTAGAATGTTATTTTTATAAGATTTTACTCTGGTGACTATTCTGTTTCGTTTAAATATTAAGTTATTAATTAAGCAGACTTAAAGCAGCCTGGGAACCGAAAGATTTATGTTTGTGTATTTGGGTTTTCGGTTTGTTTGATATATTTTTTTAAGGGTTAAGGGGTCCCCAATATGCCGGGAGCCCCTTTTGCGACGCGCGAACTGCGAGGCCGCCTGTCACGCGCCTGAAAAGATGAGTGATTTAAGTAGTATTCCTTCGGATATGTGACAAGCTGCCGAAAACGTAATAATATCTTATTTTATCAAATACGATCCGGCTTTCGGAAGATATTAAAAAAGGAGCACTGAAAAGGCGACTAAAAAAACATGCAAATGAGAAGGTACTGTTTGCTTATTTTGCATATTTAAAAGAAAAATATAATCCGTCTTCTTTATCTCGAAAGTATAATGTAAAAATAAGCAAGTACACCCATTTAGTACCCTGACATTAGCAAATATTAATGAACACGTGGGATAACATTTCTTTATCGCACCACTGCAGTAATTTACTTCATAAGCTATCGCAACTGAGTGTATAGTATGATAATAGTGTAAATTGAGGACTTGAGGAGGCTTTAGTTTCAGTTTTATCTGAATCGCTAGCATCTTCAAGACATCACTCACATCAATATTCTAGTATTCAATAAATTTGATTTATAACATTTTATAATTTGCTCAAATTGGAATCAGTTTGTGGTGACACCACTTTCCATATACAGGGTGTCCACGAACAACTCCTACAAAATGAAAGGGGTGATTCTACATAAAAAAAAACAAGAAAAAATCTTTATATTAACCTAGGTCCGGAAATGCTTCGTTACGAAGATACAGGGTGTTGAAATATATATTTTATTTTATTTTTTGTTAAATATCCGTTGCCAATAATAAAATTTTCTCACAAAATAGGGCATTCGGGGTATTTTTGGGCGAGGAATCATAATTTGGTATTATATTTCATGTGACACTTAGAGGGCGCTACGTACGCTACTATTATTTATGTAAATTTGTCCTAACTAAGTTTTGGCGATGAACTTCTGGGTTTTTTTTACGAATAATTATTATTCTTGTACCTTTTCTAAGCAAAAAAGCTATACTTACTCAACAACGCTAGAGGTAACCGTTCTCGAGCAATTTGCAAGTTTATGCGCCGATGCAAGGAAAATAACTTTTTTAATAATAATAAACTAAGGTGTATTTATTTCAAGACAATACAAAATTACTAAACTATAATAAATGCTCCACGTGATGACCGTTAGTTTGAAGGCATAATGTAATTCCTTTTTTTTTAGAGAACGTCTGATGCGTCTATAAATATTCTACATTGGTCTGAACTCATTGCAGGCATTTTAAATTCGCAACCAGAGCTGCTCACGCGTTTGCATTGGAACGGAGTACACATGGCATTTGAGAAAACTCCATATCCAAAAATCAGAAGGATTTAAGTCTGGCGACCTAGCTGGCCATTAAACTGGTCCGCCTCTACCAATCCACTGATTTACGTAAGTCTGATCCAGATATTGACGCACATTTCGACTAAAATGAGACGGACACCCATAGTGCATAAACCACATGGCTTGCCGAATATTTAAAAGAACTTTCTCTAGTAATGTGGGTAAAATATGCTGAAGAAAATTTAAATACTCTTCCCCTTTTAGTCAACCTGGCAACTCAACAGATCAAATTAGGTTACCAATCCACACATTAATACTTGACCTATGTTAATGTTTGGTTTCTTTCACAACATACGGATTCTCCCCGAAAATAAAAAGTTGGATCTTCAATTTTCTTATTTCTCATCCAATCGGAAAATACTATACGCGCAGTGCAATCACCCTCCATCATAGCAGGCACCTTTCTAAAATGAAACGGGTATAAGTCCTCCTTGTGTATTACATTACTTACAGATGATTTGCAAATTCCTGGATGCATCGCTGACAATCTTGGACAACTTAATTCTGGGTTATCTTCTAGACCAATCAGAATACCTTCTTCGAATTCCTCAACCACAACGGGATGCCTATCCGTTTAATTTTTTTCGGAGACACCGATCCGGTTTCTCTCAACCTCTGGTGAAGTGCCGTAAAGGTTGTATAAGTTGGATGGATTTTATTCGGAAACTTTTCAACATATCTTCGTTGTACCGCTCGAGCGTTACACTGAACTCCCCCGTAGATTAAATGCATATTTGCATATTCTTCATTACTATACGAAACCATTTAAAAAAAAATTTAATTAAAATCTTACTTTCAATTAAATCAAATTATTAATATAACAATAACAATTTTGTCAAAAATGACACTTGCCTTTATTATTGTTAAGAACGGTTACCTAGCATTGTCGAGTAAGTATACCTTTTTTTATGAATAAATATTTACACTTTCCTAAGAAAAAAAAGTACTACGTTCTCTAAAAAAAAAAAGAATTACATTATGCCTTCAAACTAACGGTCATCACGTGGAGCATTTATTACAGTTTAGAATAGTTCATACTTACCTTTAATTTTGTATTGTCTTGAAATAAATACACCTTAAATTATTATTATTAAAAAATTTGCTTATATACTTTCATCGTTTATATTCTACATACCGTTGAGTGTTTTCCATCGTCTCTACCACACGGCTGTATTGGCCTGATGAGCTCCATATAGGGCGAAACGTCGTCAATTATGCCGGTAGAGGTGATGGAAAGCACTTAAAGGATTGTCAATATAATGGTCCATTATTTTTGGACCCTATACTTGAATAAGCTTTCTACAGGCAGAATATTTTGTCCGAGTGGCCGTTAATTTCTTTCTTATTTATGTATCTACGGACGTTAATACTTTTGTTATATATATATATATATATATATATATATATATATACACGTAGTTAACTTGGACATACACTTTTGTTTGTTTATATGACAATTTTTTTTTAAGATCTGTATAGCGAATAAATAATTTTTTTAAACGTCAACAAAACAATTCGTTTTAAAAGTTCGCTTACATCATCAAACAATTGCGTGATGATCATAATTAATTTTAAAAGTTTTATAGTGCCGACCATATTGGTATAAACTAATGAGGAAGCTAGTGTTTAAGTTATATGTCTGTGCCAGGGTCAATTTTATTAAAACAACCTTATTTTATCTTTATTTAAATAACTATTCTTTTTTTGGCAATTTATCTTTTTATTAAATGTACGATATTTTTTCCTAAATGTAATAATATAAAACTACTCCTTTTAAAAACTAAGCAAAAAGAGAGCCAGCTTTTTCGGTGCACCAAAAAAAGATAAAAAGTTGAATAATAATGGCAAGTTATACAAAACTCATGTTTTTACAAAAAGAAGAAATGTACCTAGCTTTAAATCACTAATATTAATGATACCAGTTTCAATCACTAAGAGACAGCAG
Source organism: Kuschelorhynchus macadamiae (assembly GCA_030620095.1). Classification (NCBI taxonomy): domain Eukaryota; kingdom Metazoa; phylum Arthropoda; class Insecta; order Coleoptera; family Curculionidae; genus Kuschelorhynchus; species Kuschelorhynchus macadamiae. The sequence goes on from JAUTXW010005173.1 coordinate 356,701, forward strand.
TTGGGTTCCCAGTGCTTCCACAGTGGTGGCGGAAAATATATATAAAAAATATGGGGAGGAAGGCTTCGGGGGAAAAGACCTGATATTTTTGTGCAGTGTTAACAAAAAACGGCCTAACTAAATTATTTTGTAAAATCGATATTTTGACATATTATGGTTGGGGAGACAATTTCCCATTTAAACGTGTAGCAAAAACGCCTTATTTCTGTTTAATACCAATATTATCTCTAGAAATAAATTTACTTAGTCTCCGGTTTGGGCGCAATCGAGTTGTTTCTCTATGATCACTTTATATAATTTATATTATATTTATGGTTCGAATAGATTTTTATGGAACGTCATAGAAAAATTGTCTCTGAACCCTCGGGCAGGAGAGGCAAATAAAGTTATATACTGACGATCTGGAGACAATTTAATAATAATAAACAATCGAGTGCGCGAGCAAATTCAAATCTGAATTTCGACGAGTCAAATTATGCATAAACGGTATAAGTTTTGTTAAAAGAATCCTTGTTTTAATATAATTTTTTTTCTTTACAACAAACCTAACCAATCCTAACCTAATCCATAAATAATCCACATTTTTATTATAATATTATTTTGATTTAACTTTACAATAACAAGATCTGTACTAATAAAAAATGTTACAACATGGTACAGTTCAAAATTGCCCGGTTCAAAAGAAGATCTATCTGATTTTACTACCTTTCTGGTTTTGAAAACAACTTACCTATCATTAAGAGTGAATTTACCTATTTACCTTTGACCTAAGACTGCCATATTTACCTGTCGTTAACAAAGCAATTTTACGGACGTTGCTAAAAGGCAACGACCTCCCGCAGAGGAATCCTTCCGGATGGCCATTGTCACTGGCGTAGACAGGGCGAGGGGTAGAGGGGCAGAGGAGCAGCTTTTCAAACTTATATATAATTGAAAGTTACTTACGATGAAACGATGGGGAATATGAAATCAATACATAAAGATCGCGCGATACCATGTTTAATGGTCTGACTCATTTTTGACAAATTTACCATTTCGCAAAAATTTGCCTGCTTTTTAGTTTTTGACAAGCGTTGCTTGTCAAAAACTTTCAATCAGTGTCTTTGAGCTTAGGTTTGTAAGATACTGAAGAAGCCAGGTAAATTTATATTAAAGACGTATTTTTTCTTTGTTGTCTGTCTGATGTCTATTAAAATATTATAATTTTAACAATATATATACAAATATATAAATATAAATTAAACTGGTTTATCAATATCTCCAAACGAGTTGAAATGTGTTACTAAATGGCTTTTAGTTGCTTATTTGTCTCTACGCGTTTTTTACCGCTGGTAGTATTTCCTAGGGGCTCAACTTTTTTAAGAGTTAAACTGCAGCAAATAATTTACAATGCACATTTTATTGATGGAAATGTTATGTCCAATTTAACTAGAAATAATCAAAAGTGTTGATTTAGATATGTAGTGGATTAAAATAAATAACCATCAAGATTTGATAGGGATAACTTCACCGATATGGCTAATAGTTCTGTTGTTAGTATCTCTTGTTCAGAAATAGGGATGTGCCTGTTATTGTAGGTAAATAAAAATATCGGTATATCGATAAATGTTCATAGGTGAGTAATAATGCCGATGGGTAGCTGATAATATCTATAGGTAGCAGACAAAATCGATAGATAGCCGAGAATATCGATATATAAAGATATACGAATTACATATTTACTAGCAAATTATGCGTCATACGAAAGTGGGAACCTTTTTTTATTCTTTCTACTAATTTTGCCCTAAATATATCGATATGTACCAAATAATTATCGATAGGTTGATACCTACCGACATCCCTATTTAGAAGGTCAACAACTACAGCATATTATGCAAAATATAGCGAATTACATGGATCCCGGTTTTCCATAAGTTTTGTGCGTGGCCCTTTATTAGGTTATAAATAGATCGTTCCAGTCCCCTGTGAATGTTCCGGGAACTTTTCCGCATCACTAGAAGAGTTCATACCTACTTTTGAAAATTCATCTTAACAGCGTTTGTAGAAAAAATTGTGTATATAATTCTAGTGTAAAGTTACCTTGACTATGCGTTGCGCGTCAACCCGTCAACTCTCGTGTTGTGACCGGCAATGTAAAATTTTGCATTTTTAATATACAAATAACTATTTTTACTGTTGCATGTACCAAGAAAATAGATAAATCTCGTTTTCCATCACTCACAGTTTTTATGTATTTTATAAAAAATAGGGTTATTTGGGATGTATTGTTTTTCCAAGTTAATACCTGTACATAACCCTAAAAGATTAATTATAAGAGGCAACAAAAATAACTTGCAGGCTAAACCACAATATATCCCGAAACGCCATATACCCTACAGTTCCCTAAAAGATCTTAATTAATTGAGTCCAACAACTTATATGTTACTAATTTTACTTCTTCTTCTTAGGGTGAACAGGTGGGGTGTTGGCGTTCACGTGTCGATCAGACACTAGATTGTGAGTTATGCCTACTTCAGCTCTTTTAAATAAAGTGGCAACGTACGAAATATTGCTTCAATCTCGGATATTACGGAACCATGAATATTCTTTGCGGCCTGGACCCCTTCTTGCGCTAATTTTTCCCATCAGGATAGTTTTCAGGAGGTCGTATCGAAGCCTTCTTAGGATGTGCTCTAGATAAGATGTCTTTCTTTGCTTCACAATTGTCGATCTGTATTTGCTTTTCAGAATCCACATCTCGAAAGCTTCGATTTTATTAAGGGACTTGGCTTTAAGTGACCAGATTTCTGCTCCATATAATAGTATTGGCCATATATCACACTTAATCAATGGTAAGCAAAGACTGAGAGGAACCTCCCAAGAAGTTATAAAACTTAACAAATGTACTTCGGGCCATGCCTATTACAGTTTTAATTTTTTCATCATAATCCCTTATGCTTTAAAGTATAGATCCTAGATATTTGAATTTGTTCACTCTTTCGATCAGTTGATTATCGACAAAGGGTTGTGCGTTATCGAGAGATTATCGACTTACTATCATTAAATGAGTTTTTGCTGATATCGATTTTAAGGCCATATTGCTTTCCCACTTTGCTGACAGTCCTGGATATTATCGTTAGAATCGCAGTATCATATGCATATCTCAGATTGTTGATTGCAATGTCGTTGACTTTTATTCCAGTTTCTTGAACCTCAAGTGCGAGTTTAAGTAGATATTTTCTCAAAGTATACACAGAACAGGAGTGGTGATAGTATGCTGCCTTGACTAACTCCCTAAGCTATTTTGATGTTACTTGTCTGTAATGCATTATGAATACTAAGTTACGCTGTTTGGTTCCAGTATAGCTTATGAATTCTTCATATGTCTTTTTCATCAAGACCTGCTTCTTATAAAATCGGCAGTAGAAAATCGTGCCTTATATTATCAAAGGCTTTTTGATAATCAATAAAATAAACGAATACATCATTTCGCTGGTCGTAACATTTTTGTAGTAGTAGTTGCGTACAGTAAAGGGCTTCTCGCGTTCCTAGGCTATTTTTGAAACCACACTGGGTATGACCTGTTTTATCCTCATACTTTTAATATATTCTTTTGTGGATTATTTGATTCAGATACTCTGAATATAACTAATCTCAACGTAAGAACCAGAACTTTTTAGTTGGCCAAAAATGAAAATTAATTGAGGATATTTCAAACAGAAGTAATAAATAAGGTATACTTACAAAATCCACTAAATGTAATAAATCCGGCAACCATCAGCACTGGATGAAGATTGAACTGTTTCTGGGGATCTTCTCGCCATGCGAATCCTCCCCTGTATTGAATTACCCAGAACAATGTCAGTCCTAATGATCCTAGGAGAAGAATACTGGCTAATACTACGACTAGCGTGTATTCTATCCAGCTTCCACAGCCCCATTCGTTGTCGTCTTCGTAGTGTCTGTGACTAGAAAAAAATTACGCTCAATGAGTTCCAAAAATTTTTTTTTCATCAAGGTTAATTTTACTTCACTTATTCATGTTAAAAAGAAAATTGGTAAATTAACTTTACTAGGGATATCTCTCGTAGTGAATCCCTCCATTTATTAAGAGAATATAAGGGATAACATAATTTGTATTTGTACTGTACATATGCTGAAGAATTTTGTTCTGCTACATATTTATTTTGTGTAAAAATTTCAAGTTAGTTGAATTAGTAGATGATACTCAATATTTGGACAATTCATTTGATGGTCATTTTGAGGTTCATTCGGCAGTTAGTTCCGCCATATTAGATTTTTACCAAAATATTACCTTTCTAGTCACATATGACTCTTAATTTTTGACCAAAATTTGAAGTCAATCGGATAAGCAGTTTTTGAGTTGTGCCGCGTACATGCGATGTGCATCGACATAAATGCGGGAGCAGGTTTTTTGGGATCTAGAGTAAGAAGTAAGTTTATTTTATATATACATGTATTATATTTCTAAATGAATGCCTTTTTGGCTACAAGTACAATGTCTATGTTAAAGATATAGAAGCGACTTCAAATACCAAGCGACGGGAATCTATAACTATGGTTCGGTTTTCTTAAAACACATCATTGGAAGTATCGACTGAAAAGACCATTTTAGTACAGTTCAATTTTTAGCCCTGTTACATTACGTGTGTATGCCTTTCTGTAACTAGTTTTTTGTGGTAAATTTATTTTATTTACAAGGTGAGTTTTCTCACACAGCAATCCAACTATACTTATTGTGTGTTATTTTGAACACGTATATTTTATAACTAGTAATATCTCTAGTGCTTGAATTATTGTCGGAAATTATTTGCGAGTTGACGAATTTTTTGAAAATGAAGACGAGGGAAAGTTTTCTTAAAAAATTCATCACCGAGGAAATAATTTCCGGTATTAATTCATGCACGTGGAAGATTCGGTAAGAAAATTTCACACCAAAATTTATTTTTAATTTTCATCTCAATTTTCGTGTAGTTTGATGGCAAACGACATATTGTTGTTCAATTATTGTTTAATCGGCTGTGAATGATGTAAAGTCAGGATGACAGACTCCTTGTTGATTTAGTTTAGGGTGGTCTAGTTATCCGTATATTATATAGTATAATTTTGGTTTTTATAAAAAACATTTTTTTAGGTTTAAAATTAAACTTTTCCTAAAACTTTAGTAAAGTAAAATATTTTGCACTATCTTTAAAACAATCTAAAATTTTATTTTTATTTAAGCGTAATTTACTAAAATTCAAGAGAGTATATTTTATTAAGTAAAACTTGCCATTTTAATGAACTACCTACTTACGGTCATGTAGGAGTTTTTGTTACCTAGAAAAAAACTAATTTCCGTAAACTTTACTAACGAGAAGTATACTTTATCAGATTCAGGACATTTTAAAGTTGAAATTTTGCCCTTTAATTTAATATCACTAAACTTGACGGCACTGCATGAAATTGATCCTGAGAGTACATTATGTAGGTATTATGTGCAATATTTAAATTATCACATTAATAGTAAAACCGAGATTGTCACGGCTACGACAAATGAATATAACAAGTAAATTAAGAATGACAGTGACGCTTACACCGCGCAACTTATATGTGAAGATTTTTTTGAAATGAATAATTTAAAGAGCAGTAAGTTTTGTAAGAAAATTAACGATATTAAAATAAACCACAGAACATTGCCTTGCCTAATAAAAATAGTAGAAAAGGCCGCTGTCTACTCTGTCTAATTCTCTTTGCGGATGTCAAGCAAATAGTTTATCAAGAATCTTCTTTCTTGTACCGATTATCCCGAAGTAACTATCTACTTCCTGAAACATAAACATTTATCGGAATCTGATGAGCTGTATACACCTAAAACACCTCCTTATTCCCCATTAAGAAAAGAAGAAGTAATGCAAGAATTTAAGAAATATTTTGATGCCTTAGCTGCTAGATTAGAATAATTCGTTGTTTATCTAAAGTAAATACGTAATATATGTTATCGACCATATAAAGTTGTTTTATTATTGAGAGCCCCAACTTTGGAATAAAATATCTAAACAATAATGCAATAATGTATCAATGTATCTTATCACATGACATGTCAAAAAGATTTCCAGTGTAATCACCTCCAGCTTACCCTGGAGGCAAAAGATTTCCGGAAATATGACCCATTGCTATGGTAACGTTGAAAAATAAAGGCATTTGATTGGCTATAAAGTACAGGTGTGAAATTTTCACGCTTATCTATCACTAATAATTCGAATACTAAATTATTTATCAATGGTATAATTACATTAAAATAATTATTAAAGTATTTACATAAACTATAAAATAGAAAAGTGAAAGCTATGCAAGACTTAATATTAAAAGCATAGTAACAGTTCTGTATTTTGATGCCGATTTGACTCTTATGAGTTGTTGATTTAATTGTTTAGAAATATATCATGTTGCACTGTCGCGCGTACCTTCCTTCAGTGCATTTGTATGATATATTTTATCAATTCCGTCGGTCCGTCTGTCGGTCTGTCTACCTGTCTGTCATTTCGCGGCATAACAAAAACTACTTACTAGATTGACTTCAAATTTTAGTCAAAAATTAAGGGTCATATGGGGATAAACTGGTAATATTTTGGTAATAATCTAATATGGCGGCATAATGAAACGTTAAAAAATTATTACTAACTAACTAAAAGTGTGATATAGAGATAAACTGGTAAAGTTGTGGTACGAATTTAAGATAGAGAAACAAAGTGGCGGCCAAATAAAATTTTTAAAAAATGAACGTAAAAACACATTGTTGATTGGCTTTAAATTTTGCAGAAAAATTAAATGTGAAAATGGGATAAACTGGTACGGATTCAACATGACGCGACGTATGAAAATTGCGGCATGTGTCAATGTAAAAACTACTTATCGAATTTATTTTAAATTTTGCCCAATCAAGTGTGACATAGGTAGAAAGAAACTGGTAAAATATTGGTAGAAACTCAATATAATGGAGCAAAATGATGTGACTTTGTACTGAACTAAATTAGGTCACACTTCACTATTCCTAACAAATGAAAAAAAATCATAACGAGGGAAGTTGCGGCTAAAGGAAATTCACCATTTTTTTTTATATATATATATATATATATATATATATATATATATATATATATATATATATATCAACTTATTTTTCTGAATATTTGATATAATGGAAATCTTTGTAGGAAAGCTTAGCAAACAAAAGAAAAAGGAAAATAATAAGTATAGCAAACAACACGCAGTATCAGGTTAACCTTATATTTTCTTTTGCCTGTTCATTATTAATGTACACTTTTTCATCGTTTTTAACAAAATAAGTTCCGCCTTTCGTGCAGCAGTAAATGTAGCAACTCTGTTGCGTTATCTGATTTTTAGTTCTCCGTGAAAAAAACTATTAACATGACCACAGATGTCATACCCATTGCTTTCCAAATATGTTACTAAACAAGAGCTCCAATGAATGTAAATGTGGAAACGCACACTGATAACGGAAATATGACCCAAAAGATAGGCAAATGGCAATCCAATAGTAAGAGTTTTACCTAACATCAGATTGTATATTATTATTGGGCTTTAGAAAAATATATATGCTAAATATAGCAACTTCTAAATACTTTTAACATAAAATATGCATAAAACAACAACTAAAATAAATGTCGAAAATGTGTTAATGGAATATGCTGAGAATAAATTCTTTAATTTCACTACATTCTAAAAGGTAAACTAAATTATAGTTTTTTACTTCCCTGTCGTATGTAATGGTAAATCACTCTCGAGATTTTTGCAGATGATTCGTTTTCGAGTCCCTGAATCCCGAAAAACTTGTTCTCCAATTTCCGTCAGTCTAACATTCTGTCTATGAGCGGCATAGCTTAAAAATCACTTATCCGATTGATTTTTTTGACTAAAATTTTGGTCGAAAGTCAAGGGTCATATGGGGATGAAATTTGGGCATAATGAAATATTTAAATATTTCGTACAATTCCATTTATTATAATTTTATAAAAACCTTCTTTTTATAAAGGAAAATAAGTAAGGACATAACTTATTTTTTGTAGACTACGTAAGTAATGTTATGAAAAAAAAATTAAAAAATTGAAATAAATTAGAGTTTGTAGGATATGTATAAAGTTATTACTGAATAATTATATCCATATAAAGACTGGTTATGTTTCTCCTATAATAGCATTTTTGGAGAAATTTAATTTAAATTATGTATGACAGATGCGCTTTTCATTGTTTGGCAAGTATGGATCAAAAAAGCAAATACCTATATAGAAATGAATATAAGTTTAATCATTTCTAAAAAAACAGCGAAAGTTATATTTATTTTAACACATTGTCTTTATTAAGGCATATTAGTAAATATTTTATCATTTTTATTGTTTATTTCAATAGCTAAATTATTACATATTCCGAATGTCCTGTTACTAAAATTCGGTAACACGTATTATTCTCAAAAACAAAATAAAAACAACAGGGCCATAAAAGCAAGTTTCTTGTTTTTTGAGTAAATTCTTTTACCATGACTCAAATGTTCAGGATACGCATACAAGAGCAATAAAAGTATCTGTATTTACGGAGCATCGTTCGGAAATATGTATATATATATATATATATATATATATATATATATATATATATATATATATATATATTTTGTTGTATTTTTCTTGGTTTAAGGTCAGTTGATATATTAAATTAATAAAAATTACTTCCAAACATGTATTTATTTTAAGTCTGATGACGTTTTAACCATAGTTTTGGTTTTTTATCAGATCTAAAATAATTTAGATATTTAGGAACGACAGTACATACAATAGTTTGAACCCTAGAAAGTAAAGTCAATATCCCAGACGAAAAGTGTCGGGAACCCAATATAAAAAACACGTGCAAACTGAAGATAGATTTTTAAAATCAAAATGTACATAAAATATTTTTATTCACGTAAATTTACACTTAATCTCATTAGTTGAGAGGGTGGTAGCAAAAGTACAAAGTGATGAAAGATTTACGACAAACAAGGTGGCAATAGCGTTTCGTTCTTTCGGAAGTCATCGGACAGGTGACAAACCTGTGATGCATATATATATACTGCTCTTTTTAATTTGTTAGACGAGCACCCTTAAAACAATTTAAAATCCTTAAAGAATTACTACGAGTTATAAAGAACGTTTATATGAAGTCAAAAGTCTTATTCAGAACATACAAATAGTAATAAAAATGTCGATGTATCCGGATTTAACTGATATTAATTACTCAATAAAATAATTCTTTTTCGTGAAATGAAATAAATCATTGCCATTAATAGAATTGTTAAATTATTTGTAGCTTGTTTTCTTAATAACGATTATTGTTGGTATACCGACGTCAAAATAAGTTGTACGTATTAAAAAAGAAACTAATTGCTTGTAAGGTCGTACCTTATCAAAAACGATTATGTTACAATGCCATGTAGGTTAAATTATGGCTACTTGTTTGTTATTTAGAGAGATAATTAACCCATTTTTTAAAACTGCAAAATAAATATATTCAACTGTAAACGTCAAATGGGCAGTATATTTCTGTCAAGATAGTAATAAAATTTACTTAATTAAATCTATGTGCTAGTTTATGTACTTATTTATTTTAAATTTAAGCCTTTCCACCTGAACCATCCCAGCACCTCCACAAAAAAATGGTTTATTGGATTTATAATCATTATCGTGCAATCAAGTGTCTCTTTACTGTTCTGGGTTATTTTGAACAATAAAAGAAAACGACTTCTAGGTATTGGTCAGGACAGGACTAGGCATAGTTGCGTCAGAGTAGGGACACAATTAAAAGAGTTCAATTTACTTGTTACACAAAGATCCTATAGGAAATGTAAACAAATTTTAAAAAGTTTAGTATAATGTGAAACACTTTATTGTGTCTTCTATAAATAAAACAGATTATATAAATATTTCTTGTCTTGCGCAATAAGGTTCAAACCCAGTTTTACCACGACTCTTTTTTAATCTTTTGGAGAATGGTAAGTATGTAATCATTCAAAATAGTCCTGCATAATTTTACATACATTGAGTATCGGCTGACACAATCGTATTAAATCATATTCATTTATACTGATTTAAAATGTAGTAATTCCTTTTCTAGCCCAGCCAAATTAGACTTTGGCCTTCTATTAATTCCCAGAAAGCTGAAAATGATTTTATTTCATTTTGGGTATTCCAAATAGGAGGAGTATGAGTTTGCGACGTTTTCTGAGATGAGCTAAACTTTTGGGAGCTAGAAAATTACGAAATTTTGGCACTTAGAGTTTTTAGCTTCTAACACCTAAAGGCTGCACCGTACAGAAAATTCCATTCGTAATTAGCAATTTGTTCTCTTCGGCTAAAAAATACGTTACGCTTTCAAACGCCTGTACCCAAAAATTTAAGGTACGAAAGTTCTAGAGCATTAAATTCTGCGTTTATGAAGAACCCAATTTTAAAATTTCTCATTCCTACACATAAATAAACACAAAAAAACAAAAAGTTGTCGTAGCGCCCATTTCCGCTAAGTGGCTCTTCTGTAGTCTCATGACATTTGTATCCATTATCAACCACGTCTGGGAAATCGAATTTCTATGAGCCAAAAAATTAAATATAATACTAAATCAATTTTATTATTACTATATCTACCTACTCAATATAGTACCCAATTATATTAAAAAGTGGGAGTTCAAATAATTATAAACAGGGTCTTCTTTCAGACAAACCTATCCTAACCTATTGGTCGTAAAATTAATATTAGAAGTGCAGTAGTGTTCATTTTAAGTGAAATAAATCAAATTTAATCAAAGACCTAACTGAATGATATATATGAACTGTGATAACTAAACTGAAGGTCCCATGAAAGACTTTTTCAAAACCCTTTTGTAAAACTTATAAAAAACTTAGTTTTAAGGTATCCACTCGGCGTACAGTTGATAATTTTTAAGTAACTGACAGGACTTTACTTTTCCCTATTTAATCTTATTCGTCGCTACTCTTAAAATACTGCCTCTCACTAGTGAGATTTGTTTAATAAAAAAAATCTAGGTACCATATTTGAGCACACACCAACTTTCTGGTTTTGTTTTCCTATACAATACGGACAATTTCAAACCCAGCGACTTTTCTCCCCTTTTTGAATACTCCGGACCTCCTTTTTCTTTGAGGCGGGTACTCATTACTCAAAGAGTTCTCGGGTAAATCGTTGCGAGACTTTGACTTTTGGTCCATGGTCCATTTCACTCACCGTCTTCAGTTAGTCCTGAAATAATCACCCCAGTACAAGATAGGTCTTTTGACTTTAGGTTATAAGAGAAACCCCCAAATAAGCATAATGCGAGGTATAATCCAACCCATGTGTTCAAACACCTTTTTAAAGACCTTGAACGAATTCCCTAATGAGGAAAACTTATTTAGGATAATTAAAACTACTTGTGAAGCCGATTTCGAGACTTTACATGATAATATAAAACACCAAAGATTGCCTAATGAACTGGTCAGCCGACATCGCTCTCCTTTGCGTCTAATTTAGTGCCATAGCACACCTGAACTAAATCAAAACATAATTAGTAGTCAGAATCCTAGATCAGTATTGTTTGTATCAATGGACTTTAACGTATGTCCCGTAAGTTTTGGCACAAAATTGAGGGGCTTGAAAATAGGTTGTAAAGATAATATATCGAGATGGCTTTGGAAACAAAAAAATGTTTATTTGCTTGACATTAGTTTGACAAGTCATTTTTTAAAGTCAGTTGCATTAAAATGTCTTATAAATTAGAAATACGAAAAAGTATTTATAATTTGGTTGGGCAAATTCCTAAGGCTGAAATAGTTCGCATTTTTCAAAACCAAAATATTTCACGCAGAAGTATTTACCCTACTATAGCCGAATGTGAAGAAGGAATTCCCTGTTTAAATATTCCAAAAAGTGGAAGACCAAGAATTTTCACGCGAGAAAGGACGGAAAGATTGGTAAGAAGAGCAAAAGACAGAGTCGGAGTTTCTACAAGAAAATTCCGATCTTCAAAGAGTACAGTATGGCGGGAATTGACAAGAAATTGTCAAAAATATCGAAAAAGACGAAAGTGTCCTAAATATACCGAAAATCAATTAGCACGGATACCAAGATGCTTTCGAAATCTTAGGCGGATACATTTTTCAAATGAGAAAGTCATTATTTTGGACGATGAAAAATACTTTACCCTTGCCAACTCGGAAATCAAAGGAAACGATGGTTTTTATACGGACAATATAGAAGAGTGCCCAAACAATGTTAAATATAAGGAAAAAGCAAAATTTGCTGATAAAGTTTTGGTGTGGTGTGCGATTTCGATTAGAGGGATATCCAGACCTTATGTGGGTCGAGTTAGGGGGAAGCTTTGGATGCGGAAAGGTATATTGACAACTGTCTTAATAAATTAGTTGATTTTGTACACCAACATCACGTGGGAGATGATATAATGTTTTGGCCCGACTTAGCAAGCTGTCATTATGCAAGAGCAACTCAAAATTACCTTCGTCAAAATAACATACCTTTCGTACCAAGACAAGATAACCCCCCTAATTTACCTCAGGCCCGCCCGATTGAAGATTTTTGGGCATTGTTATCCCGCAAAGTGTATGATGGAGGGTGGCAAGCCGAAAATGAGGAACAATTACGGCGTAGAATTTTTAGAAAGATAGGCGAAATTGATGTTGAAGTTGTCCAGAACCTAATGCGAGATGTTCGCAGAAAATTGCGTCTAATTGAGCAGCACGGCCCCTTCAATTTAATTTAAATTATTAATTTTGTTAGTTACTAAGCCGTTAATTATAGTAAATAATAAAAGTTTAACCAAAGCTACATATTAAAAGAATATTTTGTTTTAAATTTTGTGCCAAAACTTACGGGACATACGTTAGTACACCTATCGAAATTTATAGCTATCCCAACAAAGTCATCTCTGCCGCATCACAGCTAAACAATTCAATTGATTTAGACGCCTGCAGGTCGGTCTATTTTGACTTAAGATTTTCTACAGGGCAAAATACTACTCCCATCAGAGTGTCGTGTTTGACAATATTTAAACAACATTAATGTTATCTCAAATTACCATAATGATCATATCAATATACAACTCGCACCCCTTCGAAGCGGGAAGGGAGGCTATTGCGAATTAAAAGAAGCGGGACAGGCGCTGCGAGAGCAGAGAGTGGGATAAAAGGAGCAGGCGAAGAAGCGGCCCCTAATTGAGGTTCTGGCAGTTTATTAATAGAATGTTTGGAGAAGAAGGGCACGATCAGGCAATTTTTTCACCGAGTTCACAAAGGAGGAGTTCAGTATTTCTAGTTTCCACTGGAAACCATCCCTTGGGAACTTAAAGCAAAAATTTACAGTTCTTCACATAAGATTAACTTGCCTGCATATATCTATGTCTAGAAGTGAGCAAAATTAGATGCTGATGCAGAATTTGATGCTTTAAAACTTTCATATTTTACATTCCTCTTTTAGAAGTGAGCGTAAAGCACTTTTCAGGAGAAATGGAATAATTTGTTCATTTTTGACTGCTGGTTCTGACCAAACCGCTGAACCAAATGTCAAAGAAGCTTATTCGACGCAGGAATTTAATGCTCTTTAAATTTGATGAAAGTGAAATTCTCTGTAGTTATCTCTCAAGTGATATATTTTTGTACACTTTGACATTTTTATGTCAATATTTTTATGGAAATTCACGAGACCAAAATTCTTTAAAAGTTTATTTTTTAAAAGAAATTTTGTCGAGTGGTATTTTTACAATAATATTGGCAAGAAAATGTCAAAGTATACTACCCAAAATATCTTTCACGAGTGTTATATGAAAAGATCACATACCGAACTGGCTGTTGCAAAAATACCCTTAAAATGAACAATTTTTTTTTTCAGTGGAAGTGAAAAATATTTTCAAAGGTTTGGATTCTATGGTAATATCATTAAAAGTAATGATAAATACTTGTTTTATAGCAGGTAGCGAATATACAAGAAATGGTCATATATTTGCTGATATTTAGAATTTGATTGGTTAGAAAAATGCATTTGATTGGCTGAATTAAATTTGAGGTATATAGTCTGTATGATGCACCCTTTAGATGTTATAAGCTAAAAATTAAAAAAAGTCGCAAACTCGAATTACTTTTATTTGGAATTCCCAAAGTGAAATAAAATAATTTCCAGTTTTCCAGGAAAACACGACCATTTTTTGATCTAATTTGACCCGGCTATTCCTATTTTTGAGACTAAAGATTGCAGTCAACTGTAATAAACTTAGAAATTTTTTAAAAACACATGGTGAGTTTTTCAATTATTGCTCATGCAGTGTATATGTTTGTTTAAAAAAAATCACAAAATGACTTAAACGACACGAAATAAATTAAGTTGGGGGAACAAGGGTACCCCAACACAAAATCCTAGTTGTGGGCCTGATTGGAGTTCCGAAAGCTTCATTGAGAGAGATAATTTATGAAACATATTATTGTAGCCATGTGCTAATTAAATTTAAATTAATAATTTTTTTTATTAAACGGCAAATAATTCGCATAAGCATTCATTAGGTACTGAAGTCAACTAGTAAATCGTTAGACTTTACGTAAGAAATAAATGAGATGAGGCACTTACGCAACAAATTATCTTGTAAACAGATGGGAATAATCTTAATTAGGGATGCTGGACAGGAAATTGGATAGTCTAACTCCCATAATTTACTACACCTTCATATATCCAATTAAAATTATCAAAGTAAACACCCAAGTCAATTATAATGAGACTTTTATCAGGCCATAAATTCCTAGATTTAGTGACATAAAAAAACGATGCGATATTGCTTAAATACCCAATAACAGTGATTTATTAGTATTAATATTAACATGTATAAAGAATTTATTATTCGTGAAGTGTTAAAAATATTTTGGAGGTTAGCTTAAACTGAACACAAATAAGCGGCAAAACGTTTGCAGTAAATACCTGTACACGTGATTGGGACAAGGACAAGGTTTGTAAACCTTAACGGTGTTCGTTCCCTTCATGCAGAACAACGCAATGCACATATTTACGATTAAACAATAAAACTTATAATTGTTTGCTTATTTGCAAACGATTTAAGACACCCATCGATACACACTTTTATATCTGGAGAATATTAATAGACTGACTTGTACGAAAGTGCAAAGTAGATGTGAATTAGCATTTCTGATGTGAGGTCACATTTTAACGTGGCAAGGATGTAATGGTTTATTTTTATATTAAAGAACAATCCTTAAATTTGATATTGTATAATTTGTAATCTCCGGTTATAATCCATGGTATAATATTTGCTTTTCCATGTGTGATGTGAGACGAGAGTGACGACTGACGAGAGACTATTTCATTATTGTGCGAACAAACGACGACGTTTATGATAGTACGTCGTCGGGTATGTTCGAGGACAGTGTTATCCATTATATAATTGCTTCTTATGTTTATTTACAGCTAGATTTAATCTGTAGCAGTGGCAACTTCACTTAAGAATTCATCGGACAATAAGGAATTTACTTTAACTTTGTTTATAGATATTTCACAAAACCTTGAACCCAAAAGTTTGGTCTGCCCTAGCTATTAGCAGCGAGCAAGCGGAAATACTGCTTCTACACTCTAGAGGGAGCTGGCCACAAGGAGCAGTTTCAACACACTTTGCTATGGCACTCAGTCCTGTTGGCCTGAGTTCTGCACCACATTGAATCTGAAAGATTCTACACAAATGCATATGTAGATGAAGTTGCCCTACTGCTTAGTGAGGTAGTCGACTCTCTGCGAATAAAGATGATGCAGAGACCACGATATATCAGTAAATTCCAGAAAGAAAAAGATTCACTAAGCTCGTTCTGTCGTGTCTTTATTATTGTGTGAAATCAATAAGGTAATGGAAGTTCGACAGAACGAATACTAGGAAAAGACGAATACACATTCAAGATATGAGTACACCTCTTTTCTAAGCATCGAACGGAACTCTCAGATGAAATATCAAGTTGTAACTTTTTTCTATATTAATTTATTTACCTAAGCACCTTGCCTTATCAACAACATATTTATTTTAATTAAGTGTTAGAAGTACCTAAGTACGAAGCACAAAATCATGATTCAGCCAAGCATGAGATACCGATATTCCAGAAAAGCAGACCAAAACAAATTAAAACTTAAGAGTGTTAACGTAAATACTCAGATATTGATGTATGCGTTCATAGAAACCCATGAACTGAAGATTAGTTTTTAAAGAGTTAGTCGTTTGAGAACGCTACAGATCAAAAAAAGACCCTCCTTTTTATGAAGTCTGTTAAATATATATATATATATATATATATATATATATATATATATATATATATATATATATATATATATATATATATATATATATATATATATATATATATATATATATTTATATCAACAGTGTAGCAGGACTATAGAAAAAGTTTGGAGAATGAAACTTATTACAAACTGCTCATAAAGTCATATGAAATATATGACAATCGTCGATGGCCAAAACACCAACGTGGACTATTTTGTCATTTTATACTAACGCACAATTTATCTAAGTGCAGGTATTCTAGAAAATATTGATACACATCAAATTTATTGGCAGGCTTAAACGTAGAACGTGGAAAGGCTTCTTGCCGGAGGACTGTGGCAGTTTGAAGAATGCCTTTCCTAAAAGTAATACCGTCAGCAGTTCTACCTAGCTTGTCTTTGACAGACAACACTCTATGAAAGCCTTTGAGTAGTGGCTATAGCCCCAAGGCTAAGTTAACCATGTAAGAGGTTCTAGATCAAATTCTGATTTTAGGCCTCCCAAAGCCTTCGGTTTTTAAACTTTTCAATTTATATTTAGCCAGCTATCGCAAATATAATACGATTTTCAGCATAATTGGTGTTCGGCTGTCGTCTATATCGACTATGCTTAGTGATAATCTGATACCTATCGAATACGAGATATGGTATTTTTAAAATATCGATAAAATTCGATAGTCTACACTACCGATAACTATCAATAGTTCTCGACTCTTGACCATTAGATGGCAACACAGATGACATTTAAGCATTGATAGGGCGATATTTTTACCGAAAGTCATCTTAAAATAAATAAAAACTTTTAAAAACTGTCCGGTTCGCTAAGCTACAATAATTTGCCTGCCCATAGTCGCATTTTTTTAATTATAATATTTGAGTTTAAATTCAGTGTTATGACTAAGTAGAATAGTTAAAAAAAACTGCGCTGAAAAAATCAACAAGGCTACTCTAGTTTATAAAAATCTGGAAGGCGCCTAGTAATTGCATAGTATAAGAGAGTCTGTATTCATTTTTTTAAACGCTGACAATATCCGCTCGGTTTTTTTTTAAGAAGACATTCTTAATCCTGCGATTTTTTGTTACAATTTAGATTGTAATGTTAATTATTATTTAGTATTTTTAAGTTATAGCCCCCAAAATATATTATGTTCTAAAATTAACCAACAGAAACGTATATTGTATATTTAGTAATATTTACAGATAATAATGAAAGTTACACAGATAATCGACACGATGTTTTCGTAGAATGTTTGCCACTCTTTACAATACCGCCAGACTAATTAGGTGTTACATATGGAAATTTACCAGGTGTCTCACGAGAGCGGATCACTAGTTTTTACTTCTTTATGATTTAGCTCAAATAAAAAGTCAAAAACCAAAATTGTTTTCAGGCTATTGGAATACGACATCAAGAAATTCATCATCGAATTTAAAGAGTTTCAAAAAATTTATGACCCTGTATAATTTAGTGGATTTGATGGTTAAATCTGTAGGAAGGATTTGTATAAATTTAGTTTTTAAATCCCACTTTGGCATCAGCACCGGTTTGGCTGGAAATAATGCCGAAAATACACTTTTCAATATACCTATTGTATCTTTAAAACAACATCTCAGGTAACTCAGAAATTACATTAAATTTTATTTTGATTAATTCTGTTAGTAAAAAAACCCATGTCAATTCTAAGTATAGATCTTGATTTTACCTTTTCAAGAAATAGGTCTCTATGCAACTTTACTATATCAAAATCATTATCTTTGTAATTTCTACCCTACTACTACTTCGTTTCCCCAACACATGTGTATAAGTAGACACATCATTATCTATTTGTGCTGTAATTTTAAATACAGTTAAAAATGAAATATATATATATATATATATATATATATATATATATATATAATATAATTATAATATATAATTAGAAAAAAATACAAGATCCAAATGAAGAAAACCAGAGACATAGTTCTTGCAAAAAGTTACTTAAGAACCACAGGAACGATTTGTGAAGTAAACCAAATAATAATGTCGACTTATGCAAATGATGCGATTATTAGCATTATGTAAAAAGAAATTTTGCGGAGATTAAACTGGTTTATTTCCTCTTACTTAAATAGAAACATAACAGGATAAGTTGATAAAAATGAAAACGAAAAAGATGGTAAAAAAGTTAATTATATCGAAAACCAAAATTATAAAGTGCATAAAACGAACTTACAGAGGAATAAAAATTTGCAATTAAAAAAGATGAAATAATGAGAACAGAAAAAGTGTCCTACAAAGACACCTTAGACTTAATTAAAATATAAAAACTTAGAGTGACTTTTAGGTTGTTCGTTGTATTCTAGAAAAAAACTAACATGAGCACAATATTGGGTTAAACGGGTTTTTCTCAAATGCGAACATCTATAAATTCTAAGAACATTTAAATATTAAAAAACTGTAAACAGAATCGTATATAAGTATCTTAACCACAGAACACGGTTTACATACAGGTACGGTTTTAAAAGCTCAAAGGTACTAAGCGCCAAATTTTGATGTCCCTCTTAGTGACATACCGATAAATCGGAATCGGAAGAAGGGGGGGTCCATTGGTATGTAAAGTTAGTACAAAAAAGACACAAAAAATTCAATTCGTCGTTTAAATAATAATAATAGTTGATAATAATGATAAAAGAATTACAAAAACAAACTGAAATAACTAGTTCTCAAAATTATATAATTTGGGATGACCGCTAAGGCAATGACATTTTACCAACTATAGACAAGTGTTTCTGACTTAGAGTCACCAACAGCAGCAAAACCGATATTTGTGGTAACCAAGAGAACATCCGAAATCTTCGCCGGACTTGATACTCTATTAAATCTGGTGTGGTTTTGTGTGTGTATTAATTTTCGCGCTAGTTGTACTCATCTCTCAACTAGTAAACTAGTAAACTGTACTTATGAAGACCCTAAATCAGAAACACGTGTCTATCGAGGGTTAAATTTCATTACTTTAGTGGTCATCCCAAAAAAATCCTTTTTCTCCTATATAATAGTTCTTGCCGTGTTAATATTTTCCTACTTTCGATTTAATTATTCTTGGGTTACGAGTTTAACCACAGGTGTCTATATGCTGCTCCGTGGTAACAGAGTATCCATCGGCCAACAGATATTACTTACATCCAAGTAAGTAATTATTCCTTTGTACAAAAGTTTTTATTGTAAGGTGCGTGCTAATTGATACTATTCTTAATTTTATTATTTTCAATAAAAATAACATAAAAATATTGTTTCTCTAGTATTTACTTTCAACTGGTTTTGGTGAAATTATTATTGGTAATGAGCAACGGATGGTATTTGCTCATCTCTCGGTGTCAGAAACAGGTGTCTATTGTTATAGTTATATATATATATATATATATATATATATATATATATATATATATATATATATACAACATACATATATATATATATATATATATATATATATATATATATATATAATAAGCCAGGAGTCACAATGTAATTCAATGTCGGTCGTGGTATTAGCCAGCGGAGTAGTTGTTTTTGTGATTCCATTTTATGCCTTTGCCCTACACGGGGCTCGCTAGTCTATGGCGGCCTGATGAGCTCTAATAAGAGCGAAATCGCGATCGTCGTTTGACTAAAATGGATCATTGTGTCTGCTGTGATGCAGAACATGGTCCAAACACGGATCATTTTCTTGTTATGACGTTGGTGTACGTGGAATGAAAACATACTATCATTTAATGCTCCCAACGAAAGCCAGGAGTCACAATGTAATTCAATGTCGGTCGTGGTATTAGCCAGCGGAGTAGTTGTTTTTGTGATTCCATTTTGTGCCTTTGCCCTACACGGGGCTCGCTAGTCTATGGCGGCCTGATGAGCTCTAATAAGAGCGAAATCGCGATCGTCGTTTGACTAAAATGGATCATTGTGTCTGCTGTGATGCAGAACATGTTCCAAACAAGGATCATTTTCTTGTTATGATGTTGGTGTACGTGGAATGAAAACATACTATCATATACATATATATATATATATATATATATATATATATATATATATACATATATATATATATATATATAATTTACCCATTTTACAATAATGATATAAAAAAGTACATAATAAAAATACATTTAAACTAAGCTTAATGATACATGAAATAATCTAAGAAGCACCCACAGAATGATGGAAAAGAGAAAAAATCGGTGAATTTCTTTTACCCGGATCATCCCTCGTTATGAATCTTTTCTTTTTTTAGG
Source organism: Kuschelorhynchus macadamiae (assembly GCA_030620095.1). NCBI lineage: Eukaryota > Metazoa > Arthropoda > Insecta > Coleoptera > Curculionidae > Kuschelorhynchus > Kuschelorhynchus macadamiae. The sequence goes on from JAUTXW010005173.1 coordinate 377,338, forward strand.
AATAGTCAAGTGTCACCCAAATACAGTACATAGGCATTTCATAATACATATATACTGCCTTTTAAAACATTTTTATTCGTTGCCATTTTGTTAGGTCATATTGGATTCTTATCAATATTTTACCAGTTTCTACCTAAGCCACACTTGATTTTTGGACATAATTTAGATTAAATTCAATAAGTAGTTTATTTGGCCAACCGCGCCGTTTTGTTCCAATATCTTGAATTCGTACCACAACTTTACCCGTTTATCCCTATATCACACTTAATGCTTGCACAAAATTTGAAATTAACCTAATAAGTAGTGTTTTCAGGCATTTTTTAAATATTTTCTTAGGCCGCCATTTTGTTTTGCTATCTTATGTTCATACCAAAATGTTACCATTTCATACCTTTATAACACTTGATTTTTGTGCAAAATTTGAGGAAAATTGGATATTTAGTTTTTTCAGTAATATTTTTTTAACGATTAACTAGGCCGTCATCTCATTCCGGCATATTGGATTTTTATCAAATTATTACCAGTTTATCCCCATATGACCCTTAATTTTTGAATAAACTCTGAAGTCAATCTGATAAGTAGTTTTTAAGTTATGCCGTGAACTGATAGACAAACCGACAGACGGTTCCGTTATCTTGAATTAGTACAATAAAATTTGAAGTCACTCTGATAAGCAGTTTTTAAGCTATGCTGTATACTGACAGACAAACCGACAGACGAACCAACGGAATTGATAAAATATATTTTTTGCCATCTGGAACGCTCGAACGTGAAGATATGTAAAACTTCATAATGCGATTTTTTCACGATTGCAAATATTATATTTAGACGCAATTTTGTTCCGTCATCTTGAATTAGTACAACAGTTTTCCAGGCTGAGTTTTTAAGTCTGTTACTAAGCCGCCATTTTGTTACAAAATTTTTCCAGTTGATTCCTACATAATACTTAATTTTTGTGCAAAATTTGAGATACATTGAATAAGTAGTTTTTTGGTAATAATTTTTTAAACATTTCGCTAGACCGCCATTTTAATTTTTATCCAAAATTTGAAGTTAATCGGGTACGTAGTTTTTTAGCTATGTTGCGAACAGACCGACAGACAGACAAACAGACAGACAGACAGACCGACGGAATTGAGAAAACATGTTTTTCGGCATCTAGGATTTTTTTCCAATATAATACTTCGCTTTTACGAGGGAAGTAAAAACGAACAGGAACGAGAAATCCAGTTTCTGGGGAGTGTATATATTCATAGTAGGCATGATCTTCGTAATGTCTGTTGTAAACGCAGGATTGTTGTAGATACAAAAGAAATAGTAGAGATCCTACAACTGAACCCTGGGGTACTCCTTCCTGAATCAAATCTGCTAAATATAATTTTATAAGATTTGGACTGCCCATATTGAAACTATATTGATTATATAGAAAACATCGAAAGGAATGATAACTTCCTTTGTCCCATGCTGTTTCGCAAATAGGTTTTTATTAACTTTGAAAATTTTATTAATTTTAAAAACGAACTTTTGACAGTTACAATATCAACTGGTTCGGTTAAAAAATTTGGCAAGCTATAATGACAGAATCCAACAAGTTCTCTAGGAAACGTGGTATTTGGCGTGGTCTATTTTAGATAGTTTCAATGTTTGGGGCCTTTGGGAGGCGGGCCCTGTTCTGTGGAACCTAAGTACCCCGCTGGGTATGCACTGTCCCGCTTCAATGGTAAACATGTTTTCAAGTTTATAATAGAAAAATGAAACTTGTACTCTTAAAAACAAGTATATACTTCAATATAAGTATTACGGTTTAAAGCACAGTTGTCCAACATTAGAGAGAGCTAAGTTAGACTGCATGTCTACCTTAAAGTTTCTAGTTATATATTTTTGATTGCAGGGTATTCGTGGAAAAAATTATAAAAATGTACTGAGATGCAAAACAAAATCAATGAGGAGAAGGTGAACTTAAAAACATCTTCATCTGTTACGTAATTCTTTTTACCACACCATGTAATATAATAAATTCTTTTTGCCACAACCCTGTGAAATATGCAAAATAAATTAAAACGAATTACTAATTATTTATGCAAGAAACGACCCTTAAAAAATTCACGTAATTGGTGTAGTGTTACAAGATGAACTTCCCTAATAGTAGTACTCTGGCTGGATTAACCCCGTTTTTCTATGCTGCTGGACAGACTCTCGTGTTAGTTTAATAAATACCTATACATGCGGTCTATGACATCGATGTGTCCAATTTATATAACCACATCAGAAGTTCTACTTAACCACGTAAAGCAGCTAACCGTAAACCGTAGTCGTGGGTGGAACCAGTACCGCTGATGCACGATAAAAAACATAAAAACAACAAGGGTTGTATCAAACTGGCCCAAAAAAAACAAAAATCCCTATGCTCGATCGATATTTTTGTCTTCACCTGGTTCACCAGGCCGAACAAGGTTCATATCATAATTCTATACGTGATCACTTTAGTTGCACATTTTCGGATCTATGAAATAAAAATTATTGTTTAAGACAAGCCAGAAAAATACCAATAATCCGCGCACCATTGTTGATCTACCCCGGTTTAAAGTGTAAGGATTTATGACATTAAAAACCAAAACATATGATATTTAAAAAATAAAACGCTTATTTTGAATATAAAAATACTTTAAATCAAAAGTTTTTAAACTATGAACAAGTAGTTTTTTTAGATTTTTCTTTTGCAAATTGATTATTAATTTCATGACAGCCCAACTCTTCGAGGTAACAACTCCGTGAGGGGAGAGTGATTCATCTTTAAAGAATAAGCTGCTCAGTTCTGGATAATGCGTGTCCGCGTGTCAAACAAAAAACACTGAACTGGTTTTCGCACATTGTCCTGGAGTTACTAATTACATATTTTTTAAATGAAGATGACTATAACTTGCCTTTCTTGTAGTATTAGTCCAAAAAAACAAGCATTTAAGGTTTTGTAGGTACGTAAATTTATCTCAAAGAATTTCCCTATTCATTAACACATACACAATCATAGGCAGTTTCGAACACCCTCCAATAACAACTTTAAATAGCGGTCCAAGGTGAATTGCTTAATTTTTGCAAATCTTAATGATATGAATAGCAAATGTTCTTGGAACATAATAGCATACAAAAAATATCAGTACGGTAGACACCTTGAATTTAATCATTTCATTCGTTCTTCCATGACGGAAGAGAATATAAGAAACTGTTAATAAATAAACTGCTGTCAATAATATCAAAAACTCATAACCAATCATTAATGGAAATTATGAAAATCTCAGGATATTTTCAGTCGTTCTTGTCGACATATTTAAAAAAAAATCAAAACAAGGTTATCTTTTACAATAAGTAAATCTAGGTACAATGGGCCACGTAATACAAGGTGAATAAATCATGTGGATATTTGATTGTATTGTCTAATTAACAAAATTAACAAAGGCCTAAATATTAAAAATTTTAAATGGGAAGTAATCTAGGCCATAGATAACTGAGAAAGTTAATGGGAAGTCTCACTAGTGTCAAGATTTTTACAGATTACAGATCAATATTTAGTTATATTATCAATTATTTTTATTGTCAATTTTTTTTGGGTCATGCAGAATCACGATATATCTACCAGGACCATTGCATGAATTTGTATTGGTTAAATAAGGTCCTCAGGTAAGTTTAATTTAATGAAAATAATGTCTAAATAAAATAGAAATATCGATAATAAATTCTATTTTATCCTAATGAATTCAAAACCTAGATATAACACCATAAATGATAATAACAATGAATCTTTGTCAATCACATTTCACAGTCTGTCCTACCGTGAGCAGTTTTGTTAGGTCAATCATACTCATATGCTGATGTTTCTGGATCCCCACAAAGCCCCCTTTAGAATACTGCACTGTTGTTATAAAATCCGGTTGTAAACAGGTTTTTTTTGACCATGACTTTAAACTCATTTAATTAAAAAATCATTTCAGTTTTTTTTAACCAAATTTGCATCCTTTAACGTTTTTCAAAACAGAGAAGTCAGTACAGGGCAAGCTAGAACTATGTTGCACTCAGCAAATCACTGGATAGATAATTTCAAGTTTAACTATCCAGTGTTGTAGCTCTAGAACTTTCTACAACCCATTATGAGTTAAATGTTTCTTCGCATGCTTGATTCGAAACGTCTTTTGCAATGAAAATGCATCAATTTATTAACGACTTCCGAAATTAATATGTAATGATAGTTACGAGACATCAATCTAGGCCCCTTTGTACAATCTTGCGGCAATATCGGTCATTTTAGGCCACCAACCAGATTATCCCTACAAAAATAGGTAATTATGTTGCCTTTTATTAAGTGGGACGTTCATTAGGCTAGAGATGATGGGTAACTGGTCTTCTACAGAAGGTTCTCTGATACTGTCTATCTATTTTTTGCTGCTTTATTCATGTAATAGATTTATTTATGATATGTATCTCCTTCCTTAATACATTTTTAATTGTTCCATAATTATAACCAATTAAAAATTAAAAAAAAACAAAACTAAAAGGAAAACATGACCTTTGGACTAATTAGACTATTTAAAACAGGTCAATGTATGAAAAAAAAGTGTTTTTAATAAACCTATATATACTTAAAAACAGTTTTAAATCGCGTTGTTGCTAGATGTGTGGAAATCTGTATTTTGAATACTAAATGATATATTACATAGTTGGAATAATAAGAGTAATGGGAATCTAGTCTTAAATTTTAATTTTGTTTGATTATTACTTCCTTCGTAAAAGGGAAGTATTGTAATAGTGAAAAAATCACCCCTAGATGCCGAAAAACATGTTTTCCAATTCCGTCGATCTGTCTGTCGGTCTGTCCATCTGTCTGTTCGCGACATAGCTAAAAAACTAGTTACCTGATTGACTTCAAATGTTGGTCAAAAATTAAGGGTCATATAAGGATGACCTAGTAACATTTTGGTAAAAATCCAATAAGGCAAAATATATTGACGGCCTAGTGAAGTGATAAAAAAATTAATACTAAAAAACTACTTAACAAATTTATTTCAAATTTTGCACAAAAATCAAGTATTATGTAGGAATCAACTGGTAAAATTTTGGTACAAATACAAGATGGCTCAACTATATGGCGGCTTAATAAAATATATAAAAATTCAGCCTGAGAGAACTACTTAATGGACTGAATTCAAAATGTGTGCTTTAACTAATGTGATTGTGATAGAGGTATGAACTAGTAAAATTGGGGTAATTCAAGATGGCGGAATAAAATTTCGGCCAAATAAAATGTTTGTAATAGTGCAAAATCATCTTCTCTGGTTTTACATATCTTCACGTTTAAACGACCCTAGGTGTCAAAAAATATGTTGTATGAATTCTGTCGGTTCAACTGTCTGTCAGTTCGAGGCATAGCTTAAAAGCTACTTATCAGATTAACAAATTTTAGTCAAAAATTAAGGGTCTTATGGGGATGACCTGGTGATATTTTGAAAAAATCCAGTATGTCGGAACAAGATGGCGCTCTGAAACGTTGAAAAAATATTACTAAAAAAACTAATTCTCAAATTTACCTCAAATTTTGCACAAAAATCAAGTGTTGCATAGGAATGAATAGGTAACATTTTGGTACGAATATAAAAAAAACACAATGGCGTCCTATTCAAATATTTAAAAAATGAGCCTGAAAAACTACCTATTAGATTAATTTCGAATTTTGTGCAAGCATTAAAAATAGAGATAAATTAGTAAAGTTGTGGTATGAATTCAAGAACAAAATGGCGACCAAAAATTAATTTTAAATCTTATTCAATTGACTTTAAATTTTGCAGAAAAATTAAATGCGATATAGAGATATATTGGTATGAATTCAAAATGACGTAACAAAATGGCGGTGTGTATCAATGTAAAGGAAAGTATTGTAATCGTGAAATAATCAGAATTTCTGAACTTCACTCTACATGTCGGGAGACATGTTTTCTCAATTCCGTCGGTCTGTCTCTCTCTCTCTCTCTCTGTCTGTCTGTCTGTTCGCGGCATAGCTAAAACACTACTTATCTGATTGTCTTCAAATTTTGGTCAAAAATTGAAAGTCATATGGGAATGACCTGGTAACATTTTGATAAAAATCCAATATGGCGAAACAAAATGGAGTCCTAGTCAAATGTTAAAAAAAATTATTACTAAAAAACTACTTATCTACCTACCTTTGCACAACAATCGAGTATTAGGTAGTAATTAACTAGTACAATTTTGGTATGAACCAAGATGGCGAAACAAATTTAGCCTGAAAAACTACTTATTAGATTAATTTTAAAATCTGTGCAAGCATTAATTGTGGTTCAGAAATAAACTTTTAAAATTGTGGTACTAATTCAAGATGGCGGATAAAAATGGCGGCCAAATGAAATGTTTCTAATTGTGAAAAAATTGCAGGTTTTACATATCTTTACCTTTTAGCGTCCCTAGATGCTAAAAATATGTTTTCTCAATTCTATTTTCCTGTCAGTTCGGGGCGTAGCTTAAATACCACTTACCGGATTGACTGAGGATTATGTGAGGATAACCTGGTATTATTTTGGTAAAAATCCAGAAGACGGAACAAAATGGCAACCTAGTGAAATGTTAAAAAAATTATTACTATAAAACAGGTTAAAAACCAATTTGCCTCAAGTTTTGCACAAATATCAAGGAATCAACCTGTAATATTTAGGTATGAATCCAAGACAGCAAAACAAAATAGCGGCCTAATAAATTATTTAAAAATATCAGCCTGAAAAACTACTAGATTAATTTTAAATTTTAGGCATCCATTAAGCGTGATATAAAGAAAAACTGGTAAAATTGTGATACGAATTCAAGACGGAGAAACAAAATGACGGCCAAATAAAACTTCTAGAAAATCTTGTTCACTTGACTTAATATCTTCAACAAAATTGAATATGATACAGGTATTAACTAGTACGAATTCAAAATGACGATACAAGATAGCGGTCTTAAAAATTCAGTGTAAAAAAAATCAATTGCCAAAAATCAATGCCCAAAAAATAAATGTGACCTAGGTAGAAACTGGTAAAATATTGGCAGGATTCCGATATGCTGGAACAAAATGGCGCGGTATAAAAATGTTTGAAAAGACAGTATAGATACTAAATGACTGTGTGCGGAATTAAATTGGGTTAGACTTTACTAATCCTAATGAAAGGATTAAGGAAAGATTCATAACGAGGAAAGTTCCGGTTAAAGGAAATTTACCGATGTTTATATTTTAGCAATACGGTGACTAAAAGGTTTATTTTGTAAAATACTAATTATTAGCAGGTGCGATATATATGCTAGGTCCCTGTTAAGTTATGAATATGCGTGTGCAAACACGCAGGTGAGTTATGACTCGTATTCGGGCCTGCTTGATGTGTGATATGGTACGTTAAATAAATGTTTCCTGGTTGTACATATTTTTTACTAGAAGCATTTCACGCCAATTCCAACAAAAAACATATACATATAATAAGTAACCCTGTATTACAAATTAAGCGTTTCGGACATGCCTAGAGACAAGCCTTAATATAAATTAGTGTGTAATTTTATCTTCAGTTTCTAATTTAATGTAACTTTCTGGACTTGCGTATCTGTTATTTTTTTATTTTGAATACATAATGGAAACTGCAGATATTTTTCATTAAATGTACTCTAAATTCTTATTAGTTATAATTTTATCACATTTATGATGAATTGCAATTGATATATGTTTGCCAAGTATAAATATTTAAAACAAAAACCACCATCTTTAAACAAGAAATAGAGTTACTAACCCTTATGAATAGAAGTTTTCGTTTGCAAAATACGACTGCTTATTCATTAACGAAATTTTATAAAATTCATTACGCTGTTCAAAAAACTTGCGGCTCTTAGTTTTATAATGACAAAAATATAAAGCCTTAGGACTATTTAGCAACAAAATATTTTCCAAAATAAATCTAAAAGCTAGACTGTATTTTAAAATATTCTGGCATTGTGGACTTGATTAGTCTAGCGTTCTGATTATTTTAGTTTATTAGATCATTGCTATCCACTGGCGACAATGAATTTATGTCTCCTGTTAATGAGCTTAATTTTTATTAAGTATGTGCGATATTAATTAATATGAGAAAAAAAATGTTTTTTTCAATTGTAGTGCTGTTAGTAAATGAAAATGTATGCTTTATTCTATAACGTGTACAACCTTCAAACAATATCAATGGTCAACAATCATAAAATGTACGTACAGAAACTGTGAGGCGATTCAAAGTCAGGCGAAAGGAAATTTCTGGAGATAATAGACAAGTTAAGTGTAAGGAACTACATCAGAAACCGAAGTACGACTGGTCAAATACTTACATACACGGTGTTACATACAAAGTATCTTACATGACACCCCTGCGTAAAGGCTAGAAGCATCTACTACGTTTAACATTCCATGGTATAATGGTTTAAACAAGTGTATATGTAAAATAATTTAAAATATAAAGTCCGATTCGGCTACAGCACTCCAAGAAGAACGAAAGGCAAAGTGGCCTATTAAAAAAATCTAAGCAATTAATCATGGCAATAAAAATCGGCTGGATTTGCCGATTTTGTTTGATTTAATTTCTGGAAATAGTTTTTAACGTACCGGTTGTTTTAAAAAGCACGGGGAGGTCTATATTTATTTTTTAAATGGAATAATTTATTTCTTTTCCGAATTTCAGAGATTCTAACCAAATCTCGTGTGACGTGTCGTACACCTGACTTCAATTATTGTTTTCAATACTCTGACGTTAGAAAATCAACAATTTTGGACTATGAAAGGCTATAAAATGTAAAGTACTTAGGGCAAAACTACTCATTTATCTAGTTTCTTTCATGAACTTTACTAATGATATCAAGGATGACAATAACAAACAAAGATCTGAATGTGTAACTCGTCGCATTTCAAAAATTGACAATTTTCAAATGCCATATATCACAAACAATTGAACTTAGATATAGCGCATGCAACATAAGTTATTATGTATAGAATTTTAAGGAAAACCTACAATTTATAAGATAAGTTATTTTATTTAAAAAATAAAGATTAATTATCCCTCGGTTTTATGGAAGGATAAAAGTTGGTTGGTCTAATCGATGCTATTTGTATGCGTTGGGATAATGACCTTTAGTACATGGTGATTACGCATAACCCCCGTATCTTTTTAATTTTTATCATTATCATAAAAAAAATTAAACAATAAGAGCTTCTAAGACTTTTTTGTATACTTTTTGCACAGGTATTGAGAAACTATGTATTTTACTTACTATTATTATTAGTTTAGTAGTTATTATTTTTTTAAGTGGAAAACCTTGTTTATCATTAATTAATTAAATGGGTTTCTTCTTACTGATTATAAATATAAAAAGTTTTGTTTTTTCACTTTTAAAACAACCAAGTAAACCAACAAAACATTTTATGTGAAAAGTAATGCATTGTCTCATGTGGCAGAGTGTTTGGGAATTTTCTCGGTTGCCTTTGTTTGATGATCCCTGTCGAGTGATACCGAATTGGGTATCAACCTCGGTGCCAATGGTACTTACCGTGTGGTATCTCTTCGACGTGATGATTGTTTTTAAGAGGTTAGGATCAGTATTGTTTTTAAAAATCTAAGATAAGCAACCGTTTTATCTGTATACCTTTCCAAAATGCCTACTAAATTAGGAACGTTAAATATACTTAAAATTGATTTTTTATTTAAAGATACAATTGTTTGGATCGTACATAAACCCTGCATAGTAGGAAATTATTATAACTGAACAAAAAAGTATATATTTTTAATTTTATTAAAAAAAAGAATGATATTTAGAAAAATCTTTGAGCTACCTATCAACGCTGTGTATATTACAAATATTTTAAGCCAAAAGCTAAATTATTAAGGTAAAGCCTTTTTCTTTATACTGGATTTCTTCTGAAAAAAGTATGCATTCTTTCTATAAACGTAATAACCTCATATCAATTATTAGTAATAGTGTACAGTTTATCGATAAATTTAAAATCGAATATCTTTGAAATAGATAAAGCAATGCGTTAAATAGATTATTCTATTGCTTATGAAAGAGCCAGAACAAAAATTCTGCTTGGTCCATAAGGTTAAAAAATTTCGTGCAAATTTTAAATATTTCTAAACCGACCCTAATTTTGGAAAAGTATTATTTTTTTTTATTTACTTCTAATATAGTGTTTATCGAGACAATGACGACATAATTTTGTAATAAAAAATTGCATCCCTGCTTTATTAAAAATCATAACACCTACCCTTGCAAGCAAGAACTTTAAACTTTTTCTCTTTTTGTAAAAATATAATGAAGGGTGATATACAGGGTGATTCAAATTCGACCTCCATCATTGGGATCCCGGAAACCGTAAGAAATACGAAGAGGGTTAAGTTCGGGCAAAGTTGCGTTTAAAAATCGAATCTATCTTAATTACTTTTTGAGATATACAGGAAAAACCAAAATATTTTTGGCCTTATTTGACCAGCTAGAGAAAAACTAAAAACGCTTTCTCGTAAGCACTTTTCATGCTCTATCGTTTGGCAAAACAAAAATATTTGTTTCGACGTTTCGATTGTTTGAAATCACCATCAACTTTTTTTTTTTTTATGGGCGCCATATTGCATATTCACACAGCTAAATAGATTTTTTTATTGTGATTCTACATATCACGATCCTTACATTATTACATTAAAATATTAAAAATATTTGTAAAAAAAAACCATTTCTCAAAAGGTGGCTTTGATTTTCAAGGCACAGAGCTGACGACATACGATATTACCTATCAAATGAGATTACTTGCAATACATTTTTTTGTAATAATTATGTTTTCAAACGGAGAAAAACGAGACATGTTAAAACTTTATTATTATACATCTATTAGAAACAGTATAAAAACACTACAAATGTATCCGGAAAGACGGCAACCGGATAGAACATTATTTAAAACACTGGATGAAGATTTGACTGAATTTGTTTCTTTTCTAAAACAAAGAAAGAAGTATGGAACTTATGGAAGAAGAGGCTAGAAATAATCTAATCACAAAGGTAATGCTAGAATTATTTTGTATTTTTTATGGAAATTATACGGTGCAGTATCGAATTAAAATTATGCTTGCGAATGATACATGTTTATCTCGATATTTTGGTTTTAGATACAAACAAATCCATCAAAATCCATTTGTCAAGTTTCTTCACGCCTCGATGTGCTACAAACTAGCGTTTGGAGAGAATTTAGGAAAAGTGGCTTGAAATTTTATAAAATTCACATTTCGCAAGAATTACACCCAGAAGATCCAGAGAGAAGGTTGGAATATTGCAATTAGTTTGCAAATTTAATTGATGATTTTCCCGAATTCTTAAAAACCGTTATTTGGACTGACGACAACTCCTTTACAAATATTTGTGGTATGTTTAATAGAAATAACGAATATATTTGGAGCGTAACCCCAAATATTTTAGAGAAATTAGGCCGCAAATTCAGTTCAGTTTAAATGTGTGGGCTGGCGATCAAGTATTTGGACCTCATTTTTTTTATGGAACTTTAAATGGGGAAACGCACCTTCAATTCTTGGGATCATAATTTGAGGACTACTTTGATACCTTGGAACTTGCTAATTATAAGAAGTATTCGTTCCAGCATGACGGACCCCTCCACACAATGATTCCAATTCGAGAAATAATTTTTTTAAAATATTTAACATTTTAGTGTAATAATGTGAAGGTTGTAATATGTCGTTAGAATCACAATAAAAAAATCTATTTAGTTGTGTGAAAATTCCAATATGGCGCCCATAAAAAAAAGTTGATGATAATTTCAAACAATCGAAACGTCGAAAAACATTTTTGTTTTGACAAACGATAGAGCTTGAAAAATGCCTACGAGAAAGTGTTGTTAGTTTTTCTCTCAAGAATATTATTATAGAACTAATTTATATAACAACTTGTATTCTAAGCGGTGATTTTATGCAATGCCTTCTAGGATTTGGCTTTGGTAAAAGAATAATCTATTTAACGCAAAAACCAGCATTCGGTTTATTTATCTGATACAGAAATTCCCAGCAATTGTTCAGCAGCAGAAATACGTCTTTTTTAGTAATCCGAAAGGTTCTGACATTGTCAACTAATATAACAAGTTGAAGCAATTAATATTTTGATAATGTTTACCTATTTTGTTTTAAGTGAGAAAACATGTTGAATATACAAATTCTTACTAGGCAGGCCTAAAACTTTGACAAAGTCATGCACCTCTCACGCACCATTCAAAGGGTTAGACCGACAGAACATTTTAGAACTGCGACATTGTCTGATTTTTCTTTCAGCAGATATGTTGTTTTAGTTGTGACAATTCCATCTTTTTCATGGATTTTAACTAATTTAATCTTTCTTCTACGATAATATTATTTGAAAAAGGGGGTAGTATCTGTGTCTAGGTAGAGGTGCATTTGTAGGGATGGAGAGACTTTTTGTATTTCGTGCAAAAATTTGTAATACAAAATGTTTGCTCGGAATACAAAACATTCTTACATATAATATTATATGCAAAATACCTCAAAACAATATCTTTATGACAACAGGAAAACTCTACGAACCGCATCTGGGTTGGCAAAGTACCTGCAAATAAAATATTGTGCAGCAGACCAAAGTAATAAATGCACTCCATCAGAATTGAAAGATAGCCACAGGCAGTTCAGCCGCAGTTCTCTCGTCTTACATAAGTCCTTTCATAACCGATGAAGCAGGAAGGATCATTGAACCTTTCCTTTACAGTCTCGATGTCTCTTTTCCCGTTTTCTTTTTTTACTGTCTTGACAGACACATTATGTTGACCGATGTGTTTGATCTACTTGGTGAAATAATATTTTTTCTTAATTTTAGATTCTGACAAAAAATGAGAATATAACAAAAAGACACTTAGTTTAAGTAATAAACTGCGCTTCCACACGAAAAAATGTACGGCTGTAATTTTGAAGAATAACAAAGAAGTAAACTTCTAGTATAAAAATCTCAAAAAATACTTGAAAAAGAATGTCAACACATCCATATAAGACCAATTAATATTCTTAAATTACCTTTATTCTCTTTTTCTTTTTAACAACTTTAACTTACTACGTACTGGGCTCTGAGGTAGCCAAAAAAATTGTTTGGGGAGGGGGGCACAAGTTTAATAAATATATTGTTCATTAAGTATACATTCTAATATAGATAAACCAGTAAACTTTATGTTTTTAGGAAAATAATAAATAAATGTAGACCCAGTTGGAAACTGTGTCCTTTGGATTTTATTATCCCGGACGAATAAATCGAAAAAAAAATTTCTTACTTCTAGTAAATAAATATTTTTTTACACAGTAGAAAATGGAATATTTTATATTTTGTAATTCAAAACTTTGAAAAATTCTTCAGATGGAGAATTTTGATTCAATTAGGCACCGTAGGAATGAGACATATTTCTTTGTATTATGTTCCAAGTGTTAGTCACTTGAAAATAAAACACTCAAAAGGCTTCATAGTTTTTTATTGATGCATGGGCATATTTTTAACGCTTTTTACCCCCTCGTTTCCTTATTATTGCAATATTCCTCTATGGTAGCTTAGGTAAACAGAATTTAAGGGATTGTCTTTGTTTTCAACTTCAAAACCGAAGAATTGTACTAAGCGTAAACAACTATCGAAAACGTTTCGAGAGTTTTAAAAAATACGTATTTTAGATTAAAAGTATGAAAACTTTTTGAATTTAGCTATCTTGTTGAACATACATTACTGAATTGAAAATGTAATTAAATATTTTTGTGCCTTTCTTATAGCGTTTATATAAAACTAGTAGAGTCCGAAGGTAATCATCCGAAGATGATTTTTTCGGCCAAAGCCGATGCTGAACTCGGCTTACCTCATACCGTCGCTCGGTCGAAAGCCGAAGCCAAAGGAACTCTATCCTATTTTGACATAAATATCTAAACTAGCAATTTGTCACATTTTGTTGTTGTAAGTTGTAGCAGAATTTATTTGAGTTTGTGTGGTTTAATAACTGACAAATAAAAATAACAAATTTAAAATAAATATACTTCTGACTAAAAATCATCATGGTTCTTGGGATTAGTCCGTGTCAAAATGGAATCACTCTCCAACGATTCGCATTCGATTGCACGAGGCATCTTCAGGGATCTTTACCGCACGAGATCGGAAAATTGAATGAGCTCGGAGAGACCTAGGCCGGCTATTCATGGTAGACCTGTGTTCACCAACCCGTGACCCGGTGTAACGATCGGTTTCCACGTGTAATGTAGACTGAAGCCGTATCTCTATTAAAATTGTAAGGATGCTTATGGATTTCAATAGATTCTGTAATTTTTAGTTTATAGAAACAATTATATAATCTGCTGTATCTGAATACCAACATTCCACTGGACATGTTATAAATGTAAAAGAAACCAGAGTTCTTGCATCGGTCTCGGTGACTTATATGTGTCCGATGGAACATCTTACAATTTACCGATTTCTTAAAATTTATGTTTCTTCAGATTCATTTTATATATATATATATATATATATATATATATATATATATATATTTATACGTTTTATTTATATTTACCGTTTTTCTACATTTTTATATTGTGTTTGTCTAGCCATAAGTCAACATTCGCGCATGCACAAATAAGAATTTGTGTTATTTACATTCAGATGTAAACAAATATATATTTTTTATCTTCACAACTTTTTGTCCAAGATCTAATATACCTACGTATATACAAGTATTAATTTACTTATCATACCTACTTAAACTAAAAAAGATGAAAAGAGTGGCTAAAATTAAAAAGATTTATATTATGTTATGTCAAGATTCTTCTAACAGCATAAAGCTGAAATAAATAACTATTCACTAGCTGCAGGTGGAAGGTCTTTATAAAAATGTTTTCGCAGCCTCCAGAATACTATTTTTTAAATTTTGCTTTTATTTCTTGTTAATTTATGTTAATTTTAATATCTGTATTATTTTTTATCTTTTGTAAATGTATTTAGATAATCGGTAAAAAATCACATTTATTATTTACGTTCATAAAAGAAGGTCTTTATTATAGAGTATGGAATTTTTTTATTACCGACTTTTTAACCATTTAGTTAAGCCGTCATTTTGACATATAAAATTCACAAAATTTAACCAGTTCATCCCTATTTCACTCTTAATTTTTGTGCAGTGTTTTCAGTTAATTGGACTAGTAGTATTTTGATACTGATATTTTAAACATTTAATAGGCAGCCATTTTGTTTTCCCATAATGACTCCTCACCAAATTTTTACCAATTTAGCCTTATATTATACTTCATTTTTGTGCAAATTTTAAGACAAACTGGATTACTAGTTTTTTAGTAATAATGTTTTTAACATTTTTAAAATTTAAAGTTAATCGGATAGATTTTTAGTTATGCCACGAATAGACAGACGGACAGACCGGCAGATAGACAGACAGACCGACGAAATTGAGAAAACATGATTTCACCATATAGCAACCTTGAAAGGTGAAGATTTGAAAAATCTGGGAGGATGATTTTTTACGATTACAATACTAAAAATAGCACTCTAATTTCTAATGAACATAAAACCATAAAAACAAATCATAAACTATATGCATGTAAGTAATACGTAGGTACATAAGGACTAGATTTCTCAAAGCAGAGACTGTTTTGAATAAAATAATATCCCAAATAAAAATATTAATTTTTATCTGGGAGCGTGCACTTTCGACTTCGGCAAAAATTTCAGCTAAATTTTGGCCGAAGCAGATTATTTGCCGAACATTGAAATAAAAGCCAAAGCTGGCTTAAGCCGCAGCCGAAACCGATTGATCGGTCGAACTCCAGAAACTGTTATGTCTTAATACTCTTACTCTTTAAATGCATTCTACATGTCTAGAAAAAAATGATGGATTGTTTCCTGTAATATATAAATAAATCTATGACAACAATAAAGTTTCTTATTACATTCATTTCAGGCATATTTTTAGAAAAAGATAAATCAGAAATGTAGCAAATGTGTAAATGCATATATTAAATAGAATAACCCATATAACTTTGTTTTGAATGAATGACTGCTTCGTGTCTTCGGGTAAGATATGAATACTTAAAAATCAATTATGAGTGGTAGACTAAAGTTGCCCTTAAAAATTGTGGTGATTATTGATTTCAATCGCATTTTCCCTTTTTCCTTCTACTTTAACTTCTATCTTTCTGTGATATTGAAATACTTCAATTAAACAGTTGTTAAGTGCAAGCAAAATGCAAAAATGCCAATATGCAAAAAAAATAAGCTTATAGAAGAAGCTGAAGAAGAGTTGTACAATTCTTAGTAAAAGAATAAGATTTGCTTTGCCACACTCGCAGACCTCCAGATAAGAATATATATATATATATATATATATATATATATATATATATATATATATATATATATATATATATATATATATATATATATATATATATATATATATGTATATATATATATATATATATATATATATATATATTATATGTATATATATATATATATATATATATATATATATTATACATATATGTATATATATATATATATATATATATATATATATATATATATATATATATATATATATATATATATATATATATATATATATGTATATATATATATATATATATATATATATATATATATATATATATATATATATATATATATATATATATATATATATATATATATATATATATATATATATATATATATATATATATATATATATATATATATATATATATATATATATATATACATATATATATATAATTATTATTATTTTAAAAGACCTATTATTACTTAAGTTTTAAGGGCTAGGAATGCGAGTCCTATATTTCATCTTACTCTATGGGAATCTGTCATAATTGGATTTTTCAAATGGAGTAAATTGATGGAATAACTACAAGTCAATGACTGATTAATCACCGCTACTTAATTTTCTTAAATATTACTTCTATGTATTTGGTCCACTTTAACTCTAAACATTCTATATACGACAAATACATTTAATAATCTAAGTGCTCTTGCTTGCTGCTATATTTATCAATTCATCATCGCCAAAATATGAATGTCTTATTCCAGACCCTAATTCGTTTTTGTAGTTTTCCCAAATTTTCAAGCCCGCCAACTTTTACTTCTCAGCTAAATTAAATGAGACGTGAACCTAGTTGAAGATCGATGACCCAATTTTTTATCCATGTTATTGCTTCTTTCACCTCAGTTTGTTCAATTTCAAGATTGGAATTTAAATTAATTTTATCCGATTATCCACGAGGAAAACATACATCTCATGACATTGATATACATTTATACAGTTACTTTCATCCAAATCAATCCATTAATAATTGTTTTTTGTACACCCTCTCACATTGGTATAGTTTTGAAAATAAAGGTTTAAAGTTGAGGATTTTTTTGAGCTTTTAGCTCTGAATTTAGTAATTATTGTCCTAATCTCCCCTATAAATAAGCATTCGAGGTAAAAAAAACTGGATAATTGTAATATTGAAACATAATTACTGATATTGTTTTGGGATGGTAGTATTAATAATAAAAAGAAAAAGACGTATGTAATAACGATAATTTGCTGATCGGGAGTTGTTCTGAATACTAGGATAAGGTTAACTCTTTTAATGAACCAGTGAAAACCAAATAAACATTTAACAATATCAGTATCTTTATTACTTTTTCGTCACCCTAAAAGTTTATACGCTTGTTACTATCGCTTATATAAATGCGGATACAAAAAATTTGCTCTTTCCTTTATTATACCAAGAGAATCTAGTTAGTAAACGTTGGTATTGCAGAAATGACTTAAATGTAAAAGTCCCCTATATGTTTTCTAAAATACCCTGCAGTGAGCCATTGAGTAAGTTGAAGTAGTGACTGCAGTTACTTTATTTCAAAAAGACACTCTGTTAGAAACATTTCAGGCCTACAGCACCGCAGAGACCATTAAATTCTTCCCGATATCACCTGGGTTGTGGAATGAAGATACGTTCTCTTTACGTGTGGGTTTTGATTTCTTCTCACAATGATAGGCGAGGAATGCGAGCATGGATATATAGAAATGAGCGATATAGACAATAAAATAGTAAAGAAACTTTTCATTTTGAATACGGCTACATTAAGACTTTTGGAGTCATTGCTTTAAGAGGACATACAAACTTGCTTATCTTTAGGGGTGTTACTGTAACTTTTTAACAGTTCTTAGAAGAACCCTAATGTCTGCATGATAATGCAGAACCCTAACTACCTACCACGACTAGTAACACAGTACGTTCAGGAGCAAAATATCAAAATATTCGACTGGCTAGCCAATTTTCTAAACAGAACAACTGAAATGATTTTCCAACAAGAGATTAAGGGGTCTTCAGGCCATTTTAAAGAAAATGATCAGAAACTTAAAATCGTATTTGCCCAGAACTGGCCAAGACATTTTTTTAAGCAACTTTATTAGTTACTATGGTTGTTTAATTAAATGAATTAATTCTTTATAAATTTTTGAATAAAAATCATTTATTGATTTTTTTTAATAGTAACTCTAGTTTTTATTACAACAGTGTTTAAAAATCGGTAAACTTGCTTTACCCGGAACTTCTGTCGTTATGAATTATTCCTTTTATTTGAAATAGTGAAGTGTGGCATAATGTAGTTCCGCACATAGTCATTTAGTAACACATATATACTGTCAAAAGTTTTTATGGGGCACCAATTGGTACCAATTGGTTCCACCACCACAATTGATATTAGTAGAAACCGGTGCCTATGCCACACTTGATTTTTGGGCATAATTTAAAATACATTTTACAAGTAGTTTTAACACTGATTTTAAGACGCCCATTTTATTCCGTCATGGTGAATTCGTACCAGTTTATCCCTATATCACATTTAATTTTTCTGCAAAATTTAAAGTCAATTGAATAAGAAGATTTTTAACGTTGATTTTTAAATATTTTATTTGGCTGCCATTTTGTCTCGATATCTTGAATTCGTATCACGGTTTTACCATTTTATCTTTTGCCAGCTTGCTGCTTGCATAAAATTTGAAATAAATCTATTAGGTAGTTTTTCAAGATGATTGAATATGTTACCAGTTCATTTATATGTAAACACTTGATTGTTGTGCTACATTTGAGGTAAATGGGATAATTAGTTTTCTAGTAATAATTTTTTAACATTTTACTAGATCGCAATTTTGCTCCCCTATATTGGATTTGTACCAAAATATTACCAGGGAATTCCCATATGAGCCTTAATTTCTGATTAAAATTTGAAGTCAATCGGGTAAGTAGTTTTTTGTTACGCCTCGAACTGAAGACACTGAAACAGACCGACGGAATTCAGAAAACATATTTTTGGCATCTAGAGACGCTAGAACGATATGTAAAACCTGGTAGGGTGATTAGTTTCACGATCAAACATTTCATTTGGCCGCCATTTTGTTCCGTCATCTTGAATTCGTACCACAATTTTAACAGTTCATCTTTATACCACAATTAATTCTTGCATAAAATTTGAAATCAATCTATTAAGTATTTTTTTCAGGCTGGATTTTTAAATATTTTATAAAGCCGCCATTTCACTCTTGCCCACCGCCACTTCATTCTTGCACAAAGTTTGAAACTAATCTACAAAGTAGTTTTTTCATGCTGATTTTTTAAATGTTATTAAGCCGCCACTTTGTTTCGCCAATTTGGATTCGTACCAAAATTTTACCAGTCTATTCCTACGTAATACTTGATGTTTGCGTAAAATTTGAGGTAAATTGGATAGGTAGTTTTTTTACAATGGTTTTTTAACATTTCACTGCCGCCATTTTGTTCCGCGCGCGACATATTGGATTTCTGCCAAAATGTTACCAGGTCATCCCCATATAACCCTTAATTTTATACTAAAATTTGAAGTTAATTGGATAAGTAGTTGCCGTGAACAGGCAGACCGACAGATCGACGGAATTGAGAAAACTTGTTTTTGGCATCTAGACGTGAAGATCTGTGAAAACTTGATGATTTTTTCACGATTACAATTTTCTTTAGAAGGTGGGCGACGCGCTACTTAGAATTATTAAACCGCTTGCAGCACTGAATAAAGTCAAGTAATTATTAAAAAAATTGGGTAGTTCATGTTGAAAAACGTTGCACTGAATACTTGATGATTTGCTAGTGTATATATATAAGTTATTTTGTGAAACAACGAACGCTATATTTTTCCAATTTGAAACTACGTTTAATTATCAAATTCCTTTTAAAATTTGCTTTTATTCTGACTTATACCCTTGTTGTTTAAATACAAGCCAAATTGCCTTGCTTGTTGTTCATGCGTTTTTGTCTCCCTGTTTTCTTATAAGGCAATTTTCCTCTATCGTAGCTCAGAAAAAGTAAACAAGATGTAAGAGGTTTCTTTGGTTTTTCAATTTTAGAACAAAAGGATTGCAGTAAGCGCAAACAAATAAACGGAAACTGGTGTCGAGAGTTATAAAAGAAGACATCTTTTAAATGCGGTCGTGCCATTTGCGGTTGTAGCAATATTAGGGTCATTTGGGGTCGCTGCAGATTTTTTTTATTTTGTAATATAAGCCAGATAGAAAGGTGATAGATACGATCAACTAATGAATAAATTGTGAAAGAAGGGTTTTAGTTTGACCTCTTCAACAACATATATATCTCGTTTACCTAAAAATCTTACAAATAATCCCTACGTAAATCTAATATTAATATTGATGTGATGGCAAACGACACGGTGGCATTTGATACTAATTTTCATTTAGACCCGAATTTTTTTTTGGATTTGACACAATAATCCTCCGTCGGGTAAATGATCTTTAAAAAATAGTCTACAAACCAAATCGAATTAGATACGTTTTTCTATTCACGTGTAAACGTGTATCTTCCCAAATAATAGAATCGAACCCATATATAGTGGTTTAATTAAGATTGATATGGTCAATGCCATCGATATTTACAGCCCATTGCTTTTATGGATATGATTAAATCAAATAAAATGTTGGAGATTAAGCACACAGGAAGAAAAGAAAAGATCACCTTTTAACTCCTAATTAAACGATATTTTACAGCTATTATTCTGCTAATAACACTCCACCGAATTCTTTATTCTTATTTCATTCATATTATATAGCATGTCTATAATTCGTCCGTGCCATGAAAATTGTGTTCTGTACAAATTATAGCTTTTATAAAATGCTGCTCAAAATTGCCCTCTCGTTACCGTAATTGATTTTGTCTGTGTTTACGAAGGCACTACCTGTTATTTTTAAAACTAATTGCAGAGTTATAGATTTCATTTGAGAAAGCTATTCTTCAGTCTATTTTAAAAATCTGCCTGTGAAGTTAGCAACACAAAAATCACCTCCTTTTTTAGTTACAAATTCTAGTTTTAAATTAGAACAAACTGTGTTGGAGTAAGTTATCTATTTTTTTTTGTGAGACACACGTTAGGCTGACCTTGACACCTAGTACCTGCCCTGCAGCAAGACAAAGAAATTACTACTGGTGTGCCCTGTTTTGTTATCAGCTGCATTATTGCACTTGTTGCCCCGGAGAATCTAAGGACATGACTCCCGCAACTAGCGAACTATTTTGCTATTTGAAGGCACAAAAAAATGATTCATTAGAAGTACGAAACCCGATTTTCAATTAAATAAGTACTATCCCTCCAAAGAGAATATTATATATTTGCCATTGACAGCAGAGCCCAGCTAAAGCAGCACTGTACTATACCCACAGGGAAGACGCTTTAAACCCAGAGCGTACCCTTTTTAGAAAGGAAAGGACCCTTTCTTATAAACTTGTGCTCCACATAGGTATTTCCCAAGCAAAGCGGTCTGGTCTTGAATAAAGCGCCACATCGACAAATCAAATACTCAGTATAGATTGTTGCCAAGTCCAATCTTATGCAGGTATATATCTTATATCAACTGGTGTCCAGTTAGGACCCCGTTAAGGGTTCTATGTGGGCCTCTCCTTAAGGAGCCTGTTAGTCTCGTAATAGTTGAAAGGGCTAAAATTAATAATCTAGACCGTCTGCGCCTGCTTGTTTCTGCCCTTGCGCACTAATCCCGATCTTGAAGAAGAAGGAGCATTTCCAAGAGAAGGTTTTGTCCCAGTGAAAGCAGCATTACTACATCCAATGCCTTGATGGCCAGGCACCCATATGAAGCTAACCCTATTGAACTCACATTGTCTCTGTAGAGATTTCCTACATTCGAGTGTAGATGACGAATTGTCCCTGCTGGAAGACAGAGCCTTAATCGTCGCTTGATTGTCGAAGCATATATATGCTTGTCATTGAAAAGGTTCTCCTATGTGTAGGCCAGGATTTCTGTAATCTGAGCCTGATATACAGTCGTAAAACGTCCAAGAGCAAGACCGCTTCTTTCCTTAGTTCGTTTCCGGTAGACTCCCACCCTAGATTACTACATTACTACATTTGCTAAATAAACAAATGACACAAAGTACAAAAATTAACATCGACTGTTATTTTAAGTAAAACTCTCTATATAATATCGTTTCATTAAATGGGTCTCACATTGCAAATTATTAATTTACTAGATTTAATACCTTTATCTTTTTAGATAATGAAGAAAATAGGATACAATCTTGCCATTAAGAAGCAAAGTTATTGATTCCACATTCGTGTCAGAAGTTTCTTGTTTTTTCTTACACATCATTTTTTATTCCAAGGTTTTTGTGAATTTTAGCGGTTGTTTTCGAATATAAGAATTAAACCTGGTATATTATATTTATAATACAGCCAGAAGAGACCCATCAAATGAAAAAGTCAATGCTAATTTTTTTAACTTAACTTTTTAATTGTGATTTATTTATCTTTTAGTCAGTCCTGGTGTTTTAGATAAAACTATTATATTTAACTTCCTTATCTTTTGAAATAAAGTTTGTAGACGCTGCTTTTAAAATAAAGCTAGTAGAAACCATGTACATTGCAGAAACAGAATATACTAGATGAACGTAGATGGAATGAAGAATAGGAGAGGAATAGCAAATCGGGAGAGGAAAAAAATATTTTGGTAGTTTATATCCCTCTCCGGAAGATGTTTAACAATATACTCACCTAACGTTAAATGTTTAAACCAAATTGTTTTCGTTAAAATCATATTTTTATCTCTCAATCAATTACTCCTTATAAAACCGTGTAGCTAACTACATATCACTTATTATAATAACATCATAAAAGTTTGACAATTGTTTTATTTTCTCTCATCACTTATAAAAAAATATTCATATGGGTAATCAGGATGAATAATCAACATTCTTTAGCCCTTCCTGAGTAGGGATTCATTCTCCAGTTGAACCGTAAACCGATATTAATTGTTTTCTAGAAGTCTAAAATGCATGGGACAGTACAGGCAGGTCAGGTAGCCAGGGGGGAGGGGTCCTGGGGGTCTGGACTCCCTCCTCGAAACTCTTAAAACATTTTAATATAGGTATACTTCTTCCTAATTTTCTTGAGATTCGACTAAACCTTTTTGCAGCATATGCATAAGTATAACGTACCCTATAAGTTATATAGAGGACAAGGGAAGATATATTTCTTGAAAGAGATGAAAATATTAATATCTATGGCATATATGCATTGAGCGTTTTAATTATTTTAAATTAATTTAAAACTTAACCTAATCAAGGGATATATTAATGTCAGGGGCAGAATTATATATTATAGTTACTTAATTACTGTTAAGGGCGAAATGAGGTTTATTAGATACGCTAATTTTGGGGCCGACTGAAGGATTTAGGTTTCTTTGACTGGTTGGTATTCATTCCTCCACAACAAAAACGTGCTGAAAGTTTTATTTATTTTCTTTTATAAATTTAAAAGGTATAATAAATAATTTGGGAGTTAGTAATAGTAATTATCATATTTAATTAAGTTTAAATTAAATGATATCCTAAAAATCTAGAAGATATAAGTAAAGGAAAACGTTCAGATACTTTTTGGGATCCTTTATATTATTACTGATGATTAAATATTATTTAAAGGTAACGCCGCTTGATGATTATGATTATTAGTTACATAATTATTTGATATTATTGATTTATTAAAATGTAGAGATTATATTATGTAAACTGGGAGATAAATTAAAATACTCAAATTTGTATCGTTTAAATATGCAAATACTAGTAGGTGCTTATTTAGTTTTGTCTGGTTTTCTCGTTCAAAATAGGTATAGATTTCCGGCAGTCGAGTCTGAATCTCCATTTCTAGCAGCAACCAGCGGTAATTGTGAAATCGTGAAAGAGCGAAATAAGTGTTTCCTTATGAAAGCAGATATAAAATGGAATCTTAAAAACTCGTTTACATAACTTAATTATTTTTACACATAGCAAATAAAGGATGATTCGCTTTCGCTGTATACAGGGAGCATAACTTGCCTTCTTCTTTTGGTACCATTTTAAAATCTTAAACGTGTGTAGCCTCCATTGTAATTTGTTGACTCCGGTTCATTCACGCTTCAACCTGTCCATTTTCTAATATATCGAAGCCAAGGCAACCTTTTTTGACCTATCCCCTTTTCCCTGTATTTTTCCATTTAAAATGAATTGAAAGTGTAAATAACAATCTCCACCCAGGATGTGTCAGTGATAGTCCAGATTACCCAACTTATTGATATTAATGAATGAAATTTTTCATTCTATTTACCATACAAGCCTTCAACGTCCAGACGTAGCATTTCAAGAAATTTACTCTGACATTCGTACTTAAATCTCTGTTGGTAAGAATAGAGCCCAATTTCAGAAACGATGCCCTTGCTAATTCAATGCGAGTTCTGGTCTTTTAATTTATCCAACATCCCAAGTATTGAAAGTTGAAACTGTTTCCTATAATGTTTTCAAATTTAGTAGCAGTTTTAGTTTAGACTTATATCACTCTAAATTCGCTGCGTAATTTGGCACTGTTCTTTTTGGGGAGGGGAATAAAAGAGGAGCTTAGCTAATCTTTGGACATTTCGCCTGTTAAACATGTATGTAAGTTCTTTAAGTTAAACTTAAATTAAACAATTATTTGTTTAATTTGTATTTAATGACTTAATATCGCGTAAAATTTAATTATCCATTAAACTGTATAACGTTTACTTATACTTTTATAGTTTTCTGGCAAAACTTTTGATATTATTTTTAAATAATTTCAGACAGCGGTATCGAATCTCTGAAACTTATTTTCCAAAAATTAAAAAGGCTCATAGGTTAATAGTTAATTAAAGTCTACGTTACAACAAGTCATTACATAAAAGGTGTCTTTATTAATAATAATGATACAAATAAGTTGATAGACGATTACCATTATACTTACTTAAAAATCTAAATTATAAAAAAAAAACAATTATATTTAGGTATATGAAACCCTAAAGTAGTTTGATAGGGACATACATATATTTTCTCATAGTGTTAAAGTATACAGGGGTCTCGTGTAAAATAACGAAATTAATTACGTTTAAATTTGGGAAACATGTTCCACTGATTGTTGTTCACCCGGTATAATAATTAATCGAAGAAATTGTCCATATTGCTCAAAGAGACCTAGTTTTAATAACAAACATAGAAAAAGACTCCAAGTCTCGGTCTCATTAAATTATAATTTTACAATTCACAACAAACATTACACGTGTTTCGCCCTTTCGAGCATCATCAGACCTACAAACAACAGAGAGAACCTTAGTAAATAATCACACTCACAAATCCTAAAACAATAACTTACAAATAGAATAAAACACACTAAAGCACAACAAAATAAACAACTACTTATACATGTATAACTTTTTATGTTACTTTTAGTTATACATGTATAAGTAGTTGTTTGTTTTGTTGTGCTTTAGTGTGTTTTATTCAATTTGTAAGTTATTGTTTTAGGATTTGTGAGTGTGATTATTTACTAAGGTTCTCTCTGTTGTTTGTAGGTCTGATGATGCTCGAAAGGGCGAAACACGTGTAATGTTTGTTGTGAATTGTAAAATTATAATTTAATGAGACCGAGACTTGGAGTCTTTTTCTATGTTTGTTATAATAATTAATGACAAAATATTTAAGTTAAAATATTTTGAAAACCCTTAATAAATTTGGTCTAATAAAAGGTCAACTCCTGATAATGTTTGCAGGTAAGTTAAGTTAATTACATTGATCCACCTAGCAAGAAGTGAAGTGAAAATTGAAATTTGATATTTTCCAGTGAATCATCGTCAAAATTATGTAAACCCGGTCACATGAGCACATACATATAATATCGAGAGGTCAAGCGATAAAAACTGTATAATATAACTTACATTCTTTAAATTTAAAAATTTCAAATGCGACTAGCCTACTTTTACCTTAAAGTTAGATGTAATTTGTAAAAACGTATTACAAGTATTCTGTGACAATTATTTCATTTGAAACAGAAGAAATACTCTAAATTACTTAAAAAATAAAATAATACAGTAATTTTAAATTGAACTTTAGTTTTTACAAAGAGAATAAAATACATATTTATAACATGACAGTTCTTTACAATTACATTTATATATTCATTAAAGTTTAAGTTAAGGATATCCAGATCTTTTACTGTTTCCAAACAAGACAAGCCGTATTCACTAATTGCATAAATGTTGTCGTGTTTCCTGTCACCCCTGAGAAATGTTTGTTGACATTTAAATTAAGACCATTAAGCATAGCCCACCTGTTTATATCATCTTATAGTATCTAACAGTCTAAGAGGCTCAATATAACATTATAAATCTTGAGATCATCTGCAAATATTTTAAATTTTGAGCATTTAAAATTCTCATTAATATTATTCACAAAAAGGTTCATCAATAGAGGAAAGATGTGTGCTCCCTGTGGTAATCCAGAAACAATATTTATTGCTTTAGAAATATAACCATCAATGTTGGGACTCGGCGATCTACCCTCAAGATTTAAAACCAAGCCATTAAGTTTGAACTACAGCCAGATGCTTCCAATTTAGCAAGCAGAAAGTTATGATTGATCCTGTTGAATGCTTTGGAGAAGTCCCTCTTCTAAGACAAGTCTGACTGGGTGACTACCAAGCTGGTAATTGTAGACTTATTACGCAAAAACCCATGCTTATATCCAATAATAATTTCTTCGCACTACGGTGATATTCTATCATAGATCAGCTTATCCTTGATCTTTGGATACTGGACTGGATAAAAACATTCCTGTAATTATTAACATTCTGAAGGTTGCCTGCTTTAAATATAGGTGTAATGCTGCATTAGATAAATATATCTTTAAAAAGGTCGGCAAAGAGATCAACTATACTCTGACCTCCAACTGCCAGCCTCATATTCAGAAACATACTATTAGGATACCCGCAGGAGTATTTTTACGGTTAGTGAAACACTGAAAATATTGGGGATTTGTTCTTATGCCCTTTTTCTAGTCTTCATTCAGTCTATATATGCCCTATAACAGTTATTTCTTAACATGTCACATTTAGCTCTAAGCTTTGAGAACCAAATATAGTCTGAGGTCAAACCACTATCTTTAATGTTCATATATGCTATTTTTTATCGATAATAGTGAGTTAGAGAAAATATGCGGGCAACAAATATTCATTACAAATCTTAAAGTTTGCGATGAATCAAATAACCCAGCAAATATATCGAGTGCAATAACACACAAAGCGATGCGGTTTTGTTTTTATGCGTTTTACCGCCCGGTCATTTCAGACGTCGTATCCCAAGCTCCGTGCGTCGGACTATAGTGTCCACGTTCATTTGTCGGAGAACGAATCTATTGGTTCCTTCATAAACAATACAATAAAATACATTGATAATATAATTAAACTTCATCATAATAAAAAACATCGGGTTCAATAGTTAAATCTTTAAAATAAGAAAACAATAGATCTAACAACACATTAGGAATCCGATTATTTTAGTATAAGTAAAAAAAACAGTTATCAGCGATGGACAACCCATTAATCTCCACTTCACCTGACTTTAGATCAATATTAAACCAATCATAATGTCATACACTGAGCACGCCACCTTATGCCTAAAACTGGCCAGTTCGATTAGTAATAGTAGGTATGTAAAGGGAGTGTTTTTATTTTTTTCTTAAAATTTCTGAAACTTTTATGATTCTTGGTTCACCATTTACATACTTCATCACCAAATTCTCCTCCCCATCATTTTTACTTCTAAAAGCTCCTGTTTACATTATCTTCTTTGTTCACGCTAC
The DNA here is from genome assembly GCA_030620095.1 of Kuschelorhynchus macadamiae. Classification (NCBI taxonomy): domain Eukaryota; kingdom Metazoa; phylum Arthropoda; class Insecta; order Coleoptera; family Curculionidae; genus Kuschelorhynchus; species Kuschelorhynchus macadamiae. Next base: position 405,654 of record JAUTXW010005173.1, read on the forward strand.
AATGGTCTTAGATCTGCTTCAGTAGAAATGTTGATCCAGTTTTCGTTTCTTAGATCGTGTAGAGTTAAAAAACATCACCTTTAGCGGCCTTGGCTTGTTAGTAGGTTTCTCCATTCTACTGATATTTTAGTCATCATTTTTGACCCGCAATTGACTAAGAATTTCTTCAATTCAAGTTTACCATGCTTCTCAATGCGTTTATTAAACTTTTCCGATTTGCTCTGTGATAATAAAAGCCATTATATTATATTACCTAGAGGTAATTCAGATATCATATTGATACTCCTATTAGTATCCACATTGACAGTACTGAAATCACGCTTCTCAGTAAACGTATACATTTTTGATGGAGTTCCTCGACTTCCCTTTCCAGATTTTCGATATGCTCGTGCTGGATGCATTTGATTTCGAGGAATATTTCAGAGGTTTTATTTTTTTTTAGTCAAAAGAACAAGAAAACTTTAGACAGCACGTCTTTTTTTATTAATGCTGTTTTTCTTGAGGAGGTAAAGTGCTCCAGACGGATTTGGGGCCGCAACGAAAGTGGCAGTACTGTTAGAAATAGACCGTTTCCATGAATATTCAGAGCTTAAGTCAATTATATAGTATCATTTCTATCAAGATTCGTATTATAAAAAAAAAATTTGCCAAAAAGTAACCTCCATGGATTAACATCCGCCTGTTTTTTTCTTAATTTTGTGAACGCTTGTTTTCTAACACATATAAGGCATGGATGACCGTACTTTTCTCTACGAAGATCTATCAATCTCGACTATTATCAGAAAGAACATAGCCGCGGGAGGCGAGATGTACAAAATTGAGCCTTACTCAAACCACGCGACTAAAAAAAGTCATATCCTTGGCGACTGTTTGGCTATAAAGCCTTTAAAATAAAGAAAATAATTTGTTGCGTTCAAGATTTCAAGGCAGATTTTATCTATTCAATGTATATGGGGTTTATAAAAGTTGTAAATTTAATTATTTTAAAGTTATTTACTGAAGTTTACATTTTAAAATACCAAAGACCTTAAGTTTTATTTTTCTGTAACAAAGTGTAATAAACAAATGTATTAAATTTGTAAATATACATTTCCCTCGCATTTTTAAAATTTTCTACGTATCCTTTATTTAGGTACAAAATAACAAATTTACGAATGGCTATAGATGGTTTTATTTTTGCCTTTCTATAAAAGCCCAGGCATCCAGCTGTATCCCATTGAATTACAAAATAAACGTCGCCCCGAATGTAAAACCGGGTGCAGCTGATATGCTTTTATATTACGAAATATGTTTACTGACTAGTTGGCGGAGACAATTTGAATATCATTATTGAGTTCGGTTCTCTGATGTGAATTCGAACGAGAAATACAAATTGTTCAGAAGAGGTTTTTGTACTATGCATTGCATTATTCTTTTCTTCAAATTTATTCTGCGAAAGATGAATAAAAATTGGTAGTCAAAAGCTCTTCAAGATATGTAGATAGATCCTTCTAGTACGAGATGAAGAAGAACTAAAATTGCTTTAGTGTCTAGAAAATGCAACTTGGATTAAAAAAAAATCGGTAAATTTCCTTTACCGAGAACTTCCCTCGTTATGAATATATTTTTTTTTAAAATAGTGAATTGTGACCCAATTTAGTCCAGTACATAATCTTTTAGTAATACATATACAAATACTGTTTTTACGAAATATTTTTATTGGGCGCCATTTTATTTTACCATATTGGATTCGTACCAATATTTTAAAAGTTTTTATCCACGCCGCACTTGACTTCTGGATAATAAAATAAGTAGTTTTTCCACTAGTTGTTTTAAGGCCGCCATTTTGTTCCATCATGTTGAATTCATACAAGTTTATTTCTACATCACATTTAATTTTTGTGAAGAATTTGAAGTCAGTTGAATAAGAAATATTTTTTACCTTGAATTTTTAAACATTTTATTTGGTCTATTTCATTTCGCCATTTTGAATTCGTACCACCTCACACTTAATGCTTGCAGAAAATTTGAAATGAATTTAACAAATAGTTTATTTCTGGCTGATTTTTTAACTATTTTGCTAAGCCGCCATTTTGGAATCTAACTAAAATGTTACAGTTGATTTATATGTAACAGTTGATTTTAGTGCCAGATTTGAGGAAATTTGGATAAAACAGTTCACGTCATTTTATTCCGCCATATTGCATGTTTACCAAAATATTACCAGGTCATCCCCATATAACTTTTAATTTTTGACCAAAATTTGAAGTCAATCGGGTAAGTTATTTTTTAGCTATTTTCCAATTTCACAGATAGGCCGACCGACAAACAGACTGACGCAATTGAGAAAACATGCTTGTGGGCATTTTGTCCGCTATTTTGTTCCGCCATTTTGAATTGGTACCACAATTTTACCAACTCATCTCTATATCACGCTTAATTCTTGCACAAAATTTGACATTAATCTAATAAGTAGTTTTTCATGCTGATTTTTAAAATATTTATTAAGCCTCTATTTTGTTTTTTTACCAGTTGATTTCTATGTGATACTTGATTTTTGTAGGAAATTTCAGGTAAATTGGGTAAGCAGTTTTTTTAGTAACAATTTTTTAACATTTCAACAGGCCGCCATTTTGTTTCTCCATCTTCGATTTGTACCAAAATTTTACTAGATGATTTCTACACAAAATTGATTAGTCAAATATCGGTAACCGTATTAGAAAATCCAAAAAGATTTCACTAAGAGCGTCAAGAGATGTTCCAGGTTCTACAAACTTATAATTACGCGATTTAGCACCGGTAAGTATATTAATGTCCTCACCAAAATTTATAGCTCGCAGTAGATTGACATTTCACCCTCTCGATTTTCTTTTCTCTTTTATACGCTAGAATTTTTTATTCAGCCCTGAACTTTTTAAAATTTACCGCTCACTAAAATTTACTACCGGGTTCTGTCAGTACCACCAGCATTCTCGAAATCCGATATTGAATCACGCAAAATCAATGTGTAGAGATGTACTTTAACGCACTGGTTCCATGTTGTTTTACCACAGGCGCTAACACAAATCGATTTCAATCGTCGGCTGGATTTCTGTCACTGGTTGACGAGCCTGGCAAATGAGGCCACATTTAATAGTGATGGCTGTATCAACCAACACAATCTACATTACTGGTAGGCCAGCAATCCCCATTCTTTTTCTTTTAGAGAATGCCTTTAGAATATCGATTAAATATGGTTTTTCTGCACAACGCATTTAACGTTCGATAATATCTGGATAATACCTATCCAGGAAGTTGGATAGGAAAAGAAAACATTTTCCCATGGGCAGCAAAGTCACCGAATCTGACCTGTTTAGATTTTTATTTGTGGGGAAAATTACAAAATATTGTTTTTCAAACACAACAAGCGAGAGAAAATTTAACAGAATGAATTAGACAATTGCAGGTCTAAGGTAACAATCACTAGGGCAGAGGTATCTAGAAGCTGCAATAAGACTTGATTTTTGTGCAAAATTTCAGGTCGTTGGATATGTAAGTTTTTAGTAATAATTTTTTTACCATTTCACCAGGCCGCCATTTTGTTCCGCCATATTGAATTTTTACCAAAATGTATTTCCGATTTTATCTGAGAGTATCAATTGTATTTTTAGTTTGTGTAGCAACTCAAAAAGGAATAATTGTCATTTTATAAATGTTAATATTTCAAAAAGGGAGATAGATAGACCTAGGTTGTGCTATATTAAATGTGTTTAAAATTCCTAGTAGAATCCAAATATTCAATTATAACATATTTCATCCCCTTGTGACCCTTGTTTCTGACCAAAATTTGAAGTCAATTGGTTGGGCAGTTTTTGAGTTATTCCACGTAGACAGATCGGCAGACCGACGGAATTGAGAAAATATGTTTTTTTTTGCATCTAGGGCCCTAAAACGTGAAGAATTGTAAATACCTGAGAGGATCATTTTTTCTTTTTTTACTTCTCTTTTATGAAAGAAGTAATAAACTATAACAAAACTAAGGTCATGGTCATAGGTTGAGAAAATAGGAGAAAGACGTCCTGCTAAAATCGGAAACTATAAACTGGTCGAACCAATCACGTACCCTGGTCAGTTTTGCATAACTCGCGCAGTTGTGAATAGAAGATTCGGAGACGAATTCGGTTAGCATGATCCGCTATGGCCATTTGACAATAATATGGCGCGTTAAAAAATAACAAAGGCTATTAAATTAGAAATAAAATGGCAATTAAAGAAAATATCTTATCAAATTTAAATCATAAGGCACAAAAAGTTGACGTAGCTCAGACGACGAATGACCCTATAAAAAGCAAACTGACTTTTAGCCGTACACGTTTAAGCAATATATAATATTTGAACACAACGTATAATCACAACAATGTTTTATAGAAAAAAGCAAGAACCCCATTTTGCTCTAAACTATCTCTACATTTTTTTATAACGTCTAACCAAATGTCGTTGTATTATTCAATAATATTCCTCACATAACAGTGAAAAAGACAATTCCATACGTTTGTGTCATTTCTAAACAAATAAGTAAACACCTTAAGAAATGTGATGCTCTAAATTATCTCTAATTTATCTATAAGGTGGACACCAAATATCACTGCAGTGTTCAATTAATACTCCTCACAAAACAGTCATAGAGACCCTGCCTTTGTATCCCCTCTAAACCATCTAGCACAGACAGATTGGTGATTTATTTTCTTTTTCTGTAAAAAATCTCACCTCCTCATATTCTTACCATCAAATTATTAAACACAAAGCAATGTATAAAAACATGCATACAACAAAAAATAGTTCAACTAAAGACATATTATATTGCGAATAGACTATCCACTCAATGAAGAATAAAATACCTCCTAGATAGATCCGTATAGGTGGGATCCATCGTAGCTTAACCCCCAGAATTGCCAGAATAAGAAAATATAAAGCAATTGATGTATATAGTTTCACCTGTCTATTCGTCTTTGGTATAACTTAAAACATAAAAGGCAAAATATTTAAATATTTTGCACCACTGATCTTTACAAAATGAAAATGAGTGCAAGCCAAGAGTTAAAAGCACATAGCAACGCCAAATGCCTCCATTTAAAACCCTCAACAGCGATTGACACTAACAAAGGCTTTTGATAAGTCAGTGTAGTTTGCGACCACATGTTTCAGATTCACCTCGTAAATTATAATGAGAATTTTGTCCCTCTCCTCTGATTATGGTCTAATTACGGTATCTTGTAATATTTAACTGGAAGCTGCATAATCTATGTCATCTCATACTATCTGGCTCTAAATATCGCTGATTGGGATGCCTTTGCTTTTTTCCAAATTGCATACGTGCAAGTTTGCATTTGTATTTGATACTTTTGCATATAATAAATAATACAAAATGGCTGCTCTAGTATGGCGGATAATTATAAATATTTATGGTCCGATAAAACTATAAATGTTAATCTGGGGGTATTTAAAAGTGAAATTGTAAATTTTTAGTCAAGGTTTAAAAATTGAAAATAGTGGTTTCAACATGGAGGGCAAATTTTTTCATTGGTGCAGATTTAATTGAAAATCGATATCTGACAGTATTTAACAGTGCAAAAATGAATTTTTAGATTTCCAGGGACAAAAAATAAACATTTGTCTATTTACACGTCAAATGAATACTTCCTCTATTCTTTACTTTGATGGTTTTTTTTCATGTAATACATTTATAGATCTGATGCTCAAAATGTATTGTCACAAATTTGTTACATCTGTCTCAAATGTTTATCGCAAATTCCTTAGTTCTTCCTTAAAATTTAAATTTTTAAGGAAAATTCAATTTGGTTTAGGTGCTGTTTATTTTAATGTATTGCGCCAGTAACCAGAGGAAGCATTTGGGGCACGTACTCCTCCAGCCTCCTTGACTAAGGATCATATTTTTATATTTCGTTGAAAGATAATTTTTATGCTTGTATCATTACTTTTTAAATCTTTGATGTTATAATCAACTGCTAAAGTAGTTTATTCCCAAGAACCATAAACCACACAGGATAGTTACTTCTCGTAAGCGTAACGTTCGCCAGTTTCTCGCCGACCACGAAGGTCAATGGCAGAGTGTGTGACGTACTCCGGCTCTCTCTAAGGATTTAGTATTAGTTACATTGCTCTGTAATAGAAATTAGAACTGTAATAGAAATTCGCCTTTTAAGCATTGTATTTTTCAATATTCTTTAGTTTTTACAAGTGCTAATAGGTCACACAAGTTTGAAAAAGTGTTGTTTGTGCATAGTGAAACGTAATTAACCAACGAAAGAATTAAAACTTCTTTTATAACTAATATATTCACTTTTGCAGGATTCTACATAACAAAAAACCATGTCTGGGAATATGTGTGTTGTGTATAATTGCAAAAATAGTTATAAAAATCACTTGCTAGGCTATTGATGTACTTGGATTCTTTATTATTTTTTTATTAATTTTTCAGGCTATAGATATACTTGGATTCTATATTATTTTTTTATTCATTTTTCAGGCAAGTTGTGTTGTCTTTTAACATATAACAGGTACTTTTAATTATTGCTCAGGATGGATGCTTTTTCAGTATTAATGCAAATCTCAATTTTGTTAATTAATCTGATAGTTATTTATACTTAGGTATCAGAAGCCTCTTGTTATGTTTTAATATTTTTATTTCTCGCCGAATGCCACCACTGTTATGATTTAATAATTTTAGTATTTTGTATTAGCACTGGTAGTAAATGTAAACACTTCAACTTGTTTCAAATCTCTCTATTATCTTCTGTACAAGAGGGACACTTCTTACTTCTAACAAATCTTTACTCTTACTGTGTCTACTGACTTAATTCTACTGACAATATAGTACTGACATAATGACTGACCTGCGCTATACTGACGACCTAGAACTTATTTTTATATGAATTCCCTAATTTGAGATGCAGTGGCGTATCTGTAAAATTGATTAAAAAAGGTGTCTATAAAAGTAATTTGGGGAGTATTTGCTACGCCACTGCTTACTGTACTACAATGGTTTCTTTTAATGTTTTTATAGCTGAACCTTCCCAAGCTTTATCGACATAGTGTAAATGAGTTTATGATAGGTTTTTTCGGGTATAATAATATTTGGGGCGGAAGAACGTGCATAAAATAGAATTTGAAGTAGAATTTAAAATACATATTGTTTACTTAGAATTTCCCTTGCAATAAACGACCATTAAAGCAGCTTTTGTCGGAAGGTTCCGCCGAAATATAATGTATGTCTAAATATTGCATTTACGTGTCAAACTATCTCTAGACTAATGAATATATAGTACTTAAGACTATTCACAAATAAAATGACTATTAAATAATGAGGTCACAACACCTCCCCCCTAAATGAGAGATTTTATAATAATGAAATTGTTAGAAAATTTCGTTCCTGAGTTAAAATATAAATTATGATACAAAATATACATCCTTGTAATTGATACTAATATTTAACAAAAGTATTATGTTCGAAATGATTTTACAAAATTTGCTATGAACTATGTTCTTGTTCTATATTATACTAACCTATATAATATTGAAAACTGTTTTTTTTTATAATAATTAGGCATTCTAAATCTACTTAGATTCTACTAAAGAAATTTATTACTTATAATGAAACATAATATTATTACTTATCTAATTGATCGTCTTGAGGACGTGTGACCAATAGCTCTGCGAGGCGTGTATGATATACCTGGTTGATCGTCCTCAGGGTGATCATCATTATTAATTCTATTAGAAGTTTCACTAGTATACTGAGCTATATATCTATTACTTCTCGGGGATGGTTCAATGGTTTGATTTACCCTTACGCAAATATTTGGTATTATTCCACAACAGGAAGTTTTCTTATACATTTTGAATATATTTTGTAAACAATAAATAATAATACAACAACAGATACATTGTAAGCTAAAACAGAACCAGAAATATTATATGTTGACAAAAAATTATTTTTTTCAATATTTTCTGTTAGCTTTTCTATGTCGTCTAGTTTATGGCTAGCGATGTTCAGTTCAGGAATGTGCTTTGAAAGAGTTATAATTTTCGTTTATTAAAATTTCTGTCAGGTTAATGTTATTATTTTTTCACAACAGTCCTCACTAATTTCTAATGGCGGAACAAACTCACTAAATATTTTCGACTGAAAGGCATTACCGTGAGGCACGAGCATCGTTGAAACACTATACGCTTTACACTGTTTTCCTATGGTGACACTGCCGCAATTTTTTAAAATAATGTCTACTGGTTTATTTTGATTAATACATGAAATGGTTAATGATTCAGGGCAAGGCACTGCAAACAGCCAAGTATTAGTTGTAAGTAACTGAATAAAGATACCTCTATTAGAATTTAATATATGTTTTTCGCATACTTCTGGAATTTTATTTGTTACTTGAAGTAACTTCATTTCACAGTTTTCCACTAAATGAGCCAATGAAACTGGTTTTTGTTGCTGACAAATCATTTTATCATCCGTTATTTTTATAAGTTTATTATATTCGAGATCAGAGAAAGTTATGAACTGCTGTTTTGTTTCGTCTATTGCAATGTATTTAGAAGATGGTTGAATCAAAACAAATTGATTAGTGGCTAATAGCTTAGGAAAAGGCGATACCTTATATAGGTAGAATAATTGTGCTTCAACTAAAGGAATATTAATTATATAAATTAAATGATTATTTTCAAAGTAAACTTTTAATTCAATCGTTTTTAATATAAGATTAGAATGCATTATATCAAGAGGCACAGCAAAATCTAAACCATGGGGAAGAGAATCCGTAACTTGTTTTAGTTCATCAATTAGGCGAACTGGTGTTAAAATTGCTGGGTGTAATAAACCCTTTTTGGCAATAAGAATTGCATTAATCAAAGTCATTACTTCGAGTTGTAGTTGATGTAACATCATATTTGTCAGCGTAATGTGTTCTTCTAGATTGCCTTTTAAGTCTAAAAATTTAATATCTTTTTGTTCTTTTTCTAATTGTTTGGAAAGAATTTTAACATTATTTTTTAAAATGTTTTCATTAAAATCTAAGGTTCCAATAGTATTGTTGAAATTCGTTAGTGTAGACTTGACAACTTTAGTTTGCTCTTTCAAAAGAGCTAATGCTGAAACCTCATTTTGCGATAAATCTGAAATTTTGCTATCATAATATTTCGCGTCTTCTTCGTCTAAAGTACCGAATAGAATTTTTGTAGCCTTTCCGATAATATTGAACCATCCTCGTTTATTTCTACTTAAAGTACTATAACCTATCAATTGATGTAAAGTTTCTAAATCTAAGCTAATTTTATCAAAATTATATTTAGTTGACTTTAAAAACGTGTCACAAATGGATAAGTGGTACTGAAAATTTTTATGATTACATAATTCAGAGGTTATTTTATTGTAGTTTTTTAGAGAAAGAAGTTTATTTATAATGTTGTTAAAATATACATATGTAATTAGCCTCCATTTGTTATTATAGAGTCGCAGTTCTCCAAGTTTTTCAAAGTGTATTCCTGGGTTGTGGTCGTAATATGTGACATTATAATCGTCGCTATTATCAGAACGAAAGGTATTCAGAGATATAGTGATACTGAGTAGTATTATTCTGAAATAGGAGAAAACATAAAATTTAAAAATACTATCTACATACATTTATATTTTAAATTATTTTCTATAATACATTTATACATGTTTTTTTTTTTTCTTTTTTTTGCTTTGTGTTAATCATAAAACTGTTTTAATCTATTGGCATGGACGCATTGTTTGTTTTTGCCTTTCTGTATTATAAAATTAACGTCAGAAGTTCTATCTATTATTATATAAGGTCCAATCCATAAGGATGTGAGTTTTTTGCTTCTGCCTCTTCGCACTGATTCGTCATATATATATCACCTATTTTAAAATCTCTAATTTTGCAATTTTTATCATAATTTTGTTTTGAAACGCTTTTACTTTTCAATAGATTTTCTTTAGCCAATTGGCTAGAATATTGTAATTTTTGTTTAAGATTGGCAACAAAATCATCATATGTGTATTGAGTTTTCATAGGTTGAATAATTGAAGTAGGTAAATTAGGGGTATGGCCAAATAAAAGTTCAAAAGGTGAAAAGTGGGTTGCAGTATGGGGAGTTGTATTATAAGTAAATGTTGCAAATGGAATCCAGCTATCCCAGTCTTCCTGACTATCTTTGATAAAATGTCTTAAATACTCCTCTAAGACTCTATGAGAACGTTCTAAAGCTCCGTTGGATTCTGGATGATAACTAGTAGTTTGAACCTTTTTTATTTTTAAAAGTTTGCAAGTATTTTTAAAGATTTCACTTAAAAAATTTGAACCTTGATCGGTAATTAGAGTTTCAGGCAGTAGACAAATTATTTTCGTTACGAAGTAATAAGCTACTGTTGAGGCTTCTTGATTTTTTATAGGGACATTAATATTATACTTTGTCAGGTCATCTTGGAAAGTAAGAATATATTTGTTACCTGCTTCCGTTTCAGGTAAGGGACCAACAATATCGAGAAAACATCTTTCAAAAGGTTTAGTCGCGGTTGAAGTTATGACCATTGGCATTTTTGTTTTTCGCGATAATTTGTTTTTTTGACAAGATTCACATTTTTTTATAAATCGTTTTACGTCTTTTTTCATGCCTCTCCAGGTATAAAATTGGGATAATTTTTTATGTGTACGGGCAATTCCTTGATGACCGCCTAAAGGAGAGTTGTGGAATTCTTCTAATAAGGTTTCCTTTTCAGATTCAGAGGGTTTTATTAAATTATTATTGTAAACTGTTATATCTACATTAGAGTTTTTAAAAATATATCTTATCATGGGATAAATAATTTCCCATTTTACTAACGGGTTGTAATGATATTTAATAAATGACAATTTAAGTTTTTTGTTACTTACAAGATTTTTTAACTTTAGTAGACAAGACCATATATTTTCATAATTTGTGTCATTTAACATATTTTCATTATCATTGAGTAAAAATATATTACAGTCGTTGTTTTGGTACTGAGAGACGGAAGGTATTTTTAAATCGTTTTGCACGTTGTATGATGCAAGAAATTGTTTAATCTGATTATTTTCTTCCAAAATATTAAATTGCTCTTTGTTAAAAAATTTGGGAAAAAATAATATTATAGGATCTGAATTATTTATCTGAAATAAATTAGCGTTGTTTTCTTTTAATTTTGTGTTAATAACAATATGTGTTTGCAGATAATGTAAAAATTTTTGTTAATCTGTTATCATGTCAGCGTTTACCGTTTTAATCATTCTATTTAAGGCATCAGCATTTGTATTTAACTTTCCGGCCTTATAAATAATTTTGAAATTGTATTCTTCAAATTTTAACCTAAATCTTGTAAGACGCGACCTAGGGTCTTTTATGTTAAATACATAAAGTAAAGGTTTATGATCCGTAACTATCTTAAAATTTGTTCCAAAAACATATGGTCGGAAATGTCTAACTGCCCAAACAATTGCCGCTAATTCTTTCTCTGTCGTTGAGTAGTTTTGTTCGGCTTTATTAAGAGTTCTACTAGCATAAGCTATAGGTCGATCATTATTAACTTTTCCTTGTGATAAAATTGCACCAATCGCATAATTACTTGCGTCGGTAGTTATAATGAATTCTTTTGAAAAATCTGGGTACTGTAGTACAGGAGGAGAAGTAATGTTATTTTTAAGCGTTTGAAATGAAATATCACAAGCATGGTCCCATTTAAATTCCGTATCTTTCTTGAGCAATTTGGTAAGAGGTTTTGAAATTTTCGCAAAATCCTTTGCAAATTTTCAATAATATCCGACAAGCCCTAAAAATGATTTTACCTCTTTTTGATTTACTGGTTGAGGAAACTGTAAAACACATTCTACTTTTGAAGGATCAGGTTTGATGCCATAATCTGTTATAATGTGACCTAGATACAAACATTCTTTTCTTAAAAATTGACATTTTAATGGTTGAAGCATAATTTAAATTATGCTCCCGAAACCGTTCAAATACCTCAATTAACCTTTCATTATGTTCTTTTAAATTATTAGCATAAATTACGACATCATCTAAATAAATAAAACATTTTATGCCACTAAGACCGCTTAAGACCGCATTCATTAACCTCTGAAAGGTTGCCGGAGCTCCTTTTAGGCCAAAAGGCATCTTATTGTAAACAAAATGCCCCGTAGAAGTACTAAAAGCTGTCTTATTTTTATCATTTTCGTCCATTTGAACCTGATGAAATCCATTGGCTAAATCTAAAGTTGTAAAATAATGCGATTTTCCTAATTGGTCTAAAATATCTGCAATATTAGGTAATGGAAATGCATCCCCTGCAGTTATTTCATTAATTTTTTTAAAATCTACGACCACGCGAAATTTAGGTAAACCTGATGAATCAGTTTTTTTTAGGAACTACTAATAAGGGACTATTCCAAGGACTGTAAGACGGAGAAATTATTCCACCCTTTAACATTGCATCGGTTTGTTCTTTTATAACCTCCCGATGTTTGAAAGGTAATCTATAGGGTTTAATATTAATAGATCCCTTGGTAGGGTCTGTAGAAATTTTATGTTTTATTGTGTTTGTACAAGAGAGTTTATCACCTTCTAAATAAAAAATATCGATAAAATTTTCACAAATTTCTAGAAGTGAGTTAGTTTCCTCGACATTTAATCCTTCTAAGTTGAGAGAATGTTTCAAGTTTTCTAAACGTTCAAAGTAATTTATATTCGTGTTATTTTCAATATTATTATTATTATGACTTAGCTCTATAATGTCAAATTAACCTTTAGTGATAGGTTGTACGTTAACTCTGGGTAACGCAATTGTTAAGGGTTCATTAGATATATTTAAAATACTAATTAAACATTTATGATTATGTACTTTGGTCAAAGAAGAACCTATATAGAGATTTCAAGCAAGTTGTTTCGATTTTACGATACCTTCAGTACCTGAAACGTTGGCCAAAGCATAAGTTATCATTTCACATCTTGGGGGTATAGTCGTTAAAATCTCTGAGGGCAAAATCTTAAAGCAATTGTTTAATTTTTAAGTTTAATTTTAGTTTTATATTTTTGCAAAAAATCGCGGCCTAAAATTCCGTCATTTTTTATAGGAATGCTATCTGGTACGATATGAAAAGGATGAATTAATATTTTATTATCTTTTAATTGGATTGTTACATTATATAGACCTTTCGTAAAAACCGGTTCTTTACTTATACCTTTTAGTTCAATAATACAGTTTTGATCTAGCTTTGAATAGTCTTGTAAAATCGACTCCTTTAATAAACAAACATCAGCCCCTGTATCTAACAAAATTTGCAATTCTGACTTTTTAGTGCCCAATGAAGTTATTTCAATTATATCTAACTGTTTACAATTATTAGAGAATAATACTGACTTAGGAGACATATTATTTGAATTATTACGAGTTGGTTTGATTTTAATATGTTCTAGTGGATTCTTATTATTTGAACAGCTACTGTTTATACTGATTGAACTTTTTACGAAGCGCTTGGCGGGCTGTTCACAACCAAGGCTTCATTGTCGTTTCCCGAAAATTCTTGGACAGATGTAGTTGATTGTGGAGGAGAAATACTAAGATTGTGTTGGAGGCTACTGGGGGGTAGAGACGTTATAGTTTGTATTTGATGAGAATTATTGACAGGTTCATTATTATAGTTAGGACGGTATCGTCGCTGTTGTTGAGGTATCTCTGAAAGCATTTGAGGTCTGTTTGAACTACGGGGATTGGTATAATTTTGACGATAATTGTTCCCATTATAATTATTGTTAAAATTTCGTGAATTTGTATTTTGATTGTAATTATGATTATCGTTTCCCCTGTAAGAAAAATTACTTCTAGCATTAATAGGTTGTTCCCCGTTATAATTTTGCCCATTTGAAAAATTTGCGTTAAAATGTTGTTGTGGATTGAAGCTTTGATAATTAGGATTATTAAAATTATTTCTTCCCATATTTTGTTCATATTGTATAAGTTGCCTACATTGAGAAGTTATATGATTATTTTTATGACAGAACATACACAAAAGTTTAGGATTTTGGTGATTAAAATTTCTATTTCCCTGACCCACAAAACCTACATTTTTAAAATTTGAATTTTTTGCTCTAACGTTGTTTTCGAGTTCCATTTCGATTGCTAATGATAATGCCCTGTCTAAATCTGTTGTGTTTTCAGCAATTACTCGAATTTGTTTTTTTTTCATCATTTAGCCCTTGTCTAAAGGTGTTTACTAAAATTGACTCTAAATTTTCTATTAATACCTTAGCAGAATTATGTTCATGATTTAAATGACAAGTTTCTTTATATTTATTATGCAGGTATCTTAATCTATCTCCATATTCTGTAACGGTTTCCCTAAAGTTTTGTTTTATATTCATTATTTGAGTTAAAAAATGAGAAGGCGGTCTTTTATCCGTAAACTGTTTTAAAAGAAAATCTCTAATTTCGTCCCAATTTAAAACTTCTTTATATTGTGTCACCTCTTGAGATTTACCTTTTAATTTAGTACCAAAAATTAATTTAGCTAATTTATTTTTTTCATTTTCTTTCACAATATGCATTACTGCGTCACAGTTTTTTAGAAAAAATTGAAGAGAATTTCCATCGCCGTAGCCGTCAAATGAATTTATTAAATTTAATACATCAATTGCATCTTTTCCTTCAGCCATTTTTTTGTTTGTTAAAATTATAAAGATTAAATACTAATAAAAATTTTGGGTAAAAATTTAAATACGGTTATACGGTTGATTATTCAATTACTTTTTCAACACACAACGTATTTGCAGTACCTTTCACAAAATAAATATATCTATATAATTTCAAAAATGCATAACATATAAAAAAAACAAATAGTGTCACCACAACAGGAAAATAAAAGAAAAAAACTTACAGCTTCATCCTTAGTTAGCTGGAACGTAAGGCGAATTTCCTCGTTTTCTTTCTTCTTCTCGAAACTTGTTGCGTACTGGGCGCTCCTCCAAGTCTGTTGAAACTTCCTGTCTTTGGTATACCGATGTGGTTTAACTGGTGTGATTCCTGCTGCGTTCTAGGCGCTCCTTCAGAAAACACGGGGTAGTATATCCCACCGCTGCCACCAATGTTATGTTTTAATATTTTTATTTCTCGCCGAATGCCACCACTGTTATGATTTAATAATTTTAGTATTTTGTATTAGCACTGGTAGTAAATGTAAACACTTCAACTTGTTTCAAATCTCTCTATTATCTTCTGTACAAGAGGGACACTTCTTACTTCTAACAAATCTTTCTTTACTGTCTTACTGTGTCTACTGACAATATAGTACTGACATAATGACTGACCTGCTCTATACTGACTACCTAGAACTTATTTTTATATGAATTCCCTAATTTGAGATGCAGTGGCGTATCTGTAAAATTGATTAAAAAAGGTGTCTATAAAAGTAATTTGGGGAGTATTTGCTACGCCACTGCTTACTGTACTACAATGGTTTCTTTTAATGTTTTTATAGCTGAACCTTCCCAAGCTTTATCGACATAGTGTAAATGAGTTTATGATAGGTTTTTTCGGGTATAATAATATTTGGGGCGGAAGAACGTGCATAAAATAGAATTTGAAGTAGAATTTAAAATACATATTGTTTACTTAGAATTTCCCTTGCAATAAACGACCATTAAAGCAGCTTTTGTCGGAAGGTTCCGCCAAAATATAATGTATGTCTAAATATTGCATTTACGTGTCAAACTATCTCTAGACTAATTAATATATAATACTTAAGACTATTCACAAATAAAATTACTATTAAATAATGGGGTCACAACACTCTGTAATTATTATGTTTTTTTGGTTCCGTTTTCGTTGTAAAAGTGGTTATATTTAGGTATTTTTTGTAATCTCTAGAAAACATTATTTTTTTAATTGAAAAAAAAATATGTATGACATTCATAACAATTATTAAAAAATCGTAATACCATGTATTTTACTTCCCTATTTAAAAATCACTTTACCTATTTGCTTTTTAAATTAATACATTTATTTTTACATTTCTATTTAACGATTTGGGGCATCCTATCATTATTAAAGAACATAATATAACAAACCTTCATAAGAAGGCACTCATAATATATAATTTTGTCTTGACATAATGTTTTTTCTAAATAATTTATTTTATGTCCGAATATGAAATTCTAAAACATTTTCACACAATTCACCATTGCTTATTGACTTAAATTCATATGGTAATGCTGTTCTATTGGTTTGATATAAAATTTGTCGAAATTTATCGCACTAAAAACCAGAATAACAGCATCAAAATGCTAAACCTCCTAGAGAAATAACATATGAAACTTGTTTCGAGCGGGCCAGGTGACGTCACTGCAACAACGATCGCTCGCGCTAAACGGCCGGAAATAAATCGCCGATGTAACTATCCTGTACGATTCTTGGTTAATTCCTACATACTCGAAAAGTAGCACGCCAATCAGGGCATTCTTCGATTTTCAGGGAATACTCAAAAAACATTGAACAATGTATTCTAAAAAGCCCCTCCGCACAGCAGGAAAGTTTTTAATGAGAAATATGAAAAGTTGGTGAAGCCATTTTCATATAACTTATATACCTACTTGTAATTCTAATGCCCCCTTTAAATTAATGTTGTTTATATAAAATTATTATGGTCACGTTTTCCAGTAGATAAAATAAACTATATTATAAATATAACATTTAAAAAGCAAATATTTATTAACATAAATAACCCTACCTTGTGACATATCTACAGCTCTACTAGCATATCTATAATACAATTAATTTAGATCTTAGATTTCACACTAAAAATATGTTCTCGGTGATATTTGAGTAAATATTGTCCATTAACGTGAAGAATTGAATTAAGCAATAGCGAATGGATCTGTTTATGCTTTCTCTTTAAGATGTTTACATATTTGCTAGTGGTACGCGAAACATGTCCATAACGTGAGAAATTCTAAGGCAATATATTTTTGTTTTTGAATCATAGAAAAATAAATTGGAAACTATAAGTTTTTAAATTTTAGAATACTTATTACAGAGTAATTAATTGGTAAAAAGATAAATGAATGCTAAAAATACAAATTATGTAATATTTTCAGTGTGAATTTTTGATTATATATGTCATTTTGCGGCAAAGTTACGTATATTTGAAGTAGGGCTCTTCTGAGGTTATCCAGGTTATTTAAGAACTTTTCAGGCTATATAACGGGATCCTAAAACGTGAAAATATCACTAAGGTTAATTTTTTTTCAGGCGTACCAGTACAGGAGTAATAATAAGTTAAACATTTCAAAAGTATATGAACGCTCCTAATTATACGGACAGAAATTTAACTAGTTTTAAAGATTTTTGTATTTAATCACCATCAGGGCGGTAATAAAACATCATTTAATATTCACAGTAACAAAAAATGGATAAATTCGCCTTTACCCACAACTTCCCTAGTACAGATAACATAGTTTATTTTATATAGACATATCCTTATTTAGTACTAATTTTCTAATTTTATACAACCCTTATAAACTATTACATATAACTTAAGTATTTTCAGATCAGAGAAGGATAGTCAAAAAGCAGAAATAACACGTAATGCAATTACGATATCGATAAAGGCGAATTGGACAATTAAAAAAATATATCTTTATATTATTATTTATTTTTCATAACTTCATTTACATGCTCTATAAAAAATAAATTATGTCATTTTATTATTTTTCTCTACAAAAAGAAGGTTTTATTCCAGGAAATAGAATTTCAGATTTACGGGCAGAAATTCAACTAGTTTTAATGAAGATCTGTATATTTTACTCACCATACAAAACTATATACCTGTACTGAATATAAATGCGGTCAAGGCGCTAATAAAATATCATTTAATATAATAAGTACATATAACAAAGTTTATATATACGTATAATAATTTGGTAATAACTTTATAAAAATCCGTTAAGCTGTAATTTATTTTTTTTTTAGTTTTTAGCTCATTTAATATTATTATTATTTATTTTTTAAACGATTTAAAGCTTTCTTGCCATCTATCCTATCCTATCTTATCCCATATACATTCTTTGAGATTCAGATCTTGACTTCCAGCTAGTCAGTTTCAATTCGCATATTTTTCAAATAATACCAAACTATCCTCAATTGTTTTCGAGACATTTACGTCTGAAAATTAACAATTTGTGTTTCAAAGCTCCTTTATTTTTAGGGATGGAAAAAATAGTATATAGGGTGGCACGCAAATTTGTGGTGAACCAAATTTGTATTTTTTTAATGGGATACCCTGTATATTATTTAAATTTTGAATGCTCCTTATTGAGCCCATTCATTTGATATATGGTTATATACGAGTAGAAGCATACCGAGTATTCTAAGAAATATGATCACATTTTCGTTAAAAATGCTAAGTTTTTGTTCTCCTGTATCTTTGACAGTACCACGAACAATTGCTACTTCACTTTCTTGCAAGTTTTATAAAATCATTTTTTCCGTCTTCGATGTTTCCAATCTATATACCTATCTAGTAATATATGGGGTGAATTAAAAGGAAACCAATATATGTTCTCAAGAATTTAAAGGTACGCCCTGTATATTATGATCATGATGAAAGTATCATTTAATGCCCTTTTAGTTTGATTAAGCATTATCTATAACTAAACTTCCTATTTATTGAGATATTCAATGTGTTATAAGCTGAAACGATACATTCAAAAACTAAGTAAGCAAGACGGCCATCGATAGAAATTTAAAAAAGTTCTCATACTTTACTAAGTCATTTATTATTTTTCAATTTCACCTTTTAAAAATTCTCAGTTCTAAATTATATGCGACGGCATTTGCGTCAAAAAGTGGTCGAAAATGGACAAATCTACTTCTATTTTATAATCCTAGATTAGATTTTTTAATAAAAAATCGCATTTAGCGCCCAACTCTACATATTTCCCGATTGAAATCGCATTGAAGCTAATACATATCTCTTATAGTTTTAACATAATATTGCAGCGGCGGAAGGCTTGCAAATGGTGCTTTCATCACGATCATAATATACAGGATGTGCCATACACCCCGTATATTCCTAGCGAGGTATATAGAACGGAAACAATGGATAATGTGATCTTGTAAAACTTATGGCATAGTGAAATAGCGACTATTCGTAACATTGTTAAAGATACAGAGCATTAAAAACATGGTAAGTTTAACCCAAATGTAACCACATTTCTTAGAAGACTCGGTATAGACCCATATAACCATATATGAAAAGTATAGAAAAAAAAAATTCATCACACATTTGGGTGTCTTCCTGTATATTCAAAAATATTTTCTAATTGTGCCCCTTGACGCTATAGACGCTATAGAGCTTTGACACAATATTTGGACACCCTGTATAGAATACATACTAACCAAAACTTAACGCTAAGAATAGCATGCCCCAAGCAAAACAGGTCTTATAACATTGCTAAACACCCGGAGGTAATGTATACCGGTATATAGCTAACAAAAATCACAACAAGCCCAAATTCGTATCATGAAATAAAAAATGTTAAAGTGAATTTAATTAACATATAAAGGAGCGCGGCTTAGTTACGAAATTTTAGAACACACTCTGAATATTAAAATGTTTGCCTTCAAGTGGGCGCTGTATTTACTAAAGAAACAGTTATATTTCTACGAAGCGAATTTTTACGCACACCGCGGATGCGAAGAAAACGGTTTAGTCCCACGAAAACTTGTCGCAACGTTTTGTTTTGTTTTTTTTTTTAATATTTTTAGGCTATATTATGTAAGAGTGATTATCATATTGTGAAACGAAGTATTAATGCGAAGATGTATGTCTTGATTTTTCAAAGAAAAATATCAAAACCTAGTTTATTAAAAGTTAGTGATTCGTAAATATACAGAGTGCTTTATACAGCATTTTTACGACAAAATTGATAGTAGATTAAAATTCTCAAATACTTTTGCAAGCAAAAAAATTACTTAAATAATGATGTTAAAATAACATATTCTGTATCCTAACTGAAGAGTATAGTTAATACGAGTATAAAAATGCAAAAAAAATCCGTAAATTTTCTTTACCCGGAACTTCCCTCGTTATGAATATTTCCTTTTATTAAGAATAGTGAAGTGTAACCCAGTTTAGCTCCGTAGATAGTCTTTTAGTAACACGTTTATACTGTTTTTTCAAACATTTTTGTTGGGCACCATTTTGTTCCATCATATTGGATTTGTACCAAACACCAATATTTTACTAGTTTCTACCTATGCCACAGCTGATTTTTAGACAACACTTAAAGTAAATTGAATAAGTAGTTGTTACACTGATATTTTAAGACCGCCATTTTGTTCCGTCGTGTTGAATTAAAGTCAATTAAATAAGAAGATTTTTTTACGTTGATTTTTAAAAAATTTATTTGGCCGTGATTTTCTCATCTTGAATTCGTAACACAACTTTACCAGTTTATCTCTATACCACACTTATTGTTTACACAAAATTTGAACTATTTCTAGTAAGTAGTTTTTTTATGCTGATTTTTTAAATATTTTGTCTTACTATCTTGGATTCATACCAAAAGTACCAGTTCATTCTTATAGTATATATATACGATACTACTAAGTCATCCTTCTATGATTTTTGACCAAAATTTGAACTCAGTCGGGTAAGTAGTTTTTAAGCTAAGCCGCGAATTGGCAGACAAACAGACCGAAAAATTGGAAAAACATATTTTTTAGCATCTAGGGACTCTTATACGTGAAATTTGTAAAACCGAGGGTGACTTTTTTGATGAATACAGAAATTTTATTTGGCTGCCATTTTGTTCGGCTGTCTTGAATCCGTAACACAATTTTACCAGTTCATCTTTATAACACAATTAATTATTGCACAAAATTTGAAATTAATCCATTAAGTAGTTTCTCAGGTAGAATTTTTAAATATTTCATTAGGCGGCCATTTTATTTCGCCATCTTGGATTCGTACCAAAATTTTACCAATTGATTCTTACATAATACTTGATTTGTGTGATTTGAGGTAAATTGGTTAAGTAGTCAATCGGGTAAGTAATTTTCTAGCTATGTTACGAACAGACAGACACAACGACGGGATTAAGAAAACGTCTTTTTCGGCATCTAGGGACCCTGAAACTTAAATAAATAAAAAATAGTAAGTACTGAGCTTTACGTGAAAATAATTATTATCATAGTAGTAGAGTGTACAGGGTATCTGGTTATATTTTGCGTCCCTCTACAGCTTTTACTTACAGAGATAAAAAGGAAACTAACTTTAAAAGTTGTACGGTTTTGCCAGAACCACCAGGAATATCAACCTGTGTTCATCCAATCCATCCACACACTATTCAGGAAGTTCACATTTATGTCATGTGTCTTCAATGTTTGTTACAAACAAAAAGATATGTTTCGGACATACAAAACAAAAGATATGTTTCGGACGAATGGTTCGCCGAGGTCAAAGCCAACTCGATTATCCGCCCAAAAGCAGAAACGCCGCGCAACGAAACGAATGGATGAAGTGGACTCTCCATGCAGACGAATCAATGAATGGACGAATGGACGAATAGTGAGTAGCGGGCTTTATGAACGAATGGGCGAATCAACGAATCCACATTATTCATCAATTTTATTTAATACTTTCGCATGGAGTTTTCAAAATACACAAAAAACAAGTCAAAGTCAAAGCCTACTTGATTATCTGCTCTAAAGACAGAATCGCCGCGCAACGAAACGAACACCGGACACTATGCGGACGAATAAACGAATGAACGAATAGTGAGTAGAGTGCTTTACACGTTCTTCCAATATTTAACATCTAAGAAAAAATAGGCGTGCCTAGAAAACTGGTGTTACCTGCAGGCAATGATGACCGATTAGCTATCATTAACAAAACTAAAATTTTATATAATTTCTTTATACTATGTTGTTTCTAACTCAAGAAAAACTTAACATAGTGTAGTTTTATTTTACAAATCAAAGATAAAAATAGACGTGCCTAGAAAACTGGTGTGTGTGATTCCGCGATCTTAATTAAGCTTTATGCTCAGGTAGTCTGCTTTCACATACACAATGTGTCTATTAGAGTGGACTTTGTGACTTGGCGATGAGAATCGGTAATATTTGCTTCATTTGTAAAATAAAACTACACTATGTTACTACACTTTTGTAATTTTTTTTTGAGTTGAATATCCCATAGTATAAAGAAATTACAATAAAAGTTTAATTTTGAACATGACAGCTAATTAACACACCAGCTTTCTAGGTATTCCAATTTTTTTCTTTCATGTTAAATACTGAAATAACATTGCAGTCAGAGAAAACATATAACATGAATACATTGTTGAAATTGGAATGTTACCAGGATTCCATTAAAAAAAATAATAAATAGGGCGTTTAGATAATGCATTAAGGTTTTCTTCCGATAAAATATAATAATAATAATAGTAATTATAATAATAATTTTTATCAACCCAAAAAGTGATTTTTTTTATTTTGTAAATTATAAAAGAGTAAGGACTATAAGTAGAGTATGGCGAAGTCTAGCCTTAATGGCTACTCTTACTCAACCATCACCTCTCCATAGCTATACCTCAAGAATAGAAATGATATTTACATACTTGATCAATTATTTTGCAATTGACAATGACTGAAGAAATGTAAACAAAGCATTTTCCATATTCCTTATTATTTTAAAAACGAAACCGTTTTTCTAGAGTTTTGATTCTAAACTTTGTTAGAAGTATTTAGTGAACCTGTTTGAAACATGAACTTGTGCTATCAAAAGATTATGGACTCAATTTTACGCAGATCTTCCGGAAGCGAAAGTTCAAAATACAAAATGAGAGATATTTATAAATCATTAATCATAATTGCGTACAAAAAATTGTCATATCTTTTATGTAGCATTGTTCTAACACCATCTACTTATTTTTAATTCATTTTGGAGTTTACATAAAATGTTACCCCAACTATCTAAATTTAATACATAATAATTCATATTATTTACATCAAGATAGCTTAGTTTTATAATATTTACAATAATAAAAAATTGTTTTCCAATTATGTTCTAACCCAAAATCTGTAGAAAAGTATATGTAAATAAGTAGATGAAAAGAGGAAAAATAATTTAGTTTTAGAATGGATTTGACGAAACCAATCTCGTTGTTTATTAAATAACACAAGCTTGCTGTTCTGTAAAATTAATATATCCTTTTAGTATATATAACAGCATGTCGTTAATTTTGGAGATATAATTACTTTTTCTACCTCTAAAAAATTCTAAATACATTCTAGTGAAGATTGCCTACAATACGAGGTATAATTCTATTAGTGCCTGTTATGGTATTCATAAAATTACAGGGACAACAGAAATTCTAATTTAGAAACACTGCGACAGCAATTTAGATCGTTGCTCCCACACTGCCCGACGTTAAAACACAGGCATTTAATTGCATTAATTAAACAAAATTAGTAGCTACCGGAGGTTTTAATTTGGTCGGCGACTCTTGCAATATTGTAACTGTACAAAACGAGTAACAATGTAACACATTAGTTGCGGTGTCTTGTTCCTTTTCTGTCTTCTATGTCTTTAAAATTAACACAGTTTATATTAGCACTAGTGTAAACAGTGCTATTTATTATCGCTACTTTAAAGGACAAACCTTCTCCATACAAAGTTTTATTCTGCCTCTATCAAAGTGCATAGCAGCCTCTAAGAAACTAGATTTTTTCCATATCCAAAACGCTTTTCTTCTGCTAACTTGTTTCAGCATAACTTTTACAATCCCACATCACACTCAGTTTTAAAATACTGATGTCATTGGAGTGTTCAGAGCCAAAGTGATTCAAGCATCAAGCTCATAATACTTAGAGAC
Source organism: Kuschelorhynchus macadamiae (assembly GCA_030620095.1). Lineage (NCBI taxonomy): Eukaryota > Metazoa > Arthropoda > Insecta > Coleoptera > Curculionidae > Kuschelorhynchus > Kuschelorhynchus macadamiae. Next base: position 429,579 of record JAUTXW010005173.1, read on the forward strand.
AATACAAGTTGAATTTAATTTGGACTACTACAAATAATACAAAACTAAAGTAAATTACTGCCGTCTACTAAGAAACTGTAATATTGAGGATTTGATTCACTATAACCTCCAAAATACATATTTAAGGAGCAATCTTCTTTTTATTGTAATTTTGGACTTGATCCGCTCTAGTTTTGAACGTCTCATATATAGAGAGCACACAGCTACAGGGGAATGATGCAAAAATATCGCGAATTGAAAAAACTTAGTACTTGAAAAATGTAAAAATATTTATGATAATTTATGATATCTATAAGGAAATAAAAATACAAATACATGTATGTTTAATGAAAACAAAGCAATATTACATTTAAATATTTACTTTGTTCGTTTTGACTTTTGCATATTTGAAAACATAACAACAAATTAGTTAACAATAAAATATAAACAAAAAATACAACAAAACTGAAATATAGTCCTTATATATATAACAAAGAAATTAAATGAACTGTAAAGTAAGACTATTATAGTGTAGTCAATCTGTCGTAATAAAAAAGGTAGACAAAAAAAACTGCGGGAACGGAACATTTTTAATATTATCTGTGGTGCCCAGAGGGGTAAAATTTCAAGTTGGCGTATTCCCACCTTTTCGAAATCGCCGCCATCTCCAAAAAACTACGGAACCGATTTATTTTGATGTTCGCAGGAGGAAAAAAGTGAAAAGACAAACATTGTTTAGAGCTCAAAATTAGCAACAAATTTTATCTTGGGCAGAACTCTGTAGTTTATTCCTAAAAATTGACAAAAAATTCCGATATAAATTGTTTAAGCACTTTTTTAATAACTTTTTCTCAAAAAAATATTATATAGTATAAACAAATTATCCTAAAAAAATATATTTTTGCTTTTCATGAATTTAAAGTAATATAACACGTTAACCAAGTACCTTCCTATTTTCTGAGTGATGCGTATAGAAACTGAATTTTATTCCTCCCTATTAACGGCTAGTTAGATGCAAGTGCCTTCGTTATAAATTTAAGACATGCGATTCTATTAGGAAATTCACTTGGTATCCTACCGAAACGGCAAAATATTTTTAAAGAATTTGAAAAAATAATGTGACTTGAAAAATCTAGGTCACAAATCTGTTATTTTATTGACGGACCTATGCCCCAAGAAAATAAAACAATTTTTACACATAAATTAATAGATTTTCTTGATATCTACAAGTTGTATGATATTTTTTTTGGTTTAAATGATCCACAGACCTGAGACTTACACAACATTTTCGCGTCTAGAACGAACATTTTCGCCATTCATGCAAAATGCACTTTCTCATAAATATCGCTCTAATTTCTCGTATGGTTGTTGTGTCTTTTGTTTCACGGCCTACTAAGAATGTTTTGTGATTTTTATGCAAGAAAAATGTAAGGAACTGCATAGCTTCGGTGTGAATAGCTTTGCAAATCTTCACGAATTTCGTTCCCGCAGCAAACGCGAAAATCGCGGCGTATCGCCTCTGCAGCGATTATTTCGCATTAGTCTGGGGTTCCTTAATTTGCGACAATAAATTCGTAGCTGTTTAAATATATGGCAGTTTATGCTTTTGTTCAGATCTACACCAAATTTGTGTCTGGAATCAGCGTTTTATTCGCGGCGAATTTATTTCGCCTTCCAGTACGTTTTTCACCCATACTGCGCTATTTTCGGGTATGGTTGTTTTTTGTTTACGGCCTAAGGATGTGCTGTGCCTTTTATGCAAGAAAAACGTGGAACTGCGTCGTCTAGGTGTGAATACATTCGCGAATCTCCACGAATCACGTTGCCGCACTAAACGTGGAACTTAACTTCTGTTAATTTGAGCGGGTCTAGGGGATCCTTAAATCAATTTTCGGAAGTCTAAATCGAGAAAAACTGATTTTTTTTCACATTAACGTCCTCTATCTTTCTGGAGACTAACTTCAGAGAAATTGACCTAAAGCGAAACAAAAAAGTTTCGAGCTCTACAGTTTTTGTTCTTACAGTCTTCTTGCGAGTCGAAAAAGATATAGATAGATTCAAAGTTTTTTGAAGATGGAGGCGATTCCGATATAAATGGGAATATATCAATATACGATTTTATCCTTCCAAACCTCATAAACAACATATTAAAAAGTAGGATCACAAATGACATATTGATTGTACTATTAAAACAAGTTGATAATAAGTTATGCTTGAATTACTAAGCTGTGCACTCCTCCATACTAAATGATACGGGGTTTTGGGATACAAATATATAGTTAACTTTTTAATTGATATAAGAAAATGTTGATTTCAAATGTTTTTTGAAATTATTTTTTTAAGATAACACCCTGTAAGTAATCGACCAGAATGTAACCCATTATCCCAATTCCAACAATGTTATTATTTTCTTCAGGAGTTTTATTGGCTATAATGGATTCCTGGAACTATTTTTAACATGCGCTGTTGCAATATTTGTTGAAATTCAACAGGAACAATTATTATAAAGATAATACTTGCATATTTGGATTTTCATCAACATTCCGAACAAAAAATTATAAGCATGTCTTATACCAAGTTTCAACTGTTTTCGACATTCATTTAAAAAAAAGAAAAAATCTGAAGTTGGTCTGCTTTAACCTAACTGAAATTATATAGGTCTTACAGCGTCTCAAAATCTAAAACTTGTAATTGGCAATAACTCGAAAACAATAAAGCTAGTTATAGGATATATAAGGCATGGTTAGAATGTGGATATACAGGGTGTTTTAGCTTCGCTTCTCTATACCTCGGCTCCTATTATACCTATAACAAAGGTTAAATGGGAATCGATCGGTCAATTGGTTTCAAAAATATCAGCGAAAAACCGAAAATGGCGGATTTCGTTTTTCGCCAGTAAATTTAAAACGGTAAATTTGTAAGCTGTCAAAATGTGACATTATTCTGACAATTTTTTTAGACGAATAAGATGGCGTGTATGACATGTCTCCATCGTCTTTTGTTATCCGCCTCAACTTTCCTTTTTCTTATGGCAGCCATATTGGATTTTTCGATTTTTGGAAAGAGCTTAAAATTTCCAATCGATTGATGTTTCACAAATGCATAAAAGATTTGAGTATCATCGAAATACCACACTTCGTAAAGTTAGGTCTCAATTTTTTCTAAGGAGGCCATGATTTATTTGTAACGAAAGTGGGCTATGACTTTGACGTAAAATAATTCAACGTATCAAAGTTATGTTTTAATAAGTAGTAGGCTTTTCTCTCAATAAACTCATCAATCTGACACACAAATTGTCGAGACCTGTTGAAACAGAAACGCCGTTATTACCTCAGCAAGGTATTGGAAATTTTCAGAAAAATCGTAGTTAATTTAATTAACCACGGGGCCTGCCAACAATCTAGAAGCGGATACAATATTGACAACGAAAATCGCGACAGAAACATTTTACAAGCTATCAACGAAAACCCTAGTGCATTAGTAAGAACTGTAGAACAGGAAATTTATGTTCCAAAATCAACGGTACGGAGAGTATTAAAAAAGAATAAGTACCATCTATACAAACCCATAATAGTTCAAATACTTAAGGAAACTGATTTTCCAAGACGACTACGCTTCTGTGATTGGTATACTAGGAAAATTCCGATTTTCTAAATCATGTCTTGTGGTCCGATGAGAGTAGATTTACGAATTATGGAGTTTTTAATAGGTATAACAGTTATCATTGGGCTGGGGAAAACCCTGTGGCAGTGGAGACGTCTACAGACCAAATTTGGAAGTAACGTTTGGTGTGGGGTCATTGGTAATTTAAGCTAACTTACCTCTATGAGCACCTATTTATAAATTATTAATCATTTCTGGAAATCGACTTACAGGGCTATTTTTGTTTGACTACAACCTAAACGGATAGAGATATCTAGAGCTTTTGCAAAACCAGGTTGTATCGGCTTTATGAGCTACTCTAACGGAAGATGAGTTTAGAAGAACCTGGTTTCAACAGGATGGATGTCCAGCTCACAACATCATTTATGTCAGGAACTTCTTAAGACGACGAAAGAATTTATTTCCTTAAATGGACTATTATCTTGGCCTCCTAGATGCACTTGCAGGGTTGTACGAAGAGCAGTCACCAATTGTCAAAAGTGTCTCGATGCAAAATGACGTCATTTTCCAAATCTGTAAATGAATGTAACCCAGGTACGGAATAGTTAAGAACTTATTTTGATTTTTTTTAGTCGTTATTTACGTTTATGCCGTATTGAAAACTCAATGCGTTTAATATATTACTTATTAATGTAATTTATTGCCGTTTAACCTTACTACAACGATACTACAATGTCTGCAATACATTTTGGTTTATTTAAAAAATACTGTTTCAGATCATCGGTAAATAATCAAACACGTCTTTCCCAAAGTACTCTTAACAAAGGTAACTTGTTATTGGTACTTTATTTTAGAAGGAGAAAAAATGATACATTGTGATTTCACCATATTTCGTAAATTAAATTAGTAGGTATATTTTTTCTGAGGTGCTAAATGAAATTCAGTTATTATGTACTATTATGTACCTCAAAATTGTGAATCTGAGACAATTAGTATACATTTCAGTCAGGAATGCCCTCAAAAATGTTTCCACTAGTATTTTATTAAGTACTTTTGAATGGCACGAAACAGAAAAAAGTCGGCTTTCCACTTAAAAGTGTTTAACCTGTTTGAATAACCAGATAATGAATGAAATTTGCATTAAATCGGTTTAATACATTAGTCAGATCACCTCACCGAATTTTCCTTTACCAAAGGGTAATTATGTAGATAGAATCGATTTGGGATTGATGAGTTTAGTAAACACCGAACGGTGAATAAGTAATCCAATTTGTAACGGATCCAGAATGAATCTGGTTAGATTTCAGATTAATTTTGTTTCGGACTGTATAAGCTGGTTGGCAAGAGACGTAAAGTAAATATAATAATGATTTCTAACTTGAAACTGTCGAAGACTTAATTTTACAAAAATATTTTAATTTAATCGCGTTTTGTAAATAAGTGTACTTATTATATTTGGTACATATATTGTTATTGCTGAACTAAATTGGGTCACACTATTCCTAATAAAAGGAAAGATTCATAACGAGGGAAGTTCCAGGAAAAGGGGAATTACCGATTTTTTCGTTAGCCAACAATTATTGACACCTAGGCTGTTTTAAAGACTTTTTAAAAGTTCGATAAACACACCTATTAGAATAACTACAGAGTGAATAAAAACTTAATCCTTTTCTAATCGAAAATCCTAAATTTGGGTTTATTTTCTAATTTTACGTTCGATTCTAAAATTTACAAATTAACTCAAGTGTGTTCTCCTTTTTGCTACACCCTATATTCTAACAGCACTAATGGTGTTTTTCGCAACGCTACAAAAGTATAATAAGTATAGGTGATTACTTGTGTACATATAAAAATGTTGGAATACTCGGTACAGCAGTTTTAAAAAATAGTTATATGGGAACAGTTACTGTTTCTATATAGTTAGTTATTTCAATGTGGAAAATTTTGCACACCCTGTACAGTAGATTCCTTCCAATTATAAAATTTTGGCTTAAAACGAATTGTTCTCAACAATTGCAATAGATCGGCGAAAAGTTCATCTTATTATCTCTTCTTGTTATGAAAATATTGAAAAATCCACTACAAATTTTGTTTATCTGATTCATTTGTCTAGTAGTTTATTTAGATACTTTCTAAATTTTACATTTTACCTTATGTTTTGGTATAAAATACGCTCGAGTTTAGTGACCTCAAAAGTATTGTGTTAAGAAGTTTTATCGTAAAACTTCAACTAAATATTTAAGTGTCAACAATAACAATCTACGTTTGTACTACTTTCTTCCTATAGAATTAGTTATTATGACTGGTTTATATTATATTTATAATTTAAGGAACGGTTTATCAGTGCACTGCTTAAGATTTTCATCGCATATATTTCAGTCAACCTTAACTGCAAGTTAAATTATCTGTAACAGGGATAATTGTTTGTCCATTCTCTTATTAGAAAAATGTAGATTTGGCGACAGTGTGCTAATTGCACAGCGACACAAAACTTAATAATTTAATTTTTCATTTTATATATTTAAAATAAAATACTCGGGGAAATGCCAAAATGCTTTTATTTTTATGGATTTTTCGAATACCGAGATTTTATCAGACCTGGATATTTACTAAGGTAGCACGGGAAAATCTATCATTCCGACAGTAATCACCATTTAAGGGGTAGCTGTTGCCTTTGTTGATGTTTGTTGCTTTTTTCAGAGGTTTCCCAGTTTTCTTATTGTTTTCTTTGCCATGAAAAATGGAAAAATCAAAGAGGACTGCTACTTCTAACTTGACAGAAAGAAATTGTTTTTTAAAACTTTCCCTCAAATATAACATCAGTATCAAGATTTTCAAAACGATTTTGTCTTTTCTGTACGACACAAGGCCTTCTTTAATTAACAGACTTCAAAAAAGCGACGGAACCCACGTATTTTTTTTAAGTATGTATACCAGTCAGGAAATATTCAGGATAGTGCATATTAAAACAAAATTAAAATATGGAAATTTATGATCAATGAGTTTAGTACTTGTTTAGTATACCGGGACGAACAAAATATAAAATTTAGGAATCGAAAACTTTGCAGCGAACTTTTACAACAAAATTTTGCTTTAAACAGGGTAAATTAAAAAAATGTGTAAGAAAATTACAAAACTACGGATATGTAGAAAGGCCACAGTTTTTTTAATTTTTATATTCTTAGTTTAAAGTCGGAATTTAACAAAATTCTTAGTTTAAAGTCACAATTTATTAAATTTCTTAGCTTAAATTCGGAAGAAGGAATTTAACAAAAATTCTGAGCTTGAAGTGAGAATTTACCAACATTCTGAGTTTAAAGTCGCAATTTATCAACATACTGAGTATAAAGTCAGAATTCAGTAAAATTCTGAGTTTAAATCGGAATTCTATAAAATACTGAGATTAAAGTCGGAATTTAATACAATTCTGAGTCTAAAGTAAGGAATTAGTAAAATGCTGAGTCTAAAGTAAGGAATTAGTAAAATGCTGACTTTAAAGTTGAAATTTAACAAAATTGTGAGTTTAAAGTAGTAGTAAGTTAGTAAAATTTAAAGTTTCCGGTCGAAATTTAACAATAATTCTACAAAAGCATACAAAAACGGGCAGCGCTTTTTATATATTTTGCGATGCGGTTAATATAATAAGGTAATAGTTAAACTCAAAGTGAAAGAAATTATTTTCACCTTCTTAATTTAACTTTTTATGATCTACATTGTACCAATTGCTTCTGGTTTTGGTAAAAGTCAAAATTTTCACATTTCGTTTTAGCTAGAAAATAATTGACTTGATGTAGTGAGATTGTCACAAACACTTGCGACAAAAAAATTAAAAGCCATTTAGACTTAATTGTCATAATCATACCTTATACCACAATTACTTTTAAAAAATCGGTGTTATTGCTTATTTTAGTATCAATTGAAAGTTAGATTACTATTATTTTAATATATTTTGTAAAGTTTTAAGGCGTACTGAATATTTTCTCCAAACGGTTTTTTTTATTTTCTCTCTTTTTTATTATTTTTAAAGATAGAGGTGTTGCTTTTAGGGCCAAATTTGCCAATACCCAGTGACACCGGAGACATGTAACAGGCTGCATTTGTTTTTAGTTTTATAAATATTAAATTGAAATTTGAAACATTTCCATAACTCCATAAGAAGCAAATTTTCTTTGAAAAAAACAATTAGAAGTTATTTGCGGTTTTACTGGAAGTGCCCCAACTTTTTTATTTTAAATAGGACCCTCTATATTTTATTGACTATCGTATTCAGGCTATAGTTAGCTTTTCAACGATATGTTATACGTTAACTCTCGTTTTCAAAATGGCGGCTGCAAAGCCATTTCTTGAAAATTCATTATTGCCGCTTTATACAAAAAATACAGTCATTATTTATAAAATACTTGTTTTGAACAATCCAAAATGAACTTATTTCTTTATTTTTTAGAACAACAATTTTTGGGTACTAAGAGAATTTAAATTTTTTTTCACTATTCGTTTTACTCCAATATTTTCACTGTGATCTTGTATATTTTTTCACAGCCATTTTCGCTGCAAAATTAAAGTTTTAAAGATGTTTCGCATCCTAACCTTTATTTTCCAGATGGCGATATGCTAGCCATCTTTGACAAATCAGAATAGTTGTTATTTAAAATAAATGACTACTTTATTGTCATTTTGCAAATAAAGGAAACATGTGATACATCTTTAAAAAGGTAATTCTACGGTGAAAAAAATATACATGGTACCTTTCAAAATATTAAGGTAAATTGCTCTTTTCGTAAAACAAGATTTGAAAAAAATAAAAAAGTTCCTTTACCCAAAACAATTTTGTGTGTTCTAAAAAAATACACATATTTTAGACTGTTTAAAATAAATATTTTGCAAAAGGTGGCTGTTCAACCGTCATTTTGAAAACAAAAGTTAACTTGTTTAGTATCTTTGAAATACTAATTTTAGGTTAAATACGATAGTCCATAAAAATATAAAGTAGGGGTCACTATTTCGTTAAAACCGGGAGTGACATAATTGTTTTTTTTTAATCCTTTTAAACCCAGAATTTTATTACAATCCGACTTTTGATAAATTCCGATTTTAAACTCAGAATTTAGTAAAATTCCCACTTTAAACTCAGAATGTAGTCAAATTCCGACTTGAAGCTCAGAATTTTATTAAAATCCGACTTTAAACTCAGAGTTTAATAAAATTATGACTTTAAACTCAGAATTTTGTTAAAATTCCGGCTTTAAACTCAGAATTGTACTAAATTCTGACTTTAAGGTCAGAATTTTACTAAATTCTGACATTAAATTAGGAATTTTGTTAAATTCCGATTTTCAACTCAGAATTTAAAAATAAAAAAATCGTGGCCCTTTTATACTTCCATAAAAAACTGCACATGGCTATTTTTGACATTTCTTAGAATGACACCTAAAACTTAACAAGCAACTGCCTGTATTTAACTTAATTTTCAGAAAACAAAAACTGTTACCCTTTTGTAAGTATTAAGTCACACACTTCTTGGATTACACCTCGAGTACGGTACCCAGTTTTGTAACGTAAGAAGACACTTTCAACTATTAGGTATTCTTGAAACTTAATCATTTAATTTTCTGTGTTCAATAAACAAATAAAAAAATTGGAGCACAGCTCAGTGGCGTGTATAATGTACGTCAGCCATGTCAAACTCAAAGTCACTGGTGGGCCAAAAGCATGAAGACTATCGACTAGGTGGGCCGCAAAACCTTATCTTAAAGAAGACAAACTACTGAAAATCTTGAGAAAAAGTACTAATATAGGAGAAGTCTGTTTATTAAATTTCCAATAAAAAGGACATTACAAAAAACTACAAACATTAAATTCTTTTACCAGATATTCGACATCTTTTGTCTTTAATTAAGTTATCTATTTGTGGCGCTAATTTATCGGCGGAAATAACTTTTAAAACTGCGTCCAAGTGTGCGTCCGTCAATCGCGATCTTGCGGGAGATTTGTTTCCTTTCATCAAAGAAAATAGTTGTTCACACTTATATGTACTTCCAAACATTGAGAGGACTTTATAGGCAAATTTTCTCATTTCTTGGTATTGAACAGGCAAGTACTTATAAAATTCGAATGTACCAGCACTATCAAATTTTTGTTTTAAATGGGTCTGACACTGAATCTCAATTACTTCCATTTGCAAGTGAGGGGGAACTTTATCAATATCGATAGTGAAAAGACCAGTAAATAGAAAAAAATTGTTTTCTTGGGTCTTAAAATCCTGAAAACGCTTCTCAAATTCTACCAGAAGGCTTCTCATTTTCTTTGAATATATTTTGTATGATGTTGGGACACTTGTGTTTTCCTGATATGCCTTACAAGTCAGAAAATGTGACAGATTATCCTCTGCTAACTGTTTTCCCCACATCATCTTAAACTTGAAAGCTTTTACATGATCATGCGTATCTGTAATAACTTGATGTGGTCCTTGCAATTTCGTATTTAAGTCCGACAAATGTTTTGTGATATCTACCATAAATGAAAGATCTTGTAAAAAAGGTATATCGCATAATAAGCTGACATCTTCTCATTTTGTTTCCATGAAAACGCGTATTTCTTCTTTGAGTTTCCAACACCGGGCGAGTACCATAGAACACGAAAGCCATCGCACCTCTGCATAATATGGTAAATCAGTGTACTCACTTTCTAAATCACGTAAATATGCAGAAAACTGTCGCTGATTAAGGCTTCGTGACTTTATGAAGTTTTTTTCACTAACTTTAAAACACTTTCCAACTTATCACTTTTAAGCATAAAACTTCTTGGTGGATTATACGATGAATATGATGAAAATCTGGTTTGTCACTGTCCGCTTCTCTGATCTTTGTCTGTAATATTTTAACGAAGCCATTTTTATTCCAGCCATTGAAGGAACTCCGTCTGTTGCAACGGAACACAGTTTTGACAAATCTAAATTGTACTTTTGCAGATGTCCATAAACAGCAGTGAAAATATCCTTCCCAGTTGTTGTATCATGCAATGGTACTAATTCCAGTAATTCTTCATACACATTGATATCTGTATCAACCGCACGAAGAAAAACAGCGAGTTGCGCCACACCACACACATCCGTACTTTCGTCAAAGAGTCTGATTTTGTTTTTATCTGATCACTTATATTGGCAGCCAACGCAATAACTCTTTCAGCGACAGTATTCCGGAACAAGGATATATTTTGAAATGCCTTCTCGCTCCCGGGACTTACAATTTCCGCGGCCTTTACAAGCCACTCTTTTATAAATTCACCTTCAACAAATGGTTTTGAGTGTTTCGCGATCAACTCCGACAGTACATAGCTCGCTTGAGGGACAGATTCATTTTCTTGCTTTGGACGTGTAAACATAAGCTGCTGATCTTCCAACCTTGATTTTAACTTATTTAACTTTTCTTTTCTGACCATGCTTGTATACTTGTCAAACATAGTTTTATGAACATCAGAGTGACGTTTTATATTATATACTTTTGGGACACCGACTGTACTATTACAAATCAAACAAATAATTTTTCTTTCACTTCACAGCAAAAAAACTCTTATTCCCACTTTTCTTGAAAGATACGATGCTTATCTATAAGTTTCCTCTTACTTCCACTTGGTTTTGAAAGAGACATGTTAATTGAATTCGAAATAAATTATAATAAGTACTGTTAAGTATTGTAACAATAAGTGCGCAACTCAATTCGAAACTCTATCGCAACTGGCTCATAACTGACTAAACACTGAACGACTGAACTCAATCGAACACGGCTTATATACAGATTGTGATTTCTCGAGTTCTTTCCAGAATGTTCAGATAGCGTCATCTGTGTTTTTGCGCGATATAATTTCATGGAACAAGCCAGATAAGGTTTGGCTTTAGGTTTTAGGTTGAGTATGTGTAGTTCATCCTCCTTAACATGGCACTATGTACAATTGTATATTTTATTATACCAATTATTGTTGCAGCGGCGCGCGATTTCAAAAACGGTTTTCAACTTGATCGTGGGCCGCATTATCTGGCGGTTCTCAACCCTTATTTGGGCGGCAGAAAAATGCTCACTGGGCCGCATGTTTGACATGACTGATGTACGTAGTTTAATTTTATTTGAATAACAGAACACAAAAAACTTTATTTATTTTTATGTAAAAATCATACTTAAAATTGGGTGAAATCACCATTTCAAAAACTGTAAAAGCGACAAGACAATTAATACAAAAAAAAGCTATAGTATCTTTTTGGTAGCATGCATTCTAATAACTGTTTTGCCAAGATCATATATATATATATATATATATATATATATATATATATATATATATATATATATATATATATATATATATATATATATATATATATATATATATATATATATATATATATATATATATATATATATATATATATATATATATATATATATACGTATATATTACAGAATTACGTGTTCCATATTTTATGTCATTATTTGACACAATTTGACACTTTGAAATTATTTTTGATAGTCAATAAAAACTTATTATCATAGAAACTTGCTGAATCAAAAACACAATTATTTGACGACGCAGTGATTATTTCAACTCTTCCGGCACAGAAAATAGTGTGACCCATTTCCCATACACTCGTAAAAAAAAATACATTTTTTATATTCAGAACGGTTCGACTTTAGACTAGAGATTCTGAGGCATTCCAACATATGCTTACAATAGTTCTTTTTGTCTTCTGTGAGTTGGATGGTCTCACTAAGCCAATCTTTAATATACGTATAAACGCTACCTACATGTTTATAAAATTACATCCCAACCTCGATTGAAAGTTATTCAAACCAAACAATCGATTGGTGATTTTTTATCAAATTGTTCCAAAAACTCACTGCTTCGACCATATTATTCTTCTGTACTTATACTGTTTTTTTTAATTTACTATTTTAAAATTGTTCCCATTGTTATAAAATATGAACGTCGATTGCCTCATAAGCTTTCCTGCCCAAAAATGTGTACAATACAAGTTACAGGGGAAATTATATTGATGAACTAATGGTTAGGTACTGTACTGCTACAGTTTATTTATTAAAATTCATTAAAAAAAAGATTTATTCTAGGTTAATAACCTTCTTATAAAACCAAAGAACCGAACTGACGCGTTCTAAGATTTTTTTTTATCAAGCTCTTCTATAAAATAAACAATCGTGACGACGGAGTCAAATGCTTTTAATTTCCTGACATTGATTGTAAGGCATAGTGGGTCAGTAAGATATACTGACGAGGCGGCAACAACCGTTAAGCAGTTCGTGAAAAGAAAACTAAGAGAATCTCAATGATTTCGAATCTTTAAGAATTTTTATGACAGTCTAGTTTATTCCCTAATAAAATTGGTTAATATTGACTTTAGTAATAAAATTTTAGATAAGCTTTCTCCTTATATGCAAACTAAAATTTCGCAGATTAGTCCTAATAGATGAATAGCGGCAATCACGTTAATAAAATCTGGTTACGCTTTACAGTACTTTATTCATGGTACGTGGCCTATTAGAAAACCTAACAATTAAACAAACAATAAACATTTAATTAAAATATTAAAAATCAGCTGGACATGCCGATTTTATTTGATTTTTTTTAATTTTTAGAAAGGTTTTCCAATAAATAGGAAGTCGCAAAATAGCGTGATATAAGTCAACTTTTATTTAATATATTTTTAATCCTTAGAACCTTGAGAAGAATTTAAAAAATCCAAAAAAGAAAACAGGATATTAAAAAAAAAAGAGTGGACTCAAGCTGCGCTCTTTTGAGAAACACTCTATATTAAAAGATTAATTTCTCTCAAATCAACATCAATGTGAGTGTCTTAATCTAACATTCTGTATATTATGTGTCCACCAAAAGGGTCTTTCTTGTTTATTTTATAAATATATTAGGTCTGATACCTTCGTCTTTAAAGACACTCGAGAAATTTGAGAACAATCCTGCCATAAGAAGCAGTGAATCCGCATTGACTTCCCTATGTAGAATAACGTTTTTTTGTCTCTCTCTAATACACTGCCTCTTATGGCCGTATCAAACCTGGTATATTTAAAATCAGCAAAACGCGACCGACCGATCTGAAGAACATATAATATGTAAAGTGTTATATTTAGGAGACAAAAGTTGATATAACTTCAGAAATAATAAAAGCCCTGTATATTTACAAACTACAATAGTAAACTTGTTTATTATTATATTTATTATTAATAGGTGATGCATTTTTAACCAAACCAGGTATCCCCTTATATTTTGCACCCTCTACATAATTTATTTTTAGAGATGGTAAAAAAACTAAATGTAATAGTTATAGGATTGTGCCTAAACCTCCAGGATTTTTTAACAAAATAAACAAATGAATATCGCAAATGGTTCATCCTCGTTATCAACTTTTTCTCATTATTTACTTTAACCGTTTTGTTATCCTAATTAACCTTTATGCTCAGGTAGTCTGGTTTCACACAAAAGATATGTTAATCTTTATTAAAGCGACCATTTTCACCACACCGACGAATGTTCTAAGATTTTTTTATAACAAGCGGAAGATAAACTCAATTTTTTAAAAATATTCCGGCAGTAGACTGAACTGACTGTGGGCTAGTACAATTGGTTCAATGCCTAAAAAAGACTTTGGTTCTTCCTTTTGCTAAATAATATACTGGACATTATGTTCGGCGGTGCTAAGCTACATTTTTGGCCGGGCACGTATTCTGATTCCCTCCCCCGAAACCCTAAAAACATTTTGGTATACACATGCTTAATTTTCCGTTCCTGTTTTTGGACACTTCAGGAGGAGTTAATATAGAACTAATCAAGCGATATAGAGGATGGCATTTAACCTAGGTTGCCAAAGAAGGATATGTAATTAAATCGCTATGAGAATTTTGGGTGAAAAAAACCTAAAGGCCCAGCAAAGAAAACACAAAACAAAAAATTTCCTAACAAGCATGAAACTGAAATGTCATCTACTTTTACCTGGGATAAAGTAATTGTGTTTTTAATACTTATAATAAATAAATAATTTTTTTCTATGACTTCTATGCACTGAAAATTCCTCATTTGTCATGATGCCTATTAGCATACCAACATATGAAATGAATGAATATTTCTCATAGACTGTGAGAAATATTATTTCGTACAGTGTGACGTCACTGTGTTATTTCGTAGAGTTTGATATTACTATGCAGTCGTAGAAACAGCAAAAAAGAACATTTCTTACTCGTGTGTTGGCTGCATCTGCCTTCAGCTCATAACACCACATACAAAACTTTCACATTCGCATGAAATGTGCATGTTTCATCAAAATGACACTATTATGAAAATCAGTGGAAAAAATATTTTTCATTTTTTGAAAATGTATATCACATAAGTGGTCCAATAGGTTTGATTGGTATGGAAACTTGTTTTTATAATTCTGAGAAAATAGTGTTTTTCATAAAAGTTGGTGCATGACCTTTTATCAAATTTTATCAGTGGCGTATTGACAAGCAGGAAATAACAAAAGAACATTGTTGAAGAGTAAAGTACCGTAAGTAAATTTGGGTCTCATTTCTCGGAGTGTAAATAAATATGGAATTTTTGAATAATATCAGTGTTAGAGGACTTAATTTAAGTATTTATTACAATGTTACCAAAAAGTTAAACATTTTTGTACTAAAAAGTTAAGTAATTTTTTTGATATAACCTTATTAGGAATATCTATGTGGCGACTGAATGTCATTCACATTTGTCTGCCAAAGTTAAAATTTGCGCATATCACACTGTATATATTTGTTTGTCTTTTCATTGTTACTGCATAACATACTGTACATATTTATTTTATTTTACATTTACTTTTTTAATCTAGGCTAATTATCTATTGCTATTGAGAAATGTAACAATTTGTAGGTACTTAGTTTTCTGTACATAATTGTGGGAATTTCTATCGGCATTTAGAGTCTAATTTAGTTTTAAGGTTCTTGTATGCTATCCGTTAATTTTTATTTTTACAACACTTCTTTGTACGATTTTAAAATATGTTGTTGCACGTTCGATAGTAGGAACCATCAACAATAGTAAACTGTTTATTACATTTAGGGTTTATGATAGGAAAATACTGAAACGACCCTTTTTAGTAAAGCTTTCTCCAAATTCCCTTTTTACTATCTGTAATGAATGTTTTTATTTTGACCATGGGAAAGTTTACGAAGATAGAAAAAAATCCCTTTTGCCAACGAATAGGACCAATCAAAGCGAGAAATTTTGGCACAGGGGGTGGAACTTTATGTTTCTTGAGATTTGTATTAATATTCGAGGAGGACTCTGTTTTTGGACTTGCAAGAAGTCGGATGTGAATTTTGTTGTTCTAGTTCAATAGACTTATTTTATTTCGTTTTAACAGTGTTTCAATAAACTCTCACAGTTCATATAAAAAAGGAATGTATTGTATATATAGCTAATCAAGCACACACATACGTTCCTAAGGTGGTGACCCCGACGTGATTTGTTTTGTGAGAGCAAGCAATGTAATTAGTGCTTCAGTGTTTTAGTGATAAATTGAACAATCAACATAAGTACCTAGTATTACAGTGAACTTTTTATCACTCCTTTTGTGGCAGGTTGTGTTTTAGTCAATACAACAGTCCCTAAGCTATCGTGAGTTTATTTGTAACAAATATTTCGCGGTATACCATGCCTAACTCTGCGGCAGAAACCAACAGTACCATCCCTATCGCGAACGCTGTCGCGATAAATTCCGTGCCGCGAATTTTTAGACTTTGACCCGTCGGATCCGGAACTTTGGGTTGTAATCGTAGAGGCTTGCTTTAATAGATCAAAAATCACAAACACCGAGCAAAAATATTTGGACATTCTCGCGAAACTTCCGCCGCGATATATCAGCGAAGTGCGCGACATTGTGACGAAACCATTAGATTCTAATTCCTATTCCGAGCTAAAAGAACAACTCATAAAGCGGAAGACCAGGCAAATGCTAGAAAACGAAGCTATGGGTGACGAAAAACCTTCCCAATTCCTTCGAAGACTGCAGGTACTAGCAGGATCAGTAGTCCCGGAGACATTAGTGAGGAGTATTTGGGTAAGACGCTTACCAGCCAATCTACAACCTATACTAGCTACGCAATCACGTCAAACACTAAGTGAAACTGCGGACTTGGCTGACAATATATTTACTGCTCTGCCTGTGAGCCCTTCCGTAGCGGCAATCACCCCTAAGCATTCGCAAGAATACCAGATTCTCCATTCCCTCATGCAACAACTAACACAGCAACTTTCAGAGGTCAAGGGAGAGCTAGCTAGTGTCAAGCAGGACGTGCATGCTTCAAGAGGAATGCGAAATTCCCGCACGCATTTTCGATCCCGATCCCAGTCGCGGCATCGCTCGCCATCTACACCTAGGGAAGTGCGCCCAGCCGGATTATGCTGGTACCACTGGCGCTACAAGCAGAAACCCAGAAATGCACTATGCCCTGTTCATGGAACCAGGGAAACCAACCTGGCAGTCACTGATGGCGGCAAATGACACCTGCCTTAATAAATCACCCCGCCTATTTATCTACGATCGTGAAACCGGACTTCGATTTCTCATCGACACCGGTGCCGATCTAAGCATAATCCCGAGACTCCGAGTGGATGGTGCTCATACCAAATCAACCTACGCACTTTCAGCTGCCAATGGTTCGTCTATAACCACACACGGAATAGTAGCGCGTACCCTCAACCTAGGACTCCGCCGAGATTTTCCATGGAGATTCATCATAGCTGACGTATCTCAACCTATCCTAGGAGCAGACTTCCTCGCACACTATGGACTGCTCCCGGATCTGCAGCAAGTCAAACTCTTGGACTCCACAACACAACTGGCATCACGTGGTGAGGTTTTGGAATGGACCGCTCCGACCGTCAAAGTAATTAATGGTGCTTCCCCTTTCCATGTGCTTCTGGAAAGGTTCCCGGGAATTACCAGACCAAACGGTGCTCCCAAACACATTAAACACAAGACTCAGCATCATATTATTACCACGCCTGGTCCGCCTTTCGCCCAGAAACCACGTCGCCTAGCTCCGGACAAACTAAAAACAGCAAGGAAGGAATTCGACATCATGGTGAAACTCGGACTTGCCAGGCCATCTAAAAGTCCTTGGTCCTCGCCGTTGCACCTAGTACCAAAAAACAACGGCGAATGGAGGACCTGTGGGGATTATAGAGCTCTGAATAGCAGAACCTGCCCTGACCAATATGGCGTCCGCCATATCCAGGATTTCGCACAAGAGCTCCAAGGAAAATCGGTTTTTTCAACCATCGACTTAATCCGTGCGTTCAACCAAATCCCAGTAGCTGAGGAGGACATCGCGAAAACAGCCATCACCACACCATTCGGATTGTTCAAATTTCCATTTATGACGTTTGGACTTCGAAACGCAGCACAAACTTTTCAGCGTTTCATGGATGAAGTTACTCGAGGGTTGGACTATTGTTATGTGTACCTAGACGACATCCTTGTTGCCTCAATGACGCCCGAAGAACACCTCCGCCACATGGAAACACTGTTTCAACGGCTTCAGCAATACGGCATCGTCATTAACCCAAGTAAATGTGTTTTTGGCCAGTCCCAAGTCAAATTCTTAGGATATTGCGTCTCAAACGCAGGCACCCAACCACTGCCAGAAAAGGTCGAAACTATTCTGGCCTACCCAAAACCTGAAACGGCCAAGGAACTTCGTCGCTTCCTGGGTATGGTGAATTTCTACCGGAGATTCATACCCAAAGCAGCTGAGATTCAAGCATCACTGAACATACTCCTCAAGAAAAAAATCAAAGGAAGATCCCCGTTACACTGGATCACAGAAGGTCTAGCCTCGTTCGAAGCCAGCAAGAAAGCACTAGCCCAGGCTACCTTGTTGTCGCACCCAAATGTCAACGCACCCCTTGCTATATTCTGTGACGCTTCAGACTCTGCCATTGGCGCTGCCTTGCAGCAGTGGGTAAATGATCAGTGCCAACCACTTAGCTTTTTCTCCAAGAAGCTCAGTCCTACAGAGTGCAAATATGGCGCTTATGACCGTGAGCTACTGGCCGCATACCTATCCGTCAAATATTTCAGACACATGGTGGAGGCAAGAAACTTTAGTATTTTCACTGACCATAAACCACTGATATATGCATTTCGTTATAAGAAAAGCCAAGTATCACCTCGACAGTTCCGGTACTTGGATTTTATCGGTCAATTCACGACAGACTTTCAGCATATAGCAGGGAGCGGTAATGTGATTGCAGATGCCTTATCTAGGATTGATGAAGTTCATAAGTCAATCGACTACGACGCTCTAGCAACATCCCAGAACAGTGACGAGGAACTCACCAGATTTTGTCAAGACGATTCGGTTTTGAAAATGAGACAAATCCAAATTCCTTTCACTAACAACACAATCTGGTGCGATATTTCAACTTCAATAGCTAGACCATTTATTACGAAGCCATTCAGGAAACCAGTTTTTGACAGCATACACCAACTAAGCCACCCCGGCGTCAGAGCCACAGTGAAACTAGCAACTCAGCGCTATGTTTGGCCATCTATGAAGAGTGACTGCAGGAAGTGGGCCCAATCCTGTCCTGAATGCCAGCGTTCAAAGGTCTCGCTTCATGTCATTAGTCCAGTCGGAACGTTTGCACCGCCCTCTAGCCGTTTTGAGCATGTTCACCTTGACATAGTGATATTGCCGTTATCTGAAGGATACAGATATTGTCTGACCATGATAGACAGATTTTCCAGGTGGCCTGAAGTAATACCACTGGAAGATCAGGAAGCAACCACCATTGCACGAGCCTTTTATGACAACTGGGTGTGCAGGTTTGGCGTTCCACTACGAGTCACTACCGATCAGGGCCGGTTTTTGAGTCTTGCCTGTTCAAGCAAATTAATTGTCTAATGGGCACTAATCATATTCGTACAACGGCATACCACCCCGCATCTAATGGTATGATCGAAAGGTTTCATCGCCAACTTAAGGTTTCCCTTCGATGTCATAAGTTCCACTGGACCGACAGCCTACCCACAGTTTTGTTCGGTATCCGAATGGCTTGGAAAGAGGACCTCGACGCTACAGCTGCAGAGATGATATACGGCCAACCCATTCGCCTGCCTGGAGAGTTCTTAGCATCCCGCTCACTGAATATCCAAGATGATGGCTCCAGCAACTTCGCCACTGAACTAAGTACACATTTTCTTGAGCTACGCCCCACC
The DNA here is from genome assembly GCA_030620095.1 of Kuschelorhynchus macadamiae. Classification (NCBI taxonomy): domain Eukaryota; kingdom Metazoa; phylum Arthropoda; class Insecta; order Coleoptera; family Curculionidae; genus Kuschelorhynchus; species Kuschelorhynchus macadamiae. The sequence goes on from JAUTXW010005173.1 coordinate 449,434, forward strand.
AATGGATCTAACCACGATGCAAAGAGAAAAACGTTTATTTTTAAAGATCTTCAAACAGCCACTCATGTTTTTGTCACCATGACGCTCAGAAGAAGCTTCTGCAACATCCTTACGATGGCCCGTACCGCGTCGTTAGCCGGAAGATTAAGGCGTTCGTCGTTTACATAAAGGGACGCCACGTCACCGTCAGTATCGATCAACTCAAGCCAGCGTATATCTTAAACAAGGACCCAGAGGACATGCCACTGTCACAAGATATGGAGACGGAATACGTCATTCACCCAGCAGAAATCTCTAGAAACCATCAAGTCACTCTGCAACCCGCAGAAATTACCAGAACCAGATGTATCTCGCAACGAGAAGAAGAAGCACACCAGCCACCAGATGGGAACCATGCTCCCGCATCAGAACCCATCAGCAGGTCACCAGAGCGACAGACCAGATCGGGCAGACATGTCCGGTTTCCCAACCGCTTCCAGGCTGGATTGTCGTGAATCTCAATCACTGGCAGGGGGGTGTTGTGGCGACTGAATGTCTCCCACATTTGTCTGCCAAAGTTAAAATTTGCGCATATCACACTGTATATATTTGTTTTTCTTTTCATTGTTACTGCATAACATACTGTACATATTTATTTTATTTTACATTTACTTTTTTAATCTAGGCTAATTATCTATTGCTATTGAGAAATGTAACACTTTGTAGGTACTTAGTTTTCTGTACATAATTGTGGGAATTTCCATCGGCATTTAGAGTCTAATTTAGTTTTAAGGTTCTTGTATGCTATCCGTTAATTTTTATTTTTACAACACTTCTTTGTACGATTTTAAAATATGTTGTTGCACGTTCGATAGTAGGAACCATAACCGATAGTAAACTGTTTATTGCATTTAGGGTTTATGATAGGAAAATACCGAAACGACCCTTCTTAGTAAAGCTTTCTCCAAATTCCCATTTTACTATCTGTAATGAATGTTTTTATTTTGACCATGGGAAAGTTTACGAAGATAGAAAAAAACCCCTTTTACCAACGAATAGGACCAATTTGCGATTTGTATTAATATTCGAGGAGGACTCTGTTTTTGGACTTGCAAGAAGTCGGATGTGAATTTTGTTGTTCTAGTTCAATAGACTTATTTTATTTCGTTTTAACAGTGTTTCAATAAACTCTCACAGTTCATATAAAAAAGGAATGTATTGGATATATAGCTAATCAAGCACACACATACGTTCCTAAATCTACTTAAACAAAATTTGTTTAAAATGACATTTTAATTCAGAATTTACAATAAGTAATTTTAGGTAAGCTTTCCTTTATGACCAGCCGAATGTATAACCATTTAATATTTTTAGGTATGTCATGAAAATGACCACGTTTCAAGACAATTTTATTATTTCGTTAATGGCTTTCAAAAATCACAGTTTAATTCATTAAAACTGAACTTTCAACAAATTAAGGGATAAAATGTGTTACAATTTCCCTTTTTTCTTTGTCAATAGCTTTAAAAATTAACCATAAAATCATTTTTCATAACGAAAGAGGTAGACATAGAAACATTATGATATTCTAGAACAGGATTATCCAAGTCTGTTTTGGTTTTAGTTTTTTTTTGCTATTTTTGAAATTCTCAACTTACAAGATATACATTTTCAATTACAGTTAAGTCATTTTAAACAAATTTGGTCAAGTATATGTCACTAATAAAATCAAATAAAAATCGTGTCGTTTAGTTCGCTAAAAATATATTGATCAACATCCAGCCCACATGTTTGCATCGTTTCGTTAAATGTTGACTTTTTTTGTACAGATATTTTCAGCCCTCATCGGCACCATTATAAGAAATAATTAGATAGTTAACATACATTTAGAATTAGAACTTAGTCATTTTAAGCAAATTTTGTTCATGCAGAGGTGGCTAATAAAGTTATAAAATCATATCAAAACTAAAAAAAAAGAAAAATGACTACCTGCCTTCAAGTATATGTACAGCTATGGGCCGTACTTAACGTGGTAGATACTTAAACTACTTTAAGCTTTAGTTATATGTAAGCATTCGTGTGAATCACTTGTGTTAAAATAAAACTTCCGAAGGGCAAATATGTGGCGCCCAGGGAGTATTTCTACCTCAGTTTCTATCGACGTTTCTTCCCATTGCAAAAATAGAAAACATTTGTCTGTGGATGCCAAAGAAATTATAAACAACGTTTACTTAACCCTTTACGAAGAACAAGATATGCTCATATTTAGAGCTGCGACTATTTAATATCTAAGTTATAATAAAGTAACTAAATTACTTTGAAGCAATTTAGTTACTGTAACTTAGTTAATTTATCATGAAAAAATAATCTTGAAACTAGATTGGTTGAGTATCTTGAAACAGTTACTTTTGAAAAGTATATTTAGATACAAAATGTAACTTTAGTTACAAAGACTAACTTTAGTTACAAAAGAGTATCTGAGTTACATAACTGCAACATATAAATCCTATCAAAACATTGCAACACGCGGAAACGGCGTAAGAAAGATGGCTCTCACTCTTTATTGACGCTCATGCTTTGATGGCGCTCGCTCTGACTTTATCGGCGTCGGCACTTTTTTATTTTCTAGAAGTTTCACCAACTTTTTAGTACTACCCCTTCTACCATTTTTACTTCCATATCAGAAGGAAACATAGCAAGTTTTTGTAATTTGTTCGTGTTAGTTCTAGTTTATTTACTTGATTTGCGGTAACCAGCCTTAAAGTGCAGTTTGTTTGTTTTTAATCATATAAATAAGATAACTATAGGTTTACTTAGAATATTAGATTTTTGAAATACATAGAGTTTTTCTACGAACTTATTTATTTCTGAACGCGAGAAATAGAATGGTTTAGGTAGCAAGTTAGTTAGGTAAATAATAAAAATTTGACAGGAAGCTAAGTAGTATGTACAGGGTAAGTCAACAACACTGCGTTGTTTATGCTTTATAGATTAAATTTGGCAACAAAACACATTTGAAATATTATGTAGTGATCAATTATGCATCATGTAAACAGGAGGGTAAAAAGTAGTGCAGCAGAAAGTATTATTTTTTTAATGGAACTCCCAGTATAATATTAATTAATTTTTGAAATCTGGGTATAATTTTAAAACTTTTTTCTTAAACGATAAATGTACAGGGATACTGAATATAAATTGGACTCCCATTTAACTTAATGAAGTAGAGAAAATGATAAATATAAATGCTGTAGATTGTCTCACACTCATTGTAGTTTCTTTTTTAATATTTTAGGACAAAACAATTCCTTGTCATCAATTACTGGGTTAAAAGTTTTATTTGATTAACTAATTTGCTCCCGTTAATTTCCTTACTCTTATGCTATTTTCAGTAGCTACTGTGATTACAACAAACAAAAATAAAGAGAGAGATTGAAGAACTAACCCACCGCCTAGAGTATAATACAATATTTAGTTTGTCTCACATGATTTGCACTACTTTTACGAGTTTTTAATGTTTATTTTTATTACGTGTATTTTATAATAAGGCAGAAGCTTCAGCCGTATTATTTTATTGATACTGTATGTGGCATAATAGGTTTTTGATGTCTGGGTAAGTACCCTGTTGTGAAGTTATATCATACCTACTATAGACAACTAATGAGTACCTAAAAACGTGTTTAATATAGTTATACTAACTACGTTAAACCGAGAAAAGTTATTAGGAACCTAGTTACTTTTTGATTAAATGTATCTTTTAAAAGTATCTATAAGATACTTTTAAAAAAGTAACTTGTATCTTGTATCTAGGTACATTTGTTCGTTAACGATTTCAGCTTTGCACACATTGGATAATTTACTATAGATACTCGAAAGAGATAAAACTGTAATAAAATGTGGTCAAACTACTCTGCGGAAGTGTGTTAACCGAATTAATTTTAAATTTAAAAGAATCAATAAAAACACATTATAATGTAATTTAGGAGGTTTTAGGAACGACGTCTAGATTTCTTGACCAAAATTAAAGAATATCAAAATCAAAATAGGTCAATTATTTATTGTAAGACACTGACCATACTCGTTCAAAAAGTTGGGTTAATTCCAGCGATAAATGTAAAACGAAAGATCCATAAAACCGAAAAAAAATTACTATTTTTGTATGCAGTATCTAAAGATTGATGGATGGATGCTTTTTCTTTGTCATAAAAAAATATTAAATACTCTTGTGTTGATTATCATGAGGATACAACGTCAGAACTATTCAAAGATTGGTTTAAACGGAAGTTGGTTTCCAATATCCTCCCAAATAGCGTTATTGTAATGGACAACGCTAGTTACCATAGTAGGCAGTTAAATAAAGTTCCATGCTGGAAAGACACAAAAGCCAAAATTAAAGACTATATGTGTGATAATGACATTTATTTTCACGAACATTATATTAGAAAACAATTAATTGAAGTGTTTTAATATGAGAAAAGAGTATGTACGTAAGTCGAGGGCATTCGGTGTTAAGACTTCTACCATATCATTGCATATTTAATCCAATTGAGCATATATGGGACGAACTAAAATCTGTAAATCTTATCGAAAGTGAGGTATTAAAAATACCTGTATATATATTTTGTACTGATAGCGATTTCAATAGTGAGTAATGAGTAAACTGTACTAAATAAAACTATTTATATACTAGTAATACCATATTTTGGTTTCACCTGTTTCAATAACCTCCTAAATTTACGGTACTTAATCCCAAATTATATTAGTATACTAGTAGAAGTCAGTTGGTCAGTTTCTTATATATCTGAATGAATTTATCATACTTTGGTCGGGACGCCACAGCTAAAAACCTGATAATGAAAATCTATCCACATTCAAGATAGACTGCATGTAAACAAAAGTAGTTGTCTGTGCAATATGCTTTTAAATAAAGGTGGCCGGTTCTGATACAAGTTTTAACAAACTTTTAAAGGCATCGCACATATACTTCAGTTTACATGCAGTCTATCTTGAATTTGAATAGACTTTAGGTCTAGATCATGCGCCAACTTTTATGAAGAATTTTTTTTTTGAGAATTTACAAATAAAAAAGTTTTCGATAACAATCAACATTTTCGGACCACACTGAATATTTCAGAACATAAATAATAACTGTAATAAACGTTTGATCTACTACCAATCAAAGCAAAACTATTATTACATATCAACCTTATTTTTCATATATAACAAACTCCTTTCCCGTCGGAACAAACTTTACTTTGGTTTTATTCCATCTAGGCTTTTTTATATTCTTTTTTCTTCTCTTACTTTTAAACTAGTTTTCATTGACTCACGGGCTTTATCTTTTAAATAACGCAGCTCACGTCTATTAAATGGAGATTGAACCCTTTCAGTAATTATTACCGTTTATAGCTTGTAAAGCGATGAAAAGATTAATAATGAAAGATATCCTGAAGACGTAACGGCTAGTTCTCGCATTGTGCCGATTGTTGGACTTTATAAAATGGACAGTTGTTGGACCTAATTTCGGCTCCTTTTTAGTTATTTCGGGTCTTTTGAATCATTAGTGTAGAATCTGAAAACGCATCGCTTATGCATTATTTATATATTATTTATGTTGAATATTTAAAAGCTTAAATTATATTAGATATATTAATTTATATAATTTTCATATAAGTCACCTTTATAAATAATTTTTGAAACTGGTCAAGGTTGCTTTATAGTCCAATATGGCGAACAAATATTATTATTGGTGGTCCGATTCTACTGAAAATCGGTACCTAGGAGTATTTAAGAGCGCAAACTATAAACTTTTAGTCGACATTTGAAAATTCAAAATGTCGGCGACAACATTGTTGACGCATTTTGTCATTTGAGAAAATTCGACTGAAAGTCGGTCCCTGGGGGTGTTTACGAGTGAAGAATATACATTTTTAAATAAAATTTCATAATTTAAAATAGCGCCGCTAAGAAGGCGGATGAAGTTTGTAGTTTGTGCCGATTAGACTGAAAATCGGTACCCAGTAGTATTTTAGAAAAGAAGTTATGCATTCTTAGTCAACATTTAAAATGTTAACGCCAACATAACTAACATATTTTGACATTTTGTTTCATGTTGAATTCGTACTAAAATTTTTGCCAGTTTTTCTATATCATATCTAATTTTTGTGCAAAAATTGTCAATTGAATAAAAGGATTTTTTACGTCCATCTTTTAAATAGTTTATTTGGCCGCCATTTAATTCCGCTATCTAGAATTCGTCACAATTTTTACCAGTTTATCTCTATATTACATTTAATCGACGATCTCGATTTCGCTTTTGTTAGTACTTATCAGGCCACTATACACTAGTAAAGCACCTGAAACACTATCCAAAAATAAAAGGTTAAAAATAAATGATATACCTAGCCTATAAAAGCCATCCATGCAAAAAAGATTGGAAGAAATAGCACCTGAAAAAAAGAAGGTGGAGATAAAAAGGTCAGCGTTAAATGAATATATTGGAATAATATATTGCCAGCTCGTCATAGTTAGAAGTTGATTATTACAGTCAGTCTCAACTCCACGATCCCACTTCGCCTTCTCATCTACAACGATCCTTTTTTCATCTCTCAATAGTTCTAACCATATGCCAATTCTATCTCCAAATTTGGCTCATAATCATCAAGAACTTCAACCTTAGTACAATCATCAAACAACATACATTAATCTCCTACTCCACAATCCCGTAGCTTATACTTATCTGTTACTAAAACACCACCACCTGATAATGCCTGCGACGATAATAAACCTAGTCTCTGATGCTAAAGTGAATTCCATTTGATTTTTTCTCTTTTTCATATAGTCGCTTTTCCAAAAAGATCTTTTTTTTCTCGAAACTTTTAAATAAATACTAATTCCTCAAATTCGGCATCCGAATCTGATTCGGAACTTAAGTCCAAATATGGCGCCATATTTTCTAACCGCAGATTACAAAACAAGATACAAAACAACTTTCAAATATGCACTCTCACTACATCGCAGGTAGTTTTTTTTGCACTAGTGAAAAAAAGTAGGTATATCAGTATTCATAGATTATCATGGTCCATATTTAAGTAAAGTAAGAGCAGTTTTCCCAATCTGAAAAGTTGAATTCTCCATAGTTTTAAACTGGTTTTTCATAATTTGTGCCAGAACAATGGAACCATGTGTTTTAACATCATCAGGTAGATGTAATCGTGACCTTTACAATTCAACACATCACAAACAACATAATAAAACATATTACTAAGAATCATTTGTTCTGGTTCTTAAATGGGATGGCAATTTTAATATTCCTCCACTAATTTTCTGTCAGAGTTCAGATCATAAAAACAGTCAATGACCAGTTTTTAATTGTAAAAAAGGATATCGATATAAGTTTATTGCTTTAACTTTAATGAAAGGGATATAAAAGTTATTAGCATATTCTAAAGTTCTGCCAAGTTTAGGAATTTAATATTAGTTCGAAAACAAGATTCCTATTTGAAAGTTGAATCTTAAGTATCTCATCCAATATGTCCATATTAGGATTATACACAAGTTATATCCATAAATTGGGTTTTAAAAAACTTCTCGAACTGTTTAAAACTTTAAAAAGTTTATCACGCGTTGTTGCAAATATTTTTACTATTAAAGGCTAATGATAAAAGTAACTAAAAAAGTTTAAGGTTATATTAAAATATTTTAAAGGAAGGCAGTAAATATTGCCGTATAGATATATATATATATATATATATATATATATATATATATATATATATATATATATATATATATGCTAGTGAAATTTGGAGTAATTGCATCCGTACAAGATGTTGTTGTTAAACTTTTGTCTTTAATCATATAAAAAGCTCACGCTTTTTAAATAAAAAGTTATAATTGCAGGTCTTGAATTCCTTCTCGATGACAGTTAGACATAACTGCATGTTATACCACTTACAAATAACGAATCTATTAAAGTAAGAAATTATTGCACCTGTTCGCATGAAAATACAGTTTTATCTGCAAACATTTTAAAGGACGTTGATCATCATAATAAAATGAGTTTCTTTGCTTTAAACTTTAAAAGTTTTGACTAGGGTCACGGGTATAAAGAAAAGGTAATTAAATTCCATTCTAGTCTCATTTACTAATCTTTATTATTGTGTGTTCTTTTACTCAAATGTCCCCGAAACTGGGACACGAATTACGAACAGTTATGAGTCTAATGACTTATAGGTCATTTTAGTGATAAATTATTAGATCTTATAATTAAATCTAAAACCTACAAGTTTTCTGCACGATGTGATAGTGCATTCTGTAAAAGCATATCACTTTATTGTATTGCTTTCTAACTAGTTCTATTTTTGTACTGTGTGCTTGTTGAACTCTCAATTCAGGAAATTGTTGAGAAATGTTTTTCTTGCTACTGTGCTAGGTGCCGCTGATCATAGTTTTAAATAGAGTAGGTCTCAACGTCAGCATTTAATAATTTTAAAGAGGGCATCAATGGGTTTGCGTAATTGAAAAAATATAGCTTCTTTCTCATTAAGTAAAATAATATAGCTATATTTTTAAGGTGATCAACCTTCTATTGCCGGAGGGCCTGCCGAAATTATGCTCTTACAGAATGCATTTTCACATCGTGCTAAAACTTTTTAGGTTGACTTTTGATATATAAAACTTAATAATTTATCATTAAAATGTCACTAGACTAGGGGAAGTTATTCAAAAATTCCCGGGTCAAAAATATTTCCTCTAAATCAGCAATGCCAGCAAGGAGAATAAGCAAGATTGCATGCATAAAATAAATAACAATAAAAGTTATTTTCAAAATAATAATAAAATTTTCCTTAAATTCTTCGTTGGGTCCAACATAATATATTTAAGAAACTGAAATCAATGTTTTATAAATATCTCTCATTTACTAATTCGAGCTTTCGCTTCCGGACAGACTCACTTCTACCGAATTTTAGCATAAAAAATGAAAAAAAACGGTCTCGTCTATAAAATAACATAAAATAGGAAAACATGCTTTGTTTACATGTCTTCGATCATTGTTAATTGCAAAATAATTCATCAAGTATGTAAATGTCATTTTTGTTCTTGCGCCTGCGCTCTTTGGCCAACTTCAGTCACTTTTCTGATAAATGGCTCCATTAACTATTTTTATCAGGTGTTTATGACATACAAGCTATATTACTTCTCATAAATATATGCATGTTCTATTGTAATGTTGATGGGATCACTGGTGGATTTGTTTTCCTAATATGCATCTCGGTTTTAAATATACTATGGACAATTGCTTAAATTTAAGTATAAAATGAACAAAATAAAATCCAAATAAAAAAAATTAAAACAAGCTTTTATTTGTAAATTATTTAACTAAAAAATTAAAAAAATATGTAGCGTATGAAGTTAAATAGTAAAGCTATGGAAGAACCCTGCCCACACTAATCAAAGGCGGTAAGAGTATATACTTAATAAAACTTACATAAACAAAGAACTTATAAAAATTTGAATATTTTCTTAAAATTTTTGGCATTATATCTGTTTTATTATCTGTCTTAATATCTTCCTATTCATCTCTTTAAAATTATAATAGTTTAATTATTATTCCTGCTCACTCATCAGACTTTAGACACCATCTAGGTCCATAGTACTTGTCAAAACAAATCCAACGGGCTCAAACTCGACATTAATAGGGTTATAATACTTGTCAAGACGAACCCAAACACGACGAGGTTAAGTTGTGTAGTTGAGGAGTGCCTTTCGGCCCCATCATCACACCAGCTCCATGGTACCATATTAATGCATTGTCACCGAAGTTACATAGGTAGGTATGCCACATTTTAGCTTAATCGCATATCAGCAAGTGCTTGAATATTTGTTACAAATGTTGAACATACGAAGGAAGCAAGTTAAATAAAAGCTTGTAAAACATATTAGCACTGACATCAGAACATTCAAATTCTGTTTTTGATAATATTTAGTTGGTAGAGCACTCTTTCTGCAGAAATTTAATTATTATACAACAGTCTATGTACAGGGTGTCTATTTATATTTTACGCTCCCCTACACTGCTTTTTTAGAGATATAAACATACTTTAAATTTAAAAGTTGTAGGTTTTTGCCAGAACCGCTAGCATTTTTTATCAAACTAAACAAATGAAAAAACGCATGTCTGTTAAAAAAATACAAACTTTTGTTTTTATTTCTGTATGTAATGTAAAAATGTTTTTGTGTGTAAGAAACCTTGGAGGGTGGGGTTCTTCTGTAAGTTTACTATTTAACTTCATACGATAAATATTATTTTTTACTTTTAGTGCAATATTTTATAAATAAAACCTTGTTTTTGGAACGATTTTTTACGCTTATTTTATTATATTTTAGTCATTTTATACTTGAACTCAAGCAAATGTCTACAGCATATTTAAAACCCAGATATATATTAGGATAACAAATTCGCTAGTGGTTCAGTGAACATTACAATAGAACATGTCACATTGGGGGCATGTTACCAAACATTTTACGTCCGCTTGACCTATAGAAAGCAGCTATTAAATCGATCGCGTTTATTGTTCATGCACCGATCAACAACAACGCGCACATGTAAATATAACATAATTATTAATATTATTCCTTAAATATTTTCAAATCGAGTGATTTTAATTTTGGCAGACTCTACGGCAGTAAAAGGTTTATCATCTTCAAAACCTAGTAAAATTGACTCAATTAGAAAGAAGTAAGCTATGCTATATTTTTCAATTACGCAAGCTTTGCACGCACTCGTTAAAATAGAATACTAAACGCTGACCCTCTTTATTTAAAACCATGACCTGCAGCACCTAGCATAGTAGTACGCAAGGAAACTTTCTTAACAATTTTCTAGATAGAAAGATCAGCAAGCACAGAGTACAAAAATAGAACTAGTTGTTAGAAAGCAATGCAGTAAAGTGATATGCTCACGGGTCTTGCAGACAGCACTATCTAAGCATGCGGAAACTTCATAGATTGACTGTTAAATTATAAGTACATTTTATTTTTTGTTTGTAATAATTGTAAATAAAAGTGTTATTATTAAATAAATGTAAAATATGTTTGTTTTTGTTTCAATAAATTCGGCATTTATTCAAACAAAAAATGTATTTATTATTAATAACCATTTACATATTTAACCTTTTACAACAATTTGCTTAAAGAAACAAACAAAAAGTTATTTTGCTACAAGAAATGCCGTATTTTACCCATGTAAAAGCAAATCAGGTCCGTATTAGGGACACAAAATCTGATGGTGGATATTTGTGTATCGAAACGTCAGGAATCATATTTCACTTGGATAACATTTTAAAGGGAATTAAAAGTTCTTTTAGAATATTAAATAAAAAACCCAGGTCTGCATTTAAGAAAATTATGTCGATAGTGGTAAACCGAAAACGAAACGTCAAAAATAAAATCTGAAAAGAGCATGTTGTATAAATCCGAAAAAAGTATCATGCTTTCAAATTTAAATTGTGTCTCGAGAATCAATAGTTCTTGAAATATTCAACTAAATTAATTTAGATGTTTTTCGCAAATCGCCCTGTATCTCAAAAACAGGAAATCAGGAATTTGGCAACACGGTAAAAAGATTTTGAATGGGCATCAAAAACTGCAACTTTTGTCTAATTTAACCGACCTTGTAGCACTTACCGTTTCAGAGATAGCAACAGTCGTATCACTTAAAACGGACACCCTGCATATATATATATATATATATATATATATATATATATATATATATATATATATATATATATATATATATATATTGAGTAACATTTGGTCGTCGTGTTATAGGTATGTAATATTTTCATTTAGAATATGAACCTACTTAGATTCACCTAGTCAACAATTTGTTTATTTTACGCTTTCTTTACGACAATAACAATTCGTACATTTGATGTAACTGATTGTAATAAAACTGTAAAAAACAGTATTTACAAAATGATCGATTTACAGAGCCATTTTTCGCCTCTGTCGCATGTTTACTAAATTTAATTTTGTCAAAAAAGACACTGTAACCTACCACTTTCTCTAGCCTATATGCCATTATATACCAAACACTCCTTGGAGGTAGGATATTTTATGGTGCATATACAGGTTGTAGATCCATGAATACTTACCTGAAAAAAAAAGAAATATACATTAATATGAATACAAAAACATGACGGTGGAATACAAAGTAAAAAAGAGATTTTTGACGGAGATCTCAAAAACCTCTTTTTATACTATTCGCATGAATATTTAAATCTATTAGGGTAAATACTACTACGAAAAAAATTCTTTTATTATTGTGTTAATTTACAAAATATCAAATAAACATATTTTCTCTACACCGTGCCTGTAAGTATAGGTATGGCCAACTCTTCGCAGTGTGTCGGAGATGTTAAAATATCCAAATAACCCTAATAGTTCATATAAAGAAATTTCCTAAGGGACCTCTTGACGGAGATAGAGGGCTTGAAGGGCTTCAAGTACCTTTTCTACTCTAACTTTTAAACCGAGTTGTATATTTTAATTAGATTTTAATATTTTATATACAAGAGATAAGTAAGGAATGGACTTGTCATCGCACTCATTGTCTCAACATTTTGACAGGTGTTATTCTACAGAACCGAAAATTTACTTTTTAAATAATTTTGAAAATAATTTCTCTTTAAAAATGTACGCTACATTTGCTTCGAAATGAATGTCAAAATAAACCATTTTTGAGAAAAATCGAATTCTTCATTGTAGATTTTGACAACTTAATAAATAAAAATAATTATACGGCGCCTTATACTCCAAATATGGACTTTCCCCCCTTTAAAAACCGAACACAGTTTTCCTGCGTCGTTTCGAATTTGACTGCAATAATTAGTTAACCTTTGAAGTAACTCTTCCCTGGCGTTTACAAGCATTAAATAAACAAGTTATTTGAGAGGACTCAAAAAATCTAATGAATTTAGATCAGGAGCCATTTGTGACCATAGAACAAGTCCGCTGCGACCTATCCAATCATTGCCAAAAGTATCTTATAAATAAGGACGCACTACAATATGGAGAAACTCTATTTTGCAAAAGTGTACATTTTCTAATAAAGTATTAACTTTTTGTTGCAATAGTTGTTAACACAAAGCACCACTGAATCTTTGTTTTAATTAAAACTAAAGGCAAACCAGATAATGTATTGTTGTCCTGGTAAAAGTAACAAAACCTCGTGTTATTATTGCAGTATTAATTATTTAAATACATTGAAATATTCTTAAAAATTGTTCATTTTTCGAAACCATGGTATTCTAAATCCATCTGATACTCTGATATACTTAGTATTATTTTCGAACAAATGTAGAGTGCATTGTTTCAAAAAGAATAACCAGAGTATATAAGTTTTTAGCCCTGTAAAAGGACACCTGTCAAAATTTTGGCTTAGCAAGTGTAGTGCAAGTCCGTTCCTGACTTCCCTGGTAATTTAAAACATCCATTCTCATATTATTTAATGAATCTTTATGACCTTGATAAAATATTAAAAATTAATGTTCAGACGCTAGAGCCGAAAAGGTACATACATCACCAGGTACGCCTTTGGGGAATAGTATATCCGTCAAGTGGTACCTCGGGAATTTAATTTATATAAAACACTAGGGTTGTTTTGAGATACTGTACACTTTATGAGGAGTTGGTCATATATTTAACGGACAGCTTCTATAAATACATCAATAGATATATTTCAAATTTACGATTGAATTAATGACAGTTAAAATCAAAATTTCAGTCTTTTCACGAAGAAAATGCATCACAGAAAATTATTAACAATGTAATAAATGCAGTCGGGTGTGATGGAAAAAATAAAGAAATTACGTAGGTGCTTTATATGAGTTTGTTAGTTAACTGAGAAACTCGTTATGGCATTAAAAATAAATTCTACTTTTACTGCTTTGTAATGTATTCACCTTAAAGGCGTTATTCAATTGCCATTTAAGAATACTAATCAACTTGGCTCTGATTACGAAACCTTTTTTCTAATAATTTTAAATAGTAATAAAGCCAATGGATTTTAACCTTAAATAAGTAATTGCCCGGCACTGAATATGTTGCTTTCTGTATTAATAGCATATGAATAGTTTTTTTTGAGGCTGGCAAAATTTAAATATTATCTTCCCCGACAAAAACGTCTAGTTATGCAATCCAACCACCTGTCAGAATGTGGATTCTATAGACCTTTCTAAATTCTAATTTCATCACTTTGTATCAAATAGACACTTATGTCATTCGGGTAAAAAAATGGCAAATCCTGAAAATTAAATGATTAATACAATAGAACCTAACATCGTAAGTTAAATAAAATTTGTATGTAACAAAATGAAACAGACTTTAAAAAATAGTAAAAAATAACATTTTATTCCATCCTGAAAATTTCACTTTTTGAAGTCTGATCTATATTACTAGGTATATCACAAAAAAGAAAAAGAAAGGTAAATCGACGTTTTAATGCCTTCTCATACCTCAAATAAAGTCTATTAGAGTTTCCATAGTTTTGAAGCACAGACTTCAAAAAGTAAAATTTTCAAGGTGGAATAAAATGTTATTTTGCATTTTATTACTTCCCTCGTAAACGGGAAGTAATGTAATCGTGAAAAAACTACCTTCCGGGATTTTTTCAGATCTTTACGTTGCAGGGTTCCTAGCATGTTTTCCCAATTCCGCCGATCTGTCTGTCTGTCCGTCGCGGCATAGCTATAAAACTGCATACCCGATTGATCTCAGATTTTGGTCAAAATTTAAGACTCATATGGGGAGGACTTGGTAACAATAGTGTTTATAATCGTGAAAAAATCACCTCAGGTTTTACATATTATCACATTTTAGCGTCTAGGTGCCAAAAATAGGTTTTATCAACCCCTTCGTTGGTTTGTCTGCCTGTCTGACAGTAAACTACAGACTCGATTGATTTCAAATTTTGTTTAAAAATTAAGGGTCATATGGGGAGGACCTGGTAATATTTTCGTGAAAATTCAATATTGCAAAACAAAATGACGGCCTAGTGAAATGTTAAAAAAAACTATTACTGAAAAACTACTTATCTAATTTCAATTCATTACATTTCATTACAAAATCAAGTGTTACAGAGGAATGAATGGGTAATATTTTGGTATCAATCCGCTTTAGCAAGACAAAATGGCGGCCTTAAATATTAGCCTGAAAAAAATACTTTTAGATTAATTTCAAATTTAATTGTGATATAACTGTTACGAATTCAACATGGCGCCCAATAACAATGTTTTAAAAAACAGTATGTGTTACTAAATGACTATGTGCTGAACTAAACTGAATCATATTTCATTATTCCTGATAAAAGGAAAAATTCATAATGCGGGAATTTCCGGGTAAAGGAAATTTACCGTTTTTATTATTCAAATTCTAATTTCCCTATTCTAACTTTTCTTTACAAGACGTTAAAATATAATAAACAAGAATTGGGGTCCATTGCATATTAAATTTTGCAAGAATCACAATATTTACCTTTAGGAATTTAGGAATAGTGAAGTGTGAATAAATTTAGTTCTGCACATAGTCATCTAGTAACACGTACTATATTGCCTTTTCTTTAAGCATTTTTATTAGGCGCCATTTTGGATTCATATATTCGAGTTCTAGATGTCGAAATAGCATTAATGACCATTGCGCCATTTGAGGACTCAGAAGATGAGAACTTTTTAAGTGATGATGATATTTTTTAGTCTATAATATTAAAACGTTTCTGAAGTATTATATTAGTCTTTGAAGTGTATAAATCATAAATTGCATTATGAATATCCATTTTTGCATTGTAACTTAAGTCTTTTGCCTTTGGATTTTTTCGTGTACATTTCTTAATATTCTTCGGAAGTAAATTATTTTTTTTTTTTCATGCACAAGTTTCTGTACATTCCTTATACCGATTCTCAGAGCTTTTGCTACTGACCCCTGGATATTAGCCAGTCAATTTTAATTTAAAATTTTTTTTATTAGATTTGACACCATTTTTTTGCTTACTTTTTTAGTACATTTGTAATTTTCTAGGCAATAAATAAATAATTATAAAATACTTGTTCCAATTTTAAAGCGTGTTTAAAATAAGTAAATTTTTTTATTAATTATAAGACAAAACTTGATATATAAAAATCGGTAAAATCGCCTTTACCAGAAACTCGGGGCTAACGAAAATACAGGCTATATATATATATATATATATATATATATATATATTTATATATACTATATATATATATATATATATATATATATATATATATATATATATATATATATATATATATATATATATATATATATATATATATATATATATATATATATATATATATATATATATATATATATATATATATATATATATATATATATATATATATATATATATATATATATATATATATATATATATATATATATATATATATATGTATATATATATATATATATATATTTATGTATATATATATATATATATATATATATATATATATATATATATATATATATATATATATATATGTACATATATAGCCCGTATTTTTCGCATGCATGGCCCTTAATTTTAGACTGAAATTTGAAGAAATCGGATAAGACATACCTACAGACTACAGACAGACGGAATTGAGAAAACATGTTTTCCGGCATCTAAGGACCCTTAAACGTAAAGATCTGAAAAAATCTTACGGGGGAAGTAATTATCTTGTGTTTTTAACAAAAGTGTATAACATAATAATAATTTTTTTTTTGTTATCACAATACAAAAAAAAAAGTTTTCTTTGCACAGGGGTGGCCCGCATTTAAATAAATGACACTGTATAAGTGGTTAGATTTTTAGGTCAAGCGGAGCTTATAATTTTTGGTGATTGATAAAAAAATCTCACTTTTATTAAGTGGCTGTATAAACAGAACATAACCTGATTGTTCCACTGATTCGAACCGCCTTCCGACTTTATTAAGGCGCTTGCCATTGTGTGAATTTTTGTTTTTGCCGACCAAAAAATAGCAAATACATATTTAGCGAATTTTCTTATTTAGTCCCTCGGCATTTAATATATAAAATAATATTAAGTGGCTATCTTAATATTGTTATTGCGTAATATAATAAAAAAATTATTTTCTTTCTCCCTGTATATTGGTAAATAGCCCATGGAGATTTAATAGCTCGATAAAAGAATCACACATTTTGGTATTCACTGTGTTTCCTGATTTGATTCATAATGTTGGTGACCTTTGAACCCGCACGATAGAACCGCATTCGACTATAGCAATATTTTACCAGTTTTTACATAGGACACACTTGAATTTTGAGTATCATTGAAAATAAATTGAATAAGTAATTTTTTTCAACTGATTTTTTAAAAATTTCCTTATACCGCCATTTTGATCTATCATGTTGAATTCGTACCATAATTTCATAAGTGTATTTCTATATCATATCTAATTTTTGTGTAAAATTTAAGGTTAATTGTATATCAAGGTTTTTCACGTTGATTTTTTAACATTTTCTTTAACCGCCATTTCGAATTGGTACCACAATTTTACCAGTTTATCTCTATACCCCACTGAATTCTTCCATAAAATTTGAAATTAATGTGATTAGTAGTTTTTCAGGCTGTTTTTTAAATATTGTATTAGGCCGTCATTTTCTTTTGCTATCTTACATTCGTACCAAAATATTACCAGGTCATTCCTAAATAACTCTTGGTTTTTGTGCAAAATTTAAGGTAAATTGGATAACAAATTTTTTAGTAATAATTTTTTTAACATTTCACTAGGCAGCTATTTTGTTCCACCATAATGAATTTTTACAAAATGTTACCAAGTGATCCCCACATCACTCCTAATTTTCGATCAAAATTTAATTTGTTGTTAATTGGGTAAGTAGTTTTTTACCTAAGTATGTCGCGAACTGACAGATATATCGACGGAATTGAGAAAATGTGTCTTTTGGCTTCTAGGGGCCCTAAAACGTGAAAATCTATAAAATCTTGGAAGGGTTAGTTTTCACAATTACAAACATCTAGAATTCATACTACAATTTTGCAGTTGAGGTCTATATCACACTTAATTCTTGCACAAAATTTTAAATCAATCTAATATGTAGTTTTATTCAGGCTGATTTTTTAAATATTTTACCAGTTTATTTCTAGGTAATACTACTTTTGGTGCAAAATTTAACGTAAATTGGACAAACAGTTTTTTATTTTTCAACAATTCATTAAACCGCCATTTTGTTTCGCCATATTGGATTTTTACCAAAATGTTACCATTTCTTTCTCAAAGAGATTTTTTACCAAAATTTGAAGTCAATCGGATAAGTAATTTTTTAGCTATACCGTGAAAAGACCGACAGACAGACAGCCAGTCAGACACACAAACTGACGGAATTAAGAAAACGTTAAAGAAATGTTTTTCGGCATCTAGGGACCCTGAAACCAGGAGATCTAAAAAAACCTCGGAGGGCGATTTTTTTTACGATTACAAAAAAATGCGTGTTATTATGAATTCATCACGGCATTGTGTGTTATTATGAAAATCATAGTAAGATCCCAATACGGGTGCTAGATATGTAATAATGACACCATCGTATTAAGTCAATTAATCAACGACGGTGTCATTATCGCGCATGTAGCACCCTCATTTGGGTGCAGTGGCGCAACTAGACATCGACTTTTGAGGGGGCTCAAGCTCTAAAACTTAAAAGATAATATTGATTTGAGGATAAAACCAATTTTAAAGAAACAATGATTTTTTGTGCATGATATTTTTTCCAAGTCAACAAAGCCATGGAAATTTTCATGTTAGGTTTATTTTAATCTTAACACTACAACGTATACAAAAAAATGAAATAAATATGCCATATTTCGCCGTTTTTCAAAATACTACCTCTTTTTCATTTTAAGTATGTATAATACGAAAAAAAGGTAAGAGTCTGCGCCAATGAGTTCAGCATTTTTTTAGTGTTACATTTACTTCAACTATATCTATTTTCAATTTGACTGTAATCGATTAGCGTTCTCAAAATATAAAATATGTATGCTTTTGAACCCTTAAAAAACTGAATATCTACGACTATGCCATTCTAAATCATAATGGTTGAGACACAATCTATTTATGGTACAAGTTTGAAATGAATCAAAATTTTACCAGTTCACCCAGTTTTATTAATATTTTTGTTTACATTTTATTTGTCCGCATTTTTTGTCCGGCTATGATTTAATTAATATCTATGGCGATATATATATATATATATATATATATATATATATATATATATATATATATATATATATATATATATATATATATATATATATATATATATATATATATATATATATATATATATATATATATATATATATATATATATATATTCTTCGGATAAATTACGAGTTACATAGAATGATGAAACCCGTATATAAACATTTTAAGGAGTTCAAAAGTTAGCACTTCTCCTGTATAAGATAATATACAGGATAAGTCTGGCAAGCGAGACCGCCCCCTTTATTTCTATGATAGCTGAGAATAGAAAAAAAAACATTATATAAAGTATTTTTAATATTCAGCGAACTTTATTTTGTGAGGAGCGTTCACTATACAGAGTAGTTCAAAAAAGTTTACATTTTTAAATGTAACCCTGTATTTTTTATTTTATTTTTGTATTCAGCTTGCAATTCTGGATATTTTTTTTACATGCTATTATCGTAAATTCAATAGTTTTGTCCAAAATGATGATTGAAACATTTTTTTATAGCTTTCTTGCCTTGTGCACTCAAGCGGGGTTTTAGGGGGCAACCCTCCTTGAAAAATAATCAAAGACGTTTACAATTGTGTATCGAACAAAATGGAAACACGTTCCAGCATTTTAGAGTTTAACATTTTGTAATATCCCAAACTTCATCCACTGGTTTTATCACGTTTAATTGTTTTAATAGTTTTTACGTTTTCTAACATTAACTAATTGGTACTTCCTTGATTATTTGTTTAGTTATTAATAAATAAAAAGTTAAAATCGAAATATTGTTGTTTGCAAATAGATATTAACTGGTGCAATTTGGTATTGGCTTCAGCTGGTAGTTGCTTCACAATCGTAGAGGGAAACTAAAATTTTTTTTTCAAATATCATTTTGGCGAAAACTATTAAATTTTCGATCATAGCATGTTATGCAAAAGACATCCAGAATTGCAAGCTGAATTCAAAACTGAAATAAAAATACAGGGTTACATTTAAAAATGCAAATTTAGACACGCCCAACTTTTTTGAACTACTCTATATAGTGAACGCTCATCATAAAATAAAGTTCGCTGAATATTAAAAATATTTTATATAAAGTTTTTTTTCTATTATCAGCTATCACAGATATAAAGGGGGAGGGGTCTGGCTTGCCAGACTTACCCTGTACGTATACTGGACGAACATTATTTTGATACAAGCAATTAAATAACGTTTCGGAATTTTTTTGGAATATTATTTTTATTTTAAAAACGTATAGTCGACAAAAATTAAGTATCTATGTCAATGACTTCCATTATTTTTCAATGTTAGAACATTTACCCCACCTATATTAGTTTTCAATTTGACTATTATCGGTTTTGCGTCCTCAAAACATGATCACCAATGGTCTGGCGGGGGGGCTAATTTCGAGGTTGGGGGGGCTAAGCTCCCCCTAGCCCCCCTAGTTGCGCCACTGTTTGGGTGTTACTATAACCTTCATAGTAACACTCAGTGCTATTATGAAATAAAAACACGCATTTTTTAAGAAAATTAGAATCGTCCATATTAATATTCTTTTTCGCTAAAACCCAACGTATAGCATAAAATAGAATGGCAACAATAAAGCTGACAAAGTTAAAATTGCAACAATCAACAAGCGAGATTACCATGAGATCGAGTAATATCGACACTTGGTAATGTTGAATTTTAATTTATGAAAACATTTCTAGTATGTAAGGATAGTTTAAATTTTTGAATGATATGAACTTTGTTAATTGAACTTGTGTGACTAAAGTCACACGCGCTTCTTTATAGTGTTCTTATCGAACTAGTATCATTAATATCTATAATATATATTAACCGAAATATCCTGTTGGGAAAATTGATCGTCTCACCCCACAGACTAGGGATGTACTTTAGAGTGCCCAATTACTGTTTTGGTTAATTACAATTCATATACCAAGTTTCAAGCCAATATATTAAAACATTTCAAAGTTATCACAGAATTTTTTTGCAGAATAAAAATAAAAATTAGCGATTTTTCAATTCAATATGTTTGGTACATACATAAATAATTGGTAAATTTCCTTTACCTGGAACGTCCCTCGTTATGCATTTTTCTCTTTATTACGGATAGTGAAGTGTGACGAAATTTAGTTCCGCACAGAGTCATTCAGTAATACATATATTCTGTCATTTCAAAAATTGTTATTCGGCTCCATTTTGATATTGGGATTCCGACCAATATTTCACCAATTTCTACCTATGCCGCACTTGATTTTTGGGTATAATTTAAAATAAACTGCATATGTAGTTTTTATATTGATTTTCTAAAATCGCCATTTTGTTCAGTCATGTTGAATTCGTACCAGTTTAGCCCTATATCACAATTAAATTTCTGCAAAATCTGAAGTCAATTAAATACGACGTTTTTTTTTTAGTGGGTTTTTTAAACATTTTAGTTGTTCGCCATTTGAATTGACATCATAATTTTGCCAGCTCATTTCTATATCACACTTAACTCTCGCGGAAAATTTGAAATCAATCATATAAGTAATTTTTTCAGGTAAATATTTTATTAAGCCGCCATTTTGCTTGGCTATCTTGGATTCGCACCAAAATTTTAATAGTTTATTCTTAAGTAATACTTGATTTTTGTGCAAAATTTAAGTGAAATTGGAAAAGTAGTTTTTCAGTAATAATTTTTTTACAATTTCACTAGGCCGCCATTTTGTTTTGCCATATTGGATTTTTACCAAAATATTATCAAGTTATGACGCTTAATTATTGACCAAAATTTGAAGTCAATCGTGTAAGTAGTTTTTTAGCTATGCCGCGAACAGACAGACCCATATACAGGCATCTAGGGATGATTTCTTCACTATTTCAATACTTGCCTTTTACGAGGGAATCAAAACAATTATTTTAGAGATGAAATTATATAGAAAGTTTTCTTGAGTTGCAATAATAGCAATTACATTCTCTATACCACAAATACAAGTCACGATTTCATCTGAAAGAATTAAATGAAATTAAAGTATCGTTTTGGATCTGCGATTAGAAAACATTAATTTAACCAAACATGTTTAAATTTTCTTTAATATTTTCTTATATAATAAAAACAATACTAATAAAAGTAAATTGTGAACTATGTATACTACAAATATTATGCCTATAGAACTGATTTTAAGAATAAAAATAGCAGAGCCAGAGCGAGGTATTGCTGGAGAGGGTGCAAAAATAATTTTGTTATACCGAAAAAGTGGCGACTTAAAAAAGGTCCTCTCTTTTGTACTTCGATAACAGCAAGCAGCATCATAAACGGATGACTAAAAATAAACATGTCTATGCAATTTTTTATCCATGATGCCTCGCGCCGGCCCTCAAAAATAGGACACTTAAAAATTGTAATCAGGTAAAAAATATAAAAAACAAATATATTTTATTTATTTCGCATTTAAAATTTCAAGCACGTAACATAAAGTTCATAAAAATTACTCCAGGCGGTGCCGCGGTGATACAAAAATTTATGTGAGAAAAAAACATTAAAAATTCGACCATCTCCCACGAAAGCGCGACCCCCGAAATATGCAAATTAGATACAGTAAGTTGATTTTTGTGCAATAACCCGTTTTATTCTTGCCATACGATATATATGATAGTACGTAAAATAAAAGCTTATAAAATTATCTACAAAAAAGGTTCTATACACTGTTTTAACATCTATCGCCGTCTTTAAGACTGATACGCGTCGAGCATCAATCAGTCTGTGAATAAAAACTGTAATTCAGACATGCATCAGTCAGCTTAAAGTGGTTGCTACGGCGATAGTGCTAACGTTAGGTAAAAACTGTATAAAAACTTTTGTATAGAGAATTTTATAAGCTTTTATTTCTCGTACCACATAGTACGACAAATATAAAACGAGTTATTGCACAAAAACCAACTTATTGTACCTAATTTGCATATTTAGGGAATCGCGCATTCAAAACAACCTACCGCCTGGAGAATATTTCCGAATTAATTTTTTTATCGATTATTAGGACAATGCTAGAGATGTCTTATAGCCACCTACTATAGCGAGTCAATGCAACGTCGAATAATAGCCTGGCAAATACTGACATAAATCAAGGTTAATAAGAAATAATTGATTCTTAAGATTTACCAACCTTACCTTCAGATAATCATGATTATTGAACCACAAAAGTTTAATAAATATTTCGTTTTGCCATGATCTATTCACACTACCAGTACTGCAGCGTACGTTTTTATGCTTATCAGCAGTAAGTAACTTTCACTATAACAGATGTCTTCACGATCTAAAAGATCTTTAAATAGTTATTCAATAATTAATATTCTTTCAGAAGAGAAAAGCATAATTTCTCAAAGAACATCTGCTTTGGTTTATGATTTTTGTTAGCCCATTTAATATATATTTAAATGATTAACGCTTCTCTACAATTATAAGAGATTTCCCATCGATAACAGTGCCAGTGTTAAATTGTTTCTAATTGGAGTTCTATTTTTTCATATTATGATTTTATTTTAATCACATGTATTATGTCAATTTAGTTGGATAAATACGTGATGAATATAGCTGAGTTTTAGCAAGTATATAATACAAGCTAATTTAATTAGTCGCTTAATTAGTCATGTACAAATTAGTTAGATCGTCCCCGTCAAGGACGTTATTCTTGACGTACCAAAATAAACTCATTTGTCTAGGTGCAAAAGCCGAAAGTCCTTTTTATAGTTTCAACCAAATATTGCTAAGTTTGAAAGGCAGAAAGAAGCTGAGGGCAGTATTTTCAATTAGCTAGCTTAACGAAATGGAGTGTGCATCGAAAACGTTTAATGGTTTGTTGAGTTGAGAACAAATAATTCTATAGATCTATTTGATGACTCGACACCACAATGTTTTGCGTAAAAGTTGTTCTAAGAATCTATTTACAAATTTAAAAAATTAAACAATAAAAAAGTTACTGCATATTTTCGAATACGCAAGAATTGCATTGTATCATACATTTTATAAAAATCTAAAATGCTCGAGTCCTGCCTAGCCTCATTAATTTTGTAACAAAACTGTCAAAAGCTTTATTAGTTTAACCGTTTTTGAAAGCCTTATAGTTGCTGAGAACTCAATATTTAAACAAAAATAAACAGTTTTTATATGGGAACTGTATTCAAAATTGCACGTAGCTTATATTGAAAAAAGGAAATACTGTTAAAGTAATAGTTCATGTGAAGCATTAATTACCTAAATTATTTGGTTGTTAAAAAAAACAGGGGTCTTTTTCTGCTTTGGGGAAGTGAATATAATTAAGAAATCATAGCTTAGACTGGTTTTACGAAAGCAGAACGCTAAATTCACTTAGAATATGAAGGAATAGATCAAGTAGATGCTTTTTTACAAAGGTATAGTCGACTTTACTCTAATAAAAAGTACCACGCATTATGAACTAATCAACAAAAACACTGATTTTCGTAAGGTTAATTTAGAAAAAATTAATATGGCATGGTCGGTTTCATAAACATAGAAGTTTCAAAAATTATATTGCCCCTGACCTAGCTATTAAAAAACATAAACCTATTTTTGGTTTCAAAATTTACAGAATCTTAATAAAAATTGGTTTAAAAGAAATAATATTTTAATTGATAGTAATTTTGTTTACAAAAACACTAAATATAAAAATAGCTATTCTTTCTCAGTTTACTTCTCAGATGAATCGTCATTTTCATTCAAATTAATAACTAGAGGCTCTAAGACGTCCAAAACTTTCTCCCGACAATTTTTCAAGGTTTCTGTGTGCGCTGCTAATTTTTTCCAATATTTTTCATGTATCTGGTCCAGCGCACATTGCCAAACCATTTCTACTTCACCGTTTTTTAAACCTTCTCCAACCTGTTTTTCGTACTGATGTTTTGCGCCT
This sequence comes from Kuschelorhynchus macadamiae, assembly GCA_030620095.1. Lineage (NCBI taxonomy): Eukaryota > Metazoa > Arthropoda > Insecta > Coleoptera > Curculionidae > Kuschelorhynchus > Kuschelorhynchus macadamiae. The sequence continues at coordinate 474,613 of JAUTXW010005173.1, forward strand.
GCCTATATGAACTCAATTACTGACAATGATATGGTGGCAAGCGCAAAATTTCGTGGCCATGCTGACATAATATTTGATCCGCCGCATATTTTTTTGGACGTTGTTGTCTTTTTGTTATTACCAGGAGCTCTGACTTCAGCATGTTCGGCAAAGGATTTAAGTATTATTTGGGGAGCCACTCAATAATTTAATTTTTTTTCCATGTAGACGTCAATTGCTTATTAACGACATAGGAATGGTACGAAGCATTATGTAAAACTGTGTGAAAAGTGTGCATTATTTAATCTACTAAATGGATTATTGGGATAGTACGATGGTTCCAAGCCAAAACCAAAATATTTGAAAATATTTTAAATTCTTCGCTTTTGTAGGTAAATACATACGTAAATATCTAAATATATACGCTTAGAAGCGCATCTTATTTCGGCCCATTCGTTCAATAGATTTTAGACCAATTAGGGTATACTAAATTGGGTATTAATCATTCTTCAGTCCATTTTTCAAATAAATCGCTGCTCATATTGGTGGTCCAAGTTTTTTGATTTTGATGAAACGATCAAACTTGCTCCTGGTATAAAACTAGCTGAAGACCCTGCATGTAAGATAATAAATCTTTTATCCGAATTACAACCCTTTTTCTTTTGACACTTTTCGGTGAATCATCTTGCCATGATTTTACTCCACCCCCTTTGAAAAAATCTACGTTTTGTCCAAAAACACCATATTTCTTAATTTTGAATTTTCAATTTCAATGTACTTTTTTTAAATATTCTACACGCTGACTAGGCTTTTCGCAAAGGTTTTTGTAACAGAAGATACCTTTCTAAATCGAAATTCCTTTTTACCACTTTGGACAATGAATTTTATCTAAAAAACCCTGTTGCTTCAAGACATCTTTTAAGGATTGCAAAGTGAAAAGTGATTTTTTTTGCATATATATAATAAATAACACTGCATATATATAATAAATAACACTGCGTACATTCATCTTCTGATTTTCACGTAAATCTTCAGTTTTGGGCTTCTTTCCTTTACGCTTTTCTATATTCTTTGGCTCTCTCTATATTTGCTTTTTTTTCGCGAATAATCTTTTCAAGAGAACTAATTCCTAGAACTTCTGATACTCTCTGCTCGACTTTTCTTGTAATATCATTTTCTCGATTAAAATAATTGATAAGATTTATCAGCATTTGACTGGGGGTGTAAAAACTCAGCAAAACCTTTTTTGACATTTATACTTTTTAAAAGAAGCTTTTTTAATTATTATCAAACTAACAATTATTTTGAGTGTCTTGTCGAAGTTAAATCTTAATCTTTTTGTTAGAGTAAAGTTGACTATACTACTGTTACAGGTGGTACAGCTTCAAAACTACGCTGATAAAAGTAAGACTTCTATCAGAAAGGATGCAGACTAGATTTTAATGGAGAATTTGAATATTTAAGAGAGGTTGCAAGCAACTTTTGTAAATTGTCCTTTTTCAACAACATTTTATATTGGGGTTGAGCCTCATTCTATAGCATGTCCAAAGACACTGAAAAGTTTAGTAAAATATCAACACATCAAAATATCATTAGAATTTTAGAAGCAAAACTAAACTTTTACCCTTAGCTTGAACCAATTGATTGATCGTTCTGAGAACAAAAAAGGAGATGACTTAACACTAAAAGAAACTCCTACAATGAGAATACATTTATTTTTTTATCTAAATCAAAGACGCAAACATGGAGAGTGAGCCGAAACAGCATGAGGGTGAGGTAATATTACCAACGTTAACACGCCATAAGAGAGCAATTTAACGATAAATCTGAGTTGCATTTTAAAAGTTTTTATACTACTAAAATTAGGGAAGCATAAAAAAGTGATGGATAATGTAATAATTACAATGAATTCAATCCGATGTTTCGCCTTCCATTGTACGAGGCATCTTCAGGGATTTTCACTCCACGAGATCTGAACATTGACTGAGCTCGAAGAGTTTCAGGCGGGCTGAACCAAGCAGCTGCAAGATTCCCAGGTTCTACGGTCTTCCGAAGATACACAAGAACAATGTACCATTTCGACCAATCGTCAGTGCAATAGACTCGCCCACATACAAACTAGCTAAATCCCTTTGAACATTTTTTAACCCATTTACTGGAAAAACAGTTTCTAATATCAAAAACTTTGCACATTTTGGTGGAAAAACTTAAGCCAATCCAATTGGATCCCGAAGATATTTTGGTCAGGGTCATCACTATACACAAATGTTCCCGTCAACGACTCAATTTTCATTATATCAGACATACTGGATCATAATCATCTTGATAAGAACAGAATTTAATAGACCTAGTGGAAGCTTGTCTTACATCTACTTATTTTCTTTTTCAGGGAAATTTTAATGAACAAACTTCAGACGCAGCCGTGGGATATCCTCTATCACATGTGATAGCGAATATCTTTATGGAAGCCTTTGAGGATATTGCTCTAGAATCCGCTCCACTAAAATCAAAACACTGGTTCAGATGATACTTTTGTTGTTTGACCTCATGAACAAGATATTCTCCTCGTATTTCTTGACCACTTTAATCAAGAACATCATAATATCAAGTTCACGATGGAAATTGAATCTAATGAAACGATTCCCTTTCTAGACGTATGTATTCAAAGAAAGAAAAATGGTACATTAGGACATTCTGTGTATAAACAACCAACGCATACAAATAGATACTTAAATGCAAATTACCATCACCATCCAGCACAAAAGAAATCGGTTAACTCATTATTTCGATTTCTGATCGAGATTCTCTAACATCGGAAACATCGAAACTGACCGAAGCTCTCAGAGGGAATGGCTATTGCACTGAAGATATTACGAGATATAAAGAGCCACCGTTAGGTAGTGTTTTTCTTCCCTATATACATGGTACTACAGACAAAATAAGACGATTGCTTCGGCGGTCCAACATTCGTACAATCTTCAATACACATAAGAAGATTGGACAACGCTTGCAATACCCAAAAGATATTGTACCTTTCCAAACGAAAGGAGTATATAAAATTCCTTGCTCATGTGGAGAAATGTATGTGCGAGAAACAGGACGCTCAATATCAACTAGACTTAAGGAGCATGATTGTTTTAAAAAGAAACAAATTATTCAATCTGCTGTAGCTGAACACCAGCTGAACACTGGTCATATTATAAATATAAAGGTTCTAGCATCGGTTCCATGACTTTATAAACGAAAAATTAGAGAACCTCTTGAAATATTTAAACATACAAAAAATTTCAATAAAGATACGGGTTACGGTCTACATCACACGTGGACACCGATCTTAACACAGGGTCACGGTTCGGCGAGCACAAGTCGGGTATAAAAGCCCAACTGAATACCCTTGAGCTCATTCAGCGTTCAGATCTCGTGAACTGAAGATCACTGAAGATGCCTCGTGCAATCGAAGGCAAAACGTCGGACAGTAATTCCAATTTGACATGGTCTAATCCCAAGAACCATGATTTCTTAAAGGATTTGAATTAATCGATTGTTCAGTGAGATCAATCTTTGAAAAGCAATTGACCGGGCATTCTGTAAAAATTTTAAAGAATAATAGGGAAGAAGAATGAAAATTAGAACAAAGCAAAAATTATCATATTGTGAAAGTGCCTTTAGCTGTGTAGATCTGAAAAGTTAAAATGGAATTGGCATTATCATTTATATTCTGATAAAAAGTAGCACAATGTCTTTAGCTTAGCTATGAGAAGCAGGCTATTTCTACTGAACTTTATTATTAATTGCCATAGAAGGAATTTATTTTTATCTTCAAAAAGTAACCGCCAACTATCAGAAACAAATGTCATTACAGTTTAATTCTAATGTAAATAAGTAAATAAATAAATAAATATTTAACTCGAACGTGTACTTAGGCAATTGACGTTAGATACTTATTTTATTTTGCTTTTATTGAATAATAGCCTTCTAGGGTAATTTATCAATTTAGGCAATATAAAGTTGGCAATTGTACTTTATACGGCCGCATTACTAAGTTTATGAACGTTTTACAACCAGAAAACCTTTCGAGTTTTATGACAAAATGCAACCCGCCTCTCACATTTAACATTATTAGGATGAATCTCGCTAATTAATGCCATCAGGGATGCTGTTAAAATTGTATGCCCAATTTTAATTAACTTCGATGTTGCATATTCATCTAAACTAAACATTTGTATCATCTAATTAAAGTTTGAAATAATTGAAGTCATATTGTATAGGATGTTACTAATAAGATAAAATAACTGTTTCTGTATTTCAATTATTTAAGTTCAAATTATTTAATATTAACCTCTAGTTCAACCATCGGTATTTTTTCTACTTTGGAAAAAAATTAAGTGAGGGTTTGCAAACCACTTAGGTTTATTAAATTTTAAAACCTGCAAAAACGAGACAGGTGTTTAATTCTACGTAGAATATACTAGGTGACAACGGAACTACTACCCAGGGTCGCATTTTAAAACGTTGCTAGATACAGGTTCGAAAGTTTGGTCGATGATTCGGTTGAGTAATATGCATATTTTAGGCAAAAAAAAATACAAATGACAATCACTTCCGGTTTCACCGGAAACGATTAAAATTTTGTTATGTTAAATGGCAACCCTGATATATTTTTACCTAATTAAATCTATGAGAAATTCTTTTTGTATGTGTCGTATACCTAAACTTAAAAGATTTCACTTATGGAGGTTTAAACTTTAAAGTTTAACCCATTTTAGACAAAATTTTTTACAAAAGCTGAACAAATAGATATGCTTCCCGTTTATTATGAGTGCTTGCAAAATAAAAGGTAGACTGAAACTACGTCTATTTTCCGTGTCTGGTACAATATTTGAAAACGGTTCCCCAAAATGAAAATGAAGAAAAATTCACTATTAGTGAAAATGCTAAAACAAACGTTCTGGCATATGTGAATGCTGATTCCACTATTTCTACAAGGCCAATTTAAAAAGAAATTGGAGTTAGCAGATAAATTGCTAGAAAAATTTAAAGAAACATAAGTATAAAATCTACAAATACCATATCCACCAACACTTGGGTGTTAACGACTTTGCTAGGCGAGTTCAATATGGCCTATAGTTTATAGAGAATTATAACCACAATATAATTTCGTTAGCACGATATTGTTTTCTTAAGAGTCCCGCTTCACGAATCTGGGAATGTTTAACAGAAACAATGTGAGATATTGGGCGAATGAAAATCAACATCTGTTCAGGGAAGGATCTTTTCAAGAACGCAAGGTGTTTTAGGGACGAGAATTGTGGGGCTAATATTTTTTAACGAGCTCCTTACATCACAAGTTTATTTGAACTTTTTGGAAACAACAGTTGACGATTTTATGAACAATTTACCTTTTGCTCAAAATTCCCAATATTTCATTCAACAGCTCATAATTTTAGGATTTTTGTGAATTATTTAAATGATAGGTTTGAAGACCAATAGGCCTGTGAGGTGGCCAGCCCGTTCCCCAGATTTAACGCCTCTAGATTTTTTCTTCTTATATCAAAGTAAAAGTCTATTTAACTCTTTCTGAAAATCTAGACTTTTAGGAAACCAAATTATTACAACTATTAATAATAATACTACACCGCAAAAAGAAAATATACTACGAAAAATTGAGTGAGACCTGTATTCAAAGAGGTGGTGTTTTTGAAAATCTTAATTATGATTAGGTTCGTTAGTTTTTTTTAGCTCTTTTATTATTAGTTATACCTATTAATCATGTGCCTACATATACCTACCTATGTAATGAAGTAAAATAACAAAATAAATTCTTAGAAAAGCACAGATTGAAATATAAATTGAATAATTTGTTTTCGCCTTAGCATACTTCTTTTCTTTTGGAAAATCCAAATGTATAAAAATAGGGTAAATTTTGAACAACTTGCCCAAACTTATAGGTAATAAATAAGTTACTTGTCCAAATTCAATTGTTTTTAAATACCATACCAACCTGTAACAGTGGCACGGCTAATATGATTATTCTAATAAAGCCAATAGGTATAACAAAAAAATATTATCCGTTATTTGAAAACGAAAAATGAGGATAAAAATGGATAGAGGATAAAAAAGTAGGGTAGTGAAAGTCTTATGGTTCTTAAGTTATACCGTTTTCACACAAAAATCAATGAAAATTGTAAAACCGTCGTTATCGAAAATATCTATCTTTGAAAATTATTAACTTAATAATAATTAAAATAATTTATTCTGCCATCCTAGAGTGCCTTGATTGTAGTATAGTAGATTAGTACAAATTGCATAGTTTATTTTGATCGTAGCGCACTTCGTTTTTTTGAAAAATTCAAATACATGTCAAAATAGGTTAAACTTTAGAGCTCCATAAGGCAAAATCTATTAAGTTTAGGTAAATGACTATGCATGTTACTCAACCCAGTCGTACAAATTTTTATTTAAAGCTCGTCTAAAATACGAGCCTAAGTAGTTGTTCTGTTGTCACCCGGTATATAAAAAATAGTAGTGCACAAAATATGATATAAAAATATACACAGGATTCATGTAAAAATAGAAACTTCCGATAGTCAGTTGTTCTTTTTGAAGACAGCAATAAAAAATGGTATTCCCACCTTTTGATATATCTCTTATCGTTTAATACTGTTTTATAAGTAGAAAAACTACGTTCTTCATCGACTGATGTAATAAAAACGTACTTCAAGCAAGACATTACTTCAAGAGACATCTCAAAATTATCAGTTATAATACCACAATAGCGAGTGCATCAAGAATTACCGATGATTATGCATAAAAGCATGTTGCCTAGAAATTGTATGTGTCTGTTTCCTGTCCTTCTTCGAAGACTCAGATTATTTTTGCTTGAAACGACAATAAAAACGAGTGCAGTTTCTTAAAAGTCAACATGCTGGAATGCTGAATTATCTAGGTAATTCTTAATGTACGTGTGATGTTCGATAGAATATTTCCCGAGAAATTATCACATAATAAATAAAAACTTGATTATGAAGAACAAATTAATTGTATTAATTCTTGTCAAAAATGCGTCGCTAACGGAGCAAAGTATCGTTAGTGACTATTGCTAAATGACAGTTGCTAGCATTTCCTACTATGCAGTTACCATTCTAATTCCTGAAAAATACACACTGGCTATAGGTCTTTTACATAGGATTTATTTCTCGGGATATGAGGTATATGTTAGACATTTTAAAATGCACAACTCGATAATACACTTCTCATGGTAAATAGCTTACATTTAAGTGAACGGTTAAACCCCACAAGATAAGGTCAGACTACTTGGACTGTAGTGATAATGTTCAAAGTTTGTTGAAAATATATCCACTATTTACCACTAAACGCCACCCAATATGCAGAACCATGGACATCTCATAATAAAATGGTAAAGAATAAATTCAGTTAAAATATTACGAACTAAAAGTGAATTCCTTTCATATTTGTTTAGTGACACTCTACTATTTCTCTACGTGTTCTAATTATTGTATTATTTTAACAATAAAAAAAAACACGTACTGTATAAAATTATGTCTCTCTTATAAATGCATTATCGATTATTCATGAATTTTTCATGGCTAGAATAAACTAGATTCTCAAATCAATAGTGGCCATTGTATGAAACTTGTAGTCAATGCAGGCTTTTGTTAATTGTACAATCAAATTTAAATATTTTCAGTTATATCGTACTGCATAACACATATTTTATATCTATGTTGTTTTCTTTAATTTAGCCCGTGTCATTATATATATTATATTAAAAGAAAACGGATTTTTTTGCGTTTCTTTTCTATGCATTTCAGTAATTGCAACCTGCAAGGTGGAATCACAAGAAATATGGTTAAGTTGGGGGTATATGACACAGAGATAACTAAAAGCTAATATAAGTAGAATTCTACTCCAACATAGCAAATTGAAATTTGTTCAAAAACAGAGAATTAATAGAATACAATATAATTCTGAGTCGAATAATGGAGTTTCCTAAAGTCCAAAACATATGAGAAATATTTAATGCTTGAAAAAAAAAACTATTTTATCTAATTGCTGGTCTATGTACTATATATCATCAAACGTTGCAGTAAAAATAAAAACGTTTTCTTCGATAAAAGGCGATTTAATAACAAGCTCAAGGAATCAAATTATTTTTTCTGTTTCAAAACAGTTTATTTTTTTGAAACAAGACTGTTTTTTTAATAAAAGATGACGATTTTTTATGGTTCACTGCCATATTTTATATTTTGCTGAACATCTGGCTGCTTCGCTAATGAGGTTTTTGTCGGTACTCACATAGACTTGTCCCATCGCAGATATCATGTGTTTATGTAAAGAAGCAGAATCAAAAATAAAGACACAAGAGAATAAAGGCACACCATGTTTGTTGAATAAATGTCCACTATTTAATTGATTGATGTCATTTACACTGACATATTTAAAACGTTTGACAGTATCTGCAATCAGCTTCTCATAGTAAAATTACAGCAGATTGGCTTTTCTGGAAACTACATTGATTGAATCAAGCCATATTTATTTAACAAACATCAATACAAGGCTCAAGGTCTGTCTCATAATGCATGAGTTCTTCTTTGCTACTTACAAATCCTTGAGTTTCTGGGAAGAAAGACGCTTCTTGTTTTCTTGCACAAATTAGTAAATGGGGGGACTAACTGTGAAATACTGCTGCAATCAGCCTCGTTTTCAGTTTCGTTAAGAAAAACAAGGAAATCCCAGCTTGTTTGAAAGGTATTTCAGTATAAATTATGGATTTAGTGCATTTGATAACCGATATACAACTACAGTGATCACTTTCCGGAATACGCCATTTTCAAACTAAGCACTTCGCAATTAAAAAACAATTAAAAGGCATTGCTACGTGATTATCTTCTGTTCGTATACATTTTGTCTGATATTTGCTACATCATTGCTTCTTTTTTATTTCATTATTTGAGTTTCATTTTCTTTTAGTCTTGTTTTACTCTGATTTTTTTTTGTCTTTTGCGAATTCGTACCCTTCGGAATGTTAAGCATTCTGTAGTTTGCGTTTCAAAAGGGACATTTGCCCGAAGCTTGCATCAGATACGTCTTTACATTAATTAAAATCACGAATAACTTTTTTCAGATCAACCCTGGTGGATGTGAGTAACAACCGGTCATAAACATAATCGAACTTTTATAATAACATTACAGAACGATTCATTAAACATAAACATATCAAGATAAAAGTCAATTCCCTAATATAATTGGTAAAGTGTGCTGACCTACAAGTTAAAGGCTTGTAGGTTTGACACCAATTTTAAATAAGTATTAATAATGATCAAATTCAAATCGAACACATTTGTCAGCTATACTAATTGGAATTGTATAAGATAAATCAAAGTTGTATTTGTACTAAGGCAAGGCTTGCCAATAGCAAAAGTTCCTCCGTTACAATTTAAATACAATTGTTACAATACAAAATTTTCTCGATTAAATAGCCAAAAAGAAAGTCCACATTCATTATTAATTCATTAAATTACCATGATACTAATAACAGTACTTACCAGCAACGAAAAATGCATCAAAAGTAGCTTCCTAGAAGGACTGACTTGAAGATTAAACGGCACACAAATATTAATAGTATACAATGACAATAATAAATAAATCGCAAACAAATCCTTGAGGTTTGATGCTTTAACATTAAAAAGCTTGCCTATGTTGATATCTTTATCTGGAAAGTCTATTTTGGTAGTTTAATCTTTTAACATATTTCTCGTATTCTAAAGACAATATTTCATGTTTCGTCCTTGTCTTTCAATATTAATTTAAATAATACAGATCAGTAAAAACTAATGTTAACGTAAAAGGTAACAAATATCCAAAGTGTAATACTGCTCTAAGTAGACAAACTGTGTGTGATGTTACAAATCAAATAAATCAACATTCATTTCAAAAATATCAATACATCTTTATTAAAACCGTCCGGTATAAAAATCTTTTGCTAAAGGCTAAAAAGCTTGTATTGTAAAGTACATGTAAATGCTTATATTTTTTTTTTACTATTAGGATTGTAGCGATATTCTGCACTTTCCATAAACTATGAAATTATAATTCAGACACCTCCGCCGCGCGCCGCCATGAATTGATAAGGCCTGGAGGAAAATTATGTGTGTACTTTCCATTATATATGGACCTTGACTGGTCGGAAAATTTAAATTAATAACCTAAACAATTGCACCTGCAATAATGCTATTATCGAGTAGAAATATTTTACTATTGTTCTATACAATAAGAGCTTACGCCATAGCTGTTTTTAATAAATTAAATTTAATGAACATTTTAAATTTTAAAGAGATATCAATGATATAGAGGTAACAATCTATGTGGTGCTGAAGACAACTTCAGCACAACAAGTTATGGTTGAAAAGTGTGCTACGCTCACTTTCAAATCTCTGTATCCCGAAAACGGCTATTTCAAATTGAAAATGTAACATGCCAAAGTTAGAGAGCAGCTTTCTTTAAATTTTACTCATTCCTACGTATAAATATACGAAAAAAACCAAAAGCGGTCCGAGCGGGCATTTTTCACAGACTCTTTTGCAATCCCGTGACGATTAAAATCAAAATCACTCACGTCTCGGATATTCTATGAGCCAGAAAACTAAAAACTAAAAAAAAATAATAGTAAATCCATTTTTATTTCTATACCTACCTACGCAATATACTATGTGTCCAAAGAAGTATGCAACAAATGGAATGTTGTGACTTATTATTTATAAAACTCGAAGTAAAACAAAATATTTAACATCTAATTTTTAAAGAAAAATACACTAGCAACACAAATTATTAATACACTAAATACTGACTATTTTATTTGTTCTAGTTATTCCAAAATATTATTAAAGTGCGACGCACAAACCTTATAGAAATCCAGCTTCAGTAAAAATCACAATTTTTTTTCTATGTAAGTCAAAGTCACTATACCAGTAAGTTTGTATTGGGACGCCTGTGTTTTAGCTATTCTAAGATGTGTATACATGCATGGGGTTAAGAAATGGTTGATGAGGTAAATTGAATAATTCTTTTTAGTAATAATTTTTTTAACGTTGCCATTTTTTCAGGCATATTGGATAATTTTTGAATACAATTCGAGGTCAATCTGGTAAGTAGTTTTTAAGTTATGGCGCAAACTGATAAACAGACAGACAGACCGACAGAAGGACCGATGGAATTAATAAATCATATTTTTTGGCATCTAGGGACGCTAAAACGTGAAGATATGTAAAACCTAAGAGGGTGATTTTTTTCACGATTACAAAAATTTTATTTGGCCGCCATTTTGTTTCGCCATCTTGAATTCGTACCACAATTTTACCAGTTTTTCTCTATACCACAATTAGTTACCAAACACAATTTGAAATCAATCCATTAAGTAGTTTTTTCAAGCAAAATTTTTAAATATTTTATTAAGCCGCCATTTTGTTGCGTCATTTTGGACTCGTACCAAAATTTTACAGTTGATTCCCACATAATACTTGATTTTTGTGCAAAATTTTAGGTAAATTGGATAAGTAATTTTCTAATAATAATTTTTTTTCATTTCACTAGGCCGTCATTTTGTTTCTCCATATTGGATTTTTTACCAAAATTTGAAGTCAGTCAGGTAAGTAGTTTTTTAGCTATGCCGCGAACAGACAGGCCGACAGACCAACGGAATTGAGAAAACATGAACACAAAATAAGCTTATTTTTTATTTGGGTAATAATAGATTTTTTTATTTTTTTACCGAAAGAGTAATTTACTCCAATATTTTTATTCAAATTCAAAAAGTACTATATTACCAAAGATTATAAAATTCTTGTTGACAAAGCATGTTAAAATTATACGATATAATCTTAGAACAAAGAGATCAGAATAAAGAAATCTGGAATATACATATAAATAGAGATGGACATATAAAAAATAATTTAAAATATTAATATAAAAGTAAGTAAAATACAGTTGGGAATCAAAATAGTCAAAACAATCAAAATTGAATGTGTACAAAATAAAAAATAAAATCTATTCATGATATAAAATAAAATAAAATGTAGTGAAAACCAGATGGTCAAACACTATTTAATATAAAAAACAGTGCACATTTATATGTATAAACAAACAATAAGTTAAACTGTATTTTCAAAAGGACTAGAATATAGCCTAAATAAATATTTTAAATAAAAACTATTCTGATTTGTCAATATATCTTGGAAATAAAGGTTAGCAAGCGACACCTAGCTAAAAAATGAAAAAAAGTGAACAAAATTAAAAACTCTCTTAATAACGATTTTTAAACCGAAGTCTCTTAAAAAAAATGAAGAAATAAGTTTATTATAAATTGTTCCTGTATTTTTAAAAATAATAAAGTTGGAGAGAAATAAAAAACCATTTAAAGAACCATTTTGATGCTACAGTGTATTGAAATATACGTACCTTTAGCATCACTAGGATTTTAACTAATCCCCTAACATATTTTTTGAACACCCTGTATATTTTCTGCGCAGTGCAGAGCCTACAGATAATAAAAAAAATAAGACTTAAAGGCTCTCTAGCAAGAGAACTTTACATCAAACGGTTAATAAAAAGTTACAGCATAATATGTCAAAAAAAAGTTTTAAAAAACGTTTCAAATTGTTTTTTAAATTTTCACGAAGGATTAAGCTGATCTCGCAATTAGAACTTAACTTATTTATTTTCGAAACAAATAGAATGTTGGAAAATTTGCAGTCTTGTTTAACACACCGAACAAATACTTTTTTACTATAAGTAAGTTTCACACTTAAAACTGGTAATATGAAATACAATTTGCAAGACAAAGCTGAAAACCGCATCTTAATATTTTTTTTTGTTTAAAAATATTAATTTATTTAAATTTTACCTAAAATGCATTCAATTTAATGTTCCCATTGCGTATTTGTCCAGCATTATAATACACAAATTTAGTAAGATAAATAAATGCCCACCACAATTTAATTTGTTCATAGGTCTTATTTTCAAAATTAATGAGGTACAAAATCTAACTAAAGTTATTTAAATATTTTTTAAAAGTGAATTTAAGTGAACATTTGTAGCGTACAATTTTATTTAAAAATTATTCTTTGTTCTGAATAATATTTTTTTTGCAAAATTGTGGGATAAAAATGAGTAAGTAAATGATACCACACTGACGTCAGTAAGACCTAAATAATTAACTGAAAAGCTGAAGAGTTCCATTTGCATCAATAAATAATACAAACAAGCACAAAGCATCGGCATTTTAACTATATTATTTGTGAAAATGAAAGCTGTTATTGTTCTGGTTTTAAAAATATTTAAAGCACATAGAAGAGTTAAAAAGTATATGTTTATTTTGTTAATACAATTAACCCGGTATTGCTTTTTATTATATCATTCCGCTGTTAAGAGTTTTAAGGGTCAGAGGTAGATGAACTACATAGTTCTGAAATCAAGACAAAAACTGTTTTATTATTTTTGTGTTTTCCTTAATAGAAATTTAAGATGTTTCAAATTCTAAATAAAGGATTTTTGACATTAAAACCTCAATGACCATCGAATTAATTAAATTGTCCTCTTCAAGTCTTTATGTTGAGCGTTGGTAACACAGATTTACAGAACGACTGAATCTTAATTTACTAATAATTTTTGATTGAATTAAAGTTATCCAACCATTGCAATTTTAATTTTCTTGTAAGAAATTTAAAATTTAAATTGCATTTGATACGCCAAATTATTTATCAATGAAATTAAACTTTAAATCGAACCCGTTCGAAAGGGAATGGAATTTCGCTATACATTTTCGTAATAAGTAACACCGAGCGTAACTTTCTTTAAATTGTTAGAGTCAAAGAGTAAAAGCAATTGGATTTATATTGGTCAGTAAAAGTGCTCGCAATTTATAACAAGCAAAAATTGCATTAAGTAAATAATGCGCTATTGCACTATTGTTTACATTTCCTGTGTATAGCATAGGTTCGTTAAGTTAAAAGTTTTAAGTCACGTTTTTTAATAAAAAAATTCATTTAGTTTAATTTGAACTGTTTCTTATATTTTCGTAAATATAAATATAAATTACTATTTCTCAAAAGTTACTTTAGGAATTAAAAAAACTATGAAACGGCTTTACAAAAAAAATCCTCTGAAATTTTACGGCAAACCAAGGTGACAGTTTTTATAGAAAAGGTTAATTCTCAAACCAGTCCGTGACAGTGGCATCATTTGCGGTGATTGGATTAAAATGGGTGACGTCATTGAAAATATCCGAGTATAAACAAAGTTCATTAAGATCTTGGTGTGGGATATAATAGCTCCATGGTAGGATATTGAAGTTGTATTGAAGGGGTCTTGGGTTCCATTTCCGACGGGCGATGTTTTTTTTCTGTCAGAACCTATAATGTTATATGTATTCGTGTTTAAAATATTGTCCTGCGTTTTTGGTTAGCCCTGGTTAGATTTTTTTTGGTTGAAGTAAAAAAGTGTACCTATAATAAAACAATGAAAATATATTTAAGCAATAATTTTGTATGCAATTGTATTTTAAATATCGAACTGCGTTTTTGGTTAGCTCTGTATAAAAAATTGCTGCACTTGCTGTAGAGAAAATCAGCAAGGTTCTAATAAGTTATTCGAAAATATTCTTTTTTACGACTGCCAGCGAAATCCATGCCTGATTTTGCCACCCCTAATAACTTGCCCTAATTAAATCAAATAAGGCAAATCTAGAATCAATCTTCTTACTTAAGTCAAAAACGTGGACAACCATGTAAACATTGGAAAGATCATCACTGACGGTTAGCACATGGTGCGGGTTTTACTGATTATCGAATTAGTCCTGGCATAACTTAGAAATTATTTTTGGTAAGTTTAATTTTTACGCTGTTTTCAGCTTTTTGCCCTTCTGCCCACTTGACGGAGATGCAAGGTTCCAAACGCGTACATATTGATGTACCTTTTCGGTCATAACTTTTTAATCGATATTTTAATTACATTTTAATGGTATATGTATTCTACAACGACTTTTTTACATCGCCAGATCACCACACTCGTTGGCACAAAATGTATAGCAGGTGTCTGTTCATTTCTCCTAAAAGAAAATAATCTACATGTGTTACATAGTATGCTAATACAAAATGTTCAAAATATACTTGTCCTAAAAATTTTACTTGAATAACATTCAAGGATAGTTTTGCTGAAGACGGGGGTAGAATTTCCCTAGAAACGTCCAGAAAATTGTTATTTTTCAGGGTCGTTCCCCGGGTACCTTCACAGTGGACCCAGAACTAAACACTGCATATTAAACTTCCTAGGTAAAGAGATACAGTTTTTGTTTCATATTTTGAATGTATATTGTAACTGTGGCGAAAACCCCACAAATAGTTTTTTTTAAATCATGAATCCGCCACTACGATTTCGTAATTATTATTTTTTTTAGTTTCCAATGTGTAATAATGGGTTGTCCTTTGAAGCTAATCTTTCCTGTGGTTACTGGAAGAGATCGTCATGGCCATCCGTCAGGTCCCTACCCAATCCAACAATTAGCAAAAATCTAATATAAATAACGACGCACTGCAATGGTAAAATATAGTGCAGCACCATCTGAGTTCTAACGTTCGAATAAGTTATTTTAATTTTGTTACAATAATTGTAAATACTGAACCTTTGTTCCAAAACGAAACGACCAGTCGAATAATTCTTAATGAATCCGGCCCATGTTAATCATAATATTTATTGGTACTTGAGATGTAATATTGCATGGGAATATTCTTAATATCAGATATGTACATTATAAGAGATAATAATGCAGTTAGGTTTTTGTGAAGCCAGCTTCGGCCGAAAATAAAACGGTTCTAATAAAATCTAGGGTTTTCGTTGAACCCAATTTGAATAATTTACTCTCGCAGGATAATCCTCTGGAGACAATGCGTTTTTTTTAAATTGAATGGATCTCATCCAGAATGTGTTCTTTGTTTTTCTAAATACCGGTTTTTGGCTTTTCTTGAACGCCCTTATATCATCACGATTTTTTCGAAAATTTCTTTTTTAATTTTAGTAATTTTAAAAATTTTGTCAATACGATGTTTTTCAGATATTTTTATTTCTATTCATTCATTATCTTCTTCTCTTGAGCTACGATCACAAATATAGAACGGAAGCTTTCACGGCTTTGGTCAATTAAGAAATCATGGTTCTTGGGATTAGACCGTGTCAAATTGTAAATATTACCCGACGTTTTGCTTTGGATTGCACGAGGCAGGGATCTTTACTCTACGAGATCTAAACACTGAATTCAGTGTTCAGATCTAGTAGAGTAAATATACCTGAAGATGCCTCGCACAATCGAAGGCGAAACGTCGTATAGTAATTCCAATTTGACACGGTCTAATCCCAAGAACCATGATTTCTTAATTACTCCTTATTAATGTTATTGGATTGGCTAAATTTCGACTGGGAAACCTCTTAACATACAATCTTCTTGCCTCGTGGGACCTGCATTATACTTGTCTATAAATTAAATGCCTGTTAGCATTACTCTCAAAAATTAGAAAATAAAGAATTTTTAAGTATTTGATAGATCAGTTTTCAGCCCTCTAAAATAACAACTCTCAAAATTTTGGGCGAACAAGTTTGGTGGCCAGTTCGTTCCTGATTTCCCTGACGATGTAAAACATTTACTGTAGTATGCGTTTATAAATTTTTATGACCTACATAAAATACTAATATTTAAGTAAAATATACTAGCTAGTTTAAAAGTTAGATACGATTCTTTTAGAGCTTTTTATCTCGGCCAAGGGTTTTTCTACATGAAACACTGCGGTTATTTTGACGTCCCTTATATTTACAGGATATCCTGTATTAGGTGATGATAACAATTAAATAATGTGTTCAAGATAATTTTAACTTTAAGTTAAGGCTCGGAGGTTTTAATATCACTCTTGATGGTCTCACCATTGTAAACACTTTAACATGCCCGTTTTATGGAGTATTTAGCTTAAACTATGTCATAATTTCATTTAATGTCCATGTATTATTTTGTCTCAAATTCACCTCAGAATTTAAAAGGATTTTATTCTCTGTACAGTTGTTTGCGACGTATAACAACATATTGGTATTTATGATATAAAGGTAGAGGTACTGGTTGAAATGTATACTTCTCTTTACTGTCACAATCGACCAGAGGACAACGATCTTTCTCTTTCTTCGGGTTACACAACTTTAAGGATTTCTTACTATATATATATATATTGCAATTCGCCGCGGGCCGTTGAAAAGTAAAGTCGTATCTGGTAGCACCCATATAAAACATAGTAATATAATATCTTGTTTTTTCTTTTAAGTGAAATTAATATGTACGTTGAACAATGTGGTGCACTTAGCATCCTGTTTATTTGAATTGTTGCCAACAAACGTACGATCCTTTTCTAGTTCGTTATTTTTGTAAATGAATAAAGATGTAAAAGTCCAGAGTTTCTGAAAACTGTGTTATAAGTATCCTATTTTTTTTTGTTTCAGTTTATATATTTTTTATACTTCTCTATATCTTTGAAAACAGTTATCACATTGGAAGTAAGATTTAAAATCACTAATCTTGTATTAAAAAAAACTGGCTTTAATCAGCATTTAAAAAATGGAGTTACAATGTTTCTTCTCTGATTATAATTTATGTTGACACTGTTGAAAAAAGTCGACATAGTTTTGGCAAGACATTGTTTATAGATTCCCCTGGCTTTTTTCGAAATGTAAATTGAATGTCGACAAAAAAGCACGAATTTCATTACAATGTCGTCGCTGAAAAGAGTAATCACTTTGAAGGTAAGTGATTTTAAAATTTACTTTAATTTAACAATGTTAACAAAGAAGCATGTTCATTTTTATAGTATCTGTATATTTTTGAGTTTTTTTTTATTTTAAATATTTTATCGTACAAAATATAATAAGAGACTGTGATTGTATTGGATATTTTTACAGAAGGAAAAAAAATACTAGTATAAAAAAATGAGTTTTAACTATTTGGAAAAATCCCGAAAGCTTTAGCTTGAGCGATTTTGCCTTAAAAAAATAAAAACTCATTTTTACGAATAATTCTTGCCAAAATAAACCGGGAGTTTGTAAATAAAATTTTATATTATTTACAAACTCAAAAATTGATGTCAATTATGAAATGCCATAGTTTAAATTTTACCGGTCGTGCCAAGCTTCGATTAGTTACCTGAACGATTTTAATATTGTTACAGTAGTGATCGGAAATTACAGCGGTAAAACGAAATCGACAAAACAGTTTGTAGGTGTTTTAAAGCTGTAATCAGGATTTTGATGGTTGAAATGGTAGAAATCCAATTTTTTCATAGGTTTGTCTATAATGTGTGAAATAATCGACCAAATTGGGTTTTATATGAAACTATATTCATGCTCCAAAATAATGGATCCCTCAGACCAACGCGAATTCGCGGCGGCAACGGCAACACCGCGATTTCTGCGTTGGTCTGGGAGGTCCTTAAAAAAATGGCAAGCGGGGACACGATCTTTTAGTTAACTAAACATAATTTTAAGTATTTACAAACCTAAAAATTAATAATATGCGATTTTTTAATTGGATTTTCTGACATGTGTAGTTCATCTACGCATTCATGGAGAAAACAAAGTCATTTTCAAAGAGAGTCATGTATATATTTCGGTTGATATAAAAAAAATATTGTAAAATGATGTACCTATATATTGTGTTGATAGATTGAATTTTTTTTAGAAGAATATGCATTTTTGAAGCAATTTCAGTTATCGATTCTGCTGCTGCATATAAATCATATCTGGAGTGAGACAGGTCGATGTGCGTTACCGACAGAAACCTAATTAGTCTAGAAGGATGTTCAGCGAAATACAAAACATGGCAGTTGACCTTCAAAAATGCGTGGAGTTTTTTGGCATCTAGGGACGCTAAAACGCCAAGATATGTAGAACCGGAGAGGGTGATTTTTCAGATTACAAAAATTTTATTTTACTTTTACTAGTTCATCTCTAGACTACAATTAGTTATAGCACACAATTTGAAGTTAGTTCATTAAGTAATTTTTCGGGCTGAGTTTTTAAATAATTGCTATATTAATTATTTTTAATTGTTAAATTTCAATTGAAAATTAGCCTGGAATTACCAGCATAAAGGTATTTAAAAATAAATGTTCCAGAAAATTAAATTATTCTAGAAAAACCGTAGCTTGGTTCTAATATTCACATTTTTGTACGCCTTTTAAAAACACGCTGTATATGGACCCCTTTGTATCTTAACAAATTCCCAGTAAAACAGTTTGCAGTAAAAGATACCAGATATCGCCTGCGAAACAGCTTTTTCCTTTCGATAAAAAATAAAAAATTATGTCCTATTGAACTTACCTACAATTGTAAAATTTGAATTTCAGTTAAAATTGAAAAATTTGTTTTGCCAAGCTACGTAGTACTCTTGTAGAGATCTAAAACTTAGTTGGAAGCTCCTATAAATGTATTGCTAATAGTTATTTGCCAATACCACTCCCATATTAATAAAAATTATTTGCTACAAAAGTAGTTTTTTAGATATCCTATATAGTACAATTACTTACACTTCTGCGATTTAAGAAAGTTTAAGTTTACTGCAGTATAAAACTGTTACATACAGTCACCGAGGTTTTTTTCAATTAGCCTTATGGCTTCTGTTAAAATATTTTAGTGTCGGTTTTCCTGTTTTACAAATCAGCGAAGCACTTACGTACAGGCTATACTTGGCAATTACTGCTTCTTTTATAGGTCAGGTCAGATTAATAAAACTATGTACTCACTTACGTATTTAAATATTTGCGGAACAGTTTATCATAGTTATTGCTTCGAGTAAATGAGCCTTGTCTTTAATAAGAGGATATTTGAGTAGATCTAAAACGTATCTACTTTAATAAATTATTTATTAAATTCATTGACCAGTGTGCATTTTATAATGGAAAATTTCCATGGTTATTTTTCATTTTTAAGTGGCAAAAAAAAATCCTAGCTAGAAATATTTTTTCGCGAAAAATGCACTTGTATCTCAAAGTCATACAAACCGAAAAATCTGTATTCACATTCCCAAATACAATCAGCTTAGCTTTAATTTGTCACGCATTACACATACAGAATTTTTCACCCTGCCTGTATTGTAAGCAACCTGTTTTGACACTGCTTTGACAGACGTAAGTGAAAGTTACTCAACAAGGTATTGGTTGCTCTTAACGACAGGATTTAAGTCAACTTACATCCCTAGGGAAATAATAATCTAAAATTATTATAAGTAGCTTTAATTTTTGATTTCATCAACATATACAAAAATCCGGTGATATTAATTGTAATGAATATTAATGGACAATTATTACAATTATTCACATTATTAACAAAATTTGGAAACACGTTTTCTCGTTTCTTCTCGATGTGTATTACATTTTCTGACTCTACAGATCCTTCATTTCTAACCAATGTTTCTGTCACTGTTGAAGCACTGCAAGAGACTTCTGGTTGGGTCCTACTGTATACAATTTTATTCGCTACTTCCTTGTTATTATTGAGGCTCTCAGCTACTTAACTTTCCGCAATAGTAGCAGATTTCCATGCACCATGTCGCTTGATAGCTAAAACATCAACTCCAGTATTTGCTAATAAAGTTGCCGACGTTCTTCTAAAAGAGTATCCAGTATACATTTTGAAGTTCTCAAACTTTAGAAATTTCGCAATTTTACTTGGAATTGACGAAAACGTATTTTTCCCGACAGGCTGGTTTAAGGACTTTCCATTTTGTTGTCGCATAAAGAAGCGCGGATTAATACTCGTCATGTGGGATCTTGTATCAATGTTCTTTTGAATTATTTTGAAATGACAAACCTGAGTGACGTCACTATTTGTCACTGTAAATGTACGTGACATTCCATTTTTATAATAATTTATTTGCTGCTTCATACCTTTTTTCGACTTTTCCGGGACTAGAAATAAACAAGCAATATTCGCTGATTCTTCTATGTCTGAAACATCCATTTTTTCTACACAGAATCACAATTCGATTTCTTCAAACTTTTCGCTATGAATTGTCAACTTGACGTTGTTGATAAAATAAAAACTGCCTATGTTGCTCTGACAACGGATCACGGCTGCCTTCATAATTTAATGATAATGCCATCGAATGTAATGATAATGAAAATCCAAAAATATATCCAGCATTTTCTTGTAAACATACAATACAGGGAGGGGGAAAAATGTTATATACTATATGGGATGTAAGTACATTAACCAGTCTCGAACTTTTTTGCCAGCCCTCGCTATCGCTCGGGCGCAAACTCGTCCTCGACGGGTAAATGTTACTTACATCCCTTGTAGTATAAATAACTATCTCATATTACCAATTTATAGTTCGACTCAATGGCTATTTGGAACGATGCAGGTCACTCCAAGCTTTACCATGATCACACCCACGTGCTCCTTAAGTACAAACAATAGCAAATAGCAGAAGTTAATTTAATTAATTTTATTGTCAATACATTATTTAAAATAAAATTTAGTTTTCAGTTATATTTACAATATTTACTCGGAAAAATCTTCTTTTTAGAGGTGCCGTATCTGTTCGGGATATTGGCTATCAGCATGGAAATTCTCACTTTATATACTGCTGCTTCAAACTGTTGGGTTGTAGTTAGTCCATACCAAACGCGCAAGTTCTTCATCCATGAGTGATTTCTTCCAGGATCTCTGTTTGCTTCAAGTTTTCTCTGAACGATCAGGTGTAGCAAACAATTTTAGAGTTTGAGTAATCTCTCCTTGCCTATTCCATTTATGACTTCTTCCTTGGCGATGTGTTGCATTTATGAGATTTGGGATGAGAATACGCCTGTATATCCAAATTTTTAATGATTTCGCACCATATAATAAAACAGAGAAGACCTAACACCTGATCATCCTGATTTTAAGTTTAAGTGTTAGGTCTTTAGTATTAAACAACTTTCTCATTTTTAGAAACATCGCCCTGGCTTTCTTAATTCTACATAGTACCTCTCCTACTAAACATGCAGACTTGTACTGTTTTACTATTGACCGTGAGATATTCCTGTATGTTTATATTTCTGGTTACAAGCATATATTTTGTTTTTGAAATATTTAGTCTTAAACCGTATAGTTCTGAGTGTTTGATACTAGTTGCTGTAAGTCTGTTAAAGTACTGGCTACGATAGTTTTATCATACGCGTAGCGTATATTGTTTATAGATACTTCGTCAAATTTGATACCTGACTGTCCTTCTAGAGCCTTTGGAAAGATTCCCTCTGAGTGCAGGTTAAACAGTGCTGTGAAGAGAACACATCCGTTTCGTTCTTCGATTTTCTCGTATTTTTGACTCATCCATTCCTCTTTTTCCTGTCTCCTTTCCCATCTGTTTCTTAGAGTTGTTTCTTGATCTTCTTTTTGTTTTATCAAGCATGTGTCAATTCTGTTCTTTACTCGCTTTTTGATATTTCTAGTTCCCTCGTAAAACAGAAGTATTGTAATCGTAAAAAAAATGTAGAGTCCCTAGATGACAAAAAACATGTTTTCTCGATTCCGTAGGTCTGTCTGTCTGTTGGCGGCATAGCAAAAAAATGCTTACCCGATTGACTTCAAATTTTGGTGAAATATTAAGGGTCGTATAGGACCTAGTAACATTTTGCTAAAAATCCAATATGGTAAAACAAAATGGCGGCCTAGTGAAGATGCTTTTCCAATTTAACTCAAATGTTGCACCAAGATCAATTATTATGTAGGAAACAACTGGTAAAATTTTGGTACGAATCCAAGATGGCGGAAAAAAATGGCGGCTTAATAAAATATTTAAAAACTCAGCCTGAAAAATTACTTAATGAACTAACTTCAAATTGTGTGCCATAACTAACCTTCACCGATTCCAAAGCAATTTTTCTAGCTGAAAATCTTAGAGTATTTATGCAGATACTGTAAAAAATACAAAATGTATTCGTTGTAATTTGTAAGGAGTCGTGGACTGAAAAGCTAATGCACAAAGATTTGTAAGGGTTTTACGGACACAATCATTTAAAATATAATTAGTATATAAAGTGCACATCAAAAACATTAAATATATTATCATAAAAAATTATAAACAATACAGAAATCTAATAAACCATT
The DNA here is from genome assembly GCA_030620095.1 of Kuschelorhynchus macadamiae. NCBI lineage: Eukaryota > Metazoa > Arthropoda > Insecta > Coleoptera > Curculionidae > Kuschelorhynchus > Kuschelorhynchus macadamiae. The sequence continues at coordinate 497,779 of JAUTXW010005173.1, forward strand.
AAAGAACCTCTTTGATTGAGGCCTAACTAAGAGAGCATAAACATTTTTAGATTATGTGAATAAAAACGTCGCAATCGTCGAGCGTCTTATGGGGATAATTTTATGAATAATAGATCTGGTGATATTTGAAGGGAAGTGCGTGACCACCACTAAGTACAAAGACAGATTCACAGATGCATTTTACCTATTGTTAGGCCAATATATACAGATTTTTTCATGACAAAAATAGTAACCGAAAATCGAGTGCGCCATCAGACTTAAGTCCACACTGCATTATGTTTTCCTCTAGCAACTATCATTTGTTTATATTTGTTATGGACAATTTAATGCAAAAAATCGGGTTTTATTTGGTTTTTGGCTTATAAAATCGAAACTAATGTAGCAATCTTGATGGTGTAAGAGGTGAATTGTAGAGAATAAAATTACAAACAATACGATCTGGTTACTAGACTAGATCGGATTATTTATTAGAACAGGAGAAAAAATCGGTAAATTTCCTTTACCTGGAACTTCCCTCGTTATGATTCTTTCCTTTAATTAGGAATAGTGAGGTGTGGCCCAATTTAGTTCAATACATAGTCATTTAGTAACACATATACTCTCTTTTCAAACATTTTTATTGGGCATTATTTTGTTCCATCATATTGAATTCCTACCAGAATTTTACCAGTTACGTCATGTTGAATCCGTACCAGTTTAGTCCATTATCACGTTTAATTTTTCTACAAAATTGAAAATCAATCGAATAACATTTTTTACGTTGATTTTTGTTTCTCTATATTGGGTTTTTACCAAAATGTTACCAAGTCATCCCCATATGACCCTTAATTTTTGACCAAAATTTGAAGTTAAGTGGTTCTTTAGCTATGCCGCGAACAGACAGACAGACCGACGGAATTGAGAAAACCTGTTTTTCGGCATTTATGGACCCTGATAGATCTGAAAAAATATCGTTGATTTTTTTATGATTACAATACTTCCATTTTACGAGGAAAGTAAAAGCCGGAAAACTTAGGATTGTTTTCGAAAATTCTTATCTTCGTTTTTTCGTAAGTTATAGCGAAGGCCCTTTGCGAAATAACAATATGTACTTTGTGCATATCAAAATCAGTCGCTGTGGGACTATTAGTTTTTGCACAATTGTGATTTATATTTTTTAATGCACTATTTTTATTTGCATGCGACGTGGATGATCCGACTTAATTTCTGCAAAATCATATCGAAAGTAGAAGTGTCATACTATAAAACGTATATTCTCATTTTGCGCTAAAGTTCTCTGAAATGAGTTAAAAATGTTGCCAAACATGAAACTAAGAACTTATATAACTTCTGACCTAGATCAAGATCATGAAATAAAAATTAGAATTGAAATTGTGAGAATTTTAATTAGTAACACAAAACTGTGGCTTAAACTAAAATTGTTATTCATTGTGTGTTACATGTGGTCACAATTATTGTAGGGGGTGGTAAACTTAACCCTTAAGGTTCAAACTATGAAAAAACTGGTAGCTTTTAAGATATGGGTAAACCTTAAGGATACCCTATACAGCCAGAATTAATAACGAAGAAGCCTTGCAAAGAACAGGACAAGGAAGAAAACTTCTAATAACAATCAAATAAAGTTACCTACCAATAACTATCCAGTGTCAAAATAATGGAATAAACCGGTTTGCCGGCCACGATCTTTGTATAAAAATATTATTATGAGATAACGTTTGGGAAAGGCTGAAAAAAAGAAAAATTAACCACAAAACATCCTAGATTTAATAAATGCAATACGAGAATGAGAAAATATTTCACAGAAATTCATTGATACCCTGTCTCTAGATTTTTCCTGGTTTAAATGGTATTCTGCATTATTTAATTTAACTCTTTGATATTCCCACCATAAAACCTTCTCTCAACATGCTTTATAAATATTTATGCAACTTTTTAGTCCAGGGTCACTTATAATTTTTATTGAATAATTATGGCGTGCTTTTTTAAAATGCTTGAATAAATATACGCCTTTTAAAAATACTCTGTATACAGACCATTTTGTATCCAAACAAATTGGTACTAAAATAATTAGTAGCCGAATATTCCACTTATCAATTAAAATAAGTAGGTTTGTAAAACAAATTCGTATTTTTAATACTGTAAAGATTACTTTAACACAAAACAAAAAAGAAAATATGAAAGGGTTATCCAAACAATCATTGGTTAGCAAAACGCAAAACAGTTTGTTATTTAGTAAGCAGATCCAGGGGCGTAGATAAAGGAGGAGTTTTGGGGGTTCAACCACCTCAACCACTGTTTATGCGAAAATTGAAACAAATAATGTTTTCTTAAATTCAGCCAGAGCATGTGAAAATTGTGTCTTTTAATTTCCCTCCCATCTCCAAAGTCCAATTCCACCTTCCCCCCCCCCTCCAAAAAAATTAACGATAAAAGAAATGACTAAACATTACTTGGTACCTTTCCTAATATTGGAATACTCTCTACATACATTATTTCAGTAGAGGATTTTTGTAGATATGTAATCATATAAGAATGTGACTATTAGAGACTTTCTTAATTCAATTTAACTCCGCCAGTTCCTTACAAAACACAACTACTACCTACGAATTTAAATTAAATAAAAATCCATAAAGTTAGCTCGGTAACATATTTTTAGACAAATTATATAAATGTTTCGGAAAAAGTTATATTTCTTTAACCTGTAATAGGAATAGGCAAAAGGCTGCTTAATTAATGTTCCTAATAAGTAATTATCCACATAAATTAGCAGGTATTGCAAAATGAAAAATACCTTTTAGAGAAAATCATTGAAAACAATTTTAAAACTGCTGATGGGAATCACATGTTTGAGGAGATGACGAAACAAAGTGATAACTATAATTTATTAGTAATTATCAATTTATTATTTTTTCCCAACAAATTTACATTTATCGTGTAATTTTCTTATTTTTTAATACCCTTATTTCATTTTCATTTTAGAAGCTAGTAGTAGTAGTGGTTGATTATACAGGGTGGCCAGTCATATTTTGACCCATTTTGGACTTAAGTAGCTCTAATATGAAAAAATTATCGAGGTGCGGTTTTCGCTGAATATTTTCAACGTCGATCGCTTTTGACATTTTCTTTTGAAGTAAAAGTGAAAAATGTTTCCTATGAATGAAAAGGCAAAGTGTGTGATAATTTTTGCAGAAACTCAATCAATAAAGGTAACTCAAACAAATTTTCAAATATGTTTTATAAAACTCCACTGACAAAAAAACTCAATTAAAACCTAGTATAAAACATTTTGGAATACGGGATCTTTAACACGTAAGAAAAGAACAGTAAATAATGAAAATTTACTAAACAATACATTAGAAGCTATGGAGGTAACCTAGTTAGATCCAAGCTTAACCACAAGAAAAATCAAAGGTTCAACAAAAATTCCTCGATCCACAGTACTGACCATTATGACAAATATACTCAAATTAAAGCCATATAAGATACACATTTTGCAAGAAATTAAAGAAACTGATTTTCCGTTCCGAAAAGGCTAGAACTACTTTACAAAATTTAATAAGAACAAACAGACATTTTCTCGAAAGGTTAATATTGTCAAATGAGGCTACTTTTCATATAAATGGAAAAGTTAATAAACATAAGTGTAGAATATGGGCAGAAGAAAATCCCAGGTAATTTCACTCTGAACACGTTAGTGATTCGCCGAAAGTTACAGTTTGGTGTGGTGTGTCCCGGGAAAAAAATGGTAGTCCATTCTTTCAACAAGATGGAGCTACATCGTACTACGCGTTAATGACTAGAGATTGATTAAATAACGTCATTGAAAACAGGTGAATTGGAAGAGGAGGTCCTATTCGATGGGCTCCTCGTTCACTTGACCTAACTGTTCCCGATTTTTTTTTGTATGGGGATATGTAAAAGAACGATGCTATAATCCGCTACTACAAACTTTAGAGCAGTTAAAAACAAATATTCGCAACCTAATAGAAGATATTCCCAAAGAATATTTAGTCCATAGTTTTAACAAACTTACTACTAACTTAACTTAAATAGATGTATTGAAGTCGGAGGAAGACACTTCCAACATTTGAAGTAGTAATTGTTTAATAAAAAGTTTTCACTTTAATATTAATGTTTAATGGTTGGTGATTGTTCCATCTTTTTTCCATAACTTTTAATGTCTTGTTTAATACATTTTCATTCTTTGTAGTTTTTTTTATATTTTGCACTTTTATTCTACTTCAAAGAATATGTAAAAAGCGATCGACGAACAATATGAATTTGTTTTCATAGGCGACTTTTCAAAAAACGAAAAAAAAATTAACCGTGAAATTCTTATAGACATGCAGTATCTTTTTCGGAGCTTAATAAATCCACCATTCTGCAACGTAACTATAGCTTGTATTACATTTTTGAAAAGGGGAAGGACTAAGCTTTTTGATTTTGAAGTGATATATGGGGTATTCTATTAAAAATAACAAAGTTGCCCTATACCTGAAAATCAGACATTTTGCTTTCTGTATTTCCGGTTGTAAAAATAAAATAACATATGCTTTAAACGAAACTTTCGGCAAATTAAAAATGTTCAGCGAAAACCGCATTTTTTTGTTTCAGAGCTATTAAGTCCAAAATTGGTCAAAATACGGCTGGCCAACCTGTATTATATAACCGTTCATCAATAATAAACTCGTTTTTTAAAAATCAGTAGATTGGCATACAAGACTTCCCTCCTAACGCACCTTTTCATTTACTAAAAGAAAATATAATTTGTAAATGTGCTGTGCATATTAATACATGAAAACTTGCTGAGCTAAACCTGCCGCCCAAGCTTTATTCGAGGAAAGTTCTGGGTAAAGCTATAATTCGCCGATTTTTTTATTTTGTATTTAACTTATTTTCTATTATCGTCATTATTATTATTCGTTATATTATTTATTTTTTATAATTTTATTTACAGAGTCTATAAAAAAATAAATTGTGTGGTGTTATTTTCCCTCTCAGCTCTAGAGTCGATCTACGACCCTGGGTCAGAATCATTGAGGTATTAACCATTTAATTCCAATTCCACCCTTCCCTCCTAAAAAAAATAACAATAAAAGAAATGACTAAACATTATTAGTTGGTACGTTTCCTAATATTGGAATACTCTCCATATAAAGAATTTCAATAGGGAATTTTGGTGGATATGTAATCATATAAGAATGTGATTATTAGAGACTTCTAAATGAGATGATGAGACATTTATTATTTTCCTCTATAAAAAGAAGGTTCTATTCTAGGAAATGGAATTTTTAAATATTTTATTAAGCCGCTATTTGATTTTACCTCATACTATTCGCACTAAAATTTTAGTTTATCCATGTTTTACACTTGATTCTTGTGCACATTTTTCAAGGCCGTCATTTTTTTCTGCCATGCTGGATTTTTACCAGAATATTAGCATTCACCTCATATGAGCTTTGAGTTTTCTGCAAAATTTGTCAATCTGATAAGTAATTTTTAGAAACTATGATGGGTTAATCTTTGACTTTTCGCTTATTGATATCATGATCATGTGTAGGATCCATTTTCACCAGTGAACGTATAATCTTTGTTAAAATATTGTATTTCAAAAAGCGCCAATCCCAGACTCAACATTGTATCTGTATCTTACGGATAAAAAGTGACCATTAACTGCTTTTACTGGCTGAAATTATGAACATCAGGCTTTGGTTACAAAAACAATTTAAAACGGGATGACAGCAACAAAATTAATTGCGACGAAAGCCAGTCCCAGCAGCACTTGAGATTTGACCGAGTTATGGCATAAACAGTTATGATAAGATTAAAATACACAAAAATAAGATGAACTTGCGAAGTACGTGTGACATTATAGTCATTCTGGAAAATTAAATTTTAATACAAGAAGCTTAAAACTATTAAGTAATTTAACATTATTATATGGATGGTATTTTGGGTGAACGCCACAATTTTGTAATTTAGAGATTTATGCTTCAAACGCTCGGTAGGCACACATATTTAGAACGTTTTGTCAAAATGTCTAACGTATTCAATTATATATAAGGAATTAATAATGAAAAATATTAGTTATACTTGGGCGCATGTAACTTGTAAATATCGAAAGTGGTCATAACAAAAAAATCAAAAAGATGATAATGTAGGCCAGTAAAATTAAGTGTATTTAGACAGAAACCTCAAACAAATTTGTGGCAAGCTGATTTTCTCAGGATCACATCTAGACATCATGGACATTAACCACAAGAAAGTCCCCGAAAATCCCATTGGGGAACTAGCCTATTTCGGGGTAAAACCGGGTACAACTAAACCATTCCGTTGTTTTTTTTTAATTATACTTAAAATACTTTTATGACGTTTAATATATGAAACAATTTTAACATCTCATTTTTTACCAAAAATGGCATATTAAAGAATTTTCTGAAAGCGAATTAAATTTAAATAGATTCCTTCCTTCCTTCCTTGGTAAAATTTCACATTTACCAAATATCCCTGTGTTCCTACCTTCGAGTTCAAGAGAACGGGAACGGTTCAGCTTTCCAAAATAGTCGTTCCGCAAGTCTACTAGGTTTACAATTTTAGGTCTCCCAGGGTTAAAAACTACTCCTGCCGGCATGTGCTTTCACCATATCCTTGCAGTATTTTTGATGAAATATCTTTTAGAAAAAATACAAAGGCTCCGTTGCTGCAATATGTTGATACCATACTTTCACTAGTTTGCAGTTTACCAAAAGGTGATAAAATCTTTATTATTGATGTTTGATTTCTACTCAGGAAGGTAGTATGGCAGTTTCCGGCAAAATATAATATAATTTTTTTACAATATGTAAAATATGTTCAATACCATTTTGAGATAAGTTGTACAATAGTTTTTGACGGCTACTCAAATACAAGTTTGTCTACCAAAGTTGCAGAACATCAAAGAAGGTTAAAACACTAGAATGGACAAGAAGTCAATTTTAGTTCAGAGATTTCTGTTAGCATAAGCACTTCCTCCAATAAAGAGAAACTCGTAGTCTTTTTAGATAAAAAGTTTGGTAAAGTTGGTATTTCGGTAGTCTTAGCAGATTTGGATGCAGACTACCTTATTGCAACAAGTGCAACAAATTGCGATAAGAGCCTATAAATCAACCAGCCTGTTATTGTCGTCGGTTAATGGTGCTACTAATACAATATTGAACCACTAAAAATGTTTATATGTTAAGGTCTAGAGTGGCAGGAAAACCTGACAAGTTGACTGTTATACACCAATTCAAACAAAACTGGGATCAAGCTGTCGCACCAAATATATTTTTCCTTGGTTATGATATTGACCTTTTATAAAAAAAGAAAAAGAAATGCAAAAAAAAGAAAAAGAAATGCAACATTAAAATATTTAAATGTGATTAACCAGATCAAGAAAGTTTATGGCAGCTCAAAAAGTAAAAATTTAAATGAATATAGTTTTTTAAAATATAACCAAATTACTGGTCGCCAAAATCTATTTGCTAATTTTAAATTGTCAACACTACCCCTACTACGGAAGCTAGACATCTGCATATTAAAATTGTGTATTTACAGGTGCAATGGTGGCTTGGCAATAAACTAAATCCTGAAGACTGGGGTTGAGCAAAGGAAAATATCTGCTTAGTAGTACAGGAAAGTCTGAAATGTATAGCACCTGAGTTTATTTAAAGTTTTTGTTTTGTGGATGCAAATCAAGCTGCTCCAAAAATTGTTCATTTAAGAAATTTAACATTAAGTATGGTAATAGGAGCAGTTTTTGTGTGGGGCAATATGATGAAAATGCAATAGTCTCTTCAGAAGACGAAGAAGTAAATTTGTAAATAATCTTTCTTATTTATTTATGTTTAATCTTTAGAAATACATTAAATTTAAATTTGTTAGATTTACGTATACATAATATTTACTTCTTATGTAAGTATCCTTTTAGTATGATTTCTTTAAAATTACAGCTTTTTAATTGACACCAAATTTGTTAGTTTGCATATATTTTACATATGACACATTTTAAAATTAGTATTTCTATATTTGTTTAATACATATGTCCAACTTCTTATACACCATTTTAAAGGTAATTTTAATAAAATTTAAGGTTTAGGTGTTATTAACGAAAAACTGGAAAATTGTACCTTTAGAGGTGGTTTTGGAGTGCATCCCACAAATGTAGCGTCGGTCGCAAGATGTACACTAATAGAACAATATCTGCCAGATTCTCTGCCACATATTACAACGAATACTGACTTTAAAGTCAAATATGGAAAATAGTTCTATTAGAGACCGAAGAAGATGTGATATAAGGGTAAAAATTCATTAAAAAATCATTTTTTAGAATATAAATAACTTTTAGTTAGTACTTTTTTTACTTCAAATTTATTGAATTTAATATTTAAACATATATTTCTCAAAATGATTTTAAAATATATATTTTTTAATTCTAATAAACAAGTTTAGAGAACATATGTTAAATCAAGGTATCTAAATTAGTGACGAGTATCTTCAGTACATGTTTTTTAAATATAAGCTTCGAAGGAAATATTTAATTTTTTAAATATTCTGGTGGAAATCATTAACTAGGCAGATTTAAAAATTAAAATAGTAATTTAAGTAAAATACGCAGTACTTAATGAATAATAAATTAGACAGTGTCAAATGTTTAAAAATTGGGTATTCAACCATAGTTCAATAAAGGAGTTTTATTACTTGTTCTCGAGTTTAGGGAATATTAATCATATCTAGTCAAAAAGTACGACGGATAATGTTGGTTTACATGGCAAATTGAATTTAAATTTTGCATCTTATTTTCCTTCAACTTCAATGCCTGTGACGTCAATAGTCATTCCTGTTTTAGTTAATTTGATGCTAGGTAGTTTTGAACAATGGCAATAAATCACAATTCATGTCAAATATTACTGTTTAAAATATATCAAAATTTCTAATTTTTATGGAAATTTTTGGATCTGCAGTATGTAATATTTTGAGTAAAATGGCTTGTTAATAATTAAAAAAAGTGCCCAAAAATGTCGTAGTCTTTGAAATACTGTCCATTAAGAATGGATCACCCTTTATAGCATTGAAATACAAGCGTTGTAACCGGCGTTTGAGGTTTTTTCTTAACATGCATCGACTAATAAGGTGAAATATTTATTTAATAGTTTTGCGAAATCTTACTTAAGATATATAATATTACTCTGAAGAAGTATTAATTGTAGAAACTGTAGACGCTTTAAACAAAGCTATAAAACAATTTTCAATTGTGATCTTTGTATGCCTGCATATCAAATATTTTATAGAACAAAAATACTTCAAATAGGAAAATTAAACAATTTAGAAGAAATAAAACTAATTTATTCCTACACGAAAATATAAAAGTTGTGAAGCTCACGTTAAAATGATCATCACAACAATAAAACCAAGTTTTGCTATTTGAAGAGTCTCTTTTAGTTGCTTCAAACCAGGATTTCCTTTTATCACCTTCCTTAGGGACGAAGATAACATTATTTTTTCACGAGTTTTCCGTTATATTTTTGCTATATTCTCCAAAACAACTCATAAATCTTCTGTCCACCTTCTTTTCCATCGTTTTACACATAGACGTAAAAAACAAAGAACTTCTGACGTCACAATCACTATGTTGCCGTATTCTGTGGCGAAGGCGCGTATACAAAGGGGGTAATGGGGGTAATTATCCCTCACCCATGTGAATCGATGACAAAATTATTTAAAATTCATGTCCGCGGATTTTGAACATTGAAGTTCACATAATAGAAAATGGTACAAAGAAGGGGCTTGTGTGCTATATGAAAAGTGCCTTTTTTTTAATTTTGTTTAATACAGGAACAATAGGAAAAATGTAAATTCTAAAGTTCTCTATAACTCCAAGCTGAATACGCTCCTGCTGTGGCGCCAAAGTATTTATTGAAATATTAATAAAGTGGCTTTTAATTTTCTTTTACGTTTGTGTGCCTTCATATGCCATCTACTTTCATTTTACAAAATAATTTAAAAAAATGGATTTAATTAAAAGTATTTTGTTTTAATTACATTATCATTAATAGAATTTTAGTAAAATATTGCGTTGCACTTAAATCAGTCGCCTTTCATCGCAAAGAAAAGAAATGTCTTTTATCACCTTTAACTACTGTAGAAGTAATAGCCGTTTGACGCTTACGGTTTACTATGCTATTCATTAGGTAATATTTATTATTTTTATAAATTACTGTTTATATTTTTAGAACTATCTAGTTTATTGAGATTTATTAGGGAAAACTTTAAAAACAAAAATGTTGCCTTTATTTATTATGGTAGTAAATATGTCTAATCTTCCGTGCTAACTCAAAAACAATAAATCCTAAAGATTGTCGTCAATACGTCAAAAGCGTCGATTCGGATACTCATATTATTATATATCGTTGTATTTATTTCTTTATTTGAAGATAAGATAACACACGAGGAGTAAATTTTAAAAAAATGTTAAAATTTAGAATTTTGTAACACATAGAAAGAAAATGTTTCGATTCAAGAAGATTTTAAAAATCGCTTAAGTGAGTCAGTTACATCACTTTAAATACAGGTGAAAAAGGATAAATGTCAATACTAGAACTGAGTATTTATCCAAATCAATAATGGCTTTTTGGAAATATTCAATTTTTCCCGAATAATTTTAAGAAATTAATATCGCTGTTTTAATAAAATATCCTTTTCATTAAATCGAGATTTGTATCATTTCAAAAGTTAATATTTAATTAATGTCTTGCTGATTTTGTTACAAATCAACAAATAAACTACATAATATATTCAATACATTGACAACAGTTTGTTAAATCGCTTGATTCATGTATTGATTTATCCATTAAGCGATATATTTACCGTCTAATTGAATAATCGAAATCGAAAATAAAATATATCATTTTTTAAAGGTAATCGAACAATCGATTAATCGGGTATGTTGCCCACCCGTAGCCAGTATATCAGAAGTATAGCACCTCTCTTCTAACTACATTTTCAGACGAATTTTACAATAATTGTTGCTGCAAAAATTCCGGGGATTATTCGTGGGTTAGGAGAACCTTTATTAAGAAAATACTCCTATGTTTTTATTTTCTGATTCTGAAACACTGTGACCAGTGTGGCTCCACTTTCATATTATAGGTATATATGTATAGAATGTCTGGTTATATTTTAAACGGCAACTAGAAGTTTAACTTTTAGACATTTTAAAAAATATAGTATACAAAGTTTTATTGTTTTTCTGTGAAGGAATTTACTAAAAAAATTAACAAATCACAATTGTAAAGTAAAAAAAATGAGCAAGGATTTTGTTATTTTAAATAGAACAGCCTGTATAATATTATCCCAACAAATACGCATCTTTTTGCTAATTATAAAAATACCAGGTTTGATACCTTTATCTTTAAAGACAGCCCAGAAACTTGACAAAAACTCGACCATAAAGGGCATTGTGTTAGAAAGAGAAAGAACATACACATACGTAAAGTTATTAGAAAAGAATACACTGCCTCTTAATCCTCTGGCAGGGTTCTTGTCAATTTTTTTGCCTTGATTGTCTTATGTATACAATATTTTTTGATATTTCTAAAAGTTAAGGTGGTAGATCCGTTTTAAAATATAACCTGACACCCTGTACAGCTGATTTTTTCGGCATTATAGTTATTCTTGAGTTTAAAATCTTTTTATTCAGATTTTAGTTGCTTTTCTAATCTTGTTTAAATAAAGGCACTGGATGTGGATCTACTTTGATGAGAGGAGAATTTAAAAGCTTCCAAACCGTGCTGCAGTATAAAAAAATACCCGCTTGAGAATGACTACATTGCATTCCCCTATTACTGAGGCTTTTGAAGTAAGAACATTTTTATTCCTCGTGTTCCAAAGATTCATAGCAACTATATATTTATTGTCAACAGACTTTTTATAAAATGCTGCCATGAGAGTATACTTTACCATAAGCCATGACATAAATGTTTCAAGGGCTAATGGCTGGAATTTTTCTACTAACCCTTGCCTTTCGCATTGTCTTTTCTAGAGTTATGTTAAAGAAAAAAATAACCGTTTTTTGCAGTAAACAAACACACGCATATTTCTATAATCACAATTTATTTTAGTTACTGGTTATTGTTATTTACATACTCAACATCACCCGACTTCGACTTGTAGGTGCAACGAAGTGCATATGACAATTAATTGAGGCTAAAAATGACACTCTATCATTTTTTTATATGATGTTTAAATGTTAAAAAAAATGGTTAGAAGGAAAGTCTAACATTTAGCAATTTTTTTCGTATTTTAGCCGGGGAAAATTTTGCAGATATCAACAAATTTGAAATTTGTTTTTACTCTAAACGAACAAATTTTTAGGTATGTTTAGGGAATTCACGAAATAAAAAATGACAAATGTCGTTCAGGCGCAAAACATTTTTAAAGGCATCATTACTTATGATATCTGTTAAAACGTTAACATCATATAACTCAACATTAATTAACAGAAAATAAAAAAAAAACAAGTTTTTTAACATAATAAATCAAAAATATAAAAAAACAATTCTAAAAGGAAATGTAAAGACAAATAAAAAAAGTTGCGTGATCTTGTGGTTAACTGATTAAGTATTATTTACCACACTGTTAGTAGTTTCAATGCTTTGAGTTTACAACAATACGTAAGCCATAAACAACCATAGTAAAGCTACTTTGCCAGCCCTAAATGCTGAAAAATAGCAGAGCCTATTTATACTATTTAGACCAAAACTGTGAAAAGTTATATTTTGGATAAACAGATAAAGAGGTCTTAGCAAGAATAGAAGAAAATAAATTCAGTATTAAAAAAACTAACAGTGAACAGCCATCCATTACTACACTGGAATCAAATCGAATCAGAAGAAACGCACCGAATATTTCTGAATTCTAAATAATCTAAATGATTTCTTGTTTAGAAGTTTCATTTGAATAGAAGCAACAGTTTTAGCATTTAAATGGCGCAATGTATACAAAATTTATGATGTGTGCATGCCTCTTCGCTATTGTAACATTGTCGAGCTGATTATTATTCGTGAAATGGACAATGGGAAACAAAACGTCGACAAATGTCAAACATAATGTACTTGATGGAGTCCTGAATTATTTGTTTTCAGCAAGGCGAAAGCATTGATTTTATTATTGTGCTGCTACTATGAGAGAAAGTTAACAGGTTGTACTACGGTAAGTGGACATAAAAGAAATAATTAAGTGCGTTAACTTAAAGTTAAGTAAAATATGTTATTTATTTCATTAGAACAGTCATTCTGCAGAAATTTTTTAATTCATGAGAGTTTTGTTTTCGGGGTGCACGGTATCAAAAATATATTTTTTAAAAATTATTCTTCAATACTAAATAAACTCAATACTAAATACATAAATACCTTAAGTATTGCGAAATTAACTGAAATATATGTATTATCCAAAAAATATAAATACTTAGAAATTCATAAATATCTATAAACCCGTTAGAAACTGTATATATTTTTTAAAATATTATTTTTTGTATTAAGATGTTTTACTAAGAAAAATCTATATCTTTCTCGGTATTAACAATTTTGTCTATAAAACCAACAAATTATCGACACTTTCTTTTGTTTTCGCAAGAAACCGACACTATATCAAAGTTTCCTAATTCAATCAGATTTGGGTTAAGTCCAGGTTCTCTCAGATCACTACTAGTAGAAAGTTGTTCACATTCAGAGTTTCTCTTCTTCTTCTTTTTGGGAAATACTTTCCAAATCATTACTACTGTTTTCGTTTTGGTAAAGATCTTCTTTTCCGATCTACAATCTTTCAAATCCAGTATTGTCCACCAGTATTGTCCAAAACTATGTCACAAGCTTTAAAACCAGATTTGATATTTTTGCCAATACTTGGGTCTAAAGATTCTCAGGTTTTTTACTTGTACCAAGTACGAGGAAATTCTGTTTTAAGTAGGACACCTATATTTTTTTAGTTTCCAATCAGTCAAGACTGCACGCCAATGTCTTTTCATGGGGCCGAAAATCGCAACATCAAGAGCAAGTGTGTGGCGTTGGGGGTAATAAAATAAAATAAGTATTATTTTCTTCACATTGCTTAATCACAAATAATAATAAGTTACTGAAAAGTTTGTAGCCAATTATAATCTTTTGCTCATCTTACTTGCGGAAATACGGCAAAATCACTTGTAAAAACCAGCCTTCAAAAACGGGTGACAAAACACCCACTTTTCGTCCTACTATATGCGGTACCTGTTGGACCCCCTTTCATCCAAGTGGGGTAGATGTGAAGACCTCGGTATATAACAAATAGAGGCAGGAAAACACTTAAAGTACTAGCAGCCATCATAATCGAAGTGCTGCTTTTAGGAGACTCAATAATTCTATTTACATGTTTCGTTCCTTTTTACAAAGATTAGATTACTAGTTAGATTCATCATAACTGACAATGTTCTGACGAGGAATATTTTCTATGACATTCTTTAGATTCTCAAAATGTGCGTTAACTCTTTTCCTATCGACTTCTAGTCTAAATCTTTTGATCTTTCGTGCAAGACGTTCCGCTAACGATTGGCTCTTCTTCATAAAACCATATAACCGTTCCAGTCCGGGCTTGTTCTCTTTTATTCCTACGATTCTCTTTCCCGATCTATTCAAATATGTTTTTACGATATAATAGTAATAAGAATATCCAGTTGAATGTTTGAATGAAAAGCCTAATAGTCAGCAGCCTCTATAAGTAATTTTTTCTTAGTTTTAGCATCACTAATTGCCTTCTCCAGAGCCACTTTGGAATAATTACTCCCCTCTCTCCCTTCCAGGAGATTCCGATATATCATAGGCATGGTGTCCAAAGTCACTCCACGTTTTGAAATATGTTTTTCTAAACGAGAAAGAAAAGTAAGTGAAAGAAAAAATAAATATTAATTTAAGATATTTCATTAGATAACATTTAAACCTACTACATAATATAAATAATTAAGGTATAATTCCTTACACAGCCATTACACAGATGGCATTTCTACAATTATCCAAAATTGAAATTGAAATTGAAATTACAACGTCTATCAAAATATTCGTTACTTACTACAAAGTTCCTCCAACGGCGATTTTTGGTTAACTATAAAAGCGAACTTCGACAATACCGGTTCACGTGATTCTAATTCTTGTAGAAAAAAGTACAAAAAACCATCAGTAATGACCAGAGGCTGTTGCAGCGAATTGCCAGAGGCTGCTGAAAAAAAACCTTAGTTTTTGTGGTAATTAGTGTTTCACCTGGTTAAGGTTTTATTTTTTGTATAATGTTCTCTAAATTATCGTAGCTAAAGAAGTGCAAGAAGTGATCGACAATGACCGGAGGCAGTTGACACTCTCACTTGGTTTTAGTTTTCGCATCAGCAGCCTGATGGCTTACCTGGAAGACACAATTACTTGAAGATGTGGTCAGCGCTTCCTAGGTCACATGACTACGTATGTGGTATCATGTAACATTTTGCATCTTAATCAAATGGACTTAAATCCGGTTTGCGGGGTGTTTTTGTTTTAATACACTGTTTTTGGAAGAATAGTTTTACCTAAAATAACCTAAATCAAGTTAGCAAGGTTTTTTATTACTTGAATGCACTGGTAAAATGACGTTAAATGTAAAGATTTTATTCAGTGAAAGGGGTGTAAATTATAAGTAACAATGAAAATTTAAAAAAGATTAATACATATGAGTTTAATGCGGGATTCGAATCTGCATTGACTAGCCATAAACCGACAACGCTAACCTTGCATTTACTACAACGGTTTTGTATCCTGTTTTGCTATCCGAATTATGGAATCGAAAAACAAATAAAAATTCATTGTATATAAACTAAATCAATTTTACCTACGACAAAGTCTTAAAAATTGCATCGTGACGGTATAGGAGCATAACAATCTAAAACTATTTTAATCCAAACGCGATTATGGTTTGCCTTTATAAAAATCCTAATTATTCGTAGATAAATGCTACACAGGCAAATGTGCGCATAAATTTCACGCTTAGACATACTGTTTGTTTTAGTTTTAGTAAATGGGCTGCTACATACAGTTTAACGCTTCTTAATAGCCTGCTACTAATACATTTGGCGGATTATAACGAGCCATGCAATGTTATTGTCTAGTATAATGCCTTAATGCGCACTTAATACAGATATAGTTCCAGAATTAAAGCGACATTATAAGCTTTAAAAAATGCTAACTTTATTATATAAGTATAAGTGAGTCTCGGTAAAAAGGGGCATTTTTTATAATTTAAAAATAAAATTAACTGTAATGCTAATAACCGCAAAATAGAAAATATTTTATTTCTAGGGGACGCGGGTGAAGCGCCGCTTCACCTTACTTAAAAATAACAATATTTTTTATATAAATTCACATTATTTAGTTAATTATACCATTATTTTTTATCAAAACTCCCCCCGCACGCCGGTTTTTGCGCTTAGATTTGTTTACGGCAGTTGCTATGGCAACGCAATGGTGCCTACGGGTCTGTCCCTAGCTACATGCGCTTCATCCGTTCTTATATCTACGAGCCGCCACTGGAGAATTAGGATGTTAAAAAGACAGGGTGTTCCTTAATGTCTTGTACATACTCAAGGAGGTCAATCCCTGGTTTATTTTTTACTAAAAATTCTTATATACATGTGTCCTAAGTTACACTTTCCACAATTTGATGAAACTTTGCAAATTTGAAGTAGCGAGGGGTTTATTTGAAATAATAAGATTATAATTATCCATTCCAGTATTGTCCGGGAATGTAACATACTTGACATTTATAGAAAAACACTGTATGCCACTAGTTTTTTTAGAATTTTTCTTTTTAAGACTAAGCATTTAAAATCTCAACTTTTTACTTTCTTGCTTTTTTTCTTAGTATTTAAAATTATAAAAATTAAACAATTTGATTACGCTTAAGATGATTAAAATTTGAAAGTAGTCGTTGTCGTAGCCAGAATTTAATATACTAAAAAAACGAAAGATGCAAAACTAAGTAATAATAAAACATATTAAAATTACGCTACAAAACTATTGAAAGTTATGCGCTACAGCATAACGCAGCCGGCCTTAGCCACCTGACTTAAACCCCCGTAGTCACTGTTTAAGATTTAGATCCAGATCTAATTGATATAATAACTAAAACTGTTAGTTTACCAGTTGTGCTTTGTTTATGTCACTGTCATTTTGTAATTTAGACATTTAGAAAAATTATTTGCCATTTTAAACCTATAACTGTCAAGTAACAAAAATTTTCATTTTGAAATCCTTAATCTAAAAAAAAAAATAAAAATTTATTTAAAAAACCAGTGGCGTACGATATTTTTTATATAAATTTCGTTGTCCTCTCAAATGTCACTTGATTAGATAATCATATGTTTATACCACTTAAATAAGCCTCTTACTACTACAAATAAACTTGCCAAGTTTCATCAAAATCGGCGTAACTGATTTTAGTTGATTTTGTTTTAATTTGCTCACCCTGTATCTCGAAAATAAAACAGTTTATAGGAGCTTTTAGTCATAGAATGCGCTAAGGATAGACCTTTTTCAGAAGGTACACGACATTAAGGAACAAGTCATATATTTAACTAAATCTAAACTAATTTTATAAAGAGGTAAGTCCTGTCCTAACTGACTGACACAAACGCAAAGCTTAAACTAGTGAAACCAGAACATAAAATTTGGACAGTAGATTCCTTTTATGACCTAAGCAAGCATCAAGAAAAGATTTTAAGAAATTCAACCGCTAAGGGTGTAAAATAGCGGATGAAAGTTTGGACAGGGAAAACATATTTTTTTGTCTATCTATATAAATTTCAAGTCAAATTTAGCACAAAGCACTTTTCATCCCCTATGGGTGTAAAATGGGGATGAAAGTTTGTTTTGTATGATTCGGTCGCATTATTCTCTCGGGCGAAGTTAATATACGTATAATTAAACATACCAAAATATTTTGAATATTAAAAATAAAACTAAAATCTATATGTCAAATAGCTGTAATTTACATCTTTGATTTTGCGCGGTTTTGGGTTTTTTTATTATGGTCATATTCATACTATAAGAAGTTCAATGCTTCGCCCATTCTATTTACATCAACCTGCTTTTCAATTGCTGTAGTTTCTCGTATTATTCTGGTCTTATAGTGCTAGATTTTCCCGAACTTCTTACAACCTTCAAAAAGAAATTCATTTTGTAGCCTGCATATGCTATGGTGAGTTTGTACTCATCCACCTCTTTGCTTATCATAGTAATACATAGAGATTTTCAGAATTTAAAACGGTTCAATAAATTTTTTTTTGAGAATAGAAATAATTGCGTGAGTTGGTATTTGTTGTTCTTTATGATATATATCTATCCATTTTTTTCAAGACCTCATATATTATATTCGTTTTGACACACGACACTTCGCCATAGCTCAAATAAGCATGTGGGTTTTGTAATCAGCATAATTAAGAATAGTAATTTGTTGTTTTCTTCTAATCGAGCTCTGTTGCACATGCCACGGTTTTAGATTTCCTTTCTCAAGGGATTTACTTTCAATATAAGCCATAAGTAAATTTGCCATTGCTGGTGATAAGGAGGACCCTGACGGAGCGTCCTCTTATTTGTTTTCACATTTGACCAATTAAATGTATGGGAATTATCAAGACAATGTTCTGAAAGTTGTATGCTGTGGGCTGGAAATTCTTCATTAATTACATTATGCCATGCTTCGCCATGTTCATACCATTGACATCTAGGATAGTTACAATTCCATCTTTTTAGAATCTGATCTCACGTATGGGTTTAGAGAAATG
The DNA here is from genome assembly GCA_030620095.1 of Kuschelorhynchus macadamiae. Taxonomy (NCBI): domain Eukaryota; kingdom Metazoa; phylum Arthropoda; class Insecta; order Coleoptera; family Curculionidae; genus Kuschelorhynchus; species Kuschelorhynchus macadamiae. Next base: position 516,629 of record JAUTXW010005173.1, read on the forward strand.
TTCTAATTTTTTTATAGTATGAATAATAATGTTTTGCTAAAACAGCATCGCTCTGAAATCACACTTCTTAAAGATTCCCAAAATCAATAAAATGCATGAAAACTATCTGTCTATATCTGTTTCGATATAAAGCTAAATAGCCCTCTCGTTAGCTGTAAACATGTATTTAACAATAAGTATTTCAAAAACAATATTTTTAGTGATATTTGATGCCAGTCTGGTCTTAATAAGCATAAAACGCAAAAAGCAACTTTCGTACCCAGTATCGCATGCAGAATGTATTAAGTGATAATGACAAATGCTCTAATTATGTTATGAAAATTTCAGTTTTTAAAAACATCTTATGGTGACTTCAGTATGTTTTCAACATCTTTCTGTTTTAGTAATTAACGAGCTTAGAGACAAGTTACAAATTAGAATCCTTGTCGAGATCTCATTAAAATCAACCTAAACCGATCGGTGTTCTCCATTTCGGCGTAAAAGAAAACACGATCAGAGCGGAAACAAAGAAAACAAGAAAGAGCGAAACGTAAGACAAGATAGGCTAAAAAGGAGATTTCTTCACTACGTTACCTAGCTTGATATCTTGACGTTACGTTAATTTCTTTGGGGAATTTAAGCGGAGAGTTTTAATACCGAATACTCCAAGCAAGAAAATGGTTCTCCCCATTAAGTAAAAGTTAAAAAATAAATCATAAATGGAATCTTAAATATATATACCCTGAGATAGAGAGAGAATAATGTGTAAATATTGAGCCTAATGTCTGCTTTAATTTCATAATGCATGCCATCTCTTTTGGTATTGTGTTGAAGTATTTTTTTTAATACACATAATATAATATAAATAATCTTACTACACGTAACTACAAACTTATTGAAAAGTCTATCGGCAAAAAAATGAAAAATCCGAAAATGTAGTTTTCCAATTCTTTTTCCAAACCCACACAATAAAAGTAAAAGCTTAGTTGAACATATAAGTGGATGACGGACCTATATAAGATTCTGATTTTTTTTAAATTTTGGCATCAGTGAATTTTCTAGCTATCTATAATTATTTCTAGATATATTTCCTTAAGAATAAATGACAAATAAAAAAATTACAGATGGCTAAAGGACCAAGCAATGGTTATTTTAACATGCTTGCTATAAACAGAGATTCTAAGAACCCAAATGAGATATAAGGCGAAGTTTAATAATAATTGAATAATGAATTTATATATTAACGTTTATTTACATGCATTTATCAAGAGCTGCCAATTGTTTGCCGCAAATAAATTGTAGTTCAAATTGCTAGCAGTGCTAAAGAACATGAAGCTGAGGTTGTTTGTTTTTTTCTGATGCTGAGTTTATGCTCCTCCACTCTTGCTGATATTCGCCTATTAGTTTGCCCCACCTACATCTTTTCACAGTTCTGCACGGAATGCTGTATACTCTGTGGTTTTCCAGTTTCATTTTATCTTTTGGGTTTCCAACTAGTTTATCTATAGTTATTTGTGGCTTGTGTATTGTTTGTATGTTGTGTTTCCTAAGAATTCTTCTGATTCTGTCTGTTGTGCCTTTTACACATGGTAAGACTACTTGCTGCTTTTCTGGTTCATAATTTTTGTTGTTCGTTGTTAGGGAACTCTGTGCATTAATAGCTCTCTCTATGGTGCGATTTGTGTAGCCATTTTTCTTTAAAGCACTAGATACTACCTTAAGTTCGGTTTGTCTCGTCTGTGTTTCAGTTAATCGCACGGATCTGGATATTAAGGTATTGACCACAGGTTGAATTTGTGCTGGGTGACGATGTGATGTTGCATTTAAATATCTGTCTGTATGTGTTGGTTTTCTGTACACGGTGTATTCGAAATGTCCATTATGCAGTTTTGTGACCAGAACATCTAAAAATAGTAGTTTGTTGTTTTCCTTACCATACCAGTCGCAGTCACCAATACTTCAGTCTCTATTCGGATGCAAGAAAGAAAGCTTTGAAAATGCCAAATGTGATTTTCGCCGAAACGTCAGCAAAAGTGTTCTTTTCAGAACGACAGTAGTGAGCGGTTGCACACCCGCAATGAAAACACACACACATATATATATATATATATATTTCAACTATCAGATAACTTATCGAAAATGTAAAAACTCTTTCTTATATATCTTACTTATATTAAATTAAATGCACAATTTAATAGTAGGCTATGGCTATTGTTTATGAAAACACATAAAAATAAATGACAAATATCTCATCGGTTTTTGGATCGACTTTTGGGTTTTAAAGTAATTTATAAATGTTCTTTTGGTATATTTATTTAATTGATATATATCATTTTCTAAAGAGATAAAAATACAGGGATACAGGTTCATCAGACAGGAAAGAGTGGATAGGGGTGGCGGTGTTGGGATTTATATTAAAAATGATATTAAATGCAAGGTACTAAGTAATGAATTTACAACAAATCAAAATTTTGAACAAAAATGAATAAACATCATAATAAATAAAATATTTTTTATCTTATCTTTATACAGACCCCCTATATACAAACTCTCAGATTTTTTGCTTGACTTCGAAAACACACTGTTATCATTATTGCCCTTAAGTGAAGAAATGTTATGCACAGGGAATTTTAATGTAAATTTTTTAGATATATTCTCACATAACGTTGTCCAATTTAACATGTTGTTACAGTCAGTAGAGCTCACTCAATTAGTAAACAATCCTACTAGAATCTCGTCTATCTCTGCCTCACTTATTGACCTTTTTCTGATATCGAATTCTGATTTAGTAAAACACTGTGATACATTACCCGCTCCACTGTTGTCAGACCATAAATTTATTTTTTGTGATCTTTTAGTACCTAATACATCAAAGGAAATTACTTTTAAAAAATACAGAGACTTAAAAAATATCAATACTACACAATTCCATGCCGACTTAGAGTCGATTCCTTGGAAAAATATATATGACATTAATGATATCAACAGCAAAATTGATTTTATAAACAGTAATATTAATACCTTACTAGACCTTCATCCTCCTATAAGAAAGGCTAGGTTTACAAAAAATAATTATCCGTGGATAACCCAAAATATAAAAAATTTAATAAAACTTAGAAATAGGGCTTTAACCAAATTTAAAAAGACCAAAACTGCCGCTCTTTGGGAATATTATAAATCTCTGCGCAACTTGACTACTCTCACTATACGAAATGAAAAAAAAAGCATTTTTTGAATCCAGGTTTCGACAGTCCGTAAATATTTGGCAAGAGATGAAGAAATACAGTGTAGGCATTGCGAGCAGTAAAGTGGAAATCCCTGAGCATTTAAAAAACCCAGAATTAATAAACAACTTCTTTAAGTCATCTGTACCCCAAACTCAATGTAGCAGTACAGAGCTTATTAATTTTTATAGTAGTAATGTCAAAGACAACGTTTGGCATACAACATCTAAAATAAAATTAAAAGCTAAAGGACATGATGAATTTAACATTGATATAATAGAATTGTGCTGCCCTTTCCTTCTTCCATTTTTAGCACATATCATAAATTACTGCATTTTAAATTCTGTATATCCAAATTGCTGGAAAAAAGCTCTAGCGGTGCTTCTCCCAAAGACCTACAACCCGGAGGAACTTAAGGATTTACGGCCGATAAGTATTTTGCCATGTTTATCAAAAATATTAATAAAATAATTAATAAACAACTTGAGGAGCATGTGGAGCAAAACCGTATTTTGCCTGAAACCCAATCGAGCTTTAGAAGAAATCATGGATGTTCCACGGCTCTATTAAACGTTAGTGATGATATATTTCGTGCAACTGATTCTGGACAAATAACGATATTGGCACTTTTAGACGTCTCGAAAGCGTTCGATACTTTAGATCACCTATTATTGTTGGCTATTCTCCATTATATTGGCCTAAGTAAAAGTGCTGTAAATTTTTTTAAAAGTTTTTTTCAAGATTGAAAACAGTGTGTAATTCTTGACGGAGAATTATCCACTGATCTAGTCATTTTCATTATCAGTCCTCTGCTATATTCTGTATATAATTCAAATCTGCCGAACGTTATTAAAAAATGCAAATCCCAATATTATGCAAACGACACACAAATATATTTCTCTTTTAAGAAACAGGACATCGTCGAGGGCTGTCAAGCTCTTAATACCGATATCAAAGAACTTCAAAAATCTTCACAGGATCATTCCTTACATCTCAATCCAAAAAAATGTTGTATTATGATTTTTGGTAAGAAGAATGATATGGATAGCGTTATAGAGTTTGTTAATATAAAAATCGGAGTCTCTACCCTACCGGTTAAAGATAATGTGCGGAATCTGGGCGTTATACTCGATAAAGATCTTAGATTTGACAACCATGACTCTCAATGTATTCAACGAGTTTACGTTAGACTAAAGCTTCTATACAGTAATCGCCACGAATTATCAAAAAATACTTAAAATAATGCTTTGTGACTCCCTCGTGCTCTCCATATTTAACCATGGTGGTGTGGTTTATGGAAACAGTCTAAAAGCTATTCAGAAGCAGAGAATCCAAAAAGTTCAAATCTCCTGTTTACGTCTTATATATGGAATCCGAAAACGGGAACGAATATCTCATAAATTATCGGATGCAAGGTGGTTAAATATGGAGAATAGGAGGAGGCTTCACGAGGCATGTTGTTATCATAAAATTCTACTCTTTAAGAAACCTCCCTACCTATATAAAAGAATAATATTTAGATCTCATGTGCATAACCTAAATGTTCGATTCCGTGATACAATAACTCCACCTTTGCATAAATCTGCCATGTTTGAACGTTCTTTTACGTATAATATTGCCAAATTGTATAATTATCTTCAGGATCATCTCAAATACCTCACACCACTAAATTTGAGAAACAAACTTTTTAAATATTATTTTGATAGACAGGCCACGATATAATAATAACTGTAGTTACAACTATACATTTTTACTCTGTTTTCCTATCTTTTTTATATACTCCCTTTAGAAGGAATAGGTACTTAGGAAATATGTTTTTTTTTATATTGTAAGCATGTTGTTTTTAAGGTTAAGTTGATCAGGGTGGATAACACTCAGGTGCTATCTACATTTGGACTTCGCCTTTTCGCCTGTTACATATTCAAAATTCACACATCTAATTACTTACTGTAAATTTACCTCTGTAATGTGGAAATAAAGACATAACTATTAATTATTATATACTTATACTTTTTTGACTCGCTCATATGTCTATAAATATTTTCCAAAAATCCGACCGAAATCAGTAAGTTATGACAAAATAAATGTATGTATCTGTTCTGCTATGATCTATTTTAGTTTTAGCACAATACTGTTTTGGTTCCAAAATTATATACATAAGGAAAGATATAAAGATATTTTTACACAAAAGTAATAATTTAAAACACAGTTATTTCAGAAAACCTCTGGAAGTAGTATAGCTATCAATATGAAAAGGAAAAAACTAAAACATAAAAATTTAAGTTTAAATTTTTACGGTAAAAAGTCATGCCTAAAACTGCGAAAATTCCAATCTTTTGCTAAAACTGCCACTTGAAATCACAACAGATTTTCTCTCCCACAGGCAAAATCGTTCTTTTTCTTTCCGTTTTTTCTTCTTTCTTTTACAAGTTTCAAATGCAATTTCCGGCTTTGCTGTGCAATTTCTCTGTTAAATCAAACCAAAACAATAACATTAATTTCTTTTTAGGTGAAAAAGTCATGCCTAATACTACAACTTATTTTTTGCTAAAACTGCCACTTGAAATCAAAATGGATTTTCTATAGTCAAAATCATCGTTCTTTTTCTTTCCGTTTTTTTCTCGTTTGCAAGTTTCAAATGCAATTTATGAGCTTCGCTGTGTATTTAAAATATTAGTTTTGAGAAAATACTATTGTGATGCTAATTTGCTGCTAATATTGTGTGAAAAGGATATTACTAAAAATACGAATTCATTGCTCGGGAATCTCGCAACAATATGGCACATCGGCATGCGCTTTTCGAGATTCCTTGGTTTAGAAATTCGGGAGAAAACAGATAGATGAGTTTATTGATTCAACTCTCGGAACCTGGAAAATAAAAGCATTTGTTTCTTTCGATATACCGTATACTTGTTCTCATCCCTAACTTATTAACATTATATACAAAAGGATGTTCCGACATTAAATTAAAATTTATAGAATTTTGAGCTTAAAATCCTAATCTTTAATTCAACAATATTCTGGCAAACAAAAACTAACAAAGTTCTTAACCTGACTGTACAGGGTGTCCAGAAATGTAGTTCAATGTTTGGGAAGAGTACACATGAAGATATTAAAATAAGTTCATGTTGACATGGGCACGGAAGCGAATTGTTTTCAAAATATAGGGTGGTAAAATGTTTAAATATCTTTTAATTTTCTTAATGATCTTCGTACATTTCTAGAGATATTTGATTTAAATTAGTTACAACATAAACTGCAATTATATAATATTATAAAGCAAATGTAATACATTTGAAAAATATATACAGGGTGCCAATTTAATTGTCACGCCCCTTTTAAGAAAATGTGTTTAAAAACATGGGCACTCTATTGTTTAACATCAGCTTTTATTACTTAAAAAATACAAACTAAAACTATGGAGTGTTTTTAAACATGTTTTTCTAAATTATTTCAAAACAGGTAAGCAAGATAAAACATTTAGCCTGATAGAATATATCAAATTGGAGCAGTGTTATTAGAGTACTTTTAGAAATGTGTTGAGTGCTCACACGTAGGCCGTCCGGTTCACAAAAAAATGGCCAAAAAAGGCAATAACTTCGAAATTAACGCAGATAGATCAAAATTATTTGGAAGATTATTATTTAAAAAAAGTAGTGATGTTTTTTTCTGCACTGATCATAATTTTTTTCACAACTGCTTTTTGATAAAATAGCCCCTCCAAATACTTGGATGGATTTGGAGGGACACCCAGTGAAGGTTCGAATGGATGTAAAACTACGAAATGAAAAATATTAGATAAAAACCATACAAATATAAGCAAGGTTATATACCTATGGATAAAACAAATTTAGAATATAGACAAAAAAACTGAATTTAAAAAATCTAATTAAGAGACATTTAAATTTTTACTTTGAACTAAGAAACTAAATTAAATTAAAATTTAACATAGGGTCATAAGTTTGAAGCCAGCTATTTACAAAAATAATTTTAACTTTTCCCATTGAACTAGAAAGAATCCCGTACAAAGCTCATGGGAACTGGTCACTTGATAAAAATTATAAGTTTTTGATATAATATATATCGTCATCAAAAGTAATATTGCCTTATCTCAATCCTACTGCTAATTATTAACAAAATACGGATCGTTAAATATTGGTCCCGTTAATTTAAAAATTTAGATCTGGTAGGTTTTTTCGAAACAGTGAAAAGAATAAACATATTCTTTAACAAAATAGGTTCTTCCTTTTGAAAAGTGAAAATAAAAACTAAAAACTGTTTACGATTGATACGTATCATTTTTAAAACGATAATTTATTTTAAAATGGTTTAACTTCTGGCTTGAGGCAAAATTATTATAGTTGAGGTCTAAGTTATTCTACGTTTTAATAGGCGTTATTTAGAAAACGCATTTTTCGATATATTGAGTGTACCACCAAAAACTTTAATGAGTTAAATGGATCTTTGTCTATACTACACATTACACATATATCTTATGAAGGACAAAAAAATGGCTGGACACGCCACGAAAGGCAAATCAAGAGACTGTATATTAGTTACTCAATGTGTCGGATATTTAAGAAAGTATAATTAACTTTAATAAAAAAAATCCGAAAACAGTCATATTTTTGAAACGGCTGCAGTACTGGACACATTTTTGGTTTGTGAAATTAAAGCAAACTTTGTTCGAAATGTGTCAAAGAAAATTAGTTATGTAAACTATATTATGTTTCATAATTTTTATTTAGACTCCTGAACGCAATTGTCAAATTGTTATATTTTTCTAGCACATAAGAAAATCTTCATATGATGAATTATTTTGTGAAAAATTCTAAGGTTTTTCATGGCTTGGCTATTCCAACATAACTACAACGTTAACCACATCAATCAAATCAAGTAATGACGACTACACAATATTGAAGAAAAGTCGAATAAAATGAAAGATTTATTGGATTTTACATGATCAGTTTTATAAACCAGTTTGAAAGTTACTATTTAAATAGTAAAGAAATCTACTTGAGAAAAGGCATATTTACTTTTCAAGTACTTTATTACATTAAGATATTTATTCCACCCAAAAAATAATAATTATTCTCATCATTTAAATTCCAAAATGAGCGTGACCCACACCTCCATCGCATTGTGAAATAACCCTTTAATACTTCATGTGGTTTAAACAAATTTTCCAATAATTATGTGGTTTAATATCCAATAAATTAGCTGTAGTTGTAAATGCAGGGCGCAGTACTAAACCTTAATTCGTTCAAATGTGCAACTGAAAAAGATATTTTTAAAATGTAAATTAGTATTTATAAACGTACAGGATGTCCCATTTTGGGTACTCTTGGGGGGGAACTCCATTATTTGTATAGATATAAAGTTGAGGTTTTCGCGACAGTGTGTTACTTTTTGGTAAAACTTCAGATGACGTTTTTGAAAATGTTGCATTTTAAGATACCCGTCGTATCTCAACTATCAGATAACTCTTTTCTATATATCTTACTTATATTAAATTAAATGCACAATTTAATAGTAGGCTATGGCTATTGTTTATGACAACAAATAAAAATAAATGACAAATATCTCATCGGTTTTTGGATCGACTTTTGGGTTTTAAAGCAATTTATAAATGTTCTTTTGGTATTTTTATTTAATTGATATATATCATTTTCTTCGAATAATGGCAGCGTATAAAAAATATGATATACTGGTATGTTTTATATAGAGTAATGAAAACTCTAAAAAAGCCTCGGAATTATATTCCGATAGGCAAGTAAGCTATTATGGCTATGAAAATCTCTATTATCATTAAGGTTTTGCTTGACAAACAAAAATCTTTTTTGGCTTTTTCGCAACTGAATAAGAATATTTAACTTTAAATTAATTGAAGCAGATATTTAATATAATTACATACCTCAACTTGTAGACTAGTCTGCGGAATGTTTCGATACATAATATAAATAGACTAGTCTACATGTTGTGGTATGTAATTATATTAAATATCTGCTTCAATTAATTTAAAGTTAAATATTCTTATTCAGTTGCGAAAAAGCCAAAAAAGATTTTTGTTTGTCAATCTAAACGCAACAAATAATTTGAAAACATTTAAGGTTTTGCTTGTTAGATATCGAGAAAGAAGTCAACCGTTTTTTGAGATATGTGCTCGTTTAAAAGCAAATTTAGTTGAGCACGCGCGTCCTAAAACATACAACAAAGAGAACAGGGAAAGAAAAGAGATAGATGTTTTAGGATATATAGAAGCAACCCCTTCGTCCTCATGTAGAGAAATTGAGAAGAAAATTGGTGTGCTAAAAACTGACGGTCAGAGGATCTTGGAAGAAATATAAGTATCATCCATACAAATTTAATATAGTGCAACATTTGCATCCTGGCTATGCCGGGCGCCGGGCACTGTTTTGCCAGTGGTTTTTGCAACAAGTTGATGCCAACGACTTATTTGGCAGACTTGTTATCTGGTCAGACGAATGCTTTTTTTTTAAGTGCGGGAATTTTTAATCGTCACAATACCAGGAACTGGCATAGTGAAAATCAGCATTTAATGTTTGAAAGAGCACAATAAGGACGTTTTGGAGTTGGGGTATCATGTTTTATTTTGGGCAGACATATAGTTTATAGGATTTTTGAAAGAGGTCTTACAGCACCTACATACCTAGAAATCCTTGAGAAAGTTAGTTCAGAACTGCTCTAAAATATTCCATTAGCCCAATATGATGCTGTTTACCTACAGCAAGATGGTGCCCCAAGTCACAACTCCAGGCTCTTAAGGGAATTTCTTGATAATAACTTTCCTCAAATATGGATAGGTACTAACGGACCTGTTAGATGGCCTCCACGATCTCCAGATCTCTCAATGTTAGATTTTTTTATGGGGCTTTATACAAAATGAAGTATATAAAACACGATATGACGACATAGCAGAACTTCGAAAGGCAAATCATTTATCCTTTCGAAATCCGCGAATGAGACCAATGGTTCTTTTCAACGCTTTTCAAAGAATTACAAAAATTTGCCAATTTTGCGTTAGAGAAAAAATGGTCGTCAATTTAAACATCACCTTTAAAAATTTGTTTTTTCTTTTTTTTAATAATTTTATTTTTTGTGTTTGTTATATTGTTACTTTATGCTATAAAACTGTTGTTACAAACTTACTGTTATTAAAAAACTCTATAGATATTTTTATATAAGGAGATACCTATATGCAAAGTATTTAATTCTTTATTAGCAATATGTAACTTTCAATTGTTTATTATTGTTATTCATGGCCTACTATTAAATTATGCATTTAATTTCAGAAAATTGTCTTTTATTTGCGTGTTTCTGAGAAAAAGTGCATACTATTATATATTTTTGAAAAGGCGAAAACAAGACAAATTTTATAGTCTATAAATATACAGGGTGTACTGTTTAAAAAAATTAAGTAGGGTCTGATAACTTTTTGACCTGACCATGTTTACTAATTCCGAAGGCGGAATTGAGTTCCACGGGAAAAGTTATATAAGAAACAGGTTTCACATTATCGATAAGTTATCTGACAGTTAAAATACGAGGGGTACCTAAAAATTTTCAATTTTGCCCTGTATCTTAAAAACAAAAAGGGCTATGATAATTTTGTTAACGGCATCTTTAGTTTTACAAAAAAGTAGCACACTGTCCCGAAAACCGCAACTTTCTATCTATAAAAATAACGGAGATATCCCGCAAAATTACCCAAAATGGGACACCCTGTGCATCTTTTATGCTGGAAATAAAAGCGGCAAAAAAATCGAAATCCTTTGCACTTTCAGCTTGCAGAAGAAAACGTGTTTAGTTTCGAATCATATTTTTGGTAGTAAGTTTCAATAAGCATTGTTGCTCAATAAATTAGTTTTTTTTATTGACACTCAAAATAGATGGGCACGTCGGTGAATCCTCTATTTAGATCAAGTGACCTGGTTACGTTATATGTAAATCTACGGGTTAAAATAATACTACATTTTAAAATAGCCTCTTTGTAGCTTCATACATATTTCGGTAAATTAAAAGTTATTTTTAACTGAATTTAAATACTTTTATTTCTTAATAAAATATTACGAATTACTTTTAAAAACTTGGAACTTTATTTACAGCATAGACTTATAGTCTCCTTACAACAGTGGGATCAATCGGGGCGATTTTAGACAAGACAAAAAGGGAAAACTTTAAAAACAAATAGGCTTAAATTTTTGCTTGGTTTTTTTACGATTGAAATTTTGTTGAAATAAAAAAAGAAAAAATATTTGGTGATAATATATTTTATAATTACTTATATCTTAAACAACATCCTTTAAATATGAAGGACGCGATTTTTATAAAAGAACGTAAATAGTTTCACACAAACTCCATTACCAAATGTAAGTTAGGACTTTTCTTTTATAACTGACAGAGATTAAAGTAAAATAATTAATCTTTAGTTAAAATAAATTAAGCATTATTTTGGCTAATTGATATATTCAACCAAATAACATATTATTTGGCTAAGCTGGTCTTTGGTCAATGGACTTCCGTCCAATTGAAGGTATCCCCAAAAATGTATCGAAAAACTCAGGGTGTTGACTAAACTGAGCCGGGTTAAGCCCTTGCGTTGATTTTGTAGAGGCGAGACTCGTATCTAGTAACTATTAGAATATTCTCATCACAAATAAGAGGCTGATGTGGATAAAGGCATTTTTGCGGCATCCATTATTCCATATAAACTTAGTTTCAGCCAATTGAAACCCCCTCCGATATTGCATTCTCTTCTCGTGTATCCTCTAGGCTCTGGGGACGTATAAGGAAAACGCAGTAGAATGTGCCAAATAAGGAAAGAACAAAGAAGTATCTACATTGTTTTAAGCTTTGGACTTACACAACACAGATGTAATAGAACACTGAAGCATACACACGAAAGGCTCGGTAAGAAATTTATCATGGAAGATTTAATTGAATGTATTAAAACTATCAATCTGGAACTTGATATCTGTAGTATGTTCAAAAACCAAGATGTATATTAGGAAGACAAAACTACCAGTGAGCCCATGAATATTACAATACAACATATTATATTGACAGCCATCAGAAAAGGAAATAAACTTTGATACCTGCGTTATATTTTTTAAAAGGAAATCTTCGTTTAGGCCATTCGTAAAGTAATTTTTAAGGTTTGTAACATAACAAAATGATTACAGTCCAAATGTGAAAAAAAGAATACTGTTGGCTCGTTTTATAAGCTGATTTTAAAATATTATAGTAAAATAACAAAAACGATCATTAAAAAACCAGAAAGAATTAAAAATTACAAGATCTTAAACAAAATAGAAATAGAATAAACAAGGTTTTAGGGTAAGTAATGGCTCCTAGCAAATTTCGTTTTTTTTAAAGCAATTTTTGTTATTTTTGTATTAAATTTTCTAGTTAAGTTTTGCTTCAGGTTTCGAATAACATGTTTAAATAATTACTTTAAGTTGCAAATTGTTTAAGGTTACTTTTAAGTTACGTGTTACTACTGGTTATGCGATCTTTATATAAACCTTAAGAATAATTTCCATTTTTTTATACAGTTAACGATTCTTTCAATTATAAGGTACTCCATAGCGCTTTCCTTAAGGAGAACTAGCAAAAGAATTATCTTTATCAAAACAGGACTTCGTAAGTAACGTAATTATTTCTGAGTAGACTGCAAGAGGTACTACAATGCTGCAAATAAACGCCAATAAGTTTGGCTGTTTATTGTAAAATATCAGCCTTAGGCTAATACAGTCAAGTGAGATATTTCTATTGGCGTCCATCAATTCATTTTCAACTTATAGAAGTAAATTTTAAGATGCTCTCTATTAGAAATGACAGTTATACGTCTTGCTGAGTTTTGTGTTATTTAAAAAAATTGAATAGGTCGTTTTTTATATCCTGTATGTAAAATTATATGCTTACCGCCTAATAGGCACTCTCAATAAAAATTCTCTTCGGTTCGAGTTCCTAATTATTCGCATTTTAACCTCCACTATAATTACAGAATAAACAGCACTTAGTTTTTAAGCCGTATCAAGAGAAAGCAAGATTAAATGTAATTAGTAAATTAGTTCTTGACCTTAAAATGTAATATTTTGTTCGCTATCTGCTAGTTTTATAGGAAAATTTGTATTCGGTCAAGCTGTACAATATCTGGTGATTTTGGTTTTCTAGGCTGAAGATAAATTATTCACCAACCTCAAAATCCTAAAAATTTGGTATTTTCCTTTCCAGAAATATGGATTATCCTATAGGTATTTTCTTCACCTTTTAACAATTAATTACTTTCTTTTCTATTTTCCTATGGCTTCTAAATAAAAATGGTACTCGTTGTGTAAAAGTCACTAAATGTCATCGTTTTTTCGGAAATTGGCTTAAATCAAGTTAAGATACAATTATTGAAATCTTAAAGAAATTAATAGGTCAAAAGAGAAATGAGGTTCAGTACAGATATTACGGATCAAGAGATAAATTAATCAGCGTTATTATTATGCTAGGTAGTATAAAAAGAAACTTATAATAAACTGATGGACAATTGCTTTCAAGCAAGGAAATTTCGCCTAACTTTCCAGCTCCATATTTTTAGAACCAGACCAAATATCGCCCTCCGGTTTTCACGGGCTGAAAGATTGACTTTTTGTGAAAAAAATTGCTATTTTAAAATTTTTTTAACTGTTAATTTTTTTTAATAAACCAGGATACCGTAGGGTAGCAACAGTAGCAAGAGATGCAAGAGGTAATGTACAGGATCGTTTAGAGCTTAAAAGTTGAAAGAAACTGGAGGTTATGGAAAAAAATCGATATTTTTAAAACCAAGGAAGGTATAAAAATTTTGAGAAACAACTTTTTTTGCAGAAGATCATTCATTAAAACGGCTCATAGAAATGAAATTTAAAAAAAATTTCTTGGAAAGTTACACACATTCAAAATTGAGATAAAAATCATGGACTTTTTAACACCTTATATTAAAAAAAATTGACAGTTAAACAAATTTTAAAACAGCAATTTTTTTCACAAAAAGACAATCTGTCAGCCCGTGAAAACCGGAGGGTGATATTTGGTCTGGTTCCAAAAATTTCGAGTTTGAAATGAAGGCGAAATTTTCCTTGCTCGAAAGTAATTGTCCAGCAGTTTATTTGCTGAATATGTCGGCCACAATGGTCGATACATTTATTGCACCAACCCAGCTTAATAAAAATTTACTTTATTTTATTAATTAGGTACACTCGCTGTTGTCAAGAATTTGTCATTAAATTAGTGTCACGGTTAAATCATGGAATATGCTATTAATTAATGGGGAAGTTCGATGTAATGGTATATAATTCGCGAAATCGTCATGTGTGGGCTGAGGAAAATCCTCATGGTGTTCACATAAAGGGGTATTTACATAGGTTCTCGCTGAACATATAGGCATTGTTGGACCGATCATGTTGCCTCCTCATTTACCCGATACTATTTATCTCAGTTTTTTAAGAAATGTGTCGCCAGCATTTTTACATGGTCTGCTCCTAAATATACGACAGAACTTATGGTTCCAACATGATGGAGCGTCTGCTCATTTTTCACTTTTTGTCTGCAAGCCCCTAAATGAAAATTTGAGAAGACGTTGGATTGGACGCGGATGCCCTGTTACCTGGCCAGCGCGCTCCCCAGATTTACCTCCTTTAGATTTTTTTCACTCGCATATATATTTTGAGGTGAATCGCTGTTTAAAATTGGTACGCCAGAATAATATTTTTTTTAAGAAAAAAATATTACTTTTTCGAAAAAAAAAATACTACCTTTCTGAAAGAAATAAGTACCTAATAAGAATACTCCTGAAATACCTCGAATTATCAAAGAGCTTGTATTTTATATTTTATTTATTTTATATTTTTTAAACCTGGATACACCAATTTTTCAGTCGAAGTTGTACAGATGTCAACTTTTATCCGCATGTTAGCGCAGTCATTTTGAATTATTAAATGAACTAAATATTCATAACTTTCATTCTGACATGCCCATTTTCTGCTGGATCGGCACAAATTCCAAAATTCGATCGCCATGTTGGCGACGCTATTTTGAATTTTGGAAAGTTGACTACAAATTCATTTGCACTCTTAAATTGTATTCTCAAGTACTCCTAGGCAGAGACACAAGTATGGGTGGAGCCACCCCTCCTCCAAAGTTTTTCGGGTTGAGAAATTAGCTTCCGAAATTTGGGAAAAACAAAATAAATATGAATACCTTTTGGTTGACTTGTTTCTTGGTCGTCGGTGATACTTGCTAACAATACAAAAGTGAGGGCCTTTCTTTTTTAGTTAGGTCAGTTGGATTTTTCTTACTCACTTCCCTCCCCCAATATTTCCTCTTCCGGACGTGCCTGCTCCCAGATACCTATTTTCAGTCGTAGGTGTCCAAATGACGTCTACCATGTTGGTACCGCCATTTTGATTTTTAAGTCTTGACTTAAAATTCAATTGTGGCATTCTTTAGTTGATTTCAACTGAATAACAAAGTCGGCCGCTATATTAAATTTTTACTTCCCTCGTAAAAGGGAAGTATTGTAATAGTGAAAAATTCACTCTTCGTGATTTTTATAGATCTTCACGTTTCAGGGTTCCTAGATGATGAAAAACGTGTTTTCTCAATTCCGTCGGTCTGTCCTGTCTCACTGTTCGCGGCGTAGCTAAAAAATTACTTACCAGATTGACTCCAAATTTTGGTCAAAAATTAAGGGTCATATGGGGATAACCTGGTAACATTTTAGTAAAAATCCAATATGGCAAAATAAAATGGCGGCCTAGTGAAATGTTAAAAAAATTATTATTAAAAAACTACTCATCCAATTTATCTCAAATTTTGTTTTTCAAAAACATCAAGTATTATGTTGAAATCAATTGATAAAATTTTGGTACGAATCCACGATGGCGGAATAAATTGGCGGCATAATAAAGTATTTAAAAATTCAGCCTGAAAAAACTGCTTAATGGTTTGATTTTAAATAACTATAATTGTGGTATAGGGATCAGCTAGTAAAATAGTGGCACTAATTCAACATGGCCGAACAAAATGGCGGCCAAATAAAATGTTTGTAATCGTGAAAAAATCACCCTCTCAGGTTTTACACATCTTTAAGTTTTAGCGTAGCTAGATAGCAAAAAATATGTTTTATCAATTCCGTCAGTCCGTCTGTCGGTCTGTCTGTCAGTTCGTGGCATAGCTTGAAAACTACTTACCTTATTTACTTCAAATTTTGGTCAAAAACTAAGGGTCATATGAGGATGACCTGGTAATATTTTGGTAAAAATCCACTACGGCGAAACAAAATGACGGCCGAGTGAAAATTAAATAAAAAGTATGTAATTGTGAAAAAATCACCCTCTCAGGTTTTATACGTCTTTACATTTTAGCGTCCCTAGATGCCAAAAAAATATGTTTTATTAATTCCGTCGAGCGTCTGTCGGTATGTCTGTCTGTCAGTTCGCGGAATAGCTTAAAGACTACTTACCCGATTGATATCAAAAATTAAGGGTCATATGGGTATGAACTGGTAATATTTTGGTAAAAATCCAAAATGGCAAAACAAAATGGCGGCGTAGTGAAATGTTGAAAAAATTATTATGAAAAAACTGCTTATCCAATTTATTTCAAATTTTGCATAAACATCAAGTATTATGTTGGTACTGGTAAACTGGTAACTGGTAAAATTTTGGTACGAATCTAAAACTGTGTTACTAATTCAAGATAATTTGTAACACACAAAAAACTATAATCGTGAAGAAAATCATTCAGGATTTACATATTTTCACGTTTTAGCGTTCCTAGATGCCAAAAAAACATGTTTTATCAATTCCGTCGGTCCGTCTGTCCATCTGTGTGTCAGTTCGCATAGCTTAAATACTACTTACCCGATTGGCTTCAAATTGTGACCAAAAATCCCCATATGGAGATAGCCTGACAATATTTTGGTAAAAATCCAATATGGCGGATTAATGTTAAACATTTTTGTTAGAGTGGTGTATTATTTAAGGTTAAGATCCAGTAAAAAAACAAGTATTTTTTTAAATTGTCGACATTTCGCAACTTAATTGTTGCATCCTTAGGACACATATATAAATCTTATATCCAGCATGAAACCCATATTATCAGTATCTAAATGATTTTCGTTAACAATCCTTTTGTTGTTATTGTGTGGTGTATTATTTGGGGTTAGGATCCAGTAACAAAAACAAAAGACTATTTTTAAATAGACGACGTTTCGCAACTTTATTGTTGCATCTTCAGGAGATATATGTAGATTCTATATCCAGCATGAGACCTATATTACCAATCTTTACATATTCCGTTTGTCCGCAGATACTTCCCAGATATTAAGTTTCTAAATGGTTTTCGTTACCAATCCTCTTGTTTTCATGTTAGAATGGTGTATTATTTGGGGTTAGGGTCCAGTAAAAAACAAAAGACTTTTTTAAATTGCCGACGTTTCGAAACTTTATTGTTGCATCCTCAGGATACATACATAGATTCTATATCTTGCATGAAACACATATTTTCAGTCTTTACCTACTACGTTGGACCGCAGATAATTCCCAGATATTACGTTTCTAAATAGTTTTCGTCAACGATCCTCTTGTTTTTATGTTAGAGTGGTGTATTATTTGGGGTCAGGATCCAGTAAAAAAAAAACAAATGTCTTTTTTTTTATTGTCGACGTTTCGCAACTATATTGTTGTATCCTCAGGACACACAATTTTTATATCCTTTATATCCTGCATGATACCCATATTATCAGTCTTTACGTACTCCGTTGGTTCGCAGATATTTCCCAGATATTGAATTTCTAAATGGTTTTCGCTAACGATTTTCTTGTTATGTTAGAGAGGTGTATTATTTGCCTTTAGGAAATATCTGCGGATCAATGGAGTAGGTAAAGTAGGTAAAGACTAATATGGTTTCATGCAGGATATAAAATCTATGTAGCCTGAGGATGCAACAGTAAATTGGCGAACCGTCGGAAATTTAAAATATGGTCTTTGGTTTTTTTACTAGATCCTATCCTCAACTAATACACCACTCAAACATAACAACAAGAGGATCGTTAATGAAAACCATTTAGAAACTTAATGTCTGCGATATCTGCGGACCAACGTAGTAAGTAAAGACTGATAATATGGGTTTCAATTCAAGATGGCGAAACAACATGACGGAGAAATTATTTTTTTAAAAAATCAGCGTAAAAAAATTATTGAATTTATTTTAAATTATCCCCAAAAGTCATGTGTGGCATAGGTAGAAAGGAAATGGTAAACATATTAGTAGGAATCCAATATGATGGAACAAAATGACGCCCAATAAAAATGAAGAGACAGTATATGTAACACATACATATATATTGTGACTATGTAGTGAACTCACTTGGATCACACTTCACTCTTCCCAATAAAAGGAATAATTCATAACGAGGGAAGTTATGAGTAAAGAAATTTACCAATTTTTTATCCTGCCGAAGAGCAAAATTTTATTGTCGCTCGAACTATGTACGTTTGACAAATTCGATTTACCGATTAACAGCGATTTTGGGTAAAAAATCCATTCCAAGATTTAAACCAGTCAAGTATAAAGCGCTTTCCATAATTTCATTATTACGTTAAAGTCTTCAAAAATGTGCTTATTCGTCTAGTTTGTTATAATGTTCTTTCCAGAGTTTCTCAATGTACAAAAGAAATTTTCTCTCTGTTTGGCAAACCCCCGAAAACCTATGGATTACCTCAGATTACCCCTGAATTCCCTCTACTTTCCGGAACTCTCCTAGCATTACCCAAAAAATATCTGAACTACCGTTAATAAAATTGATTTAAGTTATTCATTTGTTATGCGTAGTAGTCAGTTGTCACTAGTGCGGTTGTACAAAAATATTCTTTTCTAAACTTTATTAAAACATTAAAAAAAGTTTTAACTGAAGCTTCGATTGTAATAAAATACCCATTTGTCATTAAAACATCTTAGAATTCATGCATGAAAATGAATAACGAATCTCTTCTGCTGAATTATGTAAATTTAAATATTGGTGATTTTTCATTTGGCCACCGTTCTTAATACCTGCAAACATTTTTTTACGTACATCTAATGCAATGTTGCCAATTGCTACGGAAGTTGGAATAGCCAATTTCACATTTTACGTCCCACAGCAGTTTACGAAAACAGCAGCAAGGAATAATAACTTGCTATTTGGCAAAGTTGAAGAATGCATTCCTGTTTATATGTACTTTTGGAAACTAAAGAATTTAAAAAAATAGTCAGTATAACTGGAAAAATCAGAACCATAGAAATACGAATATGTATTTTGTAATAAATATTTGTATTATTTTCTATTTAATTATTGCGAGTTGCAAAAGGAAACATAAATTATCCAACTTTAAAAAACTAGTATACAAGAAAACTTATATTAGACCTGAGATAATACTTTTTAATTTCCATTTTTTCGGAAAATAACATTGCAAAACCAGGTTATTATGATGTGATATAGTATAAAAACCATTAAACAGTTTGACGGAATAAACAAAATTTAAAAATTAAAAACAGTCAATAAACAGGTTTCAATACTTTTCTTCTTGGTCAAGTGATTGTTTAAGACCCGAATAAAAGAAATTATTTGAAAATGTAGCTGTGTTTTGGGATGAGCAGCTTAATTTCTGGTTCACGTTTAGAGATCCTGAAGAAGAAAATAACAAATTAAATCATACAATTAACATTATTTTGCACTGGTCATACTTCTTTCACTCCATCCCCAACAAACCTTAAAGATTCCTACACACTATAGTAAATATTGTTTTTTTTTCTGGTTCAAACTGAATAACTAAATGAAGTGAGAATTAACATCCAATTAAGGAAAATATAGGTTAATTCCCTATCTATAAAGGAATATTAGTATTCAAAACTCGGTAGCTCAGGTATAAGCAAATATCAGAGGTCGATTCATGTAATTAGGCAGCATTCCAGTGACTTTTTTAAAAGGTGTTAACATTCGATTTCTCAGTGTATATATACAGATTAATTCTGTAGTTATAAAAAATGCTGAAATGCTTAGCAATACAAGGTCGTCTTTATTGTTAATAACCGTTATTTAAGCCAAGAATATTTATCTAAGGTGGAACTAATGGAACTTGATCTGCTTGGATTTTAAAAGGAAAAATATTAATTGCTTCAATCAAATCGTTGTGCTCTTTTTTTAAATCAATTATATATTTAATGTAGTGATTCACAATTTAAGAGTAACATCGTAAACATACTATTTTATTTGAATTCTATGTCAATGCTAGTACTAACGGCCAACATTTTAAATTTAATCATACATATTAAGCAAACAAATGTAATATTGATTGTGCTAAAAACACTATAATGTGTTTATCATGGCAATAAAAATTACACCAGTGACATAACCATCGGGGTTGCGGTGTTGCAATGCAATTCGTTGTTAAAGAAAAACATGCGCCGCAGGCGCCAATTAATTTCAACAACTTTTAAAATTAATTATAAAATGCATTTTTTAAATACAGCCTAACAATCAAATTTTTAGGTTCTAAAAGCCTTTTTTTTTCTGAAAAACGGCGAAAAGGTTAGTAAATAGTTCTATGGCGAGTTCTGCCAAAATTTAATGCACATGATTTAACAAATATATATTTGAGTTAAACAATTATCAACAATAAATGAGTTGATTGATTTTATTTTTTGTAAACGTCACACCACCTTATCAAATTTCCCAGATGTGAGATCGTTTTATAACTATTCTAGACAATTGCTGTCACTTCTGCTTCAGCTGAACTATCCTTCAATAAATCTATTAAGACTTTTTTTCTAAGAGTGTGTGGGAAATAGCTCTTCCTACACTGTTTTCTGTGCGTAAAGAAAATTTTCCCGCACTAGTGCGGGAAGAGTTTGCAAAGGTGGGAAAATAACTGTGACGTCGAATAGTTGTATTGTTGATTCACCACGTTACCTTTGGTTACTACGATGATAAGTTTTTATTGACTATCAA
Source organism: Kuschelorhynchus macadamiae (assembly GCA_030620095.1). Lineage (NCBI taxonomy): Eukaryota > Metazoa > Arthropoda > Insecta > Coleoptera > Curculionidae > Kuschelorhynchus > Kuschelorhynchus macadamiae. The sequence continues at coordinate 537,872 of JAUTXW010005173.1, forward strand.
AAATAAATTCAAAGTGTCAAATTGTGTCAAATAATTACATTACATAATTACACACAACACAAAATTCCGAGATATTTAGCATTCTGCTAATGTTTTGAAATTTGACCGAAAAAAAATCCGTACCTAGATACAAAAAAAATAATAGCTACGCTTAACTATTATTTTCTTTGCTAGATACGAACAAGAATATTCGCTTTTTAACCTTTGGTGTTACAAGAAAAACATAAATACATAGGACAAAGAAGAGGTTTATCTAGCATACTTTGCCCAACTTTCTGAGAACTTTCTGAGAAGTTGAAGCCGTGTACTACGATAAAGCTGAAGAAAAATGTGGACATCAGCAAATTTTATAAGGGCTTTAAATTTAAGAAATCTAAAACGTCGACGAAGGTAGATATCGCCAAATTTTTATCCGAAGCTCCGGACAACATATATTTGCTTTATAAACTATTTTTGGAGTTGCTGGAGCTTGCTGTCTCCAAGAGCTTACAAATTTAACTCTGGATGATATCGAAGATAAGAAAGACATCTTAGTGGTTAAGATACCAGACCCAAAGACACACGTAACATGAACGTTTGTTATTTCCGGTGAAACTTTCATTTACTACTACAGAAAATATATAGAATTGAGTCCATCAAACACAACCATCGAAAATTTTTCGTAAATCATCAAAATAGTAAATATACAGTGCAATGAGTAGTAATAAATAAAATAGAAAAAGTTCTCTGCAATATAGCCGGATTCCTTAGGCTTCAAAATCCTAAAGAGTTTACCGGCCATTGTTTCAGAAGGTCCTCCGCAACTTTATTGGCGAATTCTTCTGAAACAGACATTATAGATCTAAAGCGGCACGGAGGATGGAAATCTTCCTCGGTTGCGGAAAGTTATATAGAGGAATCAGTGACATATAAATTGAAAATTGCTAGTAAAATTTTAAAAGATAATGTTTCCAAAAGTAATACCATACTTTCACTCGAGTCGGTAACACGTCTGCAGCCTTCAGCTACAGCTACCACTTCCAACGGCTCCATAAGTTCTGCTGTGTCTGATATAACATTTGTTTGAATTAACTTTAACCTTAAATATAGAACATATAGAAAATTGTACTTATATCGATAACTGGGCTCGTTTAAAAAACTTTGTCCAAAAATTTTTTCTCCGAAGAGCTACTTAAATAGCATCGAATATACATATTGTTGGAAATAAACTATGCATATATTTTTACTCGGTTTTTCAAAAAGCAGTGGCGTAGCCTGAATTTTGTTTTGGGGGTGGGTCATTTCGTAATCTATTCGTACAGATAAAGCTCCGCAGTTTTTACATAACACGCTCTAAGCCCTATATATTTTTTCATATATGCCAGTAAAATAAATAAAAAACGCTTTTCTGTGGCTCTGATTTTAGAACTTTGGAGAATTTCGAAGGGGGGGGGGGGCGTTTCGATGCCACATTATCGGCTTTATATATTCAACATAATGATCAAGAAGGAGGAAATCGTATTCTTGAATATGATAAATGACAGAAACTTAATTGCCATACAGTTTAGATATAGGAATATCAGTTACCTATTTTTACGTCTTGGTGTGGGTACAAATTTAATTTAACGTTTTATCGGTTTATCGTTCTGTTGTCAGAGTTGCAGGAATATGTTGCTATATTACAATTGTTGTATGGTTTTTAAGTTAATCACGTCATTCTGCAGAAACTAGATATTTTTAAGTATGTCAAAGACGATGGTGCTGTAAATGTTAATGATATGCCGGAAATTGTTTAAATACTACTTACATATCTCATAATACAACACTACAGTAACCCAAATACAAATAATTATTATAAGTAACATTTTGATTAAAATAATTCAAAATCGTAATTTTCATAACATTATTCAATATAAATACTGTTTAATACATTTTTAGTTTCGCCTTCTGTAAACTCGCACTTTATTTAAAGTATATTTTTGTACCATCACCTTCAGTACGCTTGTAGAAAAAATATAGTTCCTAACACTTGCGTAAAAAAAATTTGACATTAGGATGCTGGCACCCTCTCGCTGGAAATTTTTCTTCACATATTTTTTAGGAAAATAGCTATTTTGTGGACTAATATTAGCCAGGAACATTTATATTGGGATTAGATGACGCGCGTCATCCAGCTCCTTCCGCTCTAAGGCCAAAGGATATTGTAATCTGGTGCAGTCTCCTATTGCTACGCCCCTGAATTAATTACACCAACATTACCTGAAATACTTTAATTTGGTTTTCAAAAAATAAAATTTTTTAATGTTTTTTTATGCTATTCGAAAGTACGGTTTTTGCACATTTTTGCTCACTTCTTGCCGATTTTTGCTCACTTGTTTTCAAAAGACATAATTTAGACAATTATTATTATTTGTTGCATATTCAATAAGTTTGATGCATTCGAATGTCTCTTGGTAGCGTTAAACTGGACAAGGTTGTTGGTTTCCTATTCTACGATTGTATAGAGTTCAGAGGCTTAAACATAAGATAATTACTCTGCCTATTTTATTACTGGAAACAGGTGTTGGAAATTAAGGACATTTTCGTGACGTGGTTTTAGAGTAAACAAGACTATGTTCTTTTAACCTCACTGACGTCAATTTGTTACTCCCTCCAATTTAATCAGTGGTAAACCGGTTTGGTCGCGAAAACGCCAGTTTTTAAATTAAAATTCACTAGATTTATAAACTGTTTTTCTTTTTGCTAGTAATCTGAAACTATATCTCTTTTTTATATGTAATGTGAAATTAATAGACACCTATTGATATTTCAATGAATTTTTTTAGGGTAGTTACAATAAATAAGTCAAAAACTTCACTTATTGTAAAAATTTATTCATAAGTAAAACCTGGTCTAGATCAGTTGATAATGGATTTTTATAATAAATACAATAAATATATCAAGAACAAAAATTCAGTCATAAAACACTTTTGTATTTTAACTATCATAACATAATCAGACATCACCTGCTCCCGATCAATTTATGCATGGTTAATTAAAAGCGACAACTACGTGACGTCATTAACATTTCCACTATGATACTTAATTTCGCCAAAACGTTAGATTATGTTGTTAACCTAAACCGATTATGTTGGATTAACCTTGCGAAAATTTGCTATATGTATGTGGGTCAGTTAAGTTGCCCCCCCCCCCAGTCAAAATTTGAAAATAATTTTTACTTCATATTTTGGCACACAATTTGCACATTTTTGCACACCATATTAAAATTTTTGCACATGAACTTCCGGGAGACTATGAATAAAGTTAAGTGGGTGGGGCTAACTTAACGCGAGCCACCCCCCCCACCAAACGTTTTAATGTTTTTTAATGCGATTCGAAAGTACGATTCTTGCACACCTATTGCCGATTCTTGCACACTTGCCCAAAGCGAGATATTTTAATTTGTAAAAATAAAATTAGCCCCCACTAAACTTTTAAGAGTTTTTTTGATGCGATTCGAAAGTACAATTTTTGCACATTTCTGCAGACCTACAACCGATTTTTTTCACACTTGTCCAGGTGGAAATATTTTAGTTTGTAAAAATAAAGTTAGCCCCACCACTCAACTTTTTAATGTTTTTTTAATACGATTCGAAAGTATGATTTCTGCATATTTTTGCAGACGTTTTGCCGATTTTTGCACACTTGTTCAAAGCGAGACATTCCACTTTGTGAAAATAATGTTAGCCCTCCTTACTCAACTTTTTAATTTTTTCTTAATGCGATTCGATAGAGAAGTGGAGTGAGGTGGGTGGGATCGGGGTTAGCGAAAAGGACCTTTTAGGCCTAGTTGCTGGGCTTGTCTCCCCATTCTTACTACTACTAATGCGATTCGAAATTACAATTTTTGCATACCTATTGCCGTGACTTGTTTCTGCGCGTATACAAAAAAAAGTTACTGTGTGTAATGGCCCTGTACGTGTCCGTACCAGACTATAAAACATATCGAAAACTTAAAGTATGAAGTCTAATTTTAAATAAAGGGTTCATTTGATCTATAGGATCAACGATTTTCTTTAGGTACTCATATTTACAATTTTGTGCGAGATAGAGTCTTTGTGTGGACATGTGTTTTTCGCTACAATGGTTTCATGATTGGCAATAGGTGTGCAAATATGTGCAAAAATCATACTTTCGAATCGAATCAAAAAAACCTTAAAACGTTTGTGGGAGGGGACTAACTTTATTTTTTACAAAGTAGAATATCTCGCTCTGTGCAACTGTGCAAAAAACGGCAATAAGAGTGCAAAAATGTGTAAAAATCGTACTTTCGAATCGCCAAAACATTAAAAAGTTTGGTGGGGGGGTTAGTGTTAAGTTAGTCCCACCCACTTAACTTTGTCCATAGTGTCTCGAAAGTTGGAGTGCAAACATTTTTATATGTTGTGCAAAATTGTACAAAACGTGTGCATAAATGTGAAGTAAAAATTATTTTAAAATTTTGACTGTGGGGGGGGGCAATTTAACTAACCCGATGTATGTTGTAGTAAATCAGTCCGCTTAATTTAGAATTTGATTACGTATATATATATATATATATATATATATATATATATATATATATATATATATGTATATATATATATATATATATATATATATATATATATATATATATATATATATATATATATATATATATATATATATATATATATATATATATATATATATATATATATATATATATATATATATATATATATATATATATATATATATATATATATATATATATATATATATATATATATATATATATATATATATATATATATATATATATATATATATATATATATATATATATATATATATATATATATATATATATATATATATATATATATATATATATATATATATATATATATATATATATATATATATATATATATATATATACATATCTGAGTACGAATTTTATTTAGCCTGACGTTTTCTAATACACTGATTATCTAATTTGAATAATGCAACAAGCGCACCTTAAAAGTTTTCTAAATGCTAAAGAATTTTTATATCTGGCTCAAACAAATTAAATGGTGATTAATTCACGTGACAAATAAATACTAAGTAACTAAAATGATAATGGTATTTGCCGCCATTAACAGTGACTAGCATCAATCTAACAATGCGGTTTTTATTACTATATTTCGCATGATAACTGTGACTTCCTTTTTACAGAAATGTAAATAAATTACTACAATTTAATATGCAAAAAATACGTTGATGTATAAAGCTAAACTAACTATTTATATAATAAGTTACGAAATTACTAAAAATGCCACGCCAAAGCTAAAAAAAACAGAACTGTACACATAATATTTATTGGCAAATTGGCGAAAAAATACCCACTTTTGTCCAGCATTTTTCATACATTCAAATTCCACTTACATTAAAATTATAGTCGATCCTTTTTTAAATTTAACCCATTTTTTCATCTATATTCTTGAAAAATATGTTATTCCAAAAAGTACTAATTTCAACATACCTTATATTTACCATATTTTTTCTATACCGGCGTATCAACCAGTGAGCAAGCAAAAGGTTGACCTTACAATTTTAAATGGATAGGAGGTCCAGTAGGACCCCGCTTTAAAGCGTTTTAACTTTTTCAACACCACTAGTTTGTTAAATTTGGTTTGTTGGATACAGAAATCGTACTGTAAAATTAAAAAATACAGTCATTAGTCTTATAATTTCCAATTTCTTCTGATTTGGTTAATATAATATTAAAATTTTAATGCAAACTGAAATCACCAAAGAATTCTTGTGTAGGTTTTCTGAGTGCAGAAAAGTGCAAAGGTAATATGTAAATTTAACAAGAATGTAGTTTCTTTTTACTATTCCAAAGAACTTTTTGATTTAATTTAAAATTATGATTTATGTCACTGATGAAAAGATAGCCACTGAAGTGTTGAGCTATTAGTTGAATGTAAGTCGGTTTTGAATACATGAGAGATGCTAAACAAAGGTAAGTATTCTGTTTTTTTTTCGCCTATTTTGCTAAGAAATATTTTAATTGATGCTTACTGTATGTAAGAAACCAAGAGAATCACCTTATTGAACCCCGAAAAAAAATATATATATATATATATATATATATATATAATGATAATTAATAAATATTTTTAAATAAGTGAAAAGGAACAAAGACCGCTCAACTAGTTTATTCAAATTTCAAACGACTTATTTCGTAAGAAAAAAAATAGCTAAAGCGCAATAAAATTGGCTCAGTCATATGCAAAAAATCTATTCTAGTTCATAAGTTCTAAAAAATAGGACAAAATTAAGAGTTAAATTTTAAAAAGTCAGTCCAGCCAAAAATGTGGCTACTATAGAAATTATCTTTATTTACAATTTCCTCGAAAAAATATTTGTAACAATAGTCTATTCCACGTGTACTGATGAAAAAAATATTATAAATTTGTAACCAGTTGGAAAATAACATAAAAATAGAGTACAACAAAAAACTAATTAAGTGATTTTAGTATGCATTTAAGCAGTAATTTTGTTTTTCTTTTTCAAAAGGCATAATAACATACTCTTATCCTTTTATTTCTGATGTGTATTAATATCTTTCATTTTAAAAGCGATTATTATTGCATCTGTTGTAGATCTTGAACACCTAAGAAAAAAATAACTATGACAAAATGCACCAATGTTTATTATTAGAATATAAGTATTATTCAGAAAAACGCAATAAGAATAATAAACTCAGGGTTCTCCTAAAACTAAGCAATCAGCAATGATAATAATTATTAAAAGATATATTTTATTACTCACCATTTAAAATTTAAACCTACAAATCAAGAAACATGTATGTAACAATGTATAAAGATTTTTTAATTCATTTAGGTTCCTAATTGGTTTGTGCTGCCGTAAACATTATCTTAACATACATGGAGCTTGCAATGCTAATTATACTTATATAAAACCATAAAAACCATAAACTTAATAAATCCTTGGCAGTTTATTGTCTTAAATTCCTTAACATATAGGCTTAATCTACTTTAAATGCGGATATATTACAATAATTAATTTAGTTTTTGTAATATTAATTGACTTCTTATGTAGTGGAACAATATAATTAAACTGTTATATAATTAATATCAGAGATAAAAGTTTTTTCTAAAGATATCTAATACGCTTTAGGTAGGTGAGATGGAACTGAAGCTTTATCGACACTACTACATAAATATTAAAAGTTCCTACTGTTGATAAAAATGTTGATATCATCTTGTTTGAACCGGAATACAATTTTTCAGTTTAGGAAAATTTGAATACCAAATAAAATAAATGTAAACAAATATTTTTAAAAATAAGCTTTTATTTATAAACTATTAAACTGAAAAGTAGTAAAAAATATTTAAACTTATATAAACACAGAACTTTAAAAAAAATGGAATTTTGATTTGTTGTTAAGTTTAACCTAACATTACTTCTGACACAAATATTCGTATCTAATCTTAGTAATTTCATTTGTGAAACCATAGAAAAATAATAACAATAAAACATTTATCGAGAAATGTAAGTTTTAAGGACGGAGTTTAGTTTCTACCTTTAAATTCTGGAATAGAGCGTTGCCATGGTCACTACTAAAGTTTAAATTGCAGGTGTAGTTTAAACTGAACATTCGAAATCCGCATTTAGACACTTTTATTATGTTAAATTATTTTTTATATAACATACAATTTTAAAATTTTAGAAACATAGGATGCTATAACATATTACAATAACTGTGGACTTTGTAGCTATTAGGTGTTCACTAATTGATCTTCAACTTACTTGTTCAGAATTTTTAAGGGACTTTAAAAAAGAAGTATTTTATCAATTCGACGATATGTCATTGTATCTATGTTTTAAATATGTACACCGTTTGCTCCGGAATGGTTTGACCAGTTTGGATTAATTTTGACGGATAATGTCAAGAACAATTGAATTACGCTGTTAATTTCTTGTAAATGATCCACAAACAAGAAATTTAAAAAATCATATAAATCGGCCTCATAATTATTAGTTCTTCTAACTTCTTTATAAAGTCTTCATCGGACAACTGCAATTTAAATTTGTGTATTTAAAAAATCAAAACCGTCGACAGTATTTTTGGAAGCATTGGAATCTAGTAGTAATATGTAAAATAATTTTACCTGAAGATGCGTAAAATAACTTTCATGATAGTGTCAAGTTTCCGCTGTTGCAGGAATGTCTGACCCAGTAACAATTTCGTCAAAATAATGTCGATGAGTACACTCTTGTTGACTTTTTTTAAATTTTACACTTATGTTTTCAATATTAATTTCAGGTCTGCCTAATTACTTTTATCTTCTCCGTTATTGTGTATTGAAATTGAAGCATAACTATAAAATCAAAGGATTGTATTTTATTTTTGATTGCAGATATAATGTTATATAAATTAAACATTTTAAAATGTGTATAAAATAATTCTGAATAGCGAATAGGCTATCAAATCTGGATGCCCATTTTGTAGGACATAATTCCTTTAATGTTAGAATAATGGTTTTGAATATTTTTATTTCTGTTGTGACTTGTGACCGGTGAAAACTTTCACTGAAAAACATGAAAAATCGTATTTTAGGCCTATTTGCAATATGTAGAAAAATTGTTTTTTTTTAATAAAAAAAAATTTATAATATAAAATATTATTACATATAATAGCATACACCATCGCGGTTGGATCGCGTTTTGACGGTTATGTATTTGTGAAACAAAATTCAAATTTGATAAATAAAATCTTAAATAATTTTAAAATGCAAAGACAATTTTGAATGAATTTTATGGTTATGTCCAAAAATGTTTTAAAACTAGATAACATGTTATATAGTAAATGGAACAAAATATTGCAGGTAATTAGAAAAAGAAATATTTATAATTTTTAAGGAATTATTCGTCGTTTAAATTTAAAATATAAGAATAAATGGAACTTAAAATTTTAAATTCGGTTTTTTTGTTCATTGTGAACTTTTCTTTATGTATTTCGGTCATTTCTAAAAAAAACTTTTGCTAGTGTTATGTACAGTGTGTCTAAAATTTTTGTTTCGTTAAAATTACATGTTTGTCCCGTATCTATAATGTTTTCTGAATCACTTTAATGTGATGCAATTCTTTTACTTAATCTTTGTTTTGTTTGACCAATGTATTTTTTATCGCAATTTGAATAAGCAATGGAGTAAATGCAATTATAATAGTTTAAAACATGGTCTTTATCTTTTAATTTACTATACAATATACCAATGGTTTTAACATTACATTGTGCTATCTTTATATTTTTTGTTTTAAACATTTGAATAATCTTAAGCCTTATTTCTGTCGTTATTATTTGCTAGAAAAACAATTGATTTTAAATTGTTTATTTCTTGTCATTTTAGTAGTAAATGTATATATATATATATATATATATATATATATATATATATATATATATATATATATATATATATATATATATATAAATATATATATTTCACTATAAATTGTCTTAAAACCATTGAAGGCAAGCACTTGTCGTTTACAATTATTTTATATCTTCTTATTAGGGCGCTTAAAATATTATCGAAAATATTTAAAAACTCAATTACGAATTTCGATTATATATGAGAAAAATGCTAATGAAATTTTAAAATCAAACTCGGAGATGTAAGTAAAATGTTTCGTTGCTTATGAATACCTATATAATAGCTTTAGATGGCGTCAAATAATCTAATAGTGTACTATATAAAGTTATTTTTCTTTGATCGTTATAAAAAGTACAGTTTATTCAACTATATTTTTGAACGTAAATTCTTTCTAAAAAGTGCAAAAGAAAATCATAATTGTTAAATAAAGTACTATTAGTACGTCTTTATTTTTCAACGATTTCGCGCTGAAGAAAGGTTGGCTATAGATTCGTTTGTTATTTAGGTCCACCCTATACCTATAGAAAAGCAATCGAAGAAAAAATATTACCATTAAGTGACTTTTCTTTTAGGTTTTTTTGTAAAATAATCCTTTGTTTATTTCTATTTAAGTTAGGAATAATATTTAGATAAATATGTGGTGGCGTACCCCGGGAGGGGGGGGAGTACTGCTGTCAGGAGCCTGGTGATAATAAGGAAAACTATGGTTTTTAAGAGGGATTCATTATTAATGATGTTCAAAACGGAGGACTTTTATTATCTTTTTATCATCAGTTAACCGTCCGACCTAGGGGCCCCTAAACACTAAAAGCCCCAGGTCCTATAAGTCTTATATCCTGTTTTGTTTCTGCTGTTTTTTATTTATAATTGGATTATGTACAACCTTATCGTGGGTTTAGGAGGTCCTTTGTCGAAAAACACAGGGGAACCCAAAATTTGTAGTTGTGCTACTGATAAAATGAATACCTTAACTTCTTCTGCTATAATATAACTTCTACGACCCCCTCCCTCCCCCCATGACATTCTTCGCTGCTTACGTAGAATATCGTACACGTAAGAACACCAATTGTTTAATTTTAATTAGGTACATAATTATAATACATCTTAACGACCATATTCATATTTATCAACATGACGAAAGCTATTATAATGACAATAAAAGAAAACTTACGAGGAATGCATCTTGTTTTTGGCCATCTCGAATGTGCTTCACAAAAAAACTCCTTTAAAGATTAATAGGCAAAAACACAAAAGTTTTTCAATATCTTGCACTTCACGACAGATCGCGGGCAAAAACGTAAACAAACAGGTAGTAGGCAGTGGGCGAAAGATGCGCAAAACAAAACACTCGCGCTCCCAAGACAAGACAACTACGATGTTCAATGGCTAACGTAACAGGTACAGAGACTGGACCGCGAATGGAGCTTAATTTTATTGAAATTAACGGCAACGCAGCGCGGCGCTTTGCTGCAAGCTCACGTTGTATGTTGTTCAGTAACAGTAATATAATAGAAGAAAGCGAAGAAGTGATAGTGGCCGATGTTCCTGATTACATCTCCCCTCTCTGCGGCTACACCACACAGTGCTACACTTCAATTGTGCTACTTGTACTTGATCAGAAGAAGGGAAGAAAGGGTTTTTTACTATCTACCCTTTAATCACGATTTAATTATTTCATTAGTATGAGTCAGTGTTACGTGTCAACGTACTTTTTCCGTGAATTACCTGTGCAGGGAGTTGTTATTTATATGTGAGATGAAAATCTGTATCAAATTAGTTGAAAACGAGCTTTAATTTGTTTTACAAAATATGCTTGTCCTTAAGGTCCTTCACCTAAAGCTGTGTATATGATGACCTGGCATTGGGCCTATACAGGTGCGGGTACAGGATTTTATATGGTGGGTGGGAAATTTTTGTGTGATTTTTTTTACCTATGTACCTTTTTTAAGAGTAATTGATGCCTTCAAGATGGATTTATTTCAATTTTACTAAACTTGTATAAATGGTAAGAGAGTTGCTCCAACAAGGTAAGAGAGTTGCTCCAATGGGGGGAGGCAATTGTATCCATTGTCCCACTGTATCCGCGCCTGGGTTTATAACACAAACTTAATAATAACATAAAAGTAAATTTATAACTTAAATACAGTAAATCTTCATAATGAAGAGGCTTTGCAGGCCCTGCAGAAGCTGAGGATTAGCGATTGGTTCTGGAAATATTCGGTCTTATGGCCTCCTCCAGCGGGAAGCTCCCAACAACCCTTTATTCGACAGTATTGGAAGCTAGCCGCAGATGAGGCTGAGGGCGTTGTTAATTTTTTATAGATGAACGTGAATTCAATTAAATTTTTCCCTAGGATTTAATAAAATTCTCATTCGGGAAAAGCTGCGTATTTTAATAATATATATACAATGAGATGACTAGTGAGAAATTGACGTAATGAGAAATTAGGAATTAATGTTTGCAAAAGTTATGTATTGTACATCATAATTTCATAATATTACAGGAGATTAATTCGGAAAATATGATTTAGAAACAAAATCAATTGTTATAAGTATTAATATTAAAAATACGTCATAATCAGTATTGGGTTAGCTTGAACTAATGGTTAGAACTTCAGTATTTCCCCTTTTGTTAGTACATCTACTGTGCTCTGCTCGCTATTACTTACTTGCTTGCTAGGCATAGAGCTTCGTAAGGTATCAACCATCTTTTGATGATATTCTAAATAGGTCTAGACTGACTGGCTGTTAGCGTTACCAGTAATTTTAATCAGTTGTTGTTCCCCAATCCCCCCTTTGGCCAAGTTTGAGACAGTCTTATCTTTTGCAGAATAGTTAGTCACTTTGACCTTTTTTTATTCAATCCTAATTTTAAAAAATGCTGATTTAAGCCAAATCTTACTGTATTTTTTTCCAGCTGGGTATTCCTTATACCATCCCTTAGAATTTGACGGGTTCCATGTTGATTTAGGAATTAAAAACAACCTGTTGGTTTTGAGATAATTTGCTCTTTTTTCCATCAGCTTTTTGAAGAAACGGACTGGACACATTTGAGGCATATCAGAATTCCTTAACAACCATTTGCGATCTGCGAGTTTTTTGGAACCACCCTGTGTAATTTTAGAGAAGATTTGATTGTATTCTATGCGACCTGTTAAGTTTTCCAAGTTGTCTGTTTCTTTCCTGAAAAAGTCAACGCAACCGGAAAATTCTTCCCCCTTTCTATGCTATGTCATGCGACACTTTATGAAAAAACTTACGCTATAAGCCATTCGGAGTATCTTCATCCCAAATCTTAATAATTTTCTTATATTCATCGCCCGTTACTGCCGCGGTGCTAGCGTTTCTATTGGAGGATTATTTTACAATTTTCTTCGTTTAGTATCCCGAGCAGCTCTTGCGATAACAAATTCAACCTCAGAAAATGGAATAGGAGTAATTTCTTGCAGCGGTTTCGCTGCAGAGTTCCACTTCACTTTCTCAACCAGTCTCCTTTATCTTTCCTTTCATATTAAATCCGTCTTTCAAAATATTCGCTAGTTGTACCACTGTTACATATTCATCTAGTGTATACAATTTTTCATTACTAAAATCCACACTGCTTTTGATTTTTTAGTAATGTCTGATGGATGGTCTTCTTCTCTAAAACATTGCTGATTTTTTTTACGGATGGCAGACATTTTAAAACACTATTAATTCTTTCACCTGCACGTGTTCGCAGTGACTAAGCAATAATACGATTAATGTCTAATTGTTTGAAAAAAATTGAAAATATAAATTAGCGGACACAACCGGCTTTATAATTTCATATTCTGCCATGCGTTTTATGTCCACCTCTCGGATCAATTTTATTTATAATTTCGGCATGAACTTTTCTTACCGAATACCGTTTTGCGGCTTGAGATAATTTTCAAAACATTCGTGATCTCGAAAAATTTTCCGAAAATAATCTAAGCACTAGGGATATTATAAGTTAAAAGTACCTATAATAAAAATGTGTACGTACAATTATTTAGGTAAGCGAGTTGCAAGGATGTAGCTTGGAAAAAAATTGGGGGGAATTAAGTAATATAACTATTACACTCACTGAAGGCAAACCAATGGAAAAATAGCATTTCTATTTTTTTAACTAATCAAATCGTACTTACAGCGATCAAACACCTACAAGCTATTTTGTTGCTTTCATTTTACCTCTGTAATTTCCTATATCCTATGTGTTAAAATCATTCAATTATTTAGTTAATCGCAGCTTGCGATGACTAGTAAAATTCAAACAAAACACTTAGTTTGCGCGACTGAGACGTCACTATGTTTTCGATTGCATTTCATACTTTCGATCAATTTTTTAATCCATTGCCAGTTTGTAAGATTTAAGGCACATTTTATTAATGTACTGTTTGATACTTTCCTCGTAAAAGGGATCGTGATCGTGAAAAAATCACCCTCCGAAATTTTTTAAGATCTTTATGTTTACTTAGATGCCGAAAAATATGTTTTCTGGATTCTGTCGGTCTGTCTGATCTCGGCATAGCTAAAAAATTACTTACCCGATTAACTTGGTCAAAAATTAAGAGTCCTGATGACCTGATCACATTTTGGTAAAAATGCAATATGGCAAAACAAAATGGCGGCCTAGTGAAATGTTAAAAAAAATTATAACTAAAAATGTGTTATCCCATTTATCTCAAATTTTGCATAAAAATTATTATTAATTAATTAATTAAAGTATTACGTAGGGCTCAACTGGTAAAATATTGGTATGAATCAAAGATCGCGGAACAAAATGGCGACTTAATAAAATAATTAAAAAATCAGCCTGAAAAACTACTTAATGAACTGATTTCAAATTGTGTGTCATAACTAGTCGTGGTATAGAGATCAACAAGTAAAACTGTGGTATTAATTCAAGATAGCGGAACAAATTTTTGTTTTGTGAAAAAATCACCCTCTCAAGTTTTACATATTTTCACGTTTTAGGGTCCTTAATTGCCAAACAAATTTGTTTTATCAATTTCGTCGGTCCGTCCGCTGGTTTGGCTGCCTATCTGTCAATACGCGGGATAGCTTAAAAACTACTCATCAGATTAATTTCAAATTTTAGTCAAAAATTAAGTGTCATATGAGGATAACCTTGTAATATTTTGGTAAAAATCGATAATGCTGGAATACGATGGCGCGATGACGGCCTAGGGAATGGTTAAAAAAATTATTACTAAAAAACTAATTAACTAATTTACCTCAAATTTTGCACAAAAATCACGTGTTACATAGCAATGAATTAATAAAATGTTGGTATGAATAAAAGATAGCAACACAAAATGGCGGCATAATAAAATATTTAAAAAAACATCCCAAAAAAACTATTTATTAGATCAATTTCGAATTTTGTGCAAACTTTAAGTGTGATATAGAGATAAACTGGTGAAGTTCTGCTACGAATTCGGGACTCTTAAATCAAGATGGCAGAACAAAAGGAATTTTCCTTTACCCGGAACTTCTCGCGTTATAGATATTTCCTTTTCTTAGGAATAGTGAATTTTGTTCCGCACATAGTCATTTAGTAACACATGTAGACTGTCTTTTGAAACATTTTTATTGGTTGCCATATTATTCTACCATATTGGATTGGTACAAACATTTTACCAGTTTCTACTTATATTACACTTGATTTGTGGACATAATTTAAAACAAATTAAATAACTAGTTTTTACTCTAACTTTTTAGACCGCCATTTTGTTCCATCGGCCATCATGCAGAATTCGTACCAGTTTATCCCTATTCACATTTAATTTTTATGCAAAATTTAAAATCAATGGAATAAGATGAGTTTTTATTTTCATATCACAATTTTTACCAGGTTGTCTCTATATCGCACTTAATGCTTGTACAAAATTTGAATTTAAAGTAGTTTTTTAGGCTGATTTTCTAAAATATTTGATAGTTGATTTCTACGAAATTATTATAAGTTATTGGATTTTATACGTCATTGGTATAAATAGCTTTTTAGTAAATATATATTTTTTATTTGACTAGGTGTCTGTTTTTCCGCCATATTGGACTTTTACGAAAATATTAACAGGTCATTCCCATATGACCCTTAATTTTAGTCCAAAATTTGAAGTCAATCGGTAAGTAGTTTTTTAGCTATACCGTAAACGAACAGACGTTTTTGGCATCTACGGACACTAAAAGGTGAAAATATGTAAAAACTTGGAGGGTGATTTTTTTCACGATTACAAACATTGAAATCGTGCCAGAATTTTACCAGTTCATGTCTGTATAATACTTAGTTCTTGCTCTCAGTTTACAATCAATCAGGCTGAGTTTTTAAATACTTTAATAAGCTGCCATTTTCTTGGATTCGTGCCACAACTTTTACCAGTTTATCCGTTTATCTCTATAGTATTTTTGTGCAAAATTTGAAAACCATTGATAAAGTAGTTTTTACACTGATTTTTTTTTGACATTTTAGTAGGCCGCTATTTTATTCCACCGTTTTGAATTTTTACCAAAATTTTACCAGTTCATCCTCATATCACAACTAATTTTTCTGCAAAACTTGGAGTAAACTGGATAAGTGGTTTTTTAGTCATATTTTTTTTTAGTTTCTATTGAGCAGCCATTTTCATATATTTACCAAAATATTACCATGTCATCTCCATATGACCCTTAATTTTTGACCAAAATTTGAAGGAAATCAGGTAAGTAGTATTTAAGCTATGCCGGGAGCAAATTTCTCCGTGTTAACCGAAATTAACCAAAAAAGCCTCGCATTATCCGAAATATATAAGGCAGAATGTATTGATTCCCCGACTCGTTTGTGGGATTCACAAGCAAAAAACATGCTGTCTGTTCTAATTTCCGTCGGCTCAAGTTACGGTAGACAGCTCAACCGCGATTTTTTTATAGTAACAATCAAGGTCTATCTGAACACTTATATGTATCTAACTAAATATATCATCCGCCCTCAAGTCAACAAGTCAGCAGGAAGACCGCTCTCGAAGCGCAGAGACTTTCAGAGGTTGCTTAGGGTTCTTTCGATATTAACCAATGTTTTATTTAGTATTTAGTAATAACATACGAGTAAATTATATATGTTTAATATTCAAATATCGAAAATATAGTTTTGTTTTGAAATAAATCAATATATTATTATTACCCTTGCTGTTTTATTTAAAAATTCTGTTTTATCCCAAATTACGAATATTCGAAATCATTTGGATCCATCAAAATTTAGCATTGGCAGTAACTTTTGCTTTATTCAGTATGAGAAATGTCCTATTCGAAAATAGTCAGGTGACTCGTGTAACCTGTCAAAATTGACATTTATTTATGAAAAAAGCAGAAAAATTGGCTTATTTGCTAAAACATGAAAAAGGTTTATTAGGAAAAGCTGTTTGTTCTAAAATTCTAAAAAAGAATTCTAAACTTCACCAGTATATTAACTTATTGTATTATTCCACAAAAACAGTCTTTTCCTAAGAAAAATGAAAATCACTTCTTAAAAGTATGTTAAGCTTGATGTATATAGTTTGTATCATTTCAGGAAATTTACGTGTAGATTAATTGAATTACATTTTTAATACGACATAATACAAAAAAATAATAAAAATAACAATGAACTGATTTAGGAGTGTAATCGCAATTTTTTAATAAATTTGAAAATTTTTTAAAAATTAAAAATTTCACTTGATCAAAATTCGGTAACATGTAAAACTAAAAAATAAACAACTTTTCTTAATAACTCTTTTTCATATTTCAGCAAATAATATATTTTTCTGCGATTTCTCTTAATAAATGTTAATTTTGTCAGGTAACACAAATCAAGTGACTAAGTATTTCAGAAAAAGTCATTCCGAATTATTTTCTGAATATTATAGAGGTATCTCTCATATATTCTAAATAAAAATGAATAACATAATTTTTAAAAGGTACTAGCAATTTTAAAAATATTTTTGTTGACTGCCTATTACGATGCTGTATATTTGACTCTTTATTGCTAACATTAAGTAATTTTAGATGGTAATAAAGCCCATTTAAGTAGATGTAGTGGCGACATCTTAACTCGATTAAACAAACAAGCATATAATGTCTGTAATGGATTCTATATAAACTCCAAAAAGGTCAAACGTTTGTCCGTCGCTTAGCGGCGTAACCTGAATTGGACAGGAAAATATAAACTTGCGCTTGTGTATAATACAGTGTGGTCGAACCTCGATGTTCACCGCAGAAAAACTAATAAGACATAGATAGATAGATAAATATAATTTTAGTTCCTGTTGATTTCACTTTAATGGTCGCAGGTTTGAGAATTTTGAGTGAACAAAAGATCTAAAATCTTAAGTTTGCTTATTAAGATAAAGTGACCATAATTCTAAGACCTCAATGCTGGACAGTGCAGTGGTGCAACTAGACACCGGCTTTTGGGAGACTGAAGCCTTGAGTTCGTGGGGTTAAAATCTGAGGAAAAGCGTCGCAGGCAAAAAGTGAGCCACAGGCGAAAAATTTTCTGGGTGCCACGCCCAAAATCACAATTTTTTTTAACCCTTTTCTTTTTCTTTATTTTTTACATAGAAAAAATTAGATACCTATATCCATCATACCATATGTTAATTGCAAAAGAATATTTAAATAAAATTAAATAATAATAATCTTCAGATAATTTAATCACTTTTATGTATCTACCTAGTTACAAATCTTCTATTCTTGTATTTGGAGAAATGCTTCAATCTCTAGCTCACTAAAATATGTCGTTGAAACGCCAATTCTTGCCAATAAAGAATTACAGCCATTATCAGAACAAAAAATTACAAGGAGAACACGAAACAGTTTTTGACCTTACATCCGCTAATCAAAAATATTGTACAGTTGGCTTTGTTAAACATTAAAAAAAAATGATTATTTACATAGGTAATTTTTATATTTTAATACATTAAACACATACGCATTATTTTAATACAGAAGTGTTTAAATAGTTTTATTAAACTAATAAACATGTTTTTTTGGAAATATTTGATCAACGGTTAAAGTTATGGTACGAGCGGGGATCGAACCCGCACCTCTGGATGTCTATAGTCCATTGTTCTAACCAATTGAGCTGTCATACTATTATAAGGTTAGAATATTTGGCATGGACCGACAATGGTTATAATATATATATATATATATATATATATATATATATATATATATATATATATATAAATATATATAGATATAAATATATATATATATATATATATATATATATATATATATATATATATATATATATATATATATATTTCTATATTATACCATTGTTGATACTGGTGGGATTGGATAAGTGCAAGTTCTAACGAATTGATTATGAGTGGCATGATAGCTATATTGGTTAGACCAATGGACTAGACGTACAGCACCGTAACTGTTGCTGTTGTTCAAATATTTCCAAAATGCATTTTAATACATTAAACACATACATAGACGATTTAACTTAAAATGGCATTAATAAATCTTATAATAAATATTATGGACATAAATAAGTATTCGTAATAAGAACAAAATAAAAATAAATCATTATTTAACATTGGACATAAGAAGAAGAGAACTACAAGTATTTTTCTGATGAGTGTATTTTCTTTTAAAAGGTGTCATTGTCGTTAATTTTATTGTAAAATTCTTTGCAAGAACCTTCAAAGTTACATTTCACAATTAGTATACTTTTCAATGACTCTACACTTAGTTGAGTTTTTTCTTCAGTACATATTTTATTGACTTTTTAAACTCTTTCTGTAACAACGTTAGTGCCTGGCAAGGAAAGGCAAAATTCGACCACAGTTTTTAACGCGAAATATGGAACATTGTTTTGCCGAAAATGTCTAAAAACTTCCACCCGTTTTAAATCTACTTCTGCCTTCTCCCAGGAAGCAAGTTTTTCTTCTGTAGTGTGTATCTTTAAATAACTTACTTCGTCAAAGAGCTTGTTTTCTGGTATTTCAATATAAAATTGGACAGAAAGAAATTCTACAGATTTCTCATTGTCAGACCGTTGGATGCGCCTTTTAAGGGATATCCATTTAAAATTATCAGCAAGTTCCAAATGACCGATCGATTTTTCTAAATAATTAAGTCAATTCCTATAAAAATTTACAAAACGGAATTTAAATCAAGTTTCATCTATGTCACCTTGATCGACTAATTTCTTTAATTGTGCTTTTACCAACAGGGGTTAGAATACTTCTTTAATTCTTTCTTTAAGTTTCGTGCATAAATTATTTACTTCTTGATAAATGTCAACTATATTCTTTTTATTACCGTCAATGTTTTTAATAGAATTTGCCAATAAGCTGGCTTAATTTTGAAAAAAAAAGCAACAGTTCGGATTTAGAATTTTCAAAAAAAGATTTAAGTAGAATTGGACATTTTTCCAGAGATAAAAAATAGGACTTTAGAGCCTGAAATAATTTTAAGACACTCTCAGTTGCTGGGAGTAAGGCTAGCCAACGTGTCTTGCTAGAAGTTTTTAGTATTCAATTTCAGCTTCATCACAAAATTCCTTTAATGCCTCTGTTCTTACAGTATACATGTAAAAATAAGAGTATACTTTAACTATTATACTCTCAATATCAATTGGAAGAAGATCAGTGGCCGCCTGTATAGAATTGTGAATTATGTGTGCAACACATCCAACACCAATTAAATTTTTATCCAATTTAGATTTTAAGTTATTAAAAATATTCTTTCCCTCGGCCTTTTTCGATAATCTCCCGAAATTGCTATTATCACAGTAAGCTGTTACTTTATTACATATTTTATTTATTATTAATATTTCGTAAATCAAGTTTGAAATTAGTTCAGAGGTTTCGCCCGGTAAATCAACAAAATCTATAATCTTAACATTAACGCCAGAGTGCTCATTAAAATATCTAACTAAAGTAGGAAAGAGTTTTAAATTCTTGTGGGCAGATGCGTCTGAAAAAATTGTTACAAAATTAGTGCTATTCAAATTTTCCTTAATTTCACTCATAATAAATGACGCAAGAACTTTTTTTATTATTGCCTCTGTTTTCGTTCGGCGACAAGTAAATTTTTTTGCAAATAAATTTTGAATTATTTCAATTGTTTCCATTGACCTAAAACTTATTTATGCATTACAGTATGGTGAGCGAATAAAGCTTCGGAAACCGCCAATTTTCTCTCTTCGGCTCCAAATTCTGCAAGTCTAAAAAAGTTTGAAACCTTTGATAATCATGCAGCTGCCAATAAATATCGCTTATGTTTTTCTCGATGTGCCTAATAACGACGCGCTTTCCACAGTAGGCAATTGAAAGTTCAGCATTACATGTACAACATTGTACCTGTGTGTTTAGTTTGGTCCTATTTAAAAAGGGGAATTCCTTCCGTATGTCGTCATGCACTTTTTTATCAGAATTTCTAGTGAGGCTTTTTTATAAGCCAAATCCATTAAAGGCTCAGTTAATTTTTGTACAGCTGCTTCGTTCTTCATTTTATAGTTATAATAAAAATACGATTGAAAAAATTTTCATGCTTATTAGTTTATTGGCCCTATTTAGTACTTTAGTTCTAAAACGAGGAAGAAAAGTATTTCAATCTAATTTTGATTCTGTGATAAGATCGACATAAAATATAATTAAAAGATTTTTTAACAATCTACCAAAAAATTTACTTTATTGATGATGTCTGACATTAACTGAACTTTGTTTTATAGTTATAGGTTAGTTTACTCGTAATATTTTATATTTGTACTGTTGCATTTTTAAAATATCCTATTTAAACCATACCGAGTTTTTCTTGCTAAGAAAATATTTCATATATCTCTGTAAATCTGCATTTGGCCCTATGAAGGTTTTGCTGGTCTGGGCTTGAAGCTAAATAAGTTAATTAAGTCCACATCAGTTATGTATCTATAGCGATAATTTACATTCCAAAAAATATAACGCTGATTACTTTTCTCCTTTTTGGCGATATATTTAATATCTATAAACTATGGCTCAATTTAAGAGTTAACAAACTTTTACATAAACAAAGTAAATCAAGTATTAATATAGTATTAAAACTATATTTATATATAGTTTGCGGATATTGTATTCTCTTAAATGCAACCACGTTAATAAAATGAAATTGTGCATTAAATAATCATAGATCTACGACGTCAGTCAGTCAAACATGTGTCTACGATTGATCGTTTCATACTTAGTGATGATCATCTTCAGCAGGTATTTTTTTCATAGGCAAAGGTTTCAAATTGTGTAATTTTAAAAAATATAAATATTGAGTTACAAATAGTTATTTATTCATCATTTGGGCGTCTTGATCATTATCTTAACAAAAGTTTTATTAATTAGAATCAGGAAATGATGAAAACTTTGAATATTTATATTTATAGATCGTTGAACTCGTCTTTCAGCGTATTCTCATAAAATGTGATACTATATAGAAAGTTCAATAAGTCCCAGGAAATATGCAACCCCCCATATTAAAATAAAAACTAAAAAAAAAATTAAATTATAATAGAAAAAAGAATTATTTCTTTAATTTGTTTATCTTTTATGGTTCTCCAAATAACAGAATAAGGAGTCTTATTTTAGACACCCTGTACAAGTTTAACCCTGCGCCAAATAGCTTTTCCCCGGATTTGAGTTGCCAGACTTACACAAGCGATTTTCATACCACCCAACCTACCGATTGGTGTTATTTTCACCCGTAATAAGCTACTCAAATTAGACTTTTGCCTTCCATTAATTCCCAGATATCTAGAAATGATGTTATGTCACTTTGGGCATTCCAAATAAGAGTAATATGAATTTGTCTGAGGTGAGCTAAACTTTTGGGAGTCAAGAAAAAACCCTAAAATTTGGCCCCTTTTTTTAGTTTTTTGCTTTTAATATTTAAAGGATGCATCGTACAGAAAATTTCATTATTACCATAATTAAAGAACAATAAATTATGGGTCGAAAAGTTTTCTTAAACAAAATGAGCAAATTTTTTATTTATTATCAGTAAGTGGACGTCTTTTTGTTATCTTCATATTTTCAAGACTTTGTAGGTAGCGGACAGCCGCCGGCCACCATTTGATTGTTGGTACTCTCATCTGTATATGAATAAAATTTATAAATAATTAATTAAAAACAGAGTAACTGTTCAGGACGACTAGCACTGAAAAGTAACTTTCCCGCGCGATTTGTTAAATTAATGAATATCTCTAGCTCAATAATTTTTGTAATTACAGTATATTATTATTAAACTCAAACCTAATTGATGTTGATTTGAGGACTATATCTATCATAGGAAAAATTTTGTACCTAACACATACGGAAAGTGTCTATTCAGCCCTTGACAGCTTGACCGTTGCGTGCGGAAAAGTACCACTTTCCGCACTTCAATCAAAAAGCTTTTCAGAGGACCGTACACTCATATGGACAAAAAATGTTTCAGTAAACTTAATAGCTTGTCCTTATTTTATACCAGTTCATCAAGTTCTTGTGCTAAAAGGAATAGAAAGTTATTTTAATTGCTCTTTTCTTCAAACAAATTGCTTAAACATGGTTCTAACGTTTTGCTGAAACTTATATTAATTACCTTAACTTTATATCATTACGCGATTTTGTCAAAAAACATCTTTCTAGAAAATTCGTACCATTTCGTCTAGCCGAATACCCGAAGAATTAACGTTTATTAGTTTCGGGTTATATCGCTCAGGTATAGAGTTGACTTGCCACCTAACCTACATTTTGAAGTGGATTCCTATATTTTATATTTCAAGCAAAATGCCCTATGACCCAAAAAAGAAAATTCCAGAGTTTTAGTTAAAGCGAAATATCCAAATTAGGCAAAAAAAAGTGTCAAGAAGCAATTAGACTAGATTAACAACCTGTTTCATTTCAGACGCAAGTCTAAACTTTACAGCTTCTTTTTTCTCGATATTTTTTGGAGAGTCTCGCTATGAAAGTTCAGCCTGTGCATACCAGTCTAAACATTATTTTTAAGCCTTTTCTAATTTCATCGCGAATATAATAGCCCTGATAATTATTTTTTAAAAATAAATTAACAATAATATAAAATGGGTTTCAGAACTAAGAAATTTTTTATAAAAGTTAATTGGTTATTAACTCGATTTTCGTTTTAACTCCAGACTTTCAGACCCCTCCTGTATTTATGCAAAATGGCGTATACTAGTCTCTACCTGTACTGAAGTGCTTAATAAACCATATTAAATTCACTCCCAATGATAGGTAAAATGTTTTCGAAGCCTATCAGGTAGATTATTTTTAACATTTTTTATTAGTACAGAACTTGTTATTTTAGAAGTTAAATCAAAATATTAATACAATAAAAATGAGGATTATTTATAGGTTAGGTTAAGTTTGGTTAGATTTGCTGAAAAGAAAGCGCGTTGTAGGGCGCCAATTTTATGAGATTAAACAAAATTCAAGGTCTATATTAAAACAAGGATGTTTAAAAGAATAAAATGTGGATCTGTCCCATTGGCATTAGGTTAGCCCAGGTAAAAACAGTATAAAACCATCATTAAAGCTACCTGAGCTTCAAGAGATAATTTTCCTATTACCTTTTCCAAATCCTAAATATAAAGTGACCTTTGGGAGACAACACGGTTACGCCTGGAAAAATATTCTAAATGTACTAGCCTTACATGTTTTTTAAATTAGTTTGACTAAGACAGTTGAGATGTTACTCTATATCCATTCCAATACGGAAAAATAATTTCACCTGTTTAAACTAATTTAGAATATCTTCCGATTTTTCTTATTTCTATTTTGAACTAACCGACTATAATTTAAAACTTTTCATTGTCTGTTTTCGGGTTTTTGTTATCTCTGTACAGCGTGTAAATTGGGTATTTAGTTTTTTAGAAATATATTTTTTTAACAATTCATTAAGTCGCCATTTTGTCACTTAAATCTTTACATTTTCTGTTTTTGTGTTTTTGTTATCTCTGTACAGTGTGTAAATTGGGTATTTAGTTTTTTAGAAATATATTTTTTTAACCATATTGGATTTTTACCAAAATGTTGCCAAGTCATCCCCATGTGATCCTTAATTTTTGAACAAAATCGGTAAGCAGTTTTAGCCAAGATAACCTGGGAGGGTAATTTCTTACAATTACAATATATTTATTTCACTGCATTCTTGAATTCGTAT
The DNA here is from genome assembly GCA_030620095.1 of Kuschelorhynchus macadamiae. Taxonomy (NCBI): domain Eukaryota; kingdom Metazoa; phylum Arthropoda; class Insecta; order Coleoptera; family Curculionidae; genus Kuschelorhynchus; species Kuschelorhynchus macadamiae. The sequence continues at coordinate 562,468 of JAUTXW010005173.1, forward strand.
CAGAATTTATCTTATATCATACATAATTCTTGCACAAAATTGGAAATCAATCTAAAGAATAGGTTTTGCAGGTGATTTTATTGAGCCGCCATTTTGTTTCGCACCTTGGCTTCTTACCAACATTTTTCCAGTCTTTTTCAGTAATAATTTGTTTAATATTTCACTAGGTCATTTTTTACCAAAATGTTACCAGGTCATCCCCATAACATTGAATTTGAATTCAATCGGGTAAGTAGGGTTTTAGCTATGCCGCGAACAGACAGACAGACAGACCGACAGATAGGACCGACGGAATTGAGACAACATGTTTTTTTTGGCATCTGGGGACCCTAAAACGTAAGATCAGATTTTGTCACGATTACAATACTTCGCTCTTACGAGAGAAGAAAAACAAATCTAAACACATGAAAAATATTTTAATAAATAAAAAATGTCTCACTGTTAATAGTTTGAAGAAGTATATGTGAAAAAATTAAGAAGTTTAGAAAAACTTACAAGTGCAATAATTACAAAGGCAGAACAGAAGGCAATATGAAGGAGATTGTTAATTTCGAAACAATCTCTATATTACTATATTTTGTATAAAAGTATCTACAAAAATATTTAATCTATACAAAACACAAATTAGATAAAAATATTGTAAACTAAACTGGTCAATACTCGAAGTGTCCACCGTAGGTTTTTACCCCATTTTCACAATTGTTTATCTTTAAAAATATCATGGGATTCTGATTCCTTTTTTCGGAGCTACGATTTTTTTGCTGAAATTTTCTTTAAAAGCAACTTTATATTTCCTTATTGTCTATTCGATCCAGTTATTCTTATATTTACAACATCACACACGTGTTAGCACGAAATTTACATGTTTGGGTTATATAGGATGTCCCCAAAAATTGCGGACAGCCATTGAAAGCAAAACATCCGTTTTTCCACAAATTTTTCCCAGACTCACATGATAAGTCATGATATTTATAATTTTCTTGCTTAAGATGCATTCGTCTTGGAACGGTTTCAGAATTTCTTAGCCATCATCTTTCTTAAACAAGACACAGGGCGACTAAAAACATTGGGTTTTCTGGCTAATTGAAAACTAGGTATTTGTTATTTTATCTAAGTAGCCTCAAATATCTAAACTGTTTATTAAAAAAAACATTACTTGAAAATCCAGGGTGTTTATCATCTAACGAATGAGTTCCGGTAACCAATTATTTCATGGTATTCAGTGGCAACATCTAGGTTTAAATAAAAACCACAACTTTAACATACATGCCATTAAATAACCATAAACAAAAAACGAAAGAATTATAGTGATTTGGACTTCGCCTATTGACTATTAAAGATCTTACTCAACTAGGCGCAATGAATACCAGAGGAATAGCTTCTCATATATCCCTAAAACATCACCATATGTACAGACTCAATTGCGACAATCTCTCCATAGAAAATATTTATATTCAAAACCCTTTTACACAGACTATATACGGCATCTGTTAAGAATTCGCCGCTTAAGAAATATACACATATATCATTTAGACACCATGTCACCTTGGCATCAATGGGAATGAAAAAGCACGTCGTGCTGCCAAAGAAACTTTATCTTCCGACTTGCCTATTAAAAAATTGTAGCTTCAGAATACTTAAAGAGCTTTCTCAAAACAAAAGTTCCAAACAAATGACAAAATATTTGAAATCAGTCAAAAACTGAACTGTCACTTATATAATTTAGAATTGATATACTTTAACCGCTATTTACTAGTAGAAAAGGCGCAGCATTAATACACAGAAGAATTGGACAAACCCGTCTTACAACATTAATGGAGGCTAGGAACCGATCTAGGGTTTCCTACTCTGCAAACCGACAGACTCGGTGTATATTATGCATACTTTTAACTTTACTTCTTTTTCTTATAAAATGATTTCTGTACTAATATTGTACCCATCTTTGTAAGTTGGCCAATGACCATTAGGAGTCGAGGCATAAATAAATAAAAAAAGGAAAAGTATTATTTGCTAGATTCTCAAATCTTACATATTTTTCCAAAAAGCACGGGTTTAATAATTAAATATAGAATGGTTGTCTAAAAAATTAACAGTTGTTCCTTAAACTAAATAAACCAAAGGAGCTGCGCAATCAGTGGATAAAAATAATTTCAAAGGCTTCCTTTGAAAATATCAAACTTTTATGAACCGGTGACAACTTCTGTTAAGTAGTTTTATTTACTGTCCTTTAGACATTACGAATCTACTAAATACTAAATAAAATGGAGGAATTGTACAATTATTCGCTAAAAAATAATTTCAAAGTCTTTCTTCTTTTGAAAATATCCAGGTTTGAATTTTCACTAAAAATTTACGTTATTGGGATAGCTAGCAGTTTATATGAACTGGTGGCAACACTTTTCAAGTAGTTTAAATCACTGTCTTTTAAGGGTTAAGAATTTAGTTTGTATACGCACCGCATTGCCAATACAAAACAAACAAATTCCTCGCATTGCAAAAGAAAGTATTCGATTTTACACACATAAATAAACGTTTCTTAACATTGAATAAATTATTGTTCGAACTATTATAAAAGAATATTTTGGCTTTTTCGCAGCGTAAAAAATATATATAAATATAGACTAAATTAAAAAATTAAATCTATAGAGGATGTCCCATTTAAAATACAGAAATTAGTCTAGAAGAAATTCTGAAATAAAAAAATAAGGTAACGCTGTCATGTTGAAGAAATTAAAAATATGACGTATTTAACCAAATAAAATTTTATTCATTTTTTTTGTTTGGTTATTAGCCTTACATACGAGTGTTTTAGCCACGACTATAGAAAAAACAATAAAATCAGTTATATAATGTGACCTACTTTAAATATAAAAAGGGGAAATATTCAACCGTATAGGTTTGTACTATGTGTGTATTAAGACTTGTATCAATACGTTGTTTAGTTAAAAGAGGATGGGTAAAAAGGAATGTACACTGGGACACACGCTTCTCGCTCTCGGGTCGATCGAGGCATTTATAAATAAATAAATAAATAAATAAATGCTTTATTGTCAAAAAAAAATTTTACAATTTTGTGGACAAAGCTGTTGTAAAAAAATAGTTTACAAACATAAAATTAGCAAACAAAACAAGACAAAAACACATCATAAATATTATAGAAAAATGTTGTTGTTTTAATACAGTTTATATTCTAACTTAAAATCTTAATCAATTTAAATATTACAAAATACTAGGTAGACCGGATAAGTAAAGGTTTGAAGACACAGGTAAACTTTTGGATTTGGAGAAAAGGATATATTTATTGCTACAGCTTTTTCAGCATTTTCATATTGTTTACAATTAAACAGAAAATGGCTGACATCGCCATATTCTCCACATGATGGACAGTCGGGACTCTCGTCGATTCCAATTTTGTATAGATGGAATGGTAGTCTAACGTGATTCAATTTAAGGCGGCTTATGCAAGATATAATTGCCCGAGTAGTATTCGTACTTTAGAACCAATGTCTGTGCGGAATACTATTATGTATTAGGCTGTAGTGAGTATTTGTATGAAAACCATACTCCTGAAATTTTATTCATCCACTTATTTGTGGTACCCGGTATATTTTTGAGGCTGCGAAAACCCCAAAAAGATCTTCAAAATGAAAAATTTAAGCAGCTTTTTTGGACAGTTTTATTAAAACATTCAAATCAAATGTCTACGATTCGACACTATCAGTGTTATCATCAGGACAAGATTCTTATGACCTGTATCAATTTAAATCTGCACAAGTGATGTTATTGTATGTACTCTTAATTTAACAATGTAAAGTAACGTATGTACTCTTAATTTAAAAATGTAAAGTAAGAATCTGACCCTGATGATGAGACAGATTAGTGACGGAATGTACGCATTTGATTTTAATGTTTTAATAAAGCTTTCTAAAAAGCTACTTAAATGTTTTCTTTTGAATTACATTGTGGACGTGAACTACCAAACTCAAAAAGTTCTTCTAAAAAAAATAAGTCTTACACATTTTACCAAAACTTAAATAAATATAAGTTGGTTTGATGTCTGTCGCATTATTTTTGCCTATGAGCTCAGTGACCAATAAAAATAAGAAGTGTAATCGAACAAAATTTGGGTTTTAATACAGTTTATATTCTTAACTTAAAATCTACAATCATCGTGTATCTAACTCGGATACAGTATTTATTTTTTGTCTCTTTTTGATTTTCAAAAATACATATTTTACATACATTTATTGAAATAAAGGTTTGGGATTATTTTTCCAAATATTTACCTTTCAGGTGTGTTCATTCGATTGAAATTCGAATAAACTACTTAAGATTACTAAAGACCCTTTCCATTGAGGCATTTGAAAAGCGAAGTACTCAGAGCCCATTAATTGTATAAATTGGTACCCCAGTAGTGTTTTTCAGACAATTGTGATTGGATTATCGAACATTAATATTTTCAATATCTTCAATATTCAAACAAAATTATCATACGCTCCCTAATATACAAACTTCCGATTACCCGGTTTTAGCCCCAACGATTTTTCATATGCAAGATTGTTCAAAATACCCGCATTTCGGGTAACTACCCGCATATTGGCAATCCTGTATTCGCATCTTATTATTCTTGTTGGGCATTCTCATTAAATTGGCTCTTATTTGCCATTCAGTGGTAACCACGGAAAGCGCAAACCTCAATTAGCATATCATCTTCTTCCTCATTGTAATATGTAATAGACCATTTCCGAGAGAGATCGACCCCACGTTTATGCAAAACAGTGGCGTGTGCACTAAACGTAAACAAGATCTTTATCAGCCTAGTCAATATTATTTCAAATTCAAGCAATCTTCTTATGCATGAATGACGTTAAATGCTTTGATCTAATTTGAACTGAATATATTTTTAAGGAAACAATTACTACGATGTTTGCAGTATACAAAACATTTTTGGTGCTTAAACACAAGATATATTTATTTAAAAGCTTATATAGGGTTACCCAGAAGTCACACAAAAAATTCATGTTTCTTTATTGAGTAAGTTATTGCGAAAACGGCATTTTAAACCTTGGGTGTTCACGTATCTCGTTTTTCTTAGAACTATTGTGAAACGAAAATGGTATTGTCAGAAAGGCAGCGCACTGAAGCTTTGATTATGGTAAGATGTGGAGACAAAATAAGAAGGCAAAGCGAAGTTTGTGCATTATTTAATTCAAAATCTCCTAAAAATTAAATTTCGCAATCAACTGTTAATAGGATTTTACATAAATTGAAAAACACGGCACAGTAAGGAATTTGCCTAGGAGTGGTCAACCAACTGTCTTAAGTGAAGGTAAACAACTTGATATACTGTTATCTATTAACCAAAATCCACATGCTTCAACTGTTTCCTTGGTCTTAGATAATAATGCTTTTCAATCCACTCTACACAGATGTATAAGACGTGACAATAATGGATTTCCACTCAGCATCCTTTTTTTCTGATGAAGCTATGTTGTACTTAAATGTTAGACAAAATTATCGGTTCTAGTCTCGCAATAACCCAAACTGGATATATGAAGCGCGTACTCAGCATCCGTAGAAAGTGATTGTGTGGGCGGGTATAATTAATAACAGAATACTTCCATAAAGGAAATTTTAGAACTGAGCGCTTTTTATATTCTTTGATACTCGAGTTGATATCTGCTTTAGCAGGTATTTTTCCTAACGACCTTGATCCAGATATTTCACATGAACGGATATGGTTTCAGCAAGACGGCGCCGGCGCCGGCGCTCCTCCGCATGTTGGTGTTAATGTTCAAACTTATTCGAATGAGATTTTTCCAGATCGTTGGATTGGTCGATAGCGATCAATTGAATGACCACTAAGATCCCCCGATTTTACTCCGCTGGATTATTTCCCCTGAGGATTCCTGAAAGAAAGTTTACCAGAATAAACCGGATAACATAGACAGTCTCTAAGACAATATTGGAAGGAGGTAAATAACCTAACAGCCGTAGCTACACGGTATTCTCTCGATACTTTCAGCGTTTGTTAGGTTGAATAACCAATAGTAGGGGAGACCGGGTAACAAAGAGACACGGGGAACAATGAAGCAATTAAAATTGCCGCGATATACTTAAAGGTAGGAGGGCGACATCTCATGACAGACTGCCAAAATATACGAGATTCCATTTTTTGTTGTAGTTAAGTGCGAAGTCATTCTATAAATAAAAAAGTTATACTTAAAAGAATACTTATTTTGTGTTATTTGTTAGTGAAAAGTGACCTGTTTACTCTTTGCACCAAAAAAGGATAAAAGAAGGTACGTTTGCTTATTTAGAATGTGTTTTTTTGTTGTAGAATATAACCTATATGCAATTAAAACCACATGATTTACATGGGTAACAATAAGTATAATAAATATTCCTTAAAAAAATTTTAAGAAAATTTTGTTAATATGAATAATTTTAATCAAGGTTTGAATTAAAAAAGTATACTTATACAAAAAAAAATAAGGTAAAAAAATAGGTTTATCGAGCGGAAAGTGCAGAGGCTTCACGAGGCGTGTCTGTTTGGTGAGGAGGAAACTCGGTTTTTCCCAACTGACAACATATTTTTCCAAACTGGTTTGAAATGTATTAAAAAAAATCGAATTAAACATCGTTAAAATAATATTCACCTTTTATTATAAAACTTGGAATATGGGAACATCCATATAAAGTACTACTTTAATACTAGCCTTCACTTTTTGAGCTGAACCCATTACTTTATTAAACCTTTTAAAGATATTTCGTTAGTTTTGTGGCCAAATTTCCCAACCCGGTAAAATCAATGAACTAGTGAGCTCTGGGAAAGTGTCAAACTATATTTTTATTCCAGGTCACAATGCCTAGGTTTCCCAAAAGAAAAACCAATAAGGGATCATTTCCTGAACACACAATGAGAGAAGCTGTGACTCTGGTGATGGAAGGAAGGTCGGTTTGTTCGGCGGCGTCAGAAAAAAAAAATTTTTACCACAGACCAAGAAGATAGTTCGGTAGAATATGTATTGACGAGTTCTGAAATGTTCTATGGCTTATCTTCAGTAGAAGTTAGGAAGCTGGCTTATGAAATGGCAGTTGTAAATCAAATAAAATTTCCTGATAAATGGAAAGACTTGAAAATGGCGAGATCTTAGTGAATGATTTCATGCACATAAATTAGAATTTATCACTAAGATTAGCAGAAGGCTGTAGTTTATCGCATGCCACTTCATTCAATGAGCACAACGTTTCATTTTTTTTAACAGTTTAGAAAACCTTTTGAAAAAACATCCAACATTGGCTAATGGCAGCTGAATTTTTAACGTTGAGGAAACCGCCACAAAAACTGTTCCAGGGGAATCGGTATTATCGCAGAACGAGGCAGTAAACAATTTTGTCGTGTAACAAGTGCTGAAAAGGGCACTTTAGTGTGCATGTGCATTTATAAGTCCATTTGGTAATACTATATCACCCGTAATGATCTTTCCTCGGATTTGCTCAACCTACAGGCTGTATGAGCGCTCCTCTCTTCTCTTTCTCGAGGTAATGAAACATTTTATTCAGCACACTATTAGCTCTCCAGATTATCGTTTCTTGTTAATCTTTGACAATCATGGGAGTCATTTATCCCTGGAAGTAATCAAGCTAGCTAAGAGTGCTGATGTTGGATTGTGAACGTTACCGACCCACTCAAGAAATAAATTACAGCCACTTGATGTGGGAGTATTTGGCCCATTTCAAACTTATTATCGTGCTGCCATCAATTCATCAGGAATTTATCCATATGACAGATTTGTTTTTACAGAACTTGACTTTTTGCCGAGCAAGGTCACTGTTTGCCCTAATCCTGCATTATCAGTTGATAGTGAAATAGAATCACAGTCACCGATTATATCAGAACAGGAATCAAATCAAATCCTACAAGTGAAAAGTTTTCCGAAAGGTAGAAGCTTCATACCCACTGACACTCCGGAAATAAAGCTACTGAAAGAATCCAAAATTATCAAGCGATCTACAAAAGCTCTTAAAAGAGTGAAGAGAGCCGTTTTTAAGGCCTCTGATTCCAAAAAAGATTATACATCCGAATCTGAAAACGAATCAGTAGACGAAGAGATTTCGATGGACTTATAGATGTTCAAATTAACAAGGATCCCGAGAAAGAGAATATGTGGTAGTTCAATTTATTAAAGGCGTTTTTTATGTTCGTAAAATTCTCACCGAACAGAATTACGAAAAAGGAAGTAGAGATATTTTTTTACGAAAGAGCAAAAACATCAAGCTAGTTCGTCACACCCCAGGAAATTGAAGAATTGGAGAAAATCTGCAGTTTGTTTTGAAAATGATCTGACACAGTACAACATACGATACTTTTTGTTTAAACTATATAACTTTTTAATCGTTAATCACAATATATATTTTTTCAGTAGTGCAATTATTCAAGATATTGCAAATAAGGAAAACAATTTTCCATTAAGAAAATTGAAGAATATTGTAAAATTTGTTTAATAAATATATATTTGGTGTTATTATTTTCATCTCATAACCTACAGGTAGTTCTCTAAAAGCGTCGAATATTTAAGAAGCTGATTATGGAGATAATTTTAGATTACAATACATTATTTTTTGGACATTGTTAAAAACTCTTATGTCAGATTGTATAAAATACTATATTATAAATATAGATCTGTGAGTTCTACGCCCAAGCTGAGGAGGGTTTTATTGTTCCGCCCGAGTTGCGACGCGCGAGTTGAGAGGGATTCGACTTTACCGTGGTAAAGTTTTGTAATAAATGTTTATCAACATTTATTGTGCTGCTCCTCTGTCGCGAGTTATTCGGGTGTTGAGCGATATGAAATTGCCCAAAAATTCTTTATTACCTTATGTCACAAAAATTCGAGACTGGCTGGATTACTAGCTACGATTCTACACCATTTTTTTGTAAATTTTAGCGGTAACTATGTTTTGGTGAATTTCCGCTGTATTTTTCTTCCGCATGCGGTGAAGACACAAATAGAACTCATTTTATGAGAACAAAAAGGCCTAATCTGGGCTAACCAAAAAGCCAGGCTAATAATTACAAAACGGGATTACATACAGAATTACGTGTAAGAAAATTCACGACAGCATAATTACCGCTGAGATCCCGCCGACGTAAAGAATGGAGGCCTGGGCGCGCAATTTCGTGTATTGTTATGGGCGTATGTTTTACTACAGTGGCAGTTTCGAATATAACCGTTCTACCTATATTAGGCGCGCAATTTCAAATCGCCCCTGGTCTGGTGTTGGCTAGACAGAAAACGACAGCTCCGTCTAATTAGTAATAAAAGATTAAGTTCCACAAAAATAGTTTGGAATACAGGAAGCATCTTTGAATGTGAAATACTTATAACAATCAAATATAGGAGAAATATTCTCAAACGTCTTGTGAAAGTAATACAATTTAATGCTGAACATGGCATTTTATTTAAACGTATTTGTCGAAAACGAATTACTTTAATTGTTCCCTAATATTCACGTAGCATTAGAAAATTTCAATTTAGTATCTCGTATATCGTAGTATTCTTCACGAAGTATACCGGTCTATTTCCTATATTAAAAATAAATATGGAACTAGCATGAGTGAAGTCATATTATCCAATTTAACCTTAATGCGAAATAAAAAAAGAGCTTCTGAGTTCCTTAAACTTTGATAAGAAAAGTTTTATTTTTTAAGTTATATGTATTTGCCCTTGTGCTTATACAGGGTGGGCTAATCAAAACGAAATAATGAGGATACCGTTCGTTTAAAAAAAAATCGCTTAGACCCATCGAGTTTTATTTACCGGGCGAAAGATTTTGCTCATATTACCAATCTTGTTACTTCCACTACCTCGCGGGATTGAGCTCCAACCACGAAATCTTAAAAGGGAATAGGGGTCGACTGACAACTTATTTTAAAAGCAATCAAATTCTCTTTACTACGCATCTCATTTTTTCAAATTTGATGCAGCCATTTTTGATAAAATAAGGGTAGAGCAATATAAAGAAAAAAATCATTGCTCGGTGAAAAATTGATGAGATCCGTTGATTTTTGTAACGAGAAAAAAGTTTTTTTCGCTTATTTTCACCTCTTCCACTTTAGCCTCCCGCAGGGATAAGCTGCAACCCTTAGAATAGTATATGGGATTAAAGGTCAAATGATACTCCATTTCAAAGGTCATAAAATTCACTTTTCAAAGCCGAGCAATTTTTAAAAATTAAGGTAAATATCGATACAAATGTATAGTTTTATCAGTGTTGACTTATTAAACACTTAACTAAAGTGGCTAATAAGTCAACACTGATAAAACTATAAATTTGTGTTGATATTTACGTTAATTTTATGCAACGACATTATTTTTCTGGAAAAAATTATTTCTTTTGAGTTTAGCTTTACGGTATGGGTATGCTCTAGGTTTACAAAGAATGATGAGATACAAGATGTAAATTTTGTTTATTCATTGTTCATGATAATAAGTGCTGAAAGTGTTGGCCTCCTGCACATATACAATACTAGGATTTTGTTCAAAACAGTCACGGACATTATGAAACTTTTCTGGTGTAATGGCCCGACATTTATCAATGATACGCTGACGTAAATCGTTTAATGACTATGGCTGAGTTTTTTTAAATCTTACTTTTTAAGTGACCCATATAAAAAAAATCTAAGGGGTTGATCTTGCAGGCCACTCTATTGCTCCTCTTCGGCCGATCTATCTACACCCTATGTTTGATTTAAATATTCACGAACAGCAAGGCTATAATGAGGAGACACAGACAAAACCCTACGAGACACTAAATTGAAATAAATTCAATGTAAATACTCTTCTCCTCCACTTCTAAGGTCGATAAGCAACTGCAATATTTATATTTTTTTTATATAAACATAGAATTCCAGAGGAATTGGAATTTAGATTAACTTTTATGAGTGATAGATGTAATGGGAAATGTAAAAAACATTTCCTTATTTTTATGTTGTAACGACTTCTTTTTCGAAATAAAAATCAACCGGTTTCAACATTTTCTTTATCCAGCAATAATAATGAAATTATTTTCTCAACGGCTACATCAAATTCGAAAAACTAAAATGCGTTGAAAAGAGAATTTAATTACTTATAAAATAAGGTACCAGTCGAACCCTATTCCTATTTAAGATTTTAGGGTTGGAGCTCACAAGGCCGATGATATACGCAAAACCTTTTCCCCAGGAAATAAAAATCGACGGGTCCGAGCATTTTTTTTTAAACAAACGCTGTTTGAAATATCGGCCTCGTTTCGTTTTGATTGGCCCACCTTTATATATTAACAATATATTTTGTGCTTTTTAATTACAATATAATAGAACTGAATTTTTTATACCACAAAGACATTTTTGAAAATTAAATAGGCTGGGAATTAGAGGGAGCGGGGGACCCTTGTTATCACTTAGTCCAGGGCCTTTCAGATAATTCAGCTCTAGTTACTTCAAAAAGACATACCCATTTTAAAGGTGTACAACTGTTACTCTAGTTCCTTGTGTCCTAATCCTCTATTATTTGTGTCAATTAACAATTTATAATTTTTATGAAAGAAAAAATGAATGTTTAGGACCTATTATGATTTTATTAGCAGAAAATATTATTTTTTTGTTAAAAGAACTGCGAATATAAATATTATTAATTTAATGCATATAGGACGTCCTTTCTATATTTTATATTGATTTATTAAAGGTGATTATGGATATAGTATGTCGGATATATGTGAATACAACATGTCAAGTTACAGTTGAATGGACACAGAAATTTTGGCTGACTCATACTTCCTGCAATACTGTATAATTTTCTTAAATATCAATATTTCTATACCCTGTTAATTCATCCATTAAAGGAAAATTATATTCCAATAGGGGAAATGGAAGCAAAAAACAACCCTATTGGGATTAATAAATAATCATACCAAACCCTCTACCTCGGTTTTTAGTTAACAGTGAGTTTGTATACACTTCACGTCATGTTTTTGCTTCGTTTGGGGTGCGGAATTGTGTTTTTATTGAGCTCTAACGATATAACCATTTTATTATCAAGGGGATTATTTTGGTGTTAATAAATATGCTTTTATCGTTTTTATGTAATTTATATAGTAAATTACTGACCGCTTTATATTGCAAAATGTGTAGAACAAAAGAGAAAAATGTTACCTTTTCAATTTATTGACTTATTACAGGCTTCGCCTTTGCAAATTGTGTTGACTGTATACCCCAATTTCTCTAAGTTTTTATAACCTGGCGGTTTCAGGGTGAATTACTGACCGCAACTAGAACATACAGAAGTAACAAAGTAAAGCGCTTCAATGAAAAATAGACTTTTCGTATGCAAATAGAATGCAGGAAGATTTTCTTAACAAGTAACTTAAAAAAAGATCTTGAGCCGGGACAACTATTAACCTAGAATGGCTTACAGATCTACAAGTTATGTGTTATTACTACAAGAAAAACTGATATTAAACATTTTGATCTAATTTTTTCAGTATTTATAATTTTTGTCTAGCTTCAAATTATCTAAAAGTTATGTTATCAGGAATGGACCAATCATGATTCATTTTTAAATTCACAACAAACATATAACGATTAATATAGAGCTTTTTTATTCATGATTCGCTAACAATTCTGTTTTAAAATATTAACAAAGAAAAATTAGATAAAAGTGCCATATTAATATAACTATAGACAAACAAATTAAAAGAAATTACTTTTAATTATTTAAATTAATTAACTTTTTTAATCAGAACAAATTACTACAAACATTATTTTTGCTTGCGTATTGCAGCAGCTATGTTGCAGGTACCCCATCCCAGTTTTCTATAGGAACTATAGTTTGGTTCATTCCAGTTCACTGATTTTTATATTTTCAGTGTATATTAGAGATCTAGGTATTCCCAGTTGCAATAACTGACTACTGATTGCTAAAATTGTCTCATGAGTAGTCTTACTATATTTCGCCAGAATGTTATTACTAATTATACGAATATCAGTATCTTGATAGGTTTGTCCTAGAAACGCCGCAATCATCTGTGTTACATTGCTGTCATAGGCGCCCAAATGGGGGGCAAGGGAAATCGCTGGGAAATGCAAATATTGTCCAGGGGAAAAGTATCGAAAACTAAGGATATATCCGTAGTTTACAATACCCGTTTTGTATATATATATATATATATATATATATATATATATATATATATATATATATATATATATATATATATACATATAACCAAAGAATCAATTGCTAAAAATAATTTTAATTTGGCTACCATTTTAAAACCAAATATTTGTATTAAATAGCTTATTTTTATTACTTAAGCCTGGGCATAACACCAATTGTATTGAAATTATCACCACGTATTAACGTATTATACAGGGCATTACAGAGTATAGTTCAAAATTGCACTTAATTTTACCATAATATTCGATAACCATCAATATATCGATACCTACCGATATATAGATAATATATGAACAGTTATCGATAACTATCGACCTATTGATAACTAAAATTTATCGACAGGTGAACTGCTATTTTTTATCGATCTAATATCGCCTATCCCTAGAGACCAGCAAGCGGCTCAGTGCGTTAAGGTGCTTGACTGCACCTAATGGAAGAACTGGAAGGCCTGGATTCGAATTCTAAGATCTTATGTCTTCTCTCAGCCTCCTAGGTCACACTAGACAAGGGAAGAATGTAAAATGAATTTCATCTTTCATGCTAGCATTCACTTTCGTAACAAGGCTGGGCAGAAACGGATGTTACCGTGGTGGGGTGGGTGTAAATTTTACACTCCTGTCCATAACATACTCTTTCCGGTGGAGAGATGGCCGAGGTTTGGATTTCTCGATAAATTACAGCGCCCGTCTGGCTGACATTTCCCAGGCGTAAATTCCTTTCACAGTTCGTTGAAGGGTGATTCTACTCCCTCTTTCTGCACCACCTGTATTCTCCTTGCATATCGTCTTAATTTGCAAACAGGTGCAACGAATTAAATAAATTGTACATTGATGAATTGCTGAAGCTGAATTTATAAAGTTTAATGCAACCATTGTTGTATTGCTGCTGTCGTCGTTTGCTGTTATGGCGACGTTAAGATTTGGTTAAGTTTTAAGTTTTGCTGCTGATGTTCGCGTTATGTTAGTAGATGACAAATAAAAATGCTCCGTATATGCTTATTGAAATTAAATTGATTTGATTTCTGTTTTCGGCTTCTGAGATTTTCTTTATTAAAAAAATAAAAAAACAAAAAAAAATTAGTTATATTGTATTTTTTGACGTATCATTTGCAAATGAAAAATCTGACACTGCGTGCGTTCGAGTCAATATTATGAAGGGTGGAAAACTAAAAGATTAACAATACCGTAACAGTGACGACACCGTAGTGACAATGTCACTTTTATAAATCTAGGTTTATAACGCACCCTCAGCAGCAGCCATCCCTACTACCATGGTCGTTATTGCATTGTTGTCCATACAAGTACTGATCACCCTTGGTGATATTGGACTTCAATAATCCTGGCTTTGCTACGAATCCATCAGCTATTTGTACCAAGTGTATTAGAGAACCCCCAGTTACGATTGGCTTGTTTTTATAATAAATTTAATTTTTCCTATACCATGAGTAATCCATTTCTCAATCCATATAGTTCCTCAATCGATGCATATGAATACATAACCAACCATCTTCGTTTCGCACGCCACTGGCCTTAATATGAATTCCCTTATAACTACACAAATATACCTTCTAATAACCGCAATTTATGTTTAAAAGTACATTTCTGTCGTGTGAGTATATTCGAAGATTTTAAAAGAAAAACGACTTTTTGGCGATTTTTTTCATAGACCCTATGGAAGAAATCAGAATCACCTCCTGAAATAATTCAGCCTGATTTCGAGTGAATCCTGTATAAAGCAGTTATCCAAAAATAAAGAGCATACAAAAAAAATAATTATTTAACTTACGTCTCAGATTGTGCTTCTTTTTCTTTCTCCTCCTGAACTGTTACAGTTGTAGGAGGTGGTGGTAAGTCTTCCATTGGAAGAGTATCTTCCGGAGGAGTTGGTGGAGTTTTATCGAATTCTGCCATAGGTGCTTGAGAGTTTTGATCAGGCATCGGGGATACCGAATTACTCTCCATTTTTGAGATTGCCGCGCTCACTATTGGTTATTATTACACTGTTAAAGTGAATCGTCAATGGGAGAAGACTTAATTGAGCTTAACACTACAATGTTCAAACCAGGCCCCGGCACTAAGCAGACAGTTTTATAGTTAATCGCTGAACCTGAAACAAATAAAATGTATAAGTTACTATTATGCTTTGAGATACATATTACTAGATATCTCTTAGTAATCATAGTTAATAAATATGTGTAAAATTGGAATTACTTTCCGACGTTTTGTCTTCTATTGTACGATGCGTCTTTAGAAATGTTTACTATTCAAAAACATCATTGAATGAAGATCCCTGTACAAAGCTCAGATATTCGGAAAAAAACTGTCTAAATAGACCAGACTGTTCATAAAAATATCATTTTCTGAACGGTTATAAAAAATTAATGTAAGTTCTTTGATTAGCGACGTAGCAAAATGTTACCATTTCATTCCTATGTAACTCTGGATTTTTAGTAATGATTTTTTTAACATTTCACTAAGTCGCCATTTTGATCTCCGCCATATTAGGTTTTCACCAAAATATTACCATATGGTTTTTAAGTTTTAACCGGGAAGAATTCTTTAGCTACGCCATGAACTGACAGACATAAAGATCGACAGGACTGAGAAAACATATTTTTGATATATAAGGATGATAAAGATGAAGATATGAAAAACCTGGGAGGGTGATTTTTTACGATTAAAAAATTTTTATTTGGTCGCCATTTTGTTCCACCGGCGCCATCTTGAATTCGTACCAAAGTTTTATCGGTTCATTTCTATACTACAATTCATTTTTGCACAAATTTGAAATCAATCTACTAAGCAGATTTTCAAGGTGAATTTTTTCATCTTGAATACCAAAGTTATCATCTTGAATTTGAACCAAAGTAAATTTGATTTCTACGTTATAGTTGATTTCAATGCAAAATTTGAGGTAAATTGGGTAAATAGTTTTTTTTACATTTCGCTAGACCGCTATTTTGCTTCGCCACATTGGATTTTTACCAAAATGCTACCAAATGACCCTTAATTTTTGACCACATTTTGGAACCAATTGGGAAAATAGTTTTTCAGTTATATCACGAATAGACATAAATACAGACCAACAGACCGACGAACTACAGAAGATATGTTTTTCGGCATCTAGGGATCTTGAAACGTAAAGATTTGAAAAAATCTCAGAGGGTGATTTTTTCACAAATACAATACTTCTCTTTTGCAAGGGAGGTACAAAATTAATTCCATATAACGCATGTTATGAATCCAACTAGTTCTTTGGTAATAACTTAAATAAAAAACTTGAAATAAATTACAGTTTATGAGATTTGTGTAATGTTATTTATTACCAAATAATTATAAAAACTGTGAAATCTATACGTAGTAGAATTTATTACGAATAAGGTTCTGGGTAAAATCAATCAATTTTCACACACGTTTTTTCTTCCAAAAAAATTAATTTCGGTGCTACGAGAATTCGTTAATCCTTTATTTCTTCCAATAAAGGATCACCTATATTTGCAATGGCATATTTACAGCCCAAACGTTGAAATTCCAGCGACTTGAAAAATATTTCTATGTATCAACTAACCACTACGTTAAGAAGAATATTTACATTTCCGAAAAAAAAGTTGAATTTGGCAACTTTCAAATGGGGCTTTGGACGCTAATAAATTTAGTTGATGTGCATGGTAACACAAAATGTTTTCACATTGAATACTATTAATTTTCACTCGAAATTAGGCAGCATTTCTCCTACTTATAACGGCTTTTCCGTTACAAATGTACGGAATTAACTATTCCTTCCAGTTCTTCAATACTATATCCAAAATGTGTAATATGTTTTAAAAGTAAGGCTATTGGCCATCAAATATTGTAGATAACAAATAACAGAAGAAACGCTCTATAGGTTGACCGTTTCCAGAATATCGGGGTGATTAAAACCATTTGTGGCTTTTCTGTTCCTTTTTTGTTTCTTCAGATATTACTATCAATTCTAATTAATCCAAAATACAGTTTTCAATTTCTTTAAAAATACCAACAAAACTCCACATTTGTCCTTATGTTCTAAGTACTAAATATTTTTCAGTTCCAGCTGTAAAATTTATTAGTCCGCCATAAAATCAAGGATTATTATCAGAATAATTAAATTCGTCGACGCCATATTCTTTCAGATCTAAGTCAAAATTTGATGCCGCGAATAATGGTTTACAACACATCTATTGTTTATACGTTTTTGGTTAAACACTTATCCAATATGCAGAATCCATTTTTGGTTTGTTATATTTACTGAGCCCAGTAAATCGATTTCGATTTCCTTATTTAAGGGAGCTTTTGAGGTGTATGACACCAAGTTGTGTCGGCGGCTTATCCTCCGTAAAAAGCACAGAAGAAAAACATAAAAAAAATATTTTTTCTATTAAACCCATATATTCAATTTCTTATTGCTTATATATACACCCGGTTCCATTAAATGTGACGCACCTTATTTCAGGCTTAACTTTAAAGTTCCATATTTTTGTTAAACCAGTGGGCCGATTTTAACAAACCTTTTTTTATATGTGGGGAATCTTTATGTCTTGCAACTCAAGCATCATAGAAGTTAATGGAATAATTCAGACTTTTTTTTCTCAAATTTTTTCTCACCCTGTGTATTAGACCAGTATCTATATGAAACATGTTTACCTTTTATTCTTATTTTATTATATTTAGTTCGCTCTTCTATGAACATTTTATTTTTCTACTCATCGCTTTTTTTCTAAAATTTTCCGAATTGCAGTTCTTTTAACTGAAAACTTATATTTTTCTCTTTCTTTTACTTCCCTCAAAAATCACCTTGCCAAATATTTACAGATCTTCACATTTTAGGGTCCTTAGACACCGAACAATATGGTTCTGCATTTTGGTCTGTCTCTCTGTCTCTGTTCGTGGTATAGCTAAAAAACTAATTACTCGATTAATTTAAAATTTTAGTCAAAAATTAAGGGTCATATGCCGCCACCGAAATATTTTGGTAAAAATTCAACATGGCGGAACAAAATGACGGCCACACAAAATGTTTGAAAAAATCAATTTAAGAAAAATCTACTTATTTAATTGATCTCAAGTTTTGTACAAAAATCTAGAATAATAAAGGAATAAAATAATAATATTTTGATCTAACAGTATTTTGGTGGTCTAATAAAATGTCATCAAATCAGTCCGAAAAAAGCATTTATTCGAATGCTTTTTAAAATTTCAAATCGAAGCTGCTACGAGGATAAACAGGTAATTTTATTTGTAGGAGTCTAATACGGCGAAACAAAATGGCCACTTAATAAAATGTATGTATGTGTGTAAATGTAATGCGTTTACTATGTTATCCTATGAATCTGCTCTATTTCCTTCAAGTTCTTGCGATAAAAGTCCTCCATATCTAATGATGCTTGCATGGGTTTGCTGTTCAATTGATAATTTAGGATTGAACATACAAAGTAAAAGTCTGGATATTAACTGATCAACAATGTATTTTCTTGCTAATTCTTGTTCCTCAGTCTACTTAAGGAAACCGTTAGAGCGCGTACGTTTTGTGTTTGCCAGTAAATTCAAGGATACATTTATGGAAATATCCTGCAAGCCACATGAACTGTCGAAATTGGAATCAGTGATTTTTGAAACGCTTCAAAATTCCGCTCTCCTAGACGAATGCCTTCCGCAGAATTTCTCGACCTAAATACTCAAATTTATCCTGAAATACGTGGCACTTTTTTTAAAGGTTTAACAGAAACCAGTCTATTGTAAAGTTGTTAGAACAGTCTCGTATATAACGGGAATCAAAACATCTCTAAATAAACCAGTGCTACTGTGTTTCCTAGATTTCCTAATGCTTTATTTATCGCTCTCTGAAAAACTACAGGATCATTTTGCTAGTACAAAAGGCATGCAGAGATACTCGTAATGCCCGTAGGGTGTAATAACGTCCCTTTAGTGTATGGACTTCGGATTGCTACGCATTTGATGGAACATTGACGACATATCTGAAGATAAAATTTTTTTCCAAGTCCATCTAGTTGCTCATCGATCAGCGGTAATGGATATCTATCTTTGTATACAAATCGAATTCTCGGTCGTTCACGCACCTTCTATATGACCCTTCTCTTCTCCTTTTTACAACTAAAATTAGACTAGCAAACCATGATTGTTGTCGGCAATAAGTTAAGTATTTGTCTAAAAATGTTTCTTCC
The DNA here is from genome assembly GCA_030620095.1 of Kuschelorhynchus macadamiae. Lineage (NCBI taxonomy): Eukaryota > Metazoa > Arthropoda > Insecta > Coleoptera > Curculionidae > Kuschelorhynchus > Kuschelorhynchus macadamiae. The sequence continues at coordinate 581,887 of JAUTXW010005173.1, forward strand.
ATTTGATGTCACGCGTTAAGGATTTCGATTGACTGCAAAATGATCACGCAATTTAATTTGAATGGTAGCATTATTTAATTCTTCCTGTTGGGTTCGAAGATTTCGACGTAAACTGGCCTTCTCGAAAACATAAGACTCATGCGGGTGGTAAAACGGACTGTCGAAGTTGGCAGCTTCTGAAAGCAATCAGCCTAGGTGGAAACTCCTCTTAAATCTCGTTCAAATATCTCCCAACTTCATACATACGGTGTGCAAGTATTAAACTATATGTTGGATACCCCCTCGAGGAATCGACTTGATCTAATGTTAATAATAATCTTTCCATTTCAACATGTACAATCCTGGATAGGGGTGAATCCCAATTTTTCATGTTAGCATATAATAACGAAAATTAAATATTCTCCTCTTGTTATTATTTTTAACTCACTTAAACACACTAATTGATGCTGATACTAATTTAACAGAATAAACACAAAATTAAGCAAGGTGGCTGTGCAGGACGAACGTACACGGTAGAATGATACATCGTCCAATCGTCGGCGGCCTCCTGAATTATCGTATTGCATAACATGCTATTTTATATATATATATATATATATATATATATATATATATATATATATATATATATATATATGGTTGTGCTATGGGGGCATCTATTTCCAGTGTGATTGCCCAATTAGTAATGGAGGACTTGAAAGAAGCAACAATAAAAAAATCTGATTCTGACGTTCATTTTTTCTATAGATACGTTGACGATTGCTTAGCTGCAGTCGCTAAAAATAAATGTCAAGATATTTTAAAAAGCTTTAATAGTTATCACCCCAAACTACAATTTACCATAGAAGAAGAAATAGATCACAAAATTAATTTCTTAGACCTCACATTACACCACATAGAAAACACCATTAAAACCGAATGGTACACTAAAGACACTTGGTCCTCTCGATATTTACATTTTGACTCCCAGCACCCTCTGTGCCAAAAAAAATCAGTCGTCATAGATCTTGCAGACAGAGCTATAAAACTATCGGATCCTGAATACAGGGAAAAATCCATTAAAAAAGCAAAACAAGCCTTAGAGATAAACAACTATCCTCAAAAAATTATTAACAGCATTTTTAAAAAAGGATCCATAAATTTTACAACAATAACCACCCCTCTAACAAAAACATGAGACCTAATAAAAATAACACCAACTACATATCGTTACCATATATACCAAAAATATCGGAAAGTTTACAACATGTATTTAAAAAACACGACATTACAGTCAGCCATAAGGGTCATAACCTCCTAAAGAACAACTTCAGTAAACTAAAATCAAAAACTGCAAAAGAAAAAAGAACACATATAGTATATGAGATCCCTTGTAAGGATTGCAATGGTGTATACATTGGACAAACCAGTCAGTACTTAAAAAATAGAATACAAGGACACAAATATGACAAAAAGAACACGACGGCATTAACAAGACATACTAGTGAAAGCAAACATACTTTCTAATTTGACAATGTTAAAATTTTAAAATCCGAGCACCATCAAATAAGAAGAGAATTCCACGAAATGATAGAGATACAAAAAAATAAACACTCTATAAATGCAAAAACCGATACAAAACAACTCAGTAAAATATATCATAATCTTATTAAGTAATACATAAATTAAAATCATAAATTAAGAAACTGAGTTGAACCACTTAATAGATATAAATTTCTCTCTTTCAGAACATGGTAAAATAAGTCAGTAGTCGTTTTCGTTATTTTCGTGTTTGTTAGTTTATATATGTACAAACTTAGTGTAGAATTTTTAAAAATGTTTTATTGTCTTATATTGACATAATCTGCGGATTTTGGTTTTAATGAGGTAAGACATCGAATTGTTTTTCTAGTCTATCTCCTGATTTTTATAAATTTCTTTATAGACCAAAAATTGTATTTTGATGAAGATCACCAAGTTGATCGAAACGTCAAAACTTTGTAACATGAGTTCTGTCAAACGCAATGTGTTAATTTAATTCACGAAAACCCTAACCCAAGAAAATAAAAAGTAATCATATATAAAGGAAGGTCCAAGAAAAACAAGTTATACATATATATATATATATATATATATATATATATATATATATATATATATATATATATATATATATATATATATATATATATATATATATATATTGATTTACGTTTTGATATTAGTATGAAAAAATATTAAAATATTTAGTAGAAAAAATATTAAAATATTATCTAGATATAAGGATATTAAAAATATGCAAACTGGAGTTATATATAATAACTTAGCTATTTTCTCAAGAAACCCGAGCGCTACATTTTCTAACATATGATATTATCTGAAATATTTAAGCTGAAAGATTATGCTCCTTTCCGCTTCTCTGAAATTTCTGTAATTTAAATAAAGTTCACTTTGCCGGGGAGGGTTTTAGACTATATCTTGAGGATTTGCATTTATGCGTGTCTAAGAAATGTATAGTAAGAACGATCATATTCTACTGAAAGAATACAATGGTTTTATTTCTACGTCATTTACTGATGTGAGATAAGGTATTAATCTGCATTATAAAAATATGTGTGTCCTTAGTGCACATCTTACTTTTCAATTATCCATATCGAAGAACGAATATCTATATTTCGAATAAACCAACCATACGGCAGTTTTATAATTTCGCTACATCAATTGCTCGTGTCGTCGTTCATTCATAACATTAGTACGCACACAATAATATTTGGAGCTATGTTGCCAACAGCGCAATTTAGGTCTGCTTGTTTAAAAATATAATAAAAAAATTAAGCGTTAAACAGACAAATATGATTTAACCAGCAGTTCGGAAGCCCTGCATGACGGACGGTCTCTAACCGTTGACCTCTCTGGAATCTCTCGATTGATTCTAACTACAAAGTTGGGATTCACTTACAGGTGCTATTATTTTCCGTTTCTTGGATCATCTATTTGGAGTATAGTTGGTTTTTGGTAATACATATTTGACTCATGGTTCAATACAATTGCAAATTAATGATGGCATTTTAGACTTGAGAACAGAGCATTTTCACCATATTTGTAAAGTCATTTTTTACAGATATAGTTCATAAAGTGCTCAAAGGTTAGACATTAGGGAATTTGAGATGTTTTAACATTACCTAACTATTCAGCAAAGTTTAACTCTAGTCTAACTAAACAAGAAACTAGTTTCTTTTCTGGAGAAACATGCCAACACTCTGATTATATGAATAAATAATACAAAGGGTGTTTCACTTAAAATTTTAACAAACAACAAAATAAAATAGATATCATCAGTATAAGCATGGCGAGGTTAAGAACTCACACATTTAAACTTTAAACGTTGATTTCTCGGAAATTAACGGGGATATCAAAATCTGGCAAAAAGGAGTTATTTAAATTAGTAGAATATGATATGTAATTATTTAGAGTTGAAACAAAATCGATGCTGTCATCAGTATGGTGATGTCATGAAAAAACAAGACAACTGCAGAAACTTAAAATGTTTAAATTTAAAATCTGCCACTATCGCGAATTTTTTTTTTGTTATTTGCACCAAACTGATTTCTATATTGGTTTCTAAGATATAGTGGGTCTTGTCTTTAATTAGAATAATAATATTTTTATTGATTTGGTTTAGAACATATTTTTCTAACCAATTTTTTTACTATTTTTGATTTTTTTTGCTTTAATTTACATATTAATATCAACGAAAAGTATCTAAAAAATATTAATATTAACAACAATGTGTTTCAAAACACGTAAATTAAAAATCATTTTTCTAAAAGACCCGTAAATATGTAAACGTAAACACTTGTTTACAATTTTCACTTAATTTATTTTAACAAAGAATACAATACATGACAATTATTTCAGATGTAACATCTGATGAAGCCACAGGTTTGGCAAAACAATTGTCATGTATAGTATCCTTTGTAAAATAAATGAAGTTGAAACTGTAAAAAGTGTTTTCGTTTACTTAGTTAAAATAGATGTCCATCAAGTAACGGCTAGTTCTGTTCAATACAATTAAATATCTATTTTTTACCAAATGCAGATATAAAGATTCTACTAGGGCCTCCCGCGGAAGTTCCGAACAAGACCCCGTTTTTTAAACCATTTTTTTAAATGAATTTACGTCGTCACTAATTTTAACTTTGGAACCTTAAAATACATAATCTGCAGATATTAAAACATACCCGCATGGATAAAAAATAATATTTTAGCTAAGTGTTTATTTTTTCATTAATATTTTATACATATTTTTGAAGACATATTCTATATATAAGACGTTTTTCTTTATTTAAACGTAAAACAAATCAGTAAGAAATCATAAACTAAATAGCCTTTATGTGCAGAATATAGGGATATACCTTTTTTTTAAATATAAATGCACCTAGTTTCCTTATGTTGCTATTTTTCTGTAAATTATCGGTAAAGATTATACTGTAAAATCACATTTCTCATTTTCGAAAAAAAAACCAGCTTCATATTTATTAGTTAGTCCTTATCGTTAAATGGTGAATTTAAAAAATAAAAGCGTTGATAGTATTTTCGAAACTTTGGACTCATCTGGTAGTAATTTGTAAAATAATTTTGTCTAAAGATATGTAAAATACAAAAATCCTGTTTTTTAAATCGCAGGTAATAACTTCATCTGCCGAAATTTCATCAAAATAATTTTTTGTTGTTCTTGCTCTTTGAACCTTCATTATAGGACCAATCCACTGATTGGCGAGACTATTTGCCCCCACTAACAATTTTGTCAAAGTTATCTCCCATTAGAATAAAATTCTCTTGATTTTTTCAAATTTTATACTTACGTTTTCAGTATCAGTTTCAGGACTTTGCAAAAGGTTTGATATTAATTTTATTCGTTTGTTTTGAAATGAAGCATATAAAATTAAACGATTTCATACTATTTTTTAGTGCCGATGATTGTTCTTTTTGTTTTGATTACTTTCCTGTTAATATTATATTTGCTAAACATGTGTATAAAATAAATGTGAACAGCGAATAGGTTATCGAATTTGGATGCTCATCTTGTAGGACAAAGCTTGCCATCGTGGTAAACTTTCACTGAAAAGCACGTCAAATTCTTCGATAATGTCATAACATTTTAATATTTCTAATACATTTTTTACTGAATCGTTACCAGGTTAAGAAGATTATGGGCTGCGCAATGAACTCAGCGTTTGGTTGATGAGATTTTAGTAAAGATTGTAATCCAGGGTACTTTCTTAAAAATAAAGATACATAAAACAATTACACGGATAAAATCGTATTTGACCCTTACCTACTTACAATGTGTCGAAAAATTATTTTTTATCTTGTAAAATATTAATACATATACTACTAGCATACCCCTCCGACTAACATATTTCGTTGAAAAGTTGACGGTTTTGTATTTGTTAAGGAAATTCAAACCTGACAGATAAAATTTTAAATGTTTTTAAAATGGGCTTATCAGTAACTATTTAAAAAGTTTTTAACACAAAAATGTTATTCCCTGGAAAAGATATTTTAAAAAAGTAATAACATATCTTACTTTTTTAATCCCCTGAAAGGTGAGTTCCAAAAATTCATTTTTTTGATATTTATTTATGAAAGCCATAAAAATCTCATTTAGTTAAGAACATATTGAAAAAAAATAAAAATCCACTACTTATAACTCTTTTTTGACTCCCGCAAGATTAAGTCAGTGTTCTGATTCCGTGGAGTAAAGGTCGCTGAAGATGCTTCGGCCAATCAAAAACTAAACATCGATAAGGTATTCTATTTTGACAGGTTTTAACCTCAAAAGCCAATATGTCTTAATTGAACACAGCTATGAGAGCTTCAGTTCTATGTTATCATTTTTATATGTTTATAAAATATTCTATAAACAAAAATAATAAACGTTTTAAATAAATTAGTTATATATATCGACATTTTGTAAAAATCTTTTATGAGGGTTCCACAGATGCCCATTTTTTGATGATGTTTCAGTGCTCTCGGGCTTGTTATATCCGCCAATGATTCCCCACTAATTCTCGAGAAACTACCGCAAGTTGGTGTAAATAACCAAAAAAGACTTAGAAATACGTCTATTTCTGAATGTGTTATCTATAATTGAAAATGTTAAAGTTCTTGCAATTGTTTTGTTCATTGAGAATAAATGAAAATGAGATACCCTCAACATTTTTAGTGGTATGAATTTTTTCGATAGAGGGTAAGGTTTTTGGGTTATCTCTGAGATATAGCCCAAAATGTGGTTTTTGACCATAATTGTCAAATGAACCACCGTATACCCAATCTTTACACGCCATCGTATGTATTTCAAGCCCGCCTATATTTTTAGCGCGTATGAGTTTTTTCGATAGTGGCCTCGGTGTTCGAGTTTTTCCTGCCATGCTGCCAGGATATTAGTAGGTATCGGAAAGTTAACAACAGGTGGTATATTGAGATAGGTATCTCTCTCGTACACCCACATACACCATTCACACTATCACTCTCATGCACACATACACTATCCACACTTTCACCTTTCCCATCCTTTGGACTAGCACCGGGGTTCTGTTTACGGGCTAGTCTATCCTTCATCTCTCTCTCTCTTACACACAGACCCATCATTTGGGTCAGCACCGGGGTCTTGCTTACGGGCTGATCTATCCCTCATGTCTCTCTCTCACACACACATACAAATACACTTCTCCCATCCTTTAGGTCAACACCGGGGCCCTGTGTTACGACTTATCCTTCCTGTCTCTCTCGCACAAACATATGCTTTATACACACTATCTCTATCTTACACACACACACACTACATATAGCCTCCTAACCTTTAGGCTAGCACCGGGGTCCTGGTTACGGGATAGTCTATCCCTCATGTTTCTCTGTCTTACACACACACCCATCCTTCGGGTCAGCACCGGGGTCCTATTTACGGGCTTATCTATCCCTGATCTTTCTCACACACATATACAAATACACTTCCCCCATCCTTTAGGTCAACACCGGGGCCCTGTTTTCGGGTTGACTTATCCTTCCTGTCTCTCTCTCGTACACACATATGCTTTATACACACTATCTCTATCTTACAAACACACACTACATATAGCTTCCTAACCTTTAGGCTAGCACCGGGGTCCTGTTTACGGGCTGGGCTATCTTTCCTGTCTCTCCCACACATATATTCATTATACCTACACACATCCTCGCACACCCCATACACACAGTTCATAAAAATAACTTTATACACCATTTCATCTGAGAGTGCCTATGTTGATAATCCTTGGTAAAGTGATCTGGCAAGGTATCGCAGTGTGAATAAATCTACCCGCGCACGCGCATTAATGAGTGGGAGTCGATGTTGGCTACCGTATAACCGTACCGTACCATATCGTACCGTACCAAACCGTACCGCCTAGAGTCAATTTTGTTAACCGATCTTAACTTCGTCTCGACCGCTGTCATTATACAACAATGTTTAACTATCTCTCTCGTTTGTTGTTTTATCCATATATTCCCGTTTTCTTACTTGCTCATTAAGAGTTGCTATATTTTATTTATGGGGCTAGGCTAAGGATTTATTGTGAGATACAAGCACGTAATACATAGGATACATTCTTTGTTTTCTACATGGGTGTTTTATTTCCCTTTCTTTGTAATTACATTAAGTGATACCGTCTCTGTCTTGCGCATTGACCTCTGGATAACCATCTCCACTGTTTAAAAGCTACCTGTGTGCGTTTGTGGGCCCTTTACCACGTTAATCCAAAGGGTGGCGCCCGAGATTCAGCCGTTGGATACTTCAAGTCATGGATCATCAGATGAACGACAGTGACCGATGTTTACCGAACACCTCCGAAAAACCGAACTGCGTCACAATGTCTTAATTGGGCACAGCTGTGAGAACTTCAGGTCTATGTTATCACTTTTATATGTTTATAAAATATTTTATATTCTTTACTTAAAAAAGATTGGCCCGTTGCCGTAAACTTTTTAAATAAATTAGTTATATATATATATATATATATATATATATATATATATATATATATATATATATATCGACATTTTGTAAAAATATTTTTATTTGGAATATTAAGTAAGTATTATTCATTTTTGATGTTTCAGGAGCTCGCGGGCTTGTTATATCTGCTACTGTATCCCCGTTAATTCTCGAGAAGCTACCGCAATTTGGCTCAAATAACAAAAAAGACTTAGAAATAGGTCTATTTTTGATATTGTTGTCTATAATATAAAACGTTTAACCCCTTTTCATCAAATTTTGACATACTCATTAATTCTTGAAACAGTAGCGTTTGGAGTTTCAAATGAAACACGCTGTATAGACTCCCTGAGTCTACATCATTAACCTCGCCTAATATCTGTGAATAAAAAATTAGTTTTGTAGCCAAAGATCAGAACTTCAGTTCTGCTTTGTACTCTTAATTAGATCTTATTTCAAACCATACATCCTTTTTTTCAGTATGATCTACAATAATCTAAACGATATTTATCCTGACATAGATGAATGACATACTTGACGTAAAATGGAACATCAATTTCTTATTAAAATTTGAAATAAAGCATGACGAAACAAAACAGTTGTCTTTAATTCATCTTAATCATGTTCTAAACAATGACACCATACATCATAACTTCTACAATCCAGTGTATCTGTCTTTTTACAGATACATACAGATACAGGCAAAAAACCAAGAGTTGTTGTAGCGTTCAATTTCCGCCAAGTGGCTCTTTTGCAGACTCATGAAGTCTTAAACCAATATCACCCATATTCGTCTGAGGAAGTAAATTTATATGCCATTTGATCGTTCAATTTGGTTCTCTACGTTTTATCTAGGAGGGCTGAGGTAGTCTGGGGGTGACGGGTGGCGGCAGGGATGGACCACCATGTTTGGTGTAGTTATATGTAATCGGCCCTATACAGAAATTGAACCACATATTATTTTTTTAAACTAATAATTCAAGATTCTACATTTACTAATAATTGAACTCATTTTTATTTAATACCAAGTTGGTCTTATGTGAAGAAATGTAAATTTTGTTGGGATAGCCATAAGTTTGGATAAGTTTACTAAAATCCATCGACACAAGCAATACAAGTATCCCGCCACCACGTACCCGAATTCTCCCTAAGTAATTAGTAACAGCTTTAAAGAAATTTCTGAGTCCGGAGTACTCAAAAAGGGAGAAAAGTTGCTGGATTTAAAATTATCTATATTGTATAAAAAAACAAAGTCAAAAACTTGGTCTTTGTCCAAATATCGTATGTAGATTTCTTTTATTAATTAAATCTCAGTAGTGTGAAACATGTTTGGAAAGTAGCGACATGGAAAATTAAATGTGGAAAACAAAAGTCCTGCCAGTGTCTTAAAAACGATCAACGCGGACACCGAATATTAAAACTAGGTTTTTATAGGTTTTACTTAATCCTAACCACTGATGCAAAGTTTGGTTTATTTTTCAAAAGCTTTTTGAAAAAGTCTTTTATCGGACCTGCAGGTCTTTGATTAAACTTGCTTTGTTTCACTTAAAATTTTCTGAGGTAAATCTTTTCAACTAGTCACGCTCACTTTCAAACGCCTGTGACCCGAAAACGGCTGTTCCAAATGAAAAATATACGATACAAAAGTTCTAGACCATCAAATTCTGCGTTCAGGGAGCCCAACATTTTAAATGTATCCTACTTCAGTCCTAGATATACGCAAAAAAAACTAGTCGTATCGCTTATATTTCGGCTATCGGAATGTATAGCTATTTCAACAAAGTCCACTCAAGAGCTAAATAATTTAATTGATGTAGACAACTGCATTTCAACTTAAGATTTTCTACAGGGCAAAATACTACTCCCATTAGAGTATCGCATTCGAACACATTTAAACAATACTAGTTTTACCCCAAATGGCCGCCATGATCAGGCCATTATAGAACAGGGGCTCCCCTTCGAAGCGAGAAGGGAAGCTACTTCGAATGAAAGGAAGCGAGACAGGAAGTATGAGAGGAGAGAGTGAGGAGTGAGATAAAAGATGTCCTTCTTACGAGGGAAGTAAAAAGTAATTAGTTCCAAAAGTAGGTACATTTTATACAAACAGTAATAAAAAGTGGAAAATATCATGGTAACAAACAAAAATATTTTAAATTTGATTTATATTCAGGGTGTGTTAAAAAATAATAGCGAAAACCTATCCACATTTGACACGAATAGAAATTTCGTAAAATGAAAAAAATTATCATACCTATGGTGAGATAAATATGCCTAATAACAAAATACATCCAGTAACTGAATTGGCATACATCGATATTTAGTAGCTCCAACGATTTGTGAATGCACGATTTTAATCTTATTTCTCAACAAGCTTTGTTACTCGATGACCCTTCGGCAAATCAAAGACAATATCTGACCATGTTTGTACTGTACTGTCATCAGATCTTGGTATACTATACTAGTTTTAAATCGAATTGTCGAATATGATTTATTACTAAACACATTAGTAAGTAAAAAACAGTAAGAAATAGGAATTGGAACACCATATCCTATATTGGGATACAGTTATTTGCCCGTTTTTTAAGAGACAACACAAACAGGTTTTTTTAGACTTTCTGTATAAAATATTTGCTGGGTATATCGTAAGCCAAAAAAATCGGTAAATTTCCTTTACCCGGAACTTTCCACGTTATGAATTTTTCTTTTTATTGTGAATAGTGAAGTGTGACCCAATTTAGTTCGGTACAGTAATTTAGTTAGTAAATTCAATAAGTAGTTTTTTCATATATAATACCACAAGAGAGAAAATTTTGTCGGCAAAATTTTCCGATTGTTATGAAAATTTGTTACTTGGTAATTTCGCGAATGACATTTTTGTAAACGGTTTTGAAAAATGTCATGCGCGAAATTACCAAAAAGCAACAAAGTTGAATATACAAGAGGAAAATTTTACCTTCAAAATTTTTATCGCGTGGTATTCGACATGACTCTTTCACGAGAACAATGTCTTACCATATATAATATCAAATATAGCAGTGAAATCAAAAGAAGTAACTGTCAAAACCGCGTCTATTTATTTGTTTGTATTGTAATAAATAAGGTAATTAAATTGGTAACTTTTGTAATTTACCCCAACAAAATTTTGTCGCTCAAAAACCATCTTGTTGATTTTGTCCAGGTATGAGTTTTGGCAGTAGAAAATAGGCTGTTGCTATGTCATTTTGCCATTGTAAAACAATAGAGTCGAATAGTCAATGACACACACTGCCATGTCGTTACGTCATGTTGAATTCGTACCAGTTTACCACTATATCACATTTAATTTTTGTGCAAAACTTAGAGTCAATTAAATAGGGTTTTTTAAGCTGATTTAAAAAAATTATTTTGCCTCCATTATGTTCTGCCATCTTGAATCTGTACCATGACTTTACCAGTTTATCTCTTTATCACACTTATGGCTTGCACAAAATTTGAAATTAATCTAATAAGTAGTTTTTTCAGGCTGATTTTTTAAATATTTTAATAGGCAGTCATTGTGTTTTGCTACCTTATATTCATTCCAAAATGTTAGGTACCAATTCGTTCTTATGTAACACTTGATTTTTGTGCCATATTTGAGGTAAATTGGAAAATTAGTTTTTATAGCAATATTTTTTTAACGTTTCACTAGGCCGCCATCTTGTTTCGGCATATTGGATTTTTACCTATGCTGCCAACTGACAGACAGACAAACCTACAGACGGACCGACGGAATTGATAAAACATATTTTTTTGCATCTAGGGATGCTAAAACTTAAATTAATACAATAAAATTTTTTCACAATCACAAACATTTTATTTGGCCGCCATCTTGAATTAGTTTAGAATTTTACTAGTTCATCTCTATACTACAATAAGGTATGGAACACAATTTTAAATCAGCCCATTAAGTAGTTTTTCAGGTTGAATTTTTAAATATTTTATTAAGCTGCCACATTATTCCGCCATCTTGGATTCGTACCAAAAATGTCACCAGTTTAATAACATTTCACTCATTTTGCTAAAATGTTACCAGGTTATCCCCATATAACCCTTAATTTTCTATCAAAATTTGAGCCAGTCTGGAAAGTATTTTTTTAGCTATTCCGCCAACAGACAGACAGACAAACCGATGGAAATGAGATCTGAAAATATCTCGGAGGGTCATTTTTATGAGGGAAGTAAAAAAAGCGCGCCTCGTCAACTATCAAAAATTATGCTTGCTGTAATCATTGCATTGTATATAATTTAATTATCTATTTATTTTAACAATGCATTTCAGTACTAAAATGGCTATATTGAAAATAAAATGTGAGTACTGAATTATAAAATAAACCTGAAAAGATTATGTAATTTACAAAAATTAAATTAAATAAAATTAAACAAAAAAATAGCGATAACTTCCTAATATTTCTTGGTAAAAGTTGAATTGTTAAAAACCTTTAAGTATTAATTGCTATAGTACAGAGGAATGACAAAAATGTTCATACATATATTGGGAATGATTTAAGAATTAAAATGCAAAGAGAGCAACTAATTTTCACATGTTAATTTGAGTTTGCTGTAGATTCGAAATATTTGTTTGCAACATGTACGCTATGAACATGCTTTATAATTGTAATCCAGTAATAATACCCTATCTTATTTATTCTCAATAATTTACAGGTTTAGTATTGAAACGCATTGTATCCCAAAAACCGCTCGAACGGTTTTGTCAGAATACTGATAAGATTTGCTCTGGAGATAGAAAACTACATATTCAAATTTTAAAATGTTTGACCGGGACTACTTTTCCAAAAACCCTCTACAGGGTCCTTTTAATAACATACTTTGTTAACAGTCTAATCTTATTCGTATAGACTAGCCAATATCGTAAAAATTAAGTGAACGCCAAACAAAACAGTCGTAAACAAGCGCACAATGTAAACATTCGATTTTATAATTTTCTTGTAATAATAAAAACAGGTATATTATGGTACTTTAAACTAGTAAAGTAGGTCCACGTAATTAACAAATAATATATTTCGGGAAATACTTAATTACCTTGAACGTCGTTGCTGCCCTTTAAAATACATATCCAACACACAACACATTTAAACTCACCGAAATAATCAGTTAAACTAAACAAGCACAAAATAATAACACCCAAGCAAGGAGTCTTCCAAATACCGGTGAAAACATTCTCCTGTGTCTTTTTGGCACTGCAGAATAGCGGTTCTTCGATCACTGAAGGTTCTCGACGCACGAGTTATCCGTAAAAAAGTAAAAGTTAAATAATTCTTGTTCAGTGGAAGATCGTCTGACTGATAGTTATAATTAACCGACGTTACCAGCAATAATCGAATCAACTATGCGTTAAATTTTTAAGTTTTATTATATTTTGCGTGCCTAGTAGTCGTTACCCAGGTGGAGTGGTGTTATCGTCCTTTTCGGTTACAGTTTATTTAATAAATTATTGTGGGAAGGTAAAAAAAGAAGTTATATTTTTTTTAAAATAACACTTTATTTATCCAGCTAGTACCAATTTGTATCGTCTGTCTGTTTGTCTGGGTCAAATCTTGTGATCTTACTGATCTAATGTTAAACCACTTCCACACCTAGGTAGGTCCTGTGACAATACAATAATTCGAGATCTTGACTTTAACTGTGGAATTGATATATCTTTTACCTATCGCTTTAATATTACACACAGATATGTAGCAAACATGTGATGACCTAATCTTTGAAAAATGAACTTCAAGCACATTCTTTACAATTTGAATTGCATCTGGCAGAACAATTTCCAACCCAATAGTGTGCGGTTTTTTGCATTTAACTATTTGATACCAAACTTTGTAAGGAGCTTTTTAAGCATTTTCCTTTACAGACAAAGCTTTTTAAAAATATACTTTTGCATTTTATAAGATTTTAGTTTACCGGCAAAAACTCCCTGGGTTTAATAATGTACTTGAAATGAACTGTTTCCAACAGTCGTCTAAACTTGTTAGGTCTCATGTTGTCTGGCGTCAAAATTTTAGAACAAATCACACAAATGCTTTTCTTCCTCATTGAGTTGAGTTCTCCTAAATCGAAAATTTAAATATTATTCAGAATATTTTCTTGATTTTACCCCCGGAACAGTGCTCTTGTGAGCGCTTATCAGATGAGTTTGGAGTTTAACGTCCTCCCAGAGCCAAAGTATAAAATGTTTTGAAGCTTAACTAGGTATTTTACTTTATATCGGTAAACTCTGGAAGAATTATACACTTGGCAATCCTGAAATAAGCCTTAGTGCCGTTTCACATGGAGCATATGGTCCGGACTGACGGTCGGTCAGGACGTACGAAACAGAATCCCATGTTTAATTAAATGAACAGTTTGACATGGGACGTTAGGGGCGTACGGTGAAATTTTAAGAAGGGTAAGCAATTTTTAGAAACTTATTTATTTGTAATGTAATTCGATTCTTCGATCATTTTTTGCAAATTCGTCAATGACGTCATCATAAAAACGTCGATGCTCTGACATATTTTGGAGAAGTTTATTTTCAATGGACAACAGTGATGTATGCGAAAGTCTCTCCTGCCCCGTTGAATTCCTCACGAACAGATCGCAGTAACACTCGGTCGAAAAACTGGCCATAATGAAGAAGAAGAGATTTAAACTCTAAACATCATCTGGAAAAGTTTTTCCTTTAAATGCATCTAAATTGCAGAGCTCGAGGAATTTAAAATCATTTAAACCGTTAAATCTATAGTTTATTTGTTGCTGAATTTGATCCACTATTTCATAAAAGAGGCGTCTGTATGATGTTTGAACATCTCCCACCTTGTCTGTTCGAAGACGCTTGGCTTGTGGCTCTACATTTAACGTCATCGTTTTCTCCCAAAATAGATCAAAGTCATTTTTTGGCTTAACATGGACTTAAAATCATCTACTTTTTTTAGGCAAAAAGCAATATCATTTGTTTTAGTTTGTAATATATTAAAAACTTTGTCCGAGAATGGAAATATTTCTGAAAATATGTTCAACAAATAATTAAAATTAAAATCTCGTTTCAAACAGTCCAAAAACCCCCTCGAACTATTTATTGCTTCTGAGTCCCACGTTTCATTATTTTCTATTATATTCTCAAATAGTTCAATCAGTGATTCCCGATTTTCAGATACTGTTAACACAAGTCTTCCATTATAGTTCCACCTAATAGGAGCTACTTTGGGCAATCGTTTGTGGATAATGGAGTGCAAAGCTTGTGTACGTTTTGTTGACTTGGAAAAAAAAGCAGCCATGCCACTTAAAGCAACGAAAAATACTTTACATTCTTTAATGTGATTGATGTGACAGCTTATTTTACCTACTATTAATGTCAATTAGTCAATAAAAACCGCATATACAAAGTATTGAGAGGATGTAAAGGTTAAATATTACGGGGATAAAATTAATAGTTTCTTTAAACGTTTGTATAAAACGTGTTTTATGTATATCAGAAGAGCCACTTGAGAAAAAGTCATACAAAGTCAATCAATTATTCATCTATATCATTAAGTAAGGGATCAATCTACGATGTGTTTGAATGTCAGCTGAGTTAATAAATATGATTAATTGTGGTCAACAAAGAGTTATATAAAGGTAATTTTTTCTATAAAACACAACTTGACTAATAGAGTGTGTTGCTTAGATTTATAGCCCTAACATGCAGTATAATCACAAGCTGAATTTTTGTGAGGTGGTGTAGTCATGTCAGGGGAAGCCGGTATTCTATTTGCTATGTTGCCAAGATGAAAGTATTAGAAATAATCGCCGATGGCAAACTCAGCCCGCATTTTTAACAATATTTTGAATGAATCTAATAATATGATCTAGTGCATTCTATGTCATATATGTATGTCCGAACAGATAAGACACTTTTTGTTTTTTTTTTCGGTATTATTATTAAGATTTGTTTCTATATTATCTTCTTTCAGCTATGCCAACAGAATATAAAAGAAAATTGGGGTCTCGGCGACATAGACTATAGTCATTGACTGAAAAAAGAAATATTTTTTCAATCAATGCATAGCCCTGAAGGTCTCGCCAAGGCCGTCCAGACAATTAAGAAGGGGCTTATAAACAACACAAAAACAGCTGATTATTTCGGTATATCAAGACAAACCTTAACAAACAAAGCGCAGGGAAACATATGAAGAAAACTGGTGGTCAAACAAGTATATCCAAAGCGTTGCCGCGATGGAGAGAACATTGCCTGATGTATTAATTGCCGCAGCAGAATACGGCAGTCCATTGACTATGTAGGACTTGCCCATGGTTGTGAAATCCTATTTGGACATGGAAAGAATGGCTATAAGCAAATTTAAAAATAATACTCCTGGTAAGGAACGGTGCCTGGTTTTCATTAAAAGGCACAAACAGCGGCTAACAAACAGGACAAATATTAAGATAAATCGAGCATAAAAATTAGAAGACGAAATAAACAATTACTTTGAAAATTTACAACAATATATTATGGACATTTCACCTGAGCAAATATTAAACTATAATGAAACACGGATGGTCACGGGCCAACTGGGTTCGGTTAAGTGCATTTTTTACAGAGGTACAAAATATCCAGAGAAGATCTTGAATTCAACCAAAAGCTCTGTATCAATCACGTTTGCCGCTACTTAGAGGAAGTATTCTTGTCACCGTATGTTGTATATAAGGCAGAAAAATTATAAGACCAATGTGTTTATAAAAAAAGTAGGATCTGGATTCTGAAGAGCTAATACATACAGCTAATGAAACCGTCGACGAAAATGGAAAGGACATGCAGCAATGAAGACTACTATTCAACGCCAAGGGATGATGCTACACTTGAAAGTGATAATAGCATCAACAAGAATGCAACAGATACAAAGATCGACAAGTATGATTTTTTAATCGTTATATTCCAGGCAAAGAAAACGATGAAATACTATATAGGAAATGTTTTGCAAAGAGTGAAAACGACGAAGATTTCTTCATAGAAACATTTTTAAGAAGAAAAACTGATAACAAATTATCTTTGCCAGTGGTAGATAATATAAGCCTGCATAAGAATTTTAGGTATTAAGAATTTTTAAGTGTCTTTCCTCTTCAAGGGACATTTTCACATTTGATTCAATAAAAGGCTTTAATCTTATGTAGAGCAGATAGAGAAAAATTGTCTTAATTTGCAAAGTAGAAAATCACTTTAAAGAAAGTTTATTTTATTTATTTTGTATTATTTCGAGTTTATTTTAGTTAAATTGTCCGCCCATTTGATTTAAAACTTGTTGCAGTCATTGTCAAATAAATATTTTACAAAAACATGTGTTTGTTCTAATTTTAAATTATTTGAGAAAAGAACATTCTGTATATCATTACTTTTTTGGCATGGCTGATAAATTCTAAATATTTTCTCTTCATACTTTCCTATATACTTATATCTCTACCTGTTTTCGAAATATTAATTAATTTTTAACTTACACGATGAAAAACATGACCTCAATTAAACTTTAATTTTTCCGTACTTTTACTTCATATAAAATTGAAATTTGGGTAGTGGCTTAAGTAAGTCCACAGTATTTAGTTTGAATATTTAATTGTTTTCTGTTTTTAAAATAATATGGAGGGTATTCAGTTTGAAAAAAAACTCATTTTTGTCCTCTTTTATAAGTAGTGGATATATATAATATAATAATTTTATAAGTAATAGATATATATATATATATATATATATATATATATATATAATAAAATAATTTTGAATCACCCTGTATGACATCTATTCTATTTGCATATTGAAACTAGATATGCGCCAATTATGGTACAATATAGCAAAGAATTAGCTCCAGTGATGGTGGCAATAATCTTACAATTTGATAATCTTTATTGACAAACAAAATTTTTTTTGGCTTTTTCGCAACTGAATAAAAATATTTAACTTTAAATGAATTGAACCAAATATTTAATAAAATTATATATCTCAACATGTAGACTAGTCTGTCTACGGAAGCAAGCATAAGAAATTATGTGATTTACCTTAAGTTTTAAAATCGAGTAAACAGTTTAAAATGGCGCCATTCTCCCATTTTTATCATTTTTTCAATATGCTTGTTATGAAACCACTCCGGTAACATCCTGAATATTCCCTGAAAATGTCATCCAAATTGTTTGACCAATTTGGATAAAAATCTCAGAGTAATCGAGGTACCTATGACATTAAAAAATATATAGGATCGGATTGATAACCTCCTCTTTTTTCCGTGCGTTAAAAATGATTATGAACACAATAAATCGACGTTTTTATTCACATTCTCATTTTTGATAATTTGTTATATTATATAAGGCAAAAAAACATGAGGGCAACTGCTCACTCTGCCTCCTCGGTTTCTACGTCTTTGGGTTTCTCGGATTTACATAAAAATTCATAACAATGCGGACCTATTTTCATCATACTTGATATAATACGTCCCAGAGCTTGCAAAATAACATTTTGTAAATTACACAAAACTTATCTAGGCACCAAATTAAGAATAATGATTATAAAGCTGTATACACTATTTCCAATAATATTTCTTAACTTTTGGCAAATAACATTAATGATTAATGGTTTGCATAATTCACAATTCGATAATTCTGAAATAAATAAATGTGTGTTTTGGTAAGTCACGCAATCTAATACAAGAACCCCAGTAGATAACATTGTTAAGCAATAACTCATTGAAGCTTACACTTTAAAGAAGGGTCTATACTTTTTATATATAGCCAGACAGGATATGCGCTCATTAACCGTGGCATAATAACACACGGAACACAAAGCATAATTAAAGGGTTCTGTTTCTGTTTACGTGTCTTCTTTACGATTTTTATCGTCGCACACGGTTTTGGCGTGTGCTCAGGACTAAGGGTCTTTTCTATACGACAACAGCATTGCGTTTTTTATCAATTTAAATTTCTTTTTGGCTTTCTAATCTTTATTTAGTCCTTTAGTTATTTTTAAAACCGGAAAAGTGTTTCATTTCTAACTCTTCAAACTTCTTTAAGTATCACTTAGAACCATCTCCAAGTCGTAAAGCTTAGAAAGCGAATTGATAATTTTTGTAGTAACTTAATTTTTTCTTTTCCATTATTTCGCGTCATTGCGACTATGTTATCAGCGTAATTTATTTAACATCTAGCAACGTTCTCAGGATGATCACAGCTTTTATCATTTTCGCTAAAAAAGAATTGTGGTAGCTCTTATTTTCAAATATCCAATTCAAATATTAAACTGGATAAACGAACAATAAATGTACACTATTCACCAACATGAAAATGTCGATCAATGTGTAAAAAAAAACAAACATTAACTTTCAAATACAGTCAGTCAAATCGATTTTAATTTTATTCTTACTTAGGTACTTACCAGAACAACTTCAAGAAGTATTTCACAGTGGTGTTTTATTACTTATTGGTTTTAATCTGTATCAGCGCCATCTGGAAAACACAAATAACGACCAACGGCCGCTCAGATATAACCTTCGGACTCAGGTGGGGGTATAAAAGGAAGCGTCGCAGTCACCAACACTTCAATCTCTATTCGGACACGAGGAAGAAAGCTTCGAAAATGCCAATTGTGATTTTGGCGAAACGTCTGTAAAACTGTTCTTTTCAGATCGACAGTAGTGAACGGATGTATACCCGGAATGAAAACACATCTATCTCTCTCACACACAAACACAGTATACACATCTTCCATCCTTCCGACCAGTGTCGGCCTCCAGCTTTACACCTGGTCTATCCTTCCTGTCTCTCTCACACCCATGCACATAAGAATAAATAAATACACACGCTTGTCTGAGTGCCTATATCGATGCTCTTGGTAAGTAACCTAGTAAGGTATTACAGTGAAGGTAATCTATAATTAATAATCTGCATTTCTTTCTCTAATGCATTCATTATCTTTCTGTCTCTTACTCATTAGGGTTTTCATTTAGTGTAGATATATGAACAAGTAATACATAGGATAACTTTTTTGTTTTATACATTGGTGTTTCATTTATCTTTCTTTCCCTTCTATATTTAGTCTTGCGCATTAACCTCTGATTAGCCGTACTCCACTGTATGTGAAAAGCTAGTGTGCGTTTGTGAGCCCTTTACTTAAGCCAAAGGGCAGCGCTCGAAATCCAACGGTTGGATGCTTAAAGTGAAATGATCGACAATGACCAAAGTTTGCCGAAGTTCAACGAACTAACCGAGAGTGTTACACGGTCCTTTTGGGTGATTACACAGCTTCCTAGACTAAAAAGCTATGAAGCAGGAAACTATGGCAACGCTGCGTATGGTGCTGTTCTTTTTAGGCTATGTGCATGTTTACATCATATGTATATGGTTTACATGAATTTTAATGCACGGCAATTGATACCGCGAGATTTTCTTTCTTATTTTAGCCATACTATTCCTAGGAATACACGGGTAAATAAAGGCAAGCAATATTATAACTGAATTTTAATTCGGCAGCACATCTAAACAGAAATTAAATAGGTACGACACAACTGAAGAAAGTAATGTGGTTATGGTGTTTGAAACTAAAACATATTTTTTTTAAGATGCCAAGAACTTGCTGTGTACCAGGTTGTAAAACCAATTATAGAAGCACCTTGAAAACGGAGGAGATGCAAATAACCTTCTCGTTTTCAAAAGATTTGAAGTATCAAAAATGTGGTTAAATCCAATACATCGGAAAGACTATGTCGTGTTTGAAAAAGAAATTCAAAATACTAAACTTTTCCTACAGAGCGACCTACTTACCAATTTGGAAAATTTTGTAGTCTCTTGACGAGAAAATTGTGAATAATAAGTGGAGTTTAAAAAAAACAGTAAATAGTGTATATTTTTATATATTAAACATTGACTGCGTTGGTTATGTTTTTGGAGAAAATGTAAAAATCGTTTCCAGTATAAGGTTAGTGAAGAATTAGTAGTTCGTGTTTTCTCTGGAAAATTTCAGATTTCGTACAATGACCTCAGTTGGATTCCTCAAAATAATGGAAAACTGACTAGGTGGTCCCAATTTGAAAATCTATCAAATCGGTACACTTTTGGGTGTGAAATTCCAGTGACTTCAAAATATTTTATTAATAAAGCGTATAATAATCTACAAGAAGTAATAAAAAAACTGAATGAAAACTGTGAGACAATAGAGTTAATAATAGATCAACTTTTACTAATTGAAAATAAAAAAAAGGTATAGCGTATCAACTATGTTGTTCTCACTTATAGTTTTTTGCCAATCTTCTTCGAGCTACAAGCAAATAAGAGATTTTTTCAGTCTCCCTTCTGCATGACACTTAAAACAAGTGACAACAAATTTAAATGTTGCTCCAGAAAATGATATACAAAAAAAACCGTATCTTTCATATATATTTTTCACTCCCAGTGAACAAGAAAAAATTGTTTCTCTTTTAATTGATGAAATTTAACTAAAAACAGGCTTTCAATATAAATCAAAAAATGTGACAGGTTCTGCAGAAAATGACGTTAGTTAATTGGCCAAAACCATTAAAACTTTCATGATATCTTCTCCGTTCTATGAAATAAGTGTTACGTTTAATTCCTGTAAATAAAATGACAGGAGTCACGAAAGAGTGCTGGAAATGATTAAAAATGTGCAAAATATAGGTTTTAAAATTCTAAGTGTTATAACTGACAATAATAGGGTAAATCCAAAAATGTTTTTGCTATTTTCAGATCACATTTATTATATCAATAATCCTCAGGTTATAAATGAAAAAAAAAATTCTTATATGATTTTATACAATTTTTAAAAATATATACCATAACTGGATGAATTTTAAACATTTTGATAGCACATTTAGTTATCTAGGCTATATATCTATTTGACAATTTTCAATTAAAAAAGAGAGCCTCTTTTCGTAAAATAAAAGACTTCTATAATTCAAATTTTACTCACGTAACAAAAAAGGCCTATCGGTTAAAACTTGGACAGGCAAAAGGTTATCTTAGTAGATAATATATTTCATGACTCGGCTATAGCGGCTTTAAAATCAAATTATTCTTATTCAGAGAATGCTGATTTCCTACAGATGACAAGAAAATTGTGGAATATTGTTAATGTTAAAAACACCGTGATAGGTATTGTAAAAAGAAATGATTTCTGCACACCAATATTTTCAGAAAATGATCCGAAAATTCAGTATTTAGAAATATTTATCTTGTGGCTCGAGGTTTGGCATAATGACCCTCAGAATGTAGGTTTAACAAAGGTTACCTACAATGCTCTAAAACAAAGTACACAAAATTTAATTAGTATTGTGAAATATTCTTTTAACAAATTTAATTTAAAATACATTTTGGCAGCTAAATTCCAAACCGATAACTTAGAGAAACGATTTGGAAGATATAGAAATCTTTCAGCTTGTAATTATGTTTCCTACAGTCAAATATTAGAGTCGGAAAAAAAATTAGACTACACAATTTACTAGAATCTTGTGATGAAAGTCATGATTTAAATAATTTAAAAAATATGTTACCTGTACTCTGTAACCAGTGACGTTGGTTTGATTGCAGACCAGGAAATGGGACATATTCTTTTCATTTTAAATACCGATTATATGAAACATATATTAATTGTGACACATCTGTAAGAGAATACATCCGCGGTTATGTCGCTCGAGCTGTTTTAAAAAATATTAAAAGCAATGATTGTCAAAATTTAGTGGTTTTGAAAAAATAGATGATATATATTATATTCGGCCTCGTCTCATAAATAAAGACATATGTAGTACCTCCGCCTCTGGCCAATACGTCCACAATCTTGAAAGCTAAGCAAAAAAGAATCCCTTCGTACCCTTGCCTAACTCTGCCGATAGTATTCAGTCTTCGTTTTTGTGTTGATACGTTCACGTCGCAAGTGAATCATCGAAATCGATAGTGTAAATTCAGAATTTTTTTTGTAGAAAAGCGTAAAAATTATGCCGAAACATAGAAAAAGAAGTCGTAGTCAGTCGGTAGAACGGTCGGGCTTTTATAAATTGTTTAAGAAGTTAAATAATAGGCTTAATATTCTTGAAGAAAAATGCAAGGTTAAGAAAAGTCGTGGTCGTAAAATACGGGCACCTGTACGTCGTGTTATCAGTGACAGCGAAAGTGAGATAGACCGTTCTCGGTCTCCGTCTCGATCTCGGTCTCGTTCTGTTTGTAGAGAGAGAGAGGTAGACAACTATACGTCTGTGACTTCATCGGATGAGGATAGCAAAGATGATGGTGACACCGTACAGCCTGTGAGAGTTGTTGTTGTTGATTCCGATAGGGAAATAATCAATAATCCTGGTATTATCGCGACGGCGCGGCGCCTGCGTCTGCTTCAGGGATAAGTGGAACAGCTGATAATGACGGGCATAGGGAAAGTCAAAAAAATATATTTCAATTCCAATGTTTTGTGAAAAAGGATAAGTCCTAGAAGGGCGCATTGAGGGAGAAGAGTTGTTGCTACCCCCCCCCCAAAATTTTTTGTTTAAAAGACACCTATTTTTTGGACAACATTTTTTTTATTTTGTTTGTTGTCTAAAACCTACCTGCCTGTTTGTGATAACAGGTATAGGTACCCTCCAGTCTTTCTGTCAGTGATAACGGAATAAATAATATTTTTTTTGTATTACCTGTTTGTGATAGCAGGACACATATTTTCTGTTGTAATGATAACAGATTCCCTATTATGTGTATATCGTTGTTTTACCTGTTTGTGATAGCAGGACGCATATCCACTTGTGGAAAATGGATTATGTGGCCTTTTCTTTCCCATTACTTGATAATAGTTTTTATTGGTTGTGATATCAATGAATACATTTAAAGAGAATTTAACTAAACTGGTTCATTCTCTTGCAGATGAATCCAGAGACAATTTAAATATGGAAATTTTATCCATTTTGGGAGAGGAAGGGGTAGCCAAGAACTCGTATGGAAAACCCATCCATGCAGATATAGCTTTGCGATGGAATAATATTTTAACTGGTGGCCTGGATGACGAAATCAGAAATTGTCTAATTGAAAAATATTTGCCTCCAGAAAATTGTACCTTAATAAATCCACCTTCAATAAACCCCGAGGTAAAAATTGCTATCTCGGAAAGTATTTTACGTAGAGACGAAAGGCTAGTGCAGTTACAACAACAGATTGCAGCTAGCTTATCAGCTATCGGTCTGGCCCTTACAAAGTACATAGGTGGCAGAGTTTATTTATAAATAGGACAGTGAGGTCTTATATTAATGGACTGTCAATTCCATTTACCAATAATCCCGTGCAAAAGTTCATTCCCACTGAGAATAAATGGTCTCAAAAAGAAAATTTAATTTTAAAAAAGTGATAAAGGCGCAATATCAGCTGTCAAGAAATGTAAAAAAAAATTTATTTCAAAATTTTTTTTTTGTACCAAAACCTGATGGGACCTATAGATTAATATTAAATTTAAAAAAAACTTAACTCCTTTGTGGAAAACAAACATTTTAAAATAGAAGATAATAAGGTAGTTGCCCGGCTAATAAGAAAACATTTTTTATGTGTCGCATTGATTTAAAAGATGCTTATTATCTGGTCCCAGTACGAGAAGCACATCAAAAAATACCTAAGATTTATATTCCAGGATGTAATTTATGAATACAAGTGTCTACCTTTTGGGCTCAACTGTGCACCTTACATTTTCACAAAAATTTTAAAACCTGTAGTTAGTATGCTAAGAAAAAGGGGGATCCTTTTAGTAGTTTATCTGGATGATTTTTTGATTTTTGGAAAATCATATAATGAATGTAGCAGAAATACAAATTTAGCAATTAAGACTCTAACATATTTAGGTTTTTTAATTAATCATAGAAAATGCAGTCTAATACCTAGCAAAATATGTAAATTTTTGGGTTTTATCTATAACTCTTTTTCAATGGAACTATCATTACCAACTGAAAAGCAAGTTAGAATATCTTGTATTTGCAAAAAATTTTTAAAATTAAAAATATTTAAGATTAGAGACTTTGCAGAATTTATTGGCATACTGGTTTCAGCATGCCCAGCGATAAAATATGGGTGCTTTCATTTAAAATCCCTAGAACGTTGTAAACATATCGCTTTAAAACAGGCTAAGGGTTGCTATGATGTACAGATGAAAATACCAGAGACGTTATTTTTTGACATTAATTGGTTTATAAATAACATAAATACTTCCAATAATATTAGTTTGTCTAAATTTTGCTTAGAGATATTTTCTGATGCATCAAAATCAGGTTGGGGGGCTTTTTGCAACGGAAAGAGAACGTTGGGATATTGGTCAGATAAAGAACAGGTAGAGCACATAAATTATTTAGAGCTTTTGGCATTGTATTTTGGATTAAAGTGTTTTGTTTCAAAATTATCAAACTGCAATATTTTATGTCGTGTTGACAACACTACAGCTGTAGCCTGTATAAATAAGAAAGGGAGTGTTAGATTTAATAAATTAAATGAAATAACAAGAAAAATTTGGATGTTTTGTGAAAGTAGAAATATTTTAATTTTTGCTAGCTACATAAATACAAAGCATAATATAGAAGCCGATAGGGCCTCTCGTCAGGTGCACAAGGAGACGGAATGGTCTTTATCAGATAAAGCCTTTCAAAACATTGTAAATTGTTTTGGACAACCAGATATTGATATATTTGCTAGTAGGTTGAATAGAAAGTGTCCTATGTTTATATCATGGTTGCGAGACCCAGAGGCACATAAAGTAGATGCCTTTACACTGGATTGGAGCAAACTAAATTTTTATGCGTTCCCACCCTTTTGTATGATTTTAAAGGTGCTTCAAAAGATAATTGAAGATCGAGCGGAAGGGATAGTAGTTGTTCCTCTCTGGGTCTCACAACCATGGTATCCTATTTTTAAGTCAATACTAGTTGGTGAACCATTAATCTTTAATCCTAAAAAATTTTTTACTTACCTTTAATAGGTTACCACACCCCCTTTGGCAGAAGCTTACCCTGGTGGCGGGGAGACTATCAGGAGGGCGCTATTGTTAGGAAAGGTGCCTAGAGATTCTTTAGATATATGTTTAAGCTCAATTACACCCGCAACATTAAAGCAATATAATGCTGCCTTAAAGTTTTGGTGGGAGTTTAGTATAGGAAATAATTTAAATCCCTTTAAAGTTGAAGTTCCAACTGTCCTAGAGTTTTTAACCACATATTTTAAGAGAGGGGCTTCATATGGAACTCTTAATAATTACAGATCTGCAATTGCACAAATAGCAGGGCCGGACTTGGGGCAAGATTTTAGGTTAAAAAGGTTTTTTAAGGGAGTTTTTGGGAAAAGACCAACCTTGGCTAAATATGAAAATACCTGGGACCCAGGTATTGTTATAAATTATTTAAAAAACTTTAAAAATAGTGAGATTAGTTTGGAAATGCTTACCCAAAAACTAGTAAGTCTGATGGCATTGGCAACGGGACAGCGTATTCAAACCTTAAATCTGATTGATATTGACAATATAATAATTCAAAAAGAGAGAATTGAAATAAAAATTCCAAGTCGAATAAAGACATCAGGCAGAAATAAGAGTCAGCCTTTTATAGTTTTGCCATTTTTTAATGAAAACCCAAATATATGTGTTTCTAGGACTCTCCTAGAATATTTGGAAAAGACAAAGAAATTAAGAGGCTCTTGTAAATCCTTGTTTCTCACATATAAGAAACCATATCACAAAGCCACCTCGCAAACCATCGCAAGATGGATAAAACACATTTGCGAATTTTTACAATAGACCTTTGATATCCAACCAAGAGTTTGCCCAAACAATTCTTAGTTTGTAAATTAAAATAATAATTAACATAAATAATAATTTGTTCGTTGGAAAGATGTTTGTTATTTGGTTTGTCTTGTTTTTTACCAAAACCTTTATATTATATGTTATGATATTAATTTTTATGTTTTCCTTGTTGTAAGATTAGTGTGTTATAAACTGTTGTGATAAATTACATATTTATTACATTATTATGCTTACATACCCATAAGAAAAATTTTCTTTTTTTTTAGACTGTTGATTTGATATGTTTTGTTTTATGTTCCTTAATGTTGCATATTAACTTAAAAAATAATAAATATATATATATATTTTTTTTTTTTGAAGTAATTAGTTGTTGCAACTTCTTTAAACATCTACATATGTCTTTATTTATGAGACGAGGCCGAATATAATCATAAGATCAAACGAACTTACCAAGTGATGTTCGATCTTGATTATATGAAGGCCTCGTCGAAATAAATAAAGTCCCAACCCAACCCAATTTTTTATATTAAAAAAAAAAAAAAAAACCCAAATTGTGTTGCAACAACGACTTTAAACTAGACTGAATACTATCGGCAGAGTTAGGCAAGGGTACGAAGGGATTCTTTTTTGCTTAGCTTTCAAGATTGTGGACGTATTGGCCAGAGGCGGAGGTACTACATATGTCTTTATTTATTTCGACGAGGCCTTCATATAATCAAGATCGAACATCACTTGGTAAGTTCGTTTGATCTTATGATTTTAATCCATTACAGAGAGGCGGACTTTGTATTACAACTGATGAACATAAGAGGAAAGTATTGTAATCGTGAAAAAATTAGATTTTTGCAGATCTTTTTTAGGGTTTCCATTTCCGTCGGTCTGTCTGTACACGGCATAGCTCAAAAACTACTTATCCAATGGACTACAAATTCTGGTCAGTAATCAAGGGGAATGGATTGGTAACATTTTCGTAAAAATCCAAATTGGCAGAACAAAACGGCGCCATCACAAAATGTTAAAAAAATCATTATTATTATTATTATTATTATTATTATTATTATTAAGAAACTACTTATCGAATAAAACTCAAATTTTGTATAAAAATCAAATGTGGTATAGGGATAAAATTTTGTTGTCCCATTATGGCGAAACAGACTGGTCGCTTTTTGAAATGCTTAATGAAATGTTTTGAATTGAAATTTTCCACACAAAGCAAATGTGAAACAGGGATAAACTGGTAAAATTTCAGTCGATGGTAACAAAATGGCGGCCTAATGAAACGTTCAAATATTCGGCAAAATTTTATTTCCTGGGATAAAACTTTCTTTTGTGGAGGAAAATAATAAATGACAAAATGTATTTATAGATTATGTAAATAAAGTTATGAAAAAAAAAAAGAAAAACAAATATAAGGAAATTGGTAAATTCACCTTTACCCATAACTTTCCTCGTACAGAATTCCACTACACACAGATAACTCTTTTTATGAATCCATATTGTTTGAAAATAAATTAAAACAAATTTAAATAAATTACCATTTGTAGCATATGTTTGAAGTTATTAGCATTATCTCTACGTAGTGGAATTCTGTACTAGGGACGTTCTGGGTTACCGATTTATTTCATATCATATTTTCTCCGACACCCAGAAGCCTTGAAAGCAATCGCTAAAACCAGGATGTAGAAATAGCCTAAATAGCCTAAAATAATTAACGCAAAACTTGCGTGCATGATTCCCTTGCGTATACCAAAAGCCTACTTTGGTCTAAATAGACATAGACCACACATATCTAGGATCCTAGACAATCGGAATTGGGAAAAAAGAAGATAAAACTGGTTTAAGATAGTAACTTGGCTGCTGTTAAAAAAGCTAGAATCGGGCAAAATCCTGACAGGACATTGTAGACTTAACAGCCATTTGCTTCAGTAGGTTGTAATTTACAAGATAGAAAAATAGGTTTTTACTTTTTAAGTCAAATTCTTACCTTTAATTGGGTTGCCAAATAAGAAACAGCTTTATTTTCCTATTTACTTACATCAGTTTAATAATTGGCTATGAGGACTTAGATGCAATACCGAAACACGATAAACAATACCAGCTTTTTCGTTTTTTTTTGAAAATTATGATATATATATATATATATATATATATATATATATATATATATATATATATATATATATATATATATATATATATATATATATATATATATATATATATATATATATATATATATATAAATATATATATATATATATATATATATATATATATATATATATATATATATATATATATATATATAAATATATATATATATATATATATATATATATATATATATGCTGGGACATGAATATTATCATTAAAAACGCTACATTATTTGAGCTGTTGTAACGTAGAAATGTTAAAATTTAAAAATTATTGACTCTACCATCTTGTAAGTAATTTTTAAGTATGTATTGACTATGTATATCTCGGCGAAAATTTTATTCTTTTGTTTGTCATTATAATGTTATAATTCTAATTGGACCTATTCTTTATAATTTTTGTAGTTGCTCCTGATGAAGCTAATAAAGATTGGCGAAATATTAAGCGCTTAAGATAAAAAGAGTTTCTTCTTTTTTTTCCCACGGACCGCTAGACCAGAAATAAAACCTCTTTGTTCTTTATATATATATATATATATATATATATATATATATATATATATATATATATATATATATATATATATATATATATATATATATATATATATATATATATATATATATATATATATATGTATATATATAATATATTCTGTAATAAATAAAACATCAACATCAACAAAAAATATTTATCAATTACCTAGTGTGTAGGTAAAATAAAAAAAGTACGACAATGACTGGTGTTTGAATAACAATGGGAATAGGTTGTTCGATTAGGTCATTCAATCAGGAAGTGGTTTTCTGTTACCCTAAATTTTCGCTTATATTAATTTAAGGTCAAAATTATATTCCATCGGGAACTGCTACTAACAGGCGAATCCATTAAGTGCTAGTAAACACACGGAGATTAAACGAAATAGAACTTTTCGGGCATCATATTTCATTGCTTGCTGAATTAGTTTTTAATTGTTTTTATACAATTGTTTTTACCAGTGATTGCCAACATTTTTTTAAAAATTGTAACAAAACAAATTTTTTCCTGATGTGGATGTCTGGGAATTTTATATATGGTATTTTTCCAAACTGCAATGACTTATTTAATTTTTTGACTTTGACCGGGGCCTTAACCAATATTGAAAGTCGGTTTTGAACCACTTGCTTAACCTTAACTTACCACTTACTTAACCTATTACTTCTAAATGTTATGCACTTATAGAGATCCTATAACAATAAAAAATATGACGGCTTTGCTATTGACCGTGATGTTGATAATCCTTCAATTTTTTCATCATTTTCGGTTGACATATTGGTCTCGATGGTTACTTTAATCAGTCTTTCTAATAATAACCACCAATAATCCACCCAACTTTTATAGCTTTGAAATTTTGTAGACCACAGAGATCGAATGAACGTGTATTAACTGATGACTCTATCCATTCTTACTTGATATATTGCTATAAAGTTCTGTATACCTAGTGAACGTACCACAAGGAGACGGAAACAAAGTATCTCTTTATTTGTTGTCTACGTTTTTTTAGTGCCTTTTGAACGTAGACAGCTGTTCTTTTTTATTTTTCATTAGCCAAACTAAAGTTGACTTTTTTAGTATTTCGATTTTTTATTTTTTGTATTTTTCTTTTTGTTTTATTTTTAGTTTTTGTAAAATATTTTTTTCTTTATTTACTTTATTTAGTAAATTCAAAATTTTGGCTTCTGATTTCGAATTTAAACTTTTAAGTTACCTTTAAGATATGATTAAACTAGTAGGACCAATGAGACGCAAGATTTTGACGTGATACACAAAATTAAATAAAACGCACAAAGTTTAAATGGATTAAACAAGATATACAAAATTTATACAGTCTTAAATGCTAAGCAAGCATCCATCTTCATTCAGTAAGTTAAACAATAAATTAGTATTAAATGACACTGATTTTTTATGACAAAACCAATACCTTTACAAAATTTAAATGTATATAGACAGACAAAATAGACATTTTTTATTAGATAATTTCACGAAAGTCATTTTCATATCATGTTAAAACCTTACTCGAATCCCTGAAAATTAAATAATATCTCACTTGAAGTTCTTGCTTCAAATATTGAGCAGTTTAATTGCCTGGAATATCCAGATTGGATCCTTAACTTTATTTTTACTTTAGGCGTTTTGAGTTAAAGCTGGTGATTTACTTCTTATTTTATAATGGCAAGGAATAGATAAAATTAAAAAAATACCCACAAAAAGGACTAGACATTTGGTATATACTGTCTTATGTCACACAGGACTATTAAGTAAGCATACGAATAAAATGATTTTGTCACCAATTACAGAAAATTCCATTTTTGGCTTTAGAAAACCACCCATTGACGATACGGTCGATTATCCTAAATAAGGGCTTATAATAACTGATGTATTACAATAAAAAATGTTTGAGAATGTACAGGGTGATCCCCTCACTAACTTTCTCATTATTCAAAATAAAAAAAAATTTAAAAATGGTTTGTTTTTGCACACACATAAAAATCAAGTTTACCTTTATTAATACATAGAAGGAACCAAAAAGTTGCTTTTTTTAATGGAACGCCCTGTATATAATTGCATTTTTGGATTCTACTAAAAATTCTATAAATATTTTTTTTGAAATTTGCACGTTTCTTCAATTGCTTTGGAGATATTGACAGTTTCACACTGTAGAAGGCTTGAAATATCCGTTCGATCCGTGTCCAGTGTCCTTTAATATACCTAGACTAAAAAGTGCAAATCGTTTTATTATAACTTGATCAACGTTTCTAACATTGTTTTATGATCTAAATAACCCTTTAACTCGTTTTGCAGAAAACTCAAATAATTTTCCCCGGCGAGAATGGTATCAAAAATGGCCCAATTACCTTATTATTGAGTATTCTACACCACACGTTGTTATAATGGCGCCCTTGGAACTGATATTGCCGATAACAGTGTGGATTTACTGTTGCCCATTGCCGTGTATTTTTGTGATTGAACATGCCGCTGATCGAACATGTTGCTTCGGGCAAAAAGGCCTAATCTTAAACGCTTTAAATCCAAACTTCTTCAACGTTCTCTGTCAATTTTTTAATTTCTCGAATATTTTTTGAGTTGAGGTATTTGTTAATGTGTTCAGATTAATATAATAATATAATAAATTCATATAATTTCTTATGCTTGCTTAAATAATATTGTTTATATTATGTATCGAAACATAAAAATTTGCTTCAATTAATTTAAAGTTAAATATTTTTATTCAGAAAAACAAAAAAGACTAGTCTACGATAAAAAGTAATATATGTTGTCATCCCTGTTCGTCTTTTTCTTTTTAAATCCAAAGAATCTTGGAACTTTGCGTGTAACCTCTTGAACATTTGTTTGCATGCATTCGGGGATTATTAACTCTAAGCTCTTGTTGCGCAGGTCTGTCGGTATAATTATTTTTTATATACGAAACTAAAATGTTTTGCTTTTCTCTAACTGAATATGGCGTATTATTATGATCATTAAATTAAATTAATCGCGATTTAAAACTGACACTTGATAGCCAACAATAATAAATAAGTATAGTGTCAAATGGTTGTTATCGTTCTTTTGTTTTCCAAAGTACACTATTGTTTTTTTTAGATTCGTTCTTCTCCATTGCACTCTATCTAGGGGAAATATTTTTGTTTTAGAACTACAATGTTTCGAAGGAGGTTGAAAATAGTGTAGGTTTTATTATAATGACCGGCGGCAACAAATGGAAAAAGACTTTTAGATTTAAAAAGAAAAAGACGAACACCAACAGTAGAAAATGTTGAAGTAAATAATAATATAGTATTGCTTTCAGTCGAAGAGAATCCAAATAAATCAATTCGTAAAATATCTTAGGTATTTGTAACGGGGGTGGTGGACCCCCGCATATTAATTGAGATAAACATGATTTCTTGATATGCGCTAAACTAGAGTAATAACCCTATATGTCAATTTTTTAATAAGTTAAAGGGGATAACATTACAGCCTTCAATCAAAATGTCAAATTTTTCACTTTCAACTGTCAATATCTCGAAATGAAGTGAAAATATATTATAAATTTTACGTATAAGATGATTTGATTCGATTTTGGCTCGAAAGCCAATCGATTAGATACGAGTCAACAGCATCTTTGCACTCGAAATTCTATGGTTGAACTGAATCGATTTTATGATATCCGGGAAAATCCCGCTTATAGAGCAAGATACGAAAAAACCTTCCAGTTCAATGCCAGAATTCCAAGAATATTAAATCAATTTGATTGTTAATTATAAAGAGACAAGATGCCTTATAAGGAATCCAAAAGAACATGGCTGAATAAAGGAAATAAAGAATGATTATTATAAATGTACTTAATAGATAGAGCGAGAAACCATGAAAACTATTGACAACAGCGCGGCGGGTTTATTACGCGGGTCAACGATCTGTTTCGCGCGTCGATGTTTTTACGCCCTTTTATAAAGTTTAATAATTTTGATAGTCAGTAATATCAACATGTAAACGGTTTTTAAATGTCTCTGTCTTTAAGTAAAGCGGGTGAGTATCCGCCATTTTTATACTGTTTCCAATTCCGCAAGCATGGTTGCCGGATTTACTACTTCATGACCTGATCTGGGGTCGGCCGTGATACTGGTTTGATAGACACCGACAAAAAAAACTAATTTTCTTAGACGAAAAAAGCAGTTTTAATATTAAATGACTAAGTATTGGTAAATTCGAAGAAGATTTAATTAATTAATGTTATTTTACTTTTAGGGTAGAAAAAATTATTTTGACAAGGTTATATGTATAGGGTTGTACAAGTAGTTAGAAAACTACATCAAGTATTATAGGATGGTTGGGAAAGTGTCTTTTCCGAAACCACTACAAAATATTTTATTCTTTGTAGTAACTTTTTGCAGGTCAAAGTTTGTTCTAAAAAGTTTTTATTATTATTTATATAATCTTACAAAATAATTAGTGTTTTCTAATAGTCTATCGGCTGTGTGTAGTTTAGCAAAGTAAATCTAAAATGCTCGAATTTCATTCTACCCTGCGGAACGATATTTCTTTTTATTCTTGCTGCCCAATGGATTTGCCACAATTCTGCTTTTTCAACAATAATTTATACCTTACGGTTCGTTACGGCATAAGGGCTCGAGGGTTTATTCTGAAAAATTTATGATCACACTAAAATCCAATCGCACAACACCTGCATGGAATCCTTTGGTACAACACGTAGTCCTCTTTAAATTTTCATGTTGCCTAGTTTGTTTTTTAGGTTGGTAATAGAAGCAATAAATAACTGAACTTTATGGTTTTGCGGTTTATATGTTCTTTTTCCTGGCAATTAATCAACTCGAAATAATATGTAATAGCTGTATAAAATATACTGGATGTCTTCGAAAGTATTGCCTACAGAGGATCTGTGTTATCGTAAAAGGTAGGTCAAATACATTTGCATATCAATAAATTACACATGAGCTAACATTTCAGCCTATTGATAGGTAAAGTTACCTTCATTTTTTTTTAATTTTTTTGATTTTCAGAATTAAATTTCGTTTCTAATGAAATCTCACATCTTAAGTTGTAATTTATTAAAAAGCACCTAAGAAAAATATATTTGTATTCACTTAGTGGGCTGTGAAAGAAAAATATATAAAAAGTAACCGACGGAAATCATAATCAACCATTATTCTAAAATGTTATTACCATATATGGGTCAATAAGCATTTGTATATAAAATTAAAAATATATTCAAATATTAAAAAATTTAGGTATAAATTAAAAATGCAAAAGGTTTATTATTCATTTATTGCAAAAAAACAAAAAATTGCACAGCTGAAAGCTCAGCTCTAAGAAGAAGTAGAAGATATTCCTACTAGCTGACTAAAAAAATGTTTATTAAACTTTGTGAACCTTTCTTGCAATGGCCCAAAAGTCAGCCGCGTCCGATATATCTTGAAGCAAGGACCGATTGCACTTCGAATAGTTAATTTTAGCCCTTCACTGATGGAAAAATACAATGTGTTTTCATTCCGGGAGTACATCCGTTCACTAATGTCGTTCTGAAGAGAACAGTTTTGCTGCTTTCTTTTATACCTCATCTGTGTTTCAGTTAACCGCATGGATCTAGATATTAGTGTATTGGCCATAGCTTGAATTTGTGCTGGGTGATAATGTGATCTGGCATTTATATATCTGTGTGTATGTGTATGGTTTTCTGTACACGGTGTATTAGAAATGTACGTTATGCAATTTTGTGACCAGATTATCTAAAAAAGTTTGTTGTTTTCCTCTAACTCTAGAGTAAATTTCATTCTGGGATGCATTAATTTTACGTGAGTCAAAAAAATTTCGAGTTCTGTATGACAATGTGGCCATATAATGAATATGTCATCCACATAACGAATCCATAACGTGGGCTTCAAGCTTACTTTCTCAAGAGCTTCTTTCTTGAAGTATCATAAATAAATTCTCGACTACTGGTGATAGCGAGGACCCCAATGAAACACCATCTATTCGTTTATACATGTGCCCGTTAAATGAAAAATAAATATTTTTAAAGCAATGCTCCGGGAGTTGTATTATATGTGCCGGGAAATCCTCGTTCATAGTAATCCTGTCCAATGCCTTGTCGATGGGAATACTAGTATACGACGACTTGACATCTAGGCTTGCCATGATATCATCTTTTACACCAACGGCAGCTCAAATATAATATAAATCTTATATTATATGGTATCCTAGAGAAAAAATGGACATTTTTTGAACTCAGTGATTCACTCACTCAAATAGGATCGATACTTTCATAAAAATTAAAATTATTTTTTTCTAAACTTTTAACGATAATTTAAGAATTTTAGATGGTTCATGAGACCCTAGATTTAAACATAAAATTTATTTTTTTCTGTCAAAACTTGTTTATTAAAGCGGACTCAAACAACGGGTGTACTTGACAAATAATAGTCACTTGTAAATACTTGTAATCGTGTGCATGGTCTACCTGTACAAATATTCGGCACTAATTTATTTGCCATCGGTTGTCGGTAAATATGAGAGACAACCAAATTGAGAGTTGAGTCGAGCATCCAAGGTGAAAAATTTGTCCGATATGTCTATCTCTTTTCATCTCTCATAATTTACTGTATCTTCGTCCTTGGCTTATCGTGAGAAGCTAACATAGATGTTGCTGTAATCGCTCTCATTTTCAGTTCCGGACTATTGTTTTTGACTTTGTGTAGTGTTATATGTGTATATTATAAAAGTTTGTGCTTATTTATAGACAATAAAAGATAATAGTGAAATAAGCTATGAGCTGTAGATATCACAATTGGGCTAAATATTTTATATTTACCTAAAGTCTTTTTTTTTAATCCCTGAAATCTGCTAAGTTTCGTGTTGAAAAATATTGGCATTATTAATACTGATAACATACTCACAAAAGGAAATAATCTGCCATGATATAATAGTATTCCTGGAGGTAAATATTTTCCCGATAGCATGGCGGAATTTGATCGAATGATTTGTCTTGAGGATGGATTTTCCACTAAGATATATTTCGGTAAATTTTCACTTGGTATCTTTTCCATTTCAATTTGCAAGTAGGTCAAATGACATTGCCAACCCTTAACATCTAATTTTGGAGCATATCAGGGATTTAAAAAACAGACTTTATTATATTTTACCGGCAAATGTCCAAATTTTCATCAAGTAAGTGCCTAGCACTGCAATTTACTGTCCCTAATATGCGATTTCCCAATAAATAATATTTAAAATTACGCATTTGTTTTATTGAGTTAAGTGTACCAAAATTTAAAAAAACAGAAAATAAAAGAAAAGAAAAGGGTTTTGAATTTTGCGGTGTAACGGCGGCATCAATCTACGGCACTATCTACTTTCCGTGGAGATAGAGTGAGAAAGCGAAATAGCTATCTCTCTCTCGGATCATTTATATTTACATTGACTTGCGCGTTTCAATTTGATTGTCTCTGTAAATAAGACAAAATTCGAAGGATGATGTACAAATACATTCAAATATTTGTCAAATATACGAATAGTGTGATCGATCATCTTGGATACTAGTCAAATGCATAATTATTTGTGTATTTGTCGAATACGCCAGTCGTTTGAGCCTGCCTTAAGGCAAGCGCAGCGGCCTACTAGCTATAATTAGGAATCGTGTTTCTCTCTTTAAAATATAATTTAGTATTTTCATTTCCAATATCCTTGAAATACGTATCGAAATATGTCTAATTAAATCTCACTACTATGTATGTATTAGCTGATTGACGCCATTGACGGTCTGTCTTATTCTGCATTGTTATAATCGATCTCTGTCGTTA
Organism: Kuschelorhynchus macadamiae; assembly: GCA_030620095.1. NCBI lineage: Eukaryota > Metazoa > Arthropoda > Insecta > Coleoptera > Curculionidae > Kuschelorhynchus > Kuschelorhynchus macadamiae. Next base: position 619,187 of record JAUTXW010005173.1, read on the forward strand.
CTGAAAGAATCGTCTGTAGTATTTCATGAAAATGTCAAGTTCCTAGTTAAAGCAAAACAAAAGATGACAAAAATTAAAACTGTCATTATAAATTAATTACATTGGTGGTAGAAGCAAAGTTTACCGAGTGAGATATATATTATTTAATAAACTTTGGTAGAAGTTTCTCGGGCAAAAGTATTCTTCCTGTACTTTGTTCTGTAGTGTAGGTCATATAATATATTATAATGGAGCTTTCAGAAGAGAACATAAGTATTTATGGCCACCTGTTACTGCCATTACCTCTTTATCGGCAACAATGTGGTGAGAATTATTGACTCATAATATTACTTTTATTAAAGCCACAAAAAGCCTCTTTTTATAACGTTATCCGTTTTTAAAACCTGTACCCGTCTTCCTTATTCTTTTCCTAAATTTTTAACATAGACCATAAGAAAGACGATGTTTTTGTTCTGTTTTCTTGATGTAATGGAAAAATATATATTGAGTTTTTTTTATTTAAATACAATATGAAAAATGGAAAATTTAAGAAATATTTTTGCAATGGCTGCTAGGTGGTTGAATCTACTACGTTTTCTAAAAATGAACCTTTTATGTATTAAATTGTTTGGAATAAGTATGTCTAATTTTAATTGGCAATTTTTGTGTATGGAGTTCTTAAAATGTAAAAACTAAGAATTAATAACGAGAAAAAATAATGAAAACTTCAAGGATGCGGACTGGCAAGCTATTCATTAAAATTGCTTTTTAATGATAATTACATTTAAATTAAAGGTTTTTACTAACAGAGGGTAGTGATTTTTAACAATATAGCAAAATTACAGTAAATGTTTAAATTTTCATTTGAATTAATCTACCTTATGTTCTTTCTTCGATGTAAACTTTTCAATTAATTGTTGACTTCAAATGATACAAAAACCTTAAAACAAGCTAGTGAGTTAAACTTGAAGCCAGTGTCGTAGTTTCATTTGTTTCTTGCTCAGGCATTTGCAACATGAAACCAATCACTGGGGAGCAAATTTCAACTTTTTTTCTGTTTCTTGAATAGATCCTATTTTTTTCTTGAATTCAACTACACCCAGATAACTAAAAAATTCCTATTAAAGAATTTAGTCGGCTCGCAAATAAAATCTAGTACCTATTAAAGAATTTATTTGGCTCGCAAAAAAAATCTGAATTATTTGTTACAAAATTTTAATTTATAGGCAAATACAATGAACATACAAAATATAGATGACAATATATTGTTGGTTCAATAAAATCAATTAAGTAGCACATTTTTTACCATTGAACCTAAAGTTTAGACACTCATGTTGCGCTTCTTAGCTTGCCTTTTGAAGGCATCCTCTGGGGCAGCTTTCGTAATAGTCCAACAGTAGTCGGGATGTTTGAAATATTTTGGTGGAACCTCTCACGGAAAGTAATCTAGATGAGAATCCAGGAAATTAATTTTCAACAACATATTATACCTTAGATTCTGGTAACATAAAAGAAGTTGAGCAATCAGATCTTCATAGTTTTTTGCTTTTATATTTCCCAAAACATTTGTTGCAACCATTTTAAAGGCATTCCAAGCGTCTTCTTGCATATATAATCGAATTGCGCATCTCCGAAAACTTTCCTAATCTGGGTACCCATAAATATTCCCTCTTTAATATTAGCGTCAGTAGTGAGAATATGTGAGTTCTAATTCACCCCCCACCACTACTCCTGACCTTGAGATTAAGCCCCGCCCACCTGTGTGACGTCATTCTACCTTGAGATTAAGCTCCGTCTCCTGACCAATGAGATTAAGCCCCGCCCCATGATAATGATTATTAATACCGCCCCCATGGCTTTGGAGAGCTAAACTCCGCCCCATGACCAATGAGATTAAGACCCGCCCCATGACCATGAGATTAAGCCCCGCCCCACGACCTTGGAGAGTTTTGCATACCACGTTTTCATATTTGTCCTTGAAGTGACGTCATATGACCTTGAGCGCACCTGTTTACATCAGCTATATTGTTTGGCCTTGGGGGTGTGACGTTTTCATGTTTGTCCTTGAAGTGACGTCATATGACCTTGAGCGCACGTGTTTACATCATCTCTATTGTTTGGCCTTGGGGATGTGTAACGACAGATGGCCTCGAGTGTTAACTATTAAAACCAAATGATATTTAAATAAACAACATTTAGAAATATTTATTTAATTTGGTATTAATTTCAATTTTTATATTTGTGTGTTTAAAATTAAATGTACCAAAAAATAGCAGATCAATATTTAAATTTGAGTGTTTAGAATAAACAAAGGGGGTATGTGACGTCATTTGCAGTAGATAGGTATCTTTTTTAAAAGGCGTGTTGATTAATATGGTGTATTGGATTTAAGCTTACGCCGAACGGTCAATATGACATGCAGGGGATTGGGTGTTTGGGTTAATGTGGAAAAAAAGTTAAATTATGCCCAAAAACCAGAAAACATCATTTTCGTATAAAATTCATGAATCCTATTGCAGTAGATAGGCTAAAATATGATATGCAGGGCTTGGGTGTTTGGGTTAATTGCCCCGCCCACATAACCTTGGGTCTATTTGACCTTGAAACATTTTGAAGGTCAAATTGTATGACCTTGGGTTTGTTTGCTTTTGAAAATTTTTCCGGACCTTGAGAGCCCAGTTGGAATATGTTATTACAAAATTCTTTTCCCTGATTTGGGTGTTTAGAATAAACAAACTTTAGAAATATTTATTTAATTTGGTATTATTGTCTTCTTTTAATTTAGGTGTTTGGGTTAATTAACAAATTTTAAAATTATATCGGCGGTTGAATCAACAGTCAGTCAATATAGAAAGTACATGAAAGATGTAATTAATTTCATGTCAGGCGCTCATTTGTGTGAAAGATACCTGTATGGTTCCATCAACTTAGACGAGTTTTGCGTGGAAATGATCGACGAATGTCTCCAAAGCTATATTGTCGAAATACCAAATTTACCCAAGGAATTGTTATCAAAGTATGGTTTGGTCTCAGCGGAAAACATCAATGAAGTTGTGGGAAATGGTGCAGATAATTTGGATCGTGTAGACAATACCGCAGATGCTACTGAAGAATGGGACAAAATTGATGTTGACGATATAGAGCATGAAAACTGTGAAAACCGAATAGGAATGTAAATAATTATATGTATCATGCAAACATAATTTTGTAAATAAATAATCATTTTATTAATGTATTTGTGTTATTTGTTTATTCTTAAATTTATCAATATAAATATAGAGTATTTTGAGAATCAATTAGTTCTAATTAAAGATGGACCTTGAAATAAATTTAGTCTTGTTGAAAAAAAAAGTCTCCGAGAAAATAACACGCAAATCCTATTCACATGCATTCTGTGTGTCCTTGTAAACGCAATTCTGTGTGTCCTTGAAAAAATCTATATGTACACGCCCACAAACGCAACCTTAGGCTATTCCCCAAATATATAGAAAAATGTTTATTTGAAGAAAGTTTTTTTTTTCCAAACACTATAGTGTAATTTTTTCAACGAAATTTATTAAAGTATGAGGAAATGCATATATAAACAATTATAAAACTTTCAATAATTTTTTAGGCTATTTCCCAAATATATAGAAAAATGTTTATTTGAAGAAAGTTTTTTTGTTTTTCCAAACATTATATTGTGTAATTTTTTCAACGAAATTTATTAAAGTATGACGAAATGCATATATAAACAATTATAAAACTTTCAATAATTTTTTTAGGCTATTTCCCAAATATATAGAAAAATATTTATTTGAAGAAAGTTTTTTGTTTTTCCAAACACTATATTGTGTAATTTTTTCAACGAAATTTATTAAAGTATGACGAAATGCATATATAAACAATTAAAAAACTTTCAATATTTTTTTTTAGACTATTTCCCGAATATATAGAAAAATGTTTATTTGAAGAAAGTTTCTTGTATTCTCAGACACCATATTGTGTAATTTTTTCAAGGAAATTAATGGAATTTTGAAAAAAGGGTTATAAATAGTTAGATGTTTGCCAACTTTGACTCGTAATAACTCGGAAACTATGAGAGAAAAATATTTTTAAATGAAATCTGAATGATTTTCATCCAACATTGAATTGCAACAGAAATTTTTCAAAGTCGATGACAAAAAAATGTTAGGAAAAAAAAATTTTTTTTTTGTTTTCTAAGTGTTTTAGGGTATTTCGTCAATGGGTAGATAAAAAAATTTTTTTATGGGTGTTTACTAATGTAGAGAACTGTTACTAGGAAACTACTAATTCTCTATAGTTCTATTGTTCACAACTACTTTTCATTATAGTCATATTGAGTGAATAATGTGTATCCCTCTCCACATTAGATTTTATAGTGTGAAATTTAAAGTATCATCATCTAGTTATCGCTAATAAGTATGAAATGTATAATTTTGCTTGTAGAATATTGAAATAAATGTTTGGTTTGTAAATGACTGTTTTATTTAAGCCTAGAACAACATATAACCTTTTCATTACACAACAAACATAGACTGAAACATTAATTTAATTAGCAAATAAAAGAAGTTTTATTTTAATGTTCCGACGGGAGTCGAATGAGGATTTATTTGCATAGACAATAATGGATGTGTTGGCTCACCAAATGGAACAGTTGGACTTATAACATATCATGGATATCTATTCCAGTACCAGATCCTAAATAATGGGTTTTCGTTTACCTAGATATAATCAAACATAAACTTTTTTTTTATCTACGCATTGATGAAATACCCTAAAACACTTAGAATTTTTTTGTCATCGACTTTGAAAAATTTCTGTTGCAATTCAATGTTGGATGAAAATCATTCAGATTTCATTTGAAAAATATTTTTCTCTCATGGTTTCCGAGTTATTACGAGTCAAAGTTGGCAAAAATCTAACTATTTATAACCCTTTTTTCAAAATTCCATTAATTTCCTTGAACAAATTACACAATATAGTGTCTGAGAATACAAGAAACTTTCTTCAAATAAACATTTTTCTATATATTCGGGAAATAGTCTAAAAAAATATTGAAAGTTTTATAATTGTTTATATATGCATTTCGTCATACTTTAATAAATTTCGTTGAAAAAATTACACAATATAATGTTTGGAAAAAAAAAACTTTCTTCAAATAAACATTTTTCTATATATTTGGGAAATATCCTAAATAAATTATTGAAAGTTTTATAATTGTTTATATATGCATTTCCTCATACTTTAATAAATTTCGTTGAAAAAATTACACAATATAATGTTTGGAAAAACAAAAAAACTTTCTTCAAATAAACATTTTTCTATATATTTGGGAAATAGCCTAAAAAAATTATTGAAAGTTTTATAATTGTTTATATATGCATTTCGTCATACTTTAATAAATTTCGTTGAAAAAATTACACAATATAATGTTTGGAAAAAAAAAACTTTCTTCAAATAAACATTTTTCTATATATTTGGGAAATAGCCTAAAAAAATTATTGTAAGTTTTATAATCGTTTATATATGCATTTCCTCATACTTTAATAAATTTCGTTGAAAAAATTACACAATATAGTGTTTGGAAAAAAAAAAAAACTTTCTTCAAATAAACATTTTTCTATATATTTGGGGAATAGCCTAAGGTTGCGTTTGTGGGCGTGTACATATAGATTTTTTCAAGGTTGCGTTTACAAGGACACACAGAATATATGTGAATTTTCAAGGTTGCGTTTACAAGGACACACAGAATGCATGTGAATAGGATTTGAGTGTTATTTTCTCGGAGACTTTTTTTTTCAAACGAGACTAAATTTATTTCAAGGTCCATCTTTAATTAGAACTAATTGATTCTCAAAATACTCTATATTTATATTGATAAATTTAAGAATAAACAAATAACACAAATACATTAATAAAATGATTATTTATTTACAAAATTATGTTTGCATGATACATATAATTGTTTACATTCCTATTTGTTTTTCACAGTTTTCGTTCTCTATATCGTCAACATCCATTTTGTCCCATTCTTCAGTAGCATCTGCGGTATTGTCTACACGATCCAAATTATCTGCACCATTTCCCACAACTTCATTGATGTTTTCCGCTGAGACCAAACCATACTTTGATAACAATTCCTTGGGTAAATTTGGTATTTCGACAATATAGCTTTGGAGACCTTCGTCGATCATTTCCACGCAAAACTCGTCTAAGTTGATGGAACCATACAGGTATCTTTCACACAAATGAGCGCCTGACATGAAATTAATTACATCTTTCATGTACTTTCTATATTGACTGACTGTTGATTCAACCGCTGACCCATCATACGTTGCAAAATGTAATATCTCTTGTGCCGCATTTCTTAACTTATGCGACAAACACATAATGTGAGAATCAAGGTCTTCACTTGGTGTGATGGTACTATTGCTGTCACACATCTTTCAAACACTAATTATTAAAATGTCTGTGTATTCTGATTTGTAAAATAATTATCAAATTGTTAATTAACCCAAACACCCAATTAAGCACCCAAATTAAAAGACGAAAATAATACCAAATTAAGTAAATATTTCTAAATTTTATTTATTCTATTAAGCACCAAAACTAAAAGATGAAAATAATACCAAATAAGTAAATATCTCTAAATTTTTGCTTATTCTAAACACCCAAATTTAAATATTGATCTGCTAGTATTAGTGCCTGAGATTACTCGCAAGCTCTGCCCCAAATAAGTTAAAGTATACATCCCACTCGACTTATTTATAATTTCGATAACGTCTTCAGAAATGGTTTCGACAACACGCTTTGGTAAAAAAGTTTGGAATGTTTTGTCATGCGTTTTGTCGTACAATGTTGCATGAAAAGCTTTGCCAAACCGTGTCATCTTTAAAGCAATATTTTGAACTATAAAAACTTTCCCAATTGTTAATGATGAAAATTTTCTTTGTTCAACAAAATCTATATCCTTATTAAGCATTTCATTAATTTCACTCAAGTTTAATTTTGCACTCATTGTTGAAAAAATGTAAAAGATTTAATACAAAAACACAGTATTACCGTAAATTTAAAAAATTGAATCAGAATACACCACACAATAACTTTTAATGATGAAATCACTTGTGACCGCACAAACAGTGTACCTCTTTTTAGCTTTGAATGGCGTCAGCCTTGGTTTTAATAGCTAACACTCAAGGTCATATGACTTCACATCACTTCAAGGACAAATATCGGAAACGTGGTATACGCACTCAAGGTCAAATATATGCAAGGTTATGTGGGCAAGCAGAACTTCAAAGGCAAATAAACCCAAGGTAATACAATTTGACCTTCAAAATGTTTCAAGGTCAAATAGACCCAAGGTTATGTGGGTGGGGCTTAATCTCATGATCATGGGGCGGGACTTAATATTATCAAGACCAAACAATATAGCTCATGTAAACATGTGTGCTCAAGGTCATATGACGTCACATCACTTCAAGGACAAATATCGAAAACGTGGTAAAATGTTTCAAGGTCAAATAGACCCAAGGTTTTTCGTTAGACATTTCTGATTTGTAAAATAATGTAAAAGACACCTGGGCTCTCAAGGTCATGGATAAATATCGAAAAAGTGTGATGCGCGCTCAAGGTCATATGACGTCACATCGCTTAATAGAGGAAAATGATACCAAATTAAGTAAATATTTCTAATTTTTTTTATTCTATTAAGCACCCAAATTAAAAGACGAAAATAATACCAAATAAGTAAATATTCCCAATTTTTGTTTATTCTAAACACCGAAATTTAAATATTGATCTGCTAGTATTAGTGCCTAAGATTACTCGCAAGCTCTGCCCCAAATACGTTAAAGTATACATCCCACTCGACTTATTTATAATTTCAATAACATTTTCAGAAATGGTTTCGACAACACGTTTTGGCAAAAAAAAGTTTGAATTAAATTAAAAGATGAAAATAATACCAAATAAGTAAATATTCCTAAATTTTGTTTATTCTAGACACACAAATTTAAATATTGATCTGCTAGTATTAGTGCCTGATAATAACACAACATTTCAAACTTTTTTACCAAAACGTGTTGTCGAAACCATTTCTGAAGATGTTATAGAAATTATAAATAAGTCGAGTGGGATGTATACTTTAACTTATTTGGGGCAGAGCTTGCGAGTAATCTCGGGCACTAATAAACCTCCGCATTCATAATATCATTACTTTGATACACTGTAAAGTTTCCGCATTTCCATATTTCAAGGTCCATCTTTAATGTTTTAGTTTTTACTCTATGTATAAAGCTTAGAGATATTTGGGGATATTCGCATTATATTTAGGTATAGGACATATATACATCAATAGATAGGTATTTTAACAGTCTTTAAGAAAAAGTATCAAATACAGGGTGATCCATTTAAAAAAAAAAAAAACTTGGATATTGCGAATTGAAAATTTAAAAAAATGACCAATGATCTGAGACACCCTATATAAATTTAAAACTTCTAGACATCGTAGATCATTTGGATGTAGTCTTTTTAACATGAATAATAATATTAATTACCGATATTTTGAAATATTGTCAAATATCTACACATTTTACATTTTAGAGTTAGTCATTTTCTCTTGTATACCTATGGCAATATATAAGGTTTTCGAATTTTAATTTTAAAAACTTTTTAGTGTGGCAAATATAATTACATATAAATTCTCACGTTAAGATTAAATCTACGTCATTTTCATATGTTTTACATTATCAAAGTTTGGGGACGTGTACATACAGATTTTTCAAGGATGCGTTTACAAGGACATACATAATGAATGTGAATAGGATTTGAGTGTTATTGTGGTATTTTCTCACAGACTTTTTTTTTAAATAAGACTACATTTATTTCAAGGTCCATATTTAATTAGAACTAATTGATTCTCAAAATACTCTATACTTATATTGATAAATTTAAAAAAATAGACAAATAACACAAATACATTATTAAAATGATTATTTATTTACAAAATTATGTTTGCATGGTACATATAAATGTTTACATTCCTATTTGAATCGTAGTTTCATAGTTTCTGAGAAAAGGTATAGGTCCCATAATAAAATGCCCACCCGGGTCAACAGCAAAGCGATACACAATCCTTGAGAAAGTAACTTTCACAAAAGTTCCTAAACTTCAAAGGGCTAGCACCAAAAAAATGTAAAATTTGGCTGAGATTGTTGTGTCGACAATTGAAGGATATAAAAACACTGATTAGTTCCAAGCTACCACGGGCCTGTGATGAAATTATTGTACCGATCTTGTGCTGTGTTAAATTTAATTTCGAATAACACGTTCAAATTTATTTCTGAAGTGTTAAATTTTTTAACGAATACGCTTATTTTGCTACGAAAATATCTATAAAATAGTCCCAGCTGACAAGGACAAAAATGCAATTGCTAAAAAAAAAAACTGCAATTTCTAGAAAAATTCTGGTCTTCAAGAATGAATATTTTTTATTTGAAGACTAGACTATTTTATTTTTCTTTTTTTTTTGGGTATCTATCGATGTTTCATCAGTGTACTTGTATCTTTCTGCGACAACATTCTGAACATTTCTGAAATTTGGAAATATCAGTGGGGAAATGACTAATAAATTTATTAAAATTAAACAAGAGGCTAGCGGGCTTTCTTTCAACTGTTCCACTAAAAAACCCATAAAAGAACAATACAGTGGAGACTTTTTAAACTGTGAGGGTATTCTAATAGAGTTTACCTGCATAGCAAAAAAATTCTGGTTTGAGGGTTTTAGCAAAACTAATGCTTAATAGTTTTTGGAGGAAATGTCATTTTTCATATATTTTACATTATCTATGTTAAAATACCTTTCACATGTAAGAAAAAAATAGGTATTGTCTTTTATCTTAAATCGAAAAGGATGTATCAAAAAGGGTGTATTCGACTTTTTCCGTGGCGTAGTAAGTTATTACCCTTTTTTTATATTAAAGGCCGTATTACATGCAGTCAGCAGTGTACTTGTATCTTTCTGCGACAACATTCTGAACATTTCTGAAATTTGGAAATATCAGTGGGGAAATGACTAAAAACCCATAAAAGAACAATACAGTGGGGATTTTTTAAACTGTGAGGGTATTCTAATAGAGTTTACCTGCATAGCAAAAAAAAATTCTGGTTTGAGGGTTTTAGCAAAACTAATGCTTAATAGTTTTTGGAGGAAATGTCATTTTCATATATTTTACATTATCTATGTTAAAATGCCTTTCACATGTAAGAAAAAAAAATAGGTATTGTCTTTTATCTTAAATCGAAAAGGATGTATCGAAAAGGGTGTATTCGACTTTTTCCGTGGCGTAGTAAGTTATTGCCCTTTTTTTATATTAAAGGCCGTATTATATGCAGCAAAAGGTTGCACCTGTCAATTACGTGTTTTAAATGTACTTCTGGATTTCCGCTTTTTTCGTGGTGTAGTAAGTTACTACATTTTTTTATATTAACTGATATGTCATTTTGTTTAACTTATATTGATAAATTTAAAAAATTAACAAATAACACAAATACATTAATAAAATGATTATTTATTTACAAAATTATGTTTGCATGGTACATATAATTGTTTACATTCCTATTTGTTTTTCACTCTCTATATCGTCAACATCCATTTTGTCCCATTCTTCAGTAGCATTTGCGGTATTTCGACAATATAGCTTTGGAGACCTTTGTCGATCATTTTCACGCAAAACTCGTCTAAGTTGATGGAACCATACAAGTATCTTTGACACAAATGAGCGCCTGACATGAAATTAATTACATCTTTCATGTACTTTCTATATTGACTGTTGATTCAACCGCCGATATAATTTTAAAATTTGTTAATTAACCCAAACACCTAAATTAAAAGAAGACAATAATACCAAATTAAATAAATATTTCTAAAGTTTGTTTATTCTAAACACCCAAATCAGGGAAAAGAATTTTTTAATAACATATTCCAACTGGGCTCTCAAGGTCCGGAAAAATTTTCAAAAGCAAATAAACCCAAGGTCATACAATTTGACCTTCAAAATGATTCAAGGTCAAATAGACCCAAGGTTATGTGGGCGGGGCAATTAACCCAAACACCCAAGCCCTGCATATCATATTTTAGCCCATCTACTGCAATAGGATTCGTGAATTTTATACGAAAATGATGTTTTCTGGTTTTTGGGCATAATTTAACCTTTTTTCCACATTAACCCAAACACCCAATCCCTGCATGTCATATTGACCGTCCGCCGTAAGCTTAAATCCAATACACCATATTAATCAACACGCCTTTTAAAAAAGATACCTATCTACTGCAAATGACGTCACATACCCCCTTTGTTTATTCTAAACACTCAAATTTAAATATTGATCTGCTATTTCTTGGTACATTTAATTTTAAACACACAAATTTAAAAATTGTAATTAATACCAAATTAAATAAATATTTCTAAATGTTGTTTATTTAAATATCATTTGGTTTTAATAGTTAACACTCGAGGCCATCTGTCGTCACACACCCCCAAGGCCAAACAATAGAGATGATGTAAACACGTGCGCTCAAGGTCATATGACGTCACTTCAAGGACAAATATGAAAACGTGGTATGCAAAACTCTCCAAGGTCGTGGGGCGAAGCTTTCATGGTCATGGGGCGGGGCTTAATCTCATTGGTCATGGGGTGGAGCTTAACTCTCCAAGGCCATGGGGGCGGGGCTTAATAATCATTATCATGGGGCGGGGCTTAATCTCATTGGTCAGGAGGCGGAGCGTAATCTCAAGGTCGAATGACGTCACACAGGTGGGCGGGGCTTAATCTCAAGGTCAGGAGTAGTGGTGGGGGGTGAATTAGAACTCACATATTCTCACTACTAGCGTCACTCATTCTAGGGAACTTTTCTTTTAAATAACTGAAAGCACGGCCTTCTTTGTCCATGGCATTCACAAAGTTTTTCATAAGTCCCAATTTTATTTGAAGTGGCGGTACTAAAATCTTTTCAGGGGGAACTAATGGCGCGCTGGTTACATTTTTCTTTCCTGGCTCAAAAGACTCTCTCGGTGGGCAAATTTTCTTTCTGTAATGATCCGATCGTGCTCGACTGTCCCATTCGCAGAGAAATCAGCAGTATTTGGTATAACCTAGCAGCATTCCGAGCAAAATCGCCACAACTTTTAAATCCTCACAAATTTGCCATTTATATCTTTCATATTGTATGGCCTCCAGTAACAAATTCAAATTGCTATACGTTTCTTTCATATAGACTGCATGTCCAAATGGAACTATTTGTTTATATAGAGAAATACAGCTTTAAGACTTACTTTTGAGGAATGAATAAAAAGTCTCCAGTTGTTTCACGTTACACCAACGTCACAACAAGGATACCATAATTCCTGTCTGGAACATATTTTGCAATGCCCCAGACACCAGCTCATGCCGCCATAATAATATTATTTCTTCCAACGAAAGTCAGGAATCGACACTGTAATTAAAACCGGTCGTGGTATTAACTAGCGGAGTAGTTGTTTCTATGAATTCATGTTTTGTCTTTGCCCTACACGGGGCTGGCTAGTCTATGAGCTCTAAAAAGAGTGAAATCAAGATCGTGGTTTGACTGAAATGGATCACTGTGCCTGCGGCATTGCAGGATGTTCCAGACAGGGATCATCGTATCGTTGTCGTGATAATTGTGTTTTTAATGAAATTATAGTTGGAAATAAAACAGAGATGGAAGATATCGTGACAAACAGTCAATCAAGGAAACAATAGTTTAATTATTGATATTCCAAACTGCAGTAATATATTAAGTAGATTTCTTGAAATAACTTTCTCTTAGAGAATTCCAACGAAAAGATAAAAATGTAATCGATTTAATGAAACCAAAGCTAACACAGAAGTATGGATATATAAAAACCACAAATGAAATCTAGAGAATTATACAAATCAGAGAGAATTTAATTATTTTCTTCACTCTTTCAATATAAGATTTTTTTATAAATATAGAAAGTTTGGATAATTTAGAGAATCTGTGTAAAATGAATTTAAAGAGATAAAAAAGTAAAAAAGCTTATAATATATAAAAATGCCAAATTCTTGGCATCTACTTAGTTGTCAGGGAAGTACAGGTTACATTCAGAAAGGGACCATGCATAGACAAGAACAACAATAGAAACATTTAAAAATGTATGTCACATCATATCATTGAAGCGTGCTAAATAGCAAATGATAATTATTGACATTGGTTTGACATGGGAAACCTATTTTTTATAATTTTAAAAATTAAATTTTTTCAGATTCTTTAAATAAATTTTCAAATGATATCCAAATTTGAGTTAACAAAATAGTTATGTCTTTTTTACATGGCTGTTCGTGCAGCTTCAAATACTTTACTAAAAAGTTTTCACATGTTAAAATTATTTAAACGTCGATTCACCATTTTCTACAGAATATAATTTTAACTAAAAAAATGTTTTCAACCAGATTTTGGATCACATAGCAGAAAACAAAATTTGCAGCACCACTCAAGTTGCCCTTGAGTATGTAATTGAAAACTTGAAGAGGAGCATTTGAAACAATAGATAGGAATAGATTATTAGACAAATTATATTAATATGGGATAAGGATTAATGTTCTTAAATGATTCAAAAATTATTTAAAAATCAGGACACAAATAAAATTTTGTAATGTGAATTCAAATAAACAGATTAAATGTGCCAGGAAGCAAATTTGATTTTTTATTTTATATAATAATGATTTACGGGCTTTTTTAAAATAACTGTAAAATACAAATGTTTGCAGATGATATACTAATTTGTAAGAAAGATTAGAATGCGAATTTAGATAAGTTAAAATTGAATATAGACAAAACAAAATATATGATAATTAACGCAACAGATAATATATTTATTGAAGAATTTGGATATTGTTCTTTCTTTTAAATATTTAGGTATTATTTTGGGTTCAAGATTAAAATTTAATATTTTTTTGAGGAAACTATTTCCAAACAAAACCTACAAAACAAAAAAAATAATGGTTCGCATACATGTTATCTCAAAGCTCAACACCAAATTTCATATATTTTTTAGATTAATATCTATATTTCTTGACTAACTTTGTAAGTAAATTTTATTTATTTATTTTATTAAAAATTGAAATACTATTTACCAATTTGTGTAGTGTAACTGAAGATGGCGAAAGCGAAAGCGCTTTGCTATAATTATAATTAAACAAAGATTTGCATAAAAAACGAAGTCTCTACATTTTCCATTTCAAAAAAATAAAAACCTCTGCGTACTTGCGCCTTTGCCTAAGAAAAAAAAATTTAGACAAGGCAAATCTTCAATCTTTGAAAATGTATAAATGTGAATGAGTTTTTCTATAAATTAATGGGTAATGATGATTAAAAAATATATTTTTTGATAACTGGCTTTAGGTTCCATGTCAGAAAAGTCATAAAAAGTTTATTTCAAAATATTTCATTGTGGTTTTTGCTAGACACTAAGTTGGAAGTCCTACAAAGACCATCTATTGAAGTAATGGAATCGTTTGATGGCGCCGCTATCAATTGCGTAGGTATCGGGGGTATAGCCTGTTTATGCTAGGGAGTCCGGCGGTAATGTCTAATGAAGCCCAAGAAAAACTATTGATGGCCTTTTTTTTAAACATCAGCTATTTTCTGATATTTCATATCCTATTTGCTGTTGATAAGCATTTTTGGACAAAATTGTGAATGTGAAAATGTTAGGCTTTTTGTAGAGACCCAGTGCGTTTTTATTTGATGTAGAATATAATTTTTAAGTAGTTTTGATATAAAAAAATTCTAATAGTACTAGTATTAACAAGTATTTTAGAAAAAGGTGCAGTGAATACTATTAAAAAAAACAGTTTTGTAAGAATATGGACAAACCATATATTTTTGGAATGAGTAAACAACATATGTAATCTAAGATATAATGCCGCTGAAAACAAGCACTTAACATTTTTTTAAAATCACGTATAATTATAGGTATCGTAATTTTTAACTTTTCAGGGTAACTAGAATTAACAGATCTTATGTCCAAAAGTGTGGTTCTAATAATATTTTATTATCCCTAAAAAATAATCATATAATTTTAATAATAAAATATATATTCTTATTTTTAATTAATTTTATATTAATCAAAAATGGAGATTTTTTACTTCCATCGTATTTTTTTTACAATTTTACAGATCTTCACGTTTTATGCGTCGGTATGTCAGTACTCGGCATAGCTCAAAAACTTCTTATCCGATTGACTTAAAATTTTGATGAAAAAACAAGGATCATAAGGGATGAAATGATTATATTTTACTAAGAATCCAATATGGTGGAACAAAATGGCAGCCTAGTGGAATGAAAAAAAAAATATTACTAAAAAACTACTTATCCAATTTACCAAAAACTTTGAACAAAAAACAAGTATTACGTAAAAATCGACTGGTAAAATTTTGGTACGAATCTAAGATGACTAAACGAAATGGCGAAAAAAGAATTGGTATAGAAACAAACTGGTAAAATTCTGGTACGAATTCAAAATGGCGGCCTAATAAAATATTTGAAATGGTGAAAAAAATCCCCTCCAAGGTTTGACATAGCTTCAATTTTTAGAGGTTCTAGATGCCCAAAAATATGCTATTTCAGTTCCGTCGGTCTGTCTGTCGGCTAATTTGGCTGTCGGTCTGTCTGTCTGTCAATTTGGAGAATAGCTAAAAAACTACTTACCAGATTGATTTCAAATTTTGGTCAAAAATTAAGGGTCAAAATAGCGGTATGGTGAAATTTGGCACAAAAATCAAGTGTTAAATAGAAATGACCTCGTAACATTTTGATATGAATCGAAAAATCAGCCTGAAAAAACTACTTATTAGATTAATTTCAAATTATTAGCAAGCATTAAGTGTAAAATAGAGATGGACTAGCAAAATTGTGGAACGAATTCAAAATGGCGTCCAAATAATTTGTTTAAAAAATCAACGTAAAAAAAATTCTTATTCAATTGACAACAAATTGTTCACAAAAATTAAATGTGATATAGAAATAAACTGGTACGAATTCATCATGACGGAATAAAATGGTGGTTTTAAAAAAATTAGTATAAAAACTACTTATTTAATTTTTTTTAAAGTA
Organism: Kuschelorhynchus macadamiae; assembly: GCA_030620095.1. Classification (NCBI taxonomy): domain Eukaryota; kingdom Metazoa; phylum Arthropoda; class Insecta; order Coleoptera; family Curculionidae; genus Kuschelorhynchus; species Kuschelorhynchus macadamiae. The sequence goes on from JAUTXW010005173.1 coordinate 635,328, forward strand.
GGTCCAAAGTCAAGTGTGGCATAGATAACTGCTAAAATATTGGCACGAATTCAATATAGTGAAATAGAATGACGCCCAATAAAAATATTTGGAAAGACAGTATGTGTATATGTGATACTAAATGACTATGTGCGGAACTAAATTGGGTCATACTTCACTATTCCTAAGAAAAGAAGAGGTTCATAACGACGGAAGTTCCGGGTAAAGGAAATTTACCGATTTTTTAATTCCATATTTTTTTAATGAATAATTCCTTTTTTACAATTGTTTTATATTGATTCTATAGTTTATGTATTCTACTCTATGTAAGTATGTAAAAGTTTAAAATAATATGTCAAGAAACAAGAAAGTTATAGATTTTTGATATTCAACGCCCCATAGTACGGCGCCGGCCCTGTCGACTTGAACCGTTATATTACAATATGTGAGTAATGGAAAATTTAAATTTCGCAGTCATAATGATATGCTGAAAGTTAATAGTGCCATTATTAATAACCTATTTTTTTCATATTTTGAAAAAGGGTGTACTTACTTGACCATTTTGAATTACTGGCTGTAAAACATAAAACTTATAATCCTTTTTTAACACTTTATTTCATGAAGTAATGTAAAATAACCATTTTGTTGATCACCAAGTGTTCTTTTTCGTAGCTACACATAAACACGAACACGCATAGACACAATTTTCATCTCTCCTATTGCCAGAACGTAATAAAAAATTTGGAACAAAGACGATTTACGAAAAAATATCCCGGTATAAATATATCACGGTATAGTACAATATGGTGTAACATGTGTTAGGAACCTTAAGAAATTTGTAACTGCTACGCTGAGCCGTTCACATACTATATTTTAAACAACTTCCTGTAACAAAACTGTTTTTATGATTAGGCGCTTGACAACCTACAGATGTTTTATATTATAAAACAAGTAGTTTGATTTTTTATTAGATAATATCGAACGTAAGTTTTGCCTTTATTACCCAACTGGGCATACAAAAAAGGGTAATAGACGTAAAAGTCATATATATGTTTGTATATGTGTAATGTTTGTGTGGATGTATGTATGTATGTACTTTATGCATTGGTTTTTACCACAAACTACAGGCCAAATGCCTGGATTTTCATGAATGTGTCTTTTAATTTAATCTCGTTGAACTTAAATGGGGGAACAAATGATTGGTAATATTCATAGACTTAACCCCACTCAACCTTGGAGAGAAGTCCTGTCACAAATGAGAGGTTTTTTCTCGATGTTACATCGATGTTACATGATAGTTCATTACCGTTTCCTTGCATTTAGGAACTTCCTGGCAAACTCGCAGCTGTTAGTTTCATCTCACAACTTTTCAAATTTAGTGTCATATCCATAACTTACTTGATTTTTGGTGGCTGTGTGACGAAATATATATATACTTTTCCTGATCAAAAAAAGTAATCGTATTTGTCATTAGTATTTATTTATATACAGACTGTAACAAAAGTCTGGAACGCACCGAATATCTGGCGAATTACTTATCTATATTTTTTTCAAATTTGTACGCTTAGTGTCGCGAAATCGTTTCCCTTTAACGTAAAAAAAACACCCTATGAAAGGTTTACATATATAAAAACCTTATTTTAAAAATTTACAAAAAAAAGCAGGAATCGAATTTTAAAGTTTGATGTTGGATAAAACTTTTAATAAAAAATTACTAAATGACAGTGTATGTTTTACCTTAAACATTTGTCCACAAAAATCGCTAAAAAATATGCCCTAATCAAAACAAAATGCCAATTTTATCGATTTTTTTAATAACGTAATAAGCGCACAAGCAATATACTTGAAACTTTGGAACTTTAATCCATTTTCAAAAAATGTTTTTTAAAAATCTTTCAACTGAATTAATATCTTTTATGGAAATAAAACAGTACCTATTATTTTCTAAGAAACTTTTATTTTCCTAATTTATATCAGAAGAAATAAAGATTCTAAGAAAAACAATCAATGCTTTTACAATTTGAAATTATACCATTTTGTTGTTAAACTCAAAAAAACGATTTAACTAGAAATCATATAGCCCTTCAGGCGAATAAACAAGACACAAGTTGAATCGATTTTTTCAAAACATTGCAACAATAAATACAATTTTGTAGCAACGGCTTGTGATAAAATTTTTATGGAATTTGTTTTTTGATAATTTTAAATGAACTTAACTCATCACCCTCACAGTAGATCGAGATTTGTGTTATCTGATTTAAAATCTCTCCGTACAAAAGTTCGACATTCTTTTATTTATGGATTTGCTTAAACACTGAACATAGTTTTTTGCTTTTCATGTTAATAACGTTTGCTAATATTAATGCTTAAAACTTAAACGACCAATTTTCTTCTCAACTTATGACTAAAATATTTTTCACAAACCGCCAGCTATATATTTCAATTTTAAACTTAAACATATCTCAAGTGATTGTTTTTTAACATCAAAAATGTTTTGCTTTAACCTATAAGTGTCAATTCAAATTTGTTAATAACAACTTTTAAAATTTTTAAGTTCTACCTTAAGTGAGTCACACATTTTTTATTGCAGACAGTACCAATTTTATGACTTTTAAAGGATCTGTCGTTTAACTTGGATTGTTTATAAAAAACTGTGTTTTTCCAAATTAGGGATGTGTAAACTGGGGATAGTATTTAGTGCATGATAATTAATGTGCATGTATTTGTGGTGTGTTGTAACTACCATATTTTAAAATTTTCGTGAATAACATTTTCGAGGCGCGTAGAACGCCAGGTTAAACGGTAAAATAAATATTTGTTTTTATTGTTGCTAAACTTTCTAGTCATTGTTAACAATGACATTTTTTTTTAAACATTTTTGCTAGAAATATAAACAGCTGATTGCTAATTGCATCTTTGGCCGTAGTGATTAGGCCATACGTTCTCTTTTAATAAATCAAAAGAATTACTTTTTATGACGTTCAATGAGAATTTAAAAAAAATTTTGCACACACGCAAAAACAATAAAAAATTCAAAATGAAAATGACATTTGGACAATGGTTAAAATTTCAAACTTTTAAATAATTGTTGTTCAGTAAAAACATATTTTTATGTTGATCTAGTAAGTAATAGCTACTTTTTATTTCTCTCATTTCGTCATTAAATTTTTTTTTGTAAAACATTTAATTTAAACGTAAAGCCATTGTTAGTATTTTTTGCGCTTTTTATAATTTTCTCTTCTTTTAAACTCTTACTTAGTTGAACAAACTTTTCGGTTTTCTTAAACTGTGATTTGATGAAAAAATAGTCTTGAATAAAAGTAACAATATTTTTAATGCAAATATATTTTCAAAAATTTTAAACTTAAACTATTCAACTTTACAGGTCCTTTTTTGAAAGATGTTTACGCCAAACTTTCAGAAAGTAAGGCACTATTGCCTAAAATAAATTGAATAAAAACAAAAATTTGAAACAACTGGCAATATAAAAATTTTAAAAATAAATTAGTCTCTTGAGTGATGTTATCCATAAAAACGATGACTCGCCAACGATATAAAAATAAGTTGAAAAATGGGTTAGATTCAAATTTAAGAAACAACTGGTAGAAAAATTACAATGACTTTATAAATTTTTAATACCTAAAAGATCTAAATATTTATATACCTTCTTTTAACTGTTAAGGTTTTATTCTCAAATAATTGTTGTTTCAGTTTTGAAATTTGCAGCTTAAAAAACTGATTCTGATGTATCAAAAATGCCTGAAATTGAGGTTAGTTATTCATATAAAAATAAAGCATTGCATTTTTCCACTTTGATTGATTAAAAATTACCTATTATTCTTGTCACTATTTTTTGGAACCCCTTGAGCCAGAGCTGCAAAAATCTTCCCAAGATTCGCTTTCAGAAGCAGAGGACATCGCGAATAATAATAATAAACTAACAACAATGATGACACTGTCACTGCACTTAGAACTATATGGTTCCAACCTTAAAGCGTCAGTGTACTTGAGACTATATTTCTCTTTTGATTTTGGCGCCATCTATGAACATATTAAAGAAATTTTTAGAGCAAAAGATGCAGAACGCATAGAACATGTTTTGTAAAAAAACTTGTTTTGTACAGAATAACTTGGAACCCTATGGTTCTCGGCCCTCGATATATAAAAACCTTATTTTAAAAATCTTTCAGTCCCAGTCTTAAAAGCTAAAGCAAATCAACTTTTAACAACCATTCACAACGACAGTATAAGACCATAAGCCAATGTTGTCCACAAAAATCTCAAATAAAGCTTGCAAAACAGTCTAATAACGTAATAAGCGACAAGAATCACTTTTCGTATCCATTTTCATGTAAAAGATCTCAAGTGGCGGGGTATAGCCGGCAGGAATCTGAAATTTGCTTGGCGTTGGAATAACTAATTTATATCAGAAGAAATAAAGATTCTAAGAACAATCAATGCTTTTACAATAGTATTATACCATTTTGTTGTTAAACTAAACGATTTAACTAGAAATCATAAGCCCTTCAGGCGAATAAACAAGACACAAGTTGAATCGAATTTTTTCAAAACATTGCAACAATAAATACAATTTTGTAGCCGGCTTGTGATAAAATTTTGATGGAATTTGTTTTTTGATAATTTTAAATGAACTTAACTCATCACCCTCACAGTAGGCGAGATTTGTGTTATCTGATAAAATCTCTCCGCGAGTTCGCCATTCTTCTATTTATGGATTTGCTTAAACATATTTTGCTTTTCGTAAATAACGTTTGCTAATATTAATGCTTAAAACTTAAACGAATTTTCTTCTCAACTTATGACTAAAATATTTTTCACAAACCGCCAGCTATATATTTCAATTTTAAACTTAAACATATCTCAAGTGATTGTTTTTTAACATCAAAAATGTTTTGCTTTAACCTATAAGTGTCAATTCAAATTTGTTAATAACAATTTAAAGTTTTTAAGTTCTACCTTAAGTGAGTCTCACTTTTCTTTCCAGACATACCAATTTTATGACTTTTAAAGGATCTGTCCTTAATTGGATGGTTACTAGAAACTGTGTTTTTCCAAATTAGGGATGTGTAAACTGGGGATAGTATTTAAGTGCATGATAATTAATGTGCATGTATTTGTGGTGTGTTGTAACTACCATATTTTAAAATTTTCGTGAATAACATTTTCGAGGCGCGTAGAACGCCGCGGTAAAATAAGTATTTGTTTTTATTGTTGCTAAACTTTCTAGTCATTGTTAACATGACTAAACATTTTTGCTAGAAATATAAACAGCTGATTGCTAGCGGCCGTAGTGATTAGGCCATACGTTCTCTTTTAATAAATCAAAAGAATTACTTTTTATGACGTTCAATGAAAAGAGGAAAGATTTTTCCACCAAAAACAATAAAAAATTCAAAACACAAAAAGATCCATTTGGACAATGGTTAAAATTTCAAACTTTTAAATAATGGTTTTTGTAAAACTTTTAATTGTAAGTTATGTTGTTGTCCTCAGGATATTTTTGTAAAACATTTAATTTAAACGTAAAGCCATTGTTAGTAAGTTTTGCGCTTTACAAAGACATTAAACTCTTACTTAGTTGAACAAACTTTTCGGACTTAAACTGTGAGGTGAAAAAATAGTCTTGAATAAAAGTCAGTGACGTGCAAATATATTTTCAAAAGTTTTAAACTTAAACTAAACTACAGGTCCCTTGAAAGACTTTACGCCAAACTTTCAGAAAGTAAGGCACTTTCGTTAGTGTAAAAATTTGAACAAATAAAAATTATAAATTAGTTTTAGTATGTTATCCATCCGGCGGTCACGTTAATAAAAGTTGAATAAATCGTACTTCAAATTTAAGATAGACAAATTAGTGATATTTATTTAAATAAGCTGACTTACTTTCCCCCATAATACCTTCCCGTCGCTACTCTCAGAACTTGTTTGACAGTTATGAAATTTGGTTAAAAAACTAAAAAAATACTAAATAGCATATTTGGTCAAAAACCAGGCTTTGTTTTCCATTGAATGTCGAAATTCACGCCCAGCGACTTTTCTTCCCCTTTAGAGTCCTTGGGACCAATTTTCTTTGGGGCGGGTACCCACATTCCAGCGGGCAGCCGCCAGGGTAAATGGTGGCGGGGCCTCGACTAACCCTTCAAGGTTAGTTACATTGAATAGCTACCCTACTTATAACAACCTCGTAACATTGACAAAAATAAAGCATGAACATATTGTAACTTGTTTTGATAACAGTAGTTATAAGCATGAACTTATTGATAATAGTAACCAACCATATGAAAGTGAGAACCCAAAAAAAGAATCTAATAGTTTAATAGAAAGAGCAATTCAATCATAAAAAATTTTACACTTCATGTAGGGCCAATTTGGGGGTAACATTCTTTAGTGTCTGCTGATTGCAGTACTGAATATAAAACTTTTAATCAAGACACCAATGTTGACAGTGGTACCCTAGAGGTACAAAATGTAATCAAATTTAACTGTCAAATCAAATGAATTGAAATAAAGCTGCAGAGCAAATAAATAAACAATCCCAAAACGCCGTTAAAACCGACTTTTCGGTTATGTTTTCTCACCATCATAAGGTACAACTGCCTGATAACGTACCTATAAAAACTAACCCAATTAATTCAAATACTTTAACTAAAAATATTAACACTCCTTTCTCTGAGTTCACAGGTAACCCAGAAGCTATGGGAGGACCCAACCACAATTATTATTCGGCCTATAGCAGCACTTTGTTTAGTAAGAACCACATTTCTAAACGACAAACCCTAAACTCAGATTTTTCAAATTTCAAAGATAACAGTTTCCAAAGTTTCTATTACCAAACCTGTCCATCATCAGAACATGGCATCTGTGATTAAAAAAATTTTCAAAATAATAATTCAAATAAACGTTTCCAACTTTCACGCCATCTCCAATCAAAACATTAGGTTCTAAATTACGGCGGATCCGTTAGTGATATCCGCGATGTTGCCAAGTCTACAGTTTTTCAAAAACTGATAGCAACTTTTATTCGATATTTGGATTCCGAGAAAAATTCTGAATACTCTTTATTAAGCATACCTTAATATAAACTTAATAGTTTTCGAAATATTCGCGATCAAGATTAATATTTAAACCATAAAAGGTGTTTTTTTCACCTAGGCGATGACTGGTGTCGAAAGTAGTTTCGTGTCATTTCTGTTATTCAAAAGTCCATTGAGTTTTATTAGTAGAGTTAATAAAAATATGAGATAATAGAAATTCTAATGATTCTTGGTTTTGGCGATCGACGAAGCACACTAAAAGAAGTTTCCGATATTTTTAATGAAAAATTTCCCAACCGGAATCCAATAACAAGGTCTACTATTGTCAATTTTGAGAATATTTGAAGTAATGGGACATGTGGGGGATGCTCTACGATCTGATCGTTCCAAAACATCCACCGACGAAGATAAGGCTTTGGATATATTAGTGAGCATAACAGGAAATCTCCATCTTTCAACTAGAAAACTTGACCAAGATAACATTTTATACAGATTCACCTTGGTTCAGGAACTATCAGATGATGATTTTGACAGGCGTTTGCAATTCTACAAGACCATGATGGAAATCTGTAATACAAATGAAGATTTCTTGCAAAAAATAATGTTTTTTAGAAGTTCGAATGGGAAATTGCTTGTAATAAAAATCTAAAATAATTTTCGTTAACGTATCATACACTATTTTTTTGTCGCTTGTAACTTTTTTTTAATCACATCCTTTTCAGTTAAAGTAAGGTATTGTAACTGGAGACAATTATTAGATTAATTTAGTGCGACTTGTATCTAGTAACCTTAGGGGAATATGACCGCTCAAGAAAATAAATGAATGTATGCGGTGACAAATTCTTACTAAAGTCAGATTGCGTTCCGCCTAAATTGAATTACCTATTAAGTTTTTCATGTGATTTGACGTGGGTGTGCAAATCGTGCCTAAGAAAAGTTAAAATACTCTGCTTATATTACTTCTTTTACTAAAAAATCCCATGTCAACGTAAACTACAAGTTTAATTTATCTATGCGGATATACATTTAAATAATAATGTTATTGTGCATGGTATTCTTTATGAAAAAAATGAAAACCTCAGCGATATAGTAAGTAGTAAGATTGGAAACCAACTACAAGTGGAAATTGGAAATACATTCACTGCCACTCGGCTGGGTAGAGATGAAACTAAAGCTAATCCCATTAGAATGACATTCCAGTCTGAAGAAATGAAAAAGAAACTTATAATGCCTAACGTTTGGGATATACAGGAAATAGCAAGATATATTTAAATCATGACCTAACCAAACCAAATTTGGAATTATTTAATTTAGAAAGGACAATAATTATCATTACCCATGGATCAAAAAAGCTAAGAAAATAAGATAACAGAAAGGTGATACTTGTTGAAAGCCACGATGATATAAAAAACTGAATACCAATCTTAATGTTATTTGCATGAATGTACAAAGTTTTAGGAATAAAATAGTCGAAGTGCAATGCTTTATTGAACGAAGAATCTGTGATATCTTAATATTAGTGGAAACTTGGTTATTTAAAGAGGAGGCTTATCTATATGAACTTATGGGCTATAGTCATACTCTGGTGCCGTGAAACAAGAGGTGTTGGAGCATCAATATTCGTCAAAAAAGGAATAAAGTTTAGGGAAGTACATAAATCCACCCCTGAAGACGGTGTTAATTGCATTATCATAGGAGAAAATGGGCCACCATCGTATAACTATAACAGATTTATGATAGAAAAAGAAAAAGTCAAAATTCACAAACCAAAGACAACATATATATCCAGAGTAATAGATCATAATAAATGTAAATCTCTTTTTATTGAAAAAATGTCAAGCTGCGAAATAAATTCATTCCAGGAATTAGTAGAATCTAAACAAATATGCAAATTTAAATCAGAATATGAAAGAGTCATAAAATGTCATGGGAACAACACGTGTGTGACAAAAGAAGTTCTTGAACTAATCAAAGTGCGTGATAAACTTTACAAAAAGAAGACTGAAAACCCTAACCTTGCTGAAGTGGCTGTGAAATGTTAGGATATTAAGAATAAAATAACTAACAAGATAAAAGCTTTAAAAATACTTTTTAGAGTTAAGTGGAGTGAAGCTGGTGACGATACAAGAAAGCAATGGAAGTTTAACTTAAATATTAAACAGTTGGGTAAAAAACTCTGATTCGGTCACTAATATACAATCTATAACTGTAAAGAATAATGAAGTTAATATATAGCAAATGCTTTAAATAAATATTTTACAAGTGTAGGTAGGGATGTTCTACAGCAAATTAACCGTCAAATTGACAACTTAGCTTCTAATAATCTTAATTTTAATGATATTATTTGTGAAAATACGGTCTGTATGTTGAGCCAACAAATAAGCTAGAGGTCAGGAATGTAGTATTAAATTTAGAAAGAAATTCGGCACCAAGTCATGATGGAATCACTGTTAGGGATGTACTAAATTTAGAAGAGGTGCTTATACAAATATTAACTGCTTTGATCAATGGCGTTCTGACTTCTGGTACATTTCGTGCTGAGCTTAAACTTACATACTACAGAATGTCCTATATTTAAATCTCGAGTCAAAGATTGCTTAGATAACTACAGACCAGTAAGTGTTATTAGTGTGTTTTGTAAAGTAATAGAGATGGTTCTAAAAAATAGGATGATAATTTTGTACATAAATATATTAGTAGGAATGAATTCCATTATGACTTTGTAAAGAATAGTGGCACATTAAGTGCAACAGTGGATTTAGTGAACTCTATATCTACAAGCTTAGATGGTAGTGAATGTGTTATTGTAGTTTTTATAGATATCAAAAAAGCGATTTTGATGTAGTGAGCACTGATGTGTTGCTGAATAAATTAAGTAACATGAGCTTTAGGGGTATTATGTATAATATCATTGAATCTTACTTAGTTGAGAGAAAACAGTAGATAAAACTCAACTCAGTGAGAAGTGTTACCGAGTTCTATGAGTATGGAGTGCCTCAGAGCTCTGTCCTTAGGCCTCTCTTTTATTCCTTGTATGTGTTATGCAGGCCTCAGTGGTAGATATTATACGTTTGCAGATAATACTGTACTTCTGTATGTGGGTCAAAATAGGGAAGATCTTGAGCTTATTATAAATTCGGACTTGAGGCTGTACACGAACTTGTTACTGTACAATAAATTAAAGATTAATATACTCAAAACCAAGTTTATGCTATTCAAGCAAAAAAATAAACCAATGCAACTACCTGTAATTAAATCAATGATGTTAATGTTGAGCAAGTAACTAAATTTAAATATCTTGGACTTATATTAGATGAAAATCTTAGCTGGAGTGAACACGTCAACTACATAATGAACCAAATTGTACCTATGGTCAGTGATGTGTACAAGTCCAGATATTACCTTACTAACCGTAATAAGGTCAATATATATAATGTATAATTTTTATCGCACATTAGATATCTGATTCCTGTTTAAGGTGCTTGTGGGGTGGTCAACTTCAAAAAAATTCAAACTTTACAAAACAAAATACTCAAAGTTCTTTTTTGTTATGATTGGCTAACCCCTACACAAACCCTATATAGAGAATTCGGTGTTTATAATTTAACTAAGTTGATGAGGATTGAACAGTGTAAGCTTTGCGATAAAATTGTTAGTAAAACACAAAAATCAAACACAATATTATATTTATAAGAGATGTACATACTTACAACACAAGATCACATAACATATTTATGAATAATATTAGAACTGATAATACTAACTAATAAAAGGACTGTTTAATCCAATAATACAAACATCTGTAGAATTTAATAAACTGCCTGATAATATTAGGAATATAAAGAATCTTAAAACGTTTATAAAACGACTTAAACTGTACGTCGCATCCTAATTAAGAATGAAATATTTTTTTACTACTATTGTTACCTGGATCTAGTCAAATGAGATTTGTTAGATATTGAAATTGAATTTATTTTTCTGTTACATTAGTTTCGTTTCAAATACATACGTTAGTTGGTGGTTATAATATTGATACAAGTGCTCCAAGCACTGTTTAGAAAATTTTAGCTATAAAAAAATAATATAATTATACTTTTGTAATCTCCTTATTTGCTAAATAAATGTTTAAAAAAAAGATATGCCGAACTCTCTGTAGTTAGTTCTATTTTTAAAAAATACGATCGTGGATATTTTTTTCTACATTTTTGTGGGCTTCTGACTTCCTAAAACTAAACATGTATCGCAGTTTTTAACTATTTATCCAAGTTGAAAGTTTCTCACAATAATTAGTGTGTCAAAAAGAGATAAAGCTATGGCCGTGGGGCACATCTGTGTTTCAAGAGGAGGAAACACATATCCGTAAACTTACAATATTTTATTAACACAAATGTCCAACGAAATATCTCTCTTTACCACACCTACTCTCAAATTGGTTAAATAGTTAATGAGTGTAACAGAGATTTTATTTTAGGAGGTCAGACGTTGCAATACAATGCAAAAAAACAGTTCCCTAATTAAAAAATTAAGTCAATATTGAACCTTCGAAATCGAAACAAACCACCTTATAAAAGCAGAAAAATGGCAATAAATTTAATTTGCAATATCGGACTGAAAAAAATAAAAAGAAAACTGACGATTTTGGGTTTTTTCAGATAATCTTAGGAAGTAGTTGTAGTTTTTCAATTTTGTTGACGGCTTGTTGTTGGACATTAAATTGCTAAAATTTCCAAACTTTAACGGACTTCGTATTTCCTACGGTTTTCGGAATGGCAATTATATCCCATCAAATCAAATTTGTCTAGCACTTTGTATGTTTTAAACTGCAAATCGCGTGTTAGAACTGCGTAATGTGGTGGTGCACCGTCATATTGAAGCCATATTCTATCGTTGGGCACTCCGGTATTTACAAAAAGAAAACAATATTGATATTTTTATTGTATGTGGCAGTAAAAGTGACTTAGAAGTATTGGGAAATATTTTCGCCAAAGCTGGAACAACGTGATTCCTCACAAGTTGCAGATATCTTTCATCGTTCGCGTACCCAATGAGGATTTTCCTTAGCCCAATATTTGGCAAGTTGGCGATTAACAGTTCCGTTTAAACAAAAACTCGACTCATCAGAAAACATTATTTTGTACAAGAAATGTTCATTGGTATTACAGATTTCCATCATGGTCTCGCAGAATTGCCAACGCCCGTCAAAATCACCATCCGATAATTCCTGAAACAAGGTGACTCAGTAAAGATGAAAATTTTCCGCCTTCAAAATGCGTTTCAGAGACATATGAGACATATTGTTATCTTAGCCAAGTTTTCTAGTTAAAAGTTGGGGGTTTTCTGTTATGCTCACTAAAATATCCAAAGCCTTATCTTCGTTAGTCTCTGTTTTGGGGCGGGCAGATTGGGGAGCATCCTTCACATGTCCCGTTACTGCAAATTTTCTCAACATTTTGCCAACAATTGACTTTGTTATTGGCTTCTGTTTGCTCTGTGTGTTGTCGATCGCCATAACTCAGAATCATTAGAATTTCTATTCTCTCGGTATCAGTTAAAAAATTCGTATTTGTATTAACTCTACTATAGAACTCAATGGACTTTTGAATCTTAGAAATAAGACGAAACTACTTTCGACACCAGTCACCGCTTAAGTAAAAAAACACCTTTTATTGTTTAAATATTAAACTATGAAGTTTACATTAAAGTGTGTTTAATAAAGAGTAATCAGAATTTTTTTCAGAATCCAACTATCGAATAAAATCTATAGTATTCCATAAGAACAACAAAAGTTGCTATCAGTTCTGAAAAACTGTAATTTCGTACTGAAGCCGACCAGTTTAAAAAATTAGATAAGTAATTCGCCAGATATTCGGTGCGTTCCAGACTTTTGTTACAACCTGTATATATACTAAAATTATAATGACTTTTTTTATCCTTATAAATTAAATTAGTTAGATTCAGACAAGAAACTAATGACTCCGCATACTGAGATAGCGACAAGTATTGGTCAAAAATTAACTGACCGAAAATCAAATTTGTCATATATGTTAATTTTGCAGATATGTAGGTACTACACATAGGTAACTCAACTGGTAATTAAAATTTTAATTATTTTTTGATTCACTTTCTGATAATAATTAAAACTTGTCGTTTTTTTGCCAACTAAGTAGCCTCGGTATGGTAGTGTAAGTATCGTTTAGCATCTGGTATCTTCTTACATACAGAAATGAAAGGAAAGCTACCAAATCAGAAGAGACAACAAATTAATTCGTAGTTCTTTACTCACAAATGAAAACATGCTATGCGTTTTCATTCCGGGTGTATATGCGTTCATTACTCTCGTTCTAAAAAGAACAATAATTTCAATAAAATCAAAGACTACAAAAAAAAATTGTTTACAAATAATGAAAAAAATTTTTCATTTTTTTTTAAATTTTGATAACGGATCCAGAACTTCATTTCAAACCTATTCTTAATAAAAATTTGCGATATTTTTCGTTTAAGGTTACTTTTGATTTTTCATTTTTTAAATTTCTCTTAAAATCTTCAACAATTTATGCTTTTTGGAGATTCTATCGACGTAAAAACAATTGCTTCTATTGATATTTTGTAAAATCTAATAATAAATAAAGAATACAAACAAAATATCTTCAAGGAAAATGTCATGCTGTTTCTAAAACCAATTTTCACTTTCACTGAAAATAAACTCTGTTCTATTTCTGTATTTCAAGAGCGTGTGTTTACAGTTGCTGTAAGAAGGGTTAATACAAATCGCAAACGGAAAAATATAAAGATTTACGAGGTTAATGCTATTGACATCATGAGCTATATTTAGTATTTTCGCTTGTCTGAAATAGTGAAATACTTATGCACCATGATTCCGGAAGCTAAAATATAGATTCTATTTCATATACAGGATGACCAATGAAAATAAAATAAGTCCAGTCAAATTTGTAATAATGCCCACGATCAATTTACCTACTACAACGTACTAAGAAAATTAACTGCAAATAATGTTAGGTTTTTATGGGAGATAAGAAAAAAATGCGTTATTCATAAACACATTTTTGTAAAGAAATCGCTAAACCACGTAGTCAAAATAACTTAAAACTCGAATATCATCAAACCTGTAAACAAGGCATCGATAATAATTTTAAGAATTAGATTTATAATAAAAAATTCATCTGAAACATCATTCGCTTCTGAAAATAATCTAATTGCAAATTTAAAAGGAAATTTTATTACCTTTGATATGGTATTACTTAACCCCTCATCCGATTTAAAATTTCAGGGGTGAGTCTCACCCCCTCCCGTCCTAAAGGATTGAAACGAGAGGGTTCAAAATATACGCAAAAATCTTTTTCAATCAAAATAAAAGGGTCGAAGCGGTTTTTTAAAAATTGTGAGACGTGTGAGAAATCGGGCTTGGTTCGTTTTCATTAGCCCACCCTGTACATTTGGTTTCTAAGCAGAAATAATTTATTTTTATATAAAGACAATTAATGTTCCAAAATCAGTTTAGTTGCAAGAAATTGTTCAGAATTCTCTCTTAGCTTCTGGACCTACTCCGTCAAATTAGATGCTTCGTACTGAGAGCGATACTTTTTGCGATCATGAAAGAGCCTTGCACTTCTATGCTGAACTGTCTTCCATTGCCTTCCACAGATCGCACGTTGAAATCATCATAGAGAATTTTACTTTACACAGTGGGCTCTTTCCATCGCGTTTTACCAACCCTATACCGTAAACACTATCTTTTGCAGTAAGCGGTTAGAAAACCTAATCTGTTTGCATTTTTATGATTGCTATATAATTTACTGTTAGTGTAACTTATTGCTGTAACCCTCTAGAATATAAAATTTCTACCAAATTACTTGATTTCCAAGACAGACAATCAATAGTAAAGGGGGCCAAATTGCCCAAAGCAACATTTCTAGGGGGGGGGCAACAATGTTCAAAAATCACTGATGAGTAAAAAGAAGTCATCCATAATCCATTTGGTATATAACTGTAGCCCCAAAAATAACTCTTTTTTTTGTTTTGCAATATTGGATTTTTACCAAAATGTTACCATGCCACACCAAAATTGGAAGCCAGTCGAGTAAGTAGTTTTTCAACTATGCCGCGAATAGCAGACCGATAGACGAACAGACCGATGGAATTCAAAAAACATGTTTTCAGCATCTAGAGACCCGGAAAAAAAAATCTCAGATGGTGACTTTCTTCACGATTACAATATTTTCCTTTACGAAACTGTTCACAAAAATACTAACAAGTAAACTGGAATTTTACCAACCTGACTCCGAAAGGGCTTTAATACAAGAGATTACTATAGAACCCTAATGGAGAAAACTAACGAAACTTCATAGAGACGTGAAACGTTTTAAAATATCCATGTACTCCGATATTCTTTCCATAGTTTCAGATAATGTTTAACTCCCGTAATGTCGAAACAAAGCGAAATGGTATAAGAATATTTTTATTGCTAAAGCGGGTTTGAGGTGAAAACGAAGATTAAAATACTGTGGTTTAGATTGTTTTAAACGAAAATATTATTGGTAAATTTACATTCAAGCTTAAAATATATTGCAATATTGTAAAGCTCGCACTTTAAAATGAAATATGACTAAAATAAAGATGTCATTATGACCTTAAACGGTTCATATTTAAAATTAGAAAATAACGAATTATTTAAATAATCATTTTCTTGCATCAACAAATATAATGGGGCCCCCAGGCGAGCGAAAACCAAAAGTGCGCACATCCACCTTGGACAAAGCCAAAAGTGATTGTGATATTTTTCTAACTTAATAAAGATTATATTAAAAAAATTCTAGTTTTATAGCTATAACTGGTCATAAATATGGGCAAAAGACTGTCATGCAACATAAGCGCAACAATGAGCAAAAACTTTATACAATCGAAATTTTTTAGACCCAGGAAATCTCTCTATGTGAGCAGGAATTCGAAAACAAAAGGAGCTATTACATTTTGAGCCTGTTGGATATCGTCATCTCGAAAAAAATTACCAGTTAGACCATTAACCAGAATTTGAGGTATTCTAAATTTAAATCTCTCAGGTGGCTAGTTTTAATTTATAAATTTAAAGACGTATGCAGTGTTATGGTATGCTATTACTATTACGTAACTCCTCAAAATAATAAAATCATTCAAGCTATGTAAAAATATTTAGTGACTTATTTTACCACAAGGCTTAACCTTATAAAAGAATATTTGGCAACATATAACAAAAGCCACAAGTTATAGAAATATAAGAAAAAAGCACATAGAAAGATAGAGACACAGATCATAAAAAACTGATAATACAAATTTCTACGACTTATAGATTTAAATTCGAAAAAGGAAAGAAGCATTCAAAAAAATAGAAAATATTTAGTTGCACGTGCATATCTATATAAACATTAGAACACAAACTAAAAATACTTAATTAATAATAAAGTATTTAATACTATGAATTATTAAAGTTCTATATTACTAAAGATTAAGTGAAAAATATAAAAGTAAATTATTAAAATAATAACGTAAAACTTATAATAATAAGTTGTTGTAAAACAGAACTAACTATAAAAAATAAGGAGCTTTTGTGAATGGCAAACGAATCGATAACTTCCTTTAAATCCAGACCTTCAGATATTTCGGATTCATGCAAGATGATAACCAAATCTAAAAACTTTGCTAGTGTCATTTAATTCTCAGGAAAGTTTTTATAATTTTCTATTTGCTGAAGCTACTGTCTCATGAAGCTACAGAAACGGGTAAGGTTAAAAAATTCTTATTGATAAAACCAAATTTGAAAAAATTAATTAGATCGTTTCTTACTGTATGCCCTAAAATTTCCATTGGTGACACACACAAATTTCTTTAAATGAAGAAATTTCCTTAGATAATTACATGCCGTGAAAGTGAATGCAGTTTTGTATTATAAGTAGCTTTCAGGGATTCTTAAACCGTATTCTTTATTTTTTTAAACTACTTCATTGCTGTTATTACATCCCACATTATTTCAAGATTATTAAAAACATTTTCTATATTTTTTAAGCAGCTAAAGCTGCCCCTAATCTCGACTGCCTGCATACAGTATTACACACACTGCACACCGGTTGGATCGGCTGTGTCAGAGGTGAGAGAAATATAAATATAATTAAAAATATTCATTTTCATTAGCAGCCAACGACGCTTTAATCCTTCTGATGTGTTATTTCATTGTAAATGGCTGCTTCAAGGAGACAGTGTATAACCTTAATGACTTTTGGTATTCAGATTTTGCAGATTATTATTAGTTTTTTTTATAATCATAACCTTTTTTTAATCAGAATTAAACTATTTTGTATAAAGGAAGTTACTATTTATGTTTGTTTAAACATATTATGTCCAAAAAATATCGTATGTGTATTGTAAGAGAGACAATTTATTAAGAATTACTTATTCAATTTTCTTTCTTTTCTTTAATTTCTTTTTTCTTCCTTATTTTTACCCAAGCCAAACAATATTATATGAAAAAATGATGATGGATGTTCCGCAAATAAAATATTCCGGAGTAAAATATCTCTCCATTCGGGTCTCCGGGTGAGAGGAACTTGTGCAACTCCATCAAAATGTTATTTTGTATTCATCAATACCTGTGGCTGCAGTAAAAACCTCAACTCTGTTCCTCTGTTCATCACTATCTCGAGTCCTGCAAGCCTCATATTCTCTTTCTTACCGAAACCATAATCAACCGTAAAAATGCAACAAATCATCTTTTCTTTTCTGGCTATGACCTTCTTCCATCATTCCACTTGAACTGTGGCGTTCGCACTTACGTTCGTAGTAATCTTTCTCTACAAGACTTCTGAATCTTAAATAGAACAGATCCGATATCATGTGGCGAAACTAGCCCTTAGAACTTTCACTAAATTTATTTGCTACATCTATCGCAATTCCTTCCACGAGCTTTTCGACTTTCTTTCTGCTAAAGTAAATTTCCTAATCTCTGACTCACTTCCTCTGAAGTCATTAGCCTTGGCGACTTTAACGTTCATGCATAAAATGAAAGTTATATAGTTAGGATCTACTAAAACCGATCCCCAAGCTGGAGCAACAGAGGCCTTTGCAATCAGGCACTCTCTTACCAACCTCATCATATAACCTACTTACTTCCCGCGCATCGTCACACATAGCCAAAATCCATTGGTCCTTTTGCTCACCACTCACCCAGAGCCCTATTCGTCTTCCATTTCCGTTCCTCTGGGTTCCTCTGACCACGACCTAATTACTGTTTCCTGTCCCATACAACAAGAAGTTGTAGAATCCATGCCATCTCGTTTTGGCCTCGTCATGTTTTGCGGAATTTCTACTCTTCCTTTCCTTGGAATGGTGTTTGTTTCTCTAACAACGATCCTTCCGAAATTTGTTCCCAAATATCGAATGTAATCCAATTAGGTATAGAAACCTTTATACCACATTCTATTAAGACTTCAAAACCACCCAACAAACCTTGATTTTCGAAATCTGCCAGACTAGAGAAAATCCGTACCCATGACAATTTTCTTAAGAATCCAATGCTTGAAAATCTACAGGCTAAAAACGAGGCACGAAATTATTACAGTTGCATAATTCTCTATGCCAAAAATGCCTTCAATACAAGCATAAAACGCAAAGTGTTTTCTTGCCAAAATGAGAGCCAAGCCTTTTGGTCGCTTGCCAAAAATATTAATCAAACTTCTACAAAAGCTCCTTTTACCTCTAACTTCTAGTGATGAAATCGTCTAAAGCAAAAGCTGAACTTTTTGCAAAACAATTCGCCGCAAATTCTACTTTAATCCCTCTTTTTCACTTCCACTTCCACGAAATTACTATCAGGGTTAAAAAGGTACGACGTAATAAATTCCTCTGGCCTTGATGGTATTCCTGCCATGGTCCGAAAAAGTGCGGGTGGGACCGTATGGTTCACGGATAATTGAAAAACACGGATAACTGAAATATATATTTATTTTATGTAATATGTTCTACACTTTGTCGTGTACATTATTGTTTAAATGTTTTAACGTGTTGACTTGTTAAACCTGGTTAAAAATATTAAAATATACAGAGCACATAACAAAGTTAACAATTTAGTAAGATCGTATTGTTCAATGCCGACGTTATGTTTTTTAAAGATATACTTTAAAATGATTAATATATTACAAGAACATAGATGTGACTGTTTACATTTTATTAAGCATGGAGACAAAATACATGGATAATCCGCAGCTCGGTTAATCCGCGCACACATAATCAGAGTTTTACTGTGCAACTTTTTCAAAAAGAAAGCCGACAGAATATCGCATTTTATAATTTACTATGGAAATGTACAATTTCACTTATTTTTATTATCTAAACCTTTTTTTTAACAAAACAAAAAAAAATCTTTCCTATAAAATATGACTTTTGACGCTTACGAAATTTCGTTAAAAATCGATCGTTATATAAACTTCACAAATTTTGAAATGGACCACCTATTTTTTTACCCGATTTCAAAACTCGAACAAAAAAATACTTAATCGATTTTTGAATTATTTTTTTATTTGATAGCTTTGTTTCTGCCTCTTAAATTTTGCTACGTAACAGATAAAAGAGGGAACACAATTCAACTACAATATCATTGCAAGTGCTTGTTTTTCTCAAATTTTCCAAGGATATCCTTATTTTTAAAATCGTTAATATATCAAGTGATAAAAAAGTTATATTGATTTAAGTTTACTTTTACATTTTCCAAAAACCAAAATGTTGTAAGCAATACCCAAGCTATGAACATGCATTGTCATGGAAACCTGCGATTGTTATGATCTGTTACAAGTTCACTACTGCTGTCAGAATTTTGACGTGTAATTTATAAAATTCGTGATGGTTTATCACCGTCTTACAAAAACAGAAATGGATAGAGCTGTAGGCTTGATTCAAACCGGATGAAAGCACTTGAGTTTAACAAGTCTAAAAGAGTCGCCATATCGTGGTATCGTGGGGGTGGTATATAACGGAGGTATATAACGGTATATAACGGAAAACAACACCAAGAGTTGATTGACATATGCAGAGTTTAGCGCGTTACAAGTGAATCTTGACCCAAATGAAAGAAAAACTTATTAGAAGAAACACATGGAATTCGAGTTTTATCGCAGACTATTAGAAAACGGTGGTATGAAGGTGGTCTGTGATCACGAGGGCCAAAAAAGGGTCTGGCTCTAACACTAGAACGCAGAAAGTTCGGGTTAAATTTTGCCAGAAACCTTGTAAACTGGGATCCACAAGAACGGTTTACCTGTTTGTTTACTGACGAGTCGCGATTTTACCTGCATGGCAAATATGTTTCATTTGGCGGAGGATGAATAACTATTTGGGGAGGAATTTCTAGAAACAACAGAACACAATTAATTATTTTCGATAGAACAGTGACCAGCGCAAACTATCTGAACGAAGTTTTTTGTTGTTCTCCCAGTTGCTGCGAATGTTGGAAACCAATTCGTGGATATTGATGACAATGCGAGGCATCATCGTGCACGCCAGATCAATAACTTTTTTCGAAACAATATAAACAAAATGTTTTGGCCTGCGCTTTCGCCAGATTGTTATTACATAGAATGGGCAGAATTTGGGACAGCTAAGAGGAATTCTAGTTCAGGAGTAGAATGCTATTTCTCAGGACCTCCTCTAGGTCTCATAGACAGTATGCCTAGAAGATGTAAGGCCGTTATTCGCGCTAGAGGAGGGCCTACTATATACTAGATAGACAAATATTGGAATTTTTTTTACCGTTTTGTTATCAGTTTTTTAGAACAGTATTTTAATAGTTGTCGTTCTTATTCTGACTGACAGTTATTGTAATTCTAATTGATCTTAATCTAACGTTCATATACTACACTTTGTGTATTGCACACAAACATTTCGATTTTTGAAAAATATGAGAATAAACCTAAATCAACATAACTTTTTTAACTATCGAAAAACTTACTTACTA
The DNA here is from genome assembly GCA_030620095.1 of Kuschelorhynchus macadamiae. Classification (NCBI taxonomy): domain Eukaryota; kingdom Metazoa; phylum Arthropoda; class Insecta; order Coleoptera; family Curculionidae; genus Kuschelorhynchus; species Kuschelorhynchus macadamiae. The sequence continues at coordinate 656,355 of JAUTXW010005173.1, forward strand.
AACAATGTCTCACCTTGTATATATGGGGTTGCAAAATTTAAGAGCTAGAAACATAGAGCTATCAAATGAAAACAAGAATTCGAAAATCGATCAAATACTGTTTTGTTAATCGAGTTATGAAATGAAGTGAAAAATGGGTCGTCCATTTCAAAGTTTGAGAGGTTTATTAAAATGCATTACATTTATACAGCCCTGATTGTCTAAAAAAGTTCCCTGACCTACATTTTCAGTGTCTGGCTCTGTTGAGCATAAAAATGGAGAAAAATGGAGCCTCTGTGTGCGTCTGATGTAAACATTAATTATTTACATGTTATTCTCCTCGCTGGATAAGTTCTCAAAAGTAAAAAGATGAAACGACGTTTTTATTAAAAATACCTTTTTCATAGAGAAATTACATTTGTGAATGGAATTTTCTCTGACTTTTGACTAGAATTTATAGAATATTATTATCGTATTTATAAGGAATTCATCAAAAATACAAATCAAATACGAAGGTATAGGTATTTAATAAACTGAACACAGCTATTTGTTGTATATTTTCCTTAAGAATTTGAAAGTGTGTTTTAAAAATTTGTTTGTATGAGAGAAAAAGGGAAGTTTCTAACGGAATAAACTTTATTTTAATACGCATTTTAAAAATCATCATTTTTCCATTTCTAATATAGGCATAAAGTTTGTTTGCCTTTATTTTAGCCATTTCTGGCATATACTACCGAAAGGTATCAAACATGACCATCAGTTTTACTATGATGTCATTATTTAGGGACCTCTTTGGCATGATGATTAAAAAATATAACAAGTAAGCAATTACAACTGTTGCACTGAATATTATACTTTACCTTATTGTATTGTCCTTACCAGTCGAACAATAAACGTATTGTTATTATTAGTATTATTATTATTATTATTAACTAACAGCATACCAAATTGTTTATAAAAGGAGTTTGGCATAGTGTTAATATCTGTGATACGTTTCAAAGGGTTCACTTTCTTACATTGTGATTAAGATCAGTAGAGTGCCGTCAGGGGGGCCTCCCTGACGGGCACAAACAACACCCCTTGTTTCAATTTGTTAACATGCATATGCGACCTCTTTTTTTAACAAAATACATTAAGCTTTTATGTAAAATTTATAAATTAAAATATTTTTTGTTTGCTTCGAAACTATCATTGTATCAACGTCAAATTCTAAACGATAATTTTTATGTTGGGAAAGCTTATCTCCAATGGTTGGTTTATTCCCCGAGATGTCACAAAATGTTTTGTTTTTCCTGTTTTTCATGATAAAAACACTCTGGTCTGATCCAAGTGAAGGATTTTCAAATTTTTAAGAATCATTAGAAACAATATTTGCTCATGAACAAAGCCAAAATCATATAAATTGTCAAAATAAATATGCATTTACCGAATTATGATTTTTAAAAAATTCCTGGGTAATTGCGAATCGACTTAAGGCAAAAAAAAAACTAAAATTCAAAAATCGAGAAACCTTAAAGCGATTTTTGGATGTTACTATGTTATTGGCTAAGCAGAATTTGCCTTTTCGCGGACATTTAGAAGGTTTTCTTAGTAAGAACAAAGGACATTTTTTAGAACTCCTAGACCTGCTGACAAAAAATAATTTAGTCTAGGCTGAGCATTTTTCGAAAACAAACAAGGTTGCGAAGTATACAATAAGATACAAAATGAAATTTTAGATCTTTTGCACGACGAGCTATTATCAAAAATTATAGAGGATATAAAAGTGGCCAAATATTTTACGTTGATAGTAAATTCCACTTTCAATATATTTTTGAATATTTGTGGATATCAACAGCGGTTCGGCCGAAAATTATTTTAACGTTGTTACAAAGGAATTCGAATCTCTTGAAATCAATCTTACATTTTGCAGAGGGCAATCGTATAAGGGCGCTAGCAACATGCCTGGAGATATAAAAGGGTTGCAAACAAGAATAAAGGATATAGTTTCCGAAGCTACATATATTCATTGCTGTGCACACAACTAATGTGGTCTTGGTTGATTCGATTATCTCCTGTACTGAAGTAAAACTTTTTGGGACGTTAAAACGATTATACGTATTTATTTCAGAACGTTTTCCAAGACTAAAACTATTTGAACCTCTACAGGAAAAGCTGAAAAACAAATCTGTAACTAAAAAAAAAATTTAAGTTAAAAAAAATATAGGTGCAATACACGATACGCTTAATAAAATAGTTGAAAGGTGAATTGGTCAATACATCAGCAAAAGTTGTAGCTGAAGCTGCAGAAATACCTTCAAACTCTAGCATTTAATTTTCATTCTGGTATTTTGGAACTTGGTTTTAGAGAAAATATTTGTACTTCCTAACTACCTTCAAAAAATAAATATGAATTTAAACACCGTCTCTCACCTCATAAAATCTACTTGTGAAGAATTAAGATCTTTACGAAGTGATGAGTATTTAATGAAATTAGTAGAAGTAACAAGACTAGTCATTATGTGTGAAAGCGATCAAGTGTTTAAAGTAAAACAGTCGAGAAAACGAAAGAGATTGCTGATTGCCGACAGACAAATTTTAAAATAATGTTTTCTTTGTAGCTTTAGATACTTTTATAGAGACGATGAAACGCAGGTTTCAAGACTTTTTACAAAATTCAAAGAATTTTATTTCCGTAGAGAATATAGTCGATTCAGAAGAGAATGTTGCCGCCTTAACCAGTCTGTCTAAATTTTATTCAGATGATTTGTCTATTAATTTATTGGAAGAATACAACTCATTTGCAAGGTTTATTAATGAAATTAAAAAAGAAAACGATACAGAAACAGTTTTCAAACTTCCGTTTTTAGTTGAAAATAATTTGGAATTTACTTATCCTAACGTGTCAAAATTATTTAGAATTTATTTAACTTTAGGTGTTAGTAGCGGCAATGCAGAAAAGCCTTTTAGTAGTCTGAAATAAATCAAAACATATAATAGAGTCAGATAAATTGCTCCTTTTTGGACCTAGATTCCTTAATAGATAAGTTCAAGGCTGTTGAATAGCGAGGTTGATCTGTTGGGTAATGAAGCTTTTTACTTCTTTGCATAATATTTTTGTACTTATTTCATTAACAAGCTTTTTTGCCTCATTACCACAGGGTCCAAATTCAAAATGGTCTTTTAGCTCGTCATAATTATGATATTTTTGTAATTCTCCGTTATGTGCAGCATCACCTGCTCTTTCAGATGTTTGTTTGATACAAGAATCGGCAAGGGTATACCTGCACGTAGCGTCCCATACCTTATCTGCTTTCTAGGGAAACAGTGTCATACCATCCACATGCTTTCCATCGCTTCGACAAACTCCAGGCGGTTCTAAAACTTCGAGAAATTCCGCGCAGTTATCAGGGCCTCTTGATTATGTCGTTAATCGTGTCTGACATACGTTCCGCATTTTTTGCAGCTTTTCCCATATAGGCGATAGATAGGTAGAGCATTTAACCAGGCATTTGACGAGCAAGAAGACGTGCCCTGCCTTTGTTACTAAGAAAAACCTGACAAAACTACAAATCTAAGTTATTCTGTCTATGTGGTAGTTCCTCTGGTTTTTTTAGATTGCAAAGTGAAAGCCAATAATTTAAAGTAACATTTGTGTCAACGTCTAATTTGTTACATTGTTAGCCGAACTTAAATACGCGGAAAAACAAAGTGTGGATGAATTTCGAATTTCAAGACCACCAAGTTTAACAGAAATGTTATTTTGTTTAAAAGAATTATTGTCAAAATTGATTAGATATTTTATATTTTCAGAAAATCGATTTAAAACAAGTTTTTTGTTTAAAGTCTCTCTCTCATTTTATCATTTTAAAAAGGGCATCCTAATAAACTGAATTGCTTAAATGGCGCCTGTAAAAGATTCGGCGCCACTTTTCTGAATTTAGAATATATCATTGAAGCATCGGTTTTATCAGGAATCACTAAAATTTTACATTTTTTGTAATTTATTTTAACCAATATCGTCCAAAACTGTAAAAATATTTTCAGTAATTGTTCCATCGTCTAAATACCATAAATTAATTATTTCAGAGTGAAAAATATTAATAATTATGTATTTTTTTTGTTTACTGTTTTCTCAGTTATGGAAAGTGTAACAATATACAGAAACGTCAACAATGCTCTACTTGTTTTGCCAAACATAGATTTTTGAGGTAAAATTGAGATTCGTCTTTGTAATTACGCGCCATATAAAGAACGATACCATAGAAAATATGTCTTGAAAGAACTAGCCACTGTCATTAAAGAACATAATGTCACTGAATAAATAATTAGTAAGATATATTGTTCTAACATAGTTTCATGTAGAGTTACATACATAAACCGAAGAGGATATAATTATGAATTTATTATTCAGCAAAGTTGAGCTGAAAACAAATTTGGCGTGCAAAACACTCATTAGGAAGGCAGATAACTTACGTCTGAATATCACTCATTATGTACATACGTACATTTACTACTACGCTTTAAGGCCAACCCAACATAATAAAAGTTGAATTAGATAAATATTTAAAGATTTAATTTCATGAATATATTAACCGTATATACCGTAATAAAAGTGGTTTTATACATCTTGCATTTATAAAAAAATGTATCTACCCATAGCAGTTTTATGATACTGCTATATACATATAATAATTTAATATATGTTTTGTTTTTTTATTAAAAACAGCAAGCAAATGTAAAACGATACGTTTTGCTTAACGTTACATATAGTAATAAATAATACACATAACTATAGCATAAAGATAAAAAACTGCATTTACTACAAAAAACTCCCAGAGAAACATCAATGACCAAAAACCAAGAATACAAACTATAACAGAATTCTGCGGCATCCAAATTTCTAAGGATTCGAAACACTTACGTCACTACTGCTAGAGTTTGATGAATCTGAATCGTTTAAATTTATAATAAACGAGAGAATATCTGAAGAGTCCAAATAGCGATCTCTTTCCCAGGCTGAATGAATAAATTATTCGTATAGCGGCAATAGTGGATCAGTTTGTCAGAGGTCACCCATAGGAAAATGAGAACCATTGCAGGAAAGGTAATATTGTTAATTTAAAAACGTCACTTCTTAAAGCGCTTCATTCCATAAGCTCATTGGCAGTACATATTCTCGAATCATAGTACCTCTTGCACTCCGATCATATTATTTCTATGGGATTAAATTGTCAATGGTAAGGTGGAAGCCTTAAACTTACCTCTAAAATTGCCGCAGGTGGTAATAGGGGTTTCCTGCAATAGTAAAGTGGACAATTAGCTTTGATATTTAATTTTGTTCACCTTCTAAATACCGTCGAGGCATTTTACATAATAAAAGAAATCGATAAATTCGCTTTTACCCACAACTTCAGTCGTATAGAATTTCACTACTTTATACAAAACCTATAAACTGGAATTTTTTCAGTTTTTTTAAATTTCTTTATCATTAATAATATTACTATTACTATTTATTTTTCATAACTTTATTTATTTGATTTATGAAAAATAAATTATGTGCTTTATTAATTTCCTACCTAAAAAAAGGTTTTAATTCTGAAAATGGAATTTTAACGAATATTTAAATATTTTATTAGGCCGCCATTTTGTTTTGCTATATTGGATTCGAAACAGAATTTAAACATGCTATCATATCTATCTATCTCCGATTCACACTTCATTTTTGTGAAAAAATTTCAAGTCAGTTGGATATGTAGGTACTGAATTTTTAAATATTTCATTAAGCCGCCATTTGGATTATAATGGATTACCATAAAAAAATTACCAGTGTATCTCTATATCTCACTTTAAATTTGTGCAAGTTTCGAAGTCCATCCAAGAGTAGTTTCTTAATAATGATTTTTTTACATTTTGTGTCGCCGCCATTTTGATCCGCCTATATTATAGAAATATATAACAGAAAAAAGAAATGAAACCTGACAAAACAAAACAATTTTTTTGACAAATTTGATAATTGATTTAATGTCATAACCCACATTTTAGGTTATTTTTATTCAAGCTCTAAAAAATTAGCTGTTGAACAGCCGCCATTTTGGTTTTTCGAATTTAAGGCAATTGATGACGTGAGTTGAAACCCTCGTGAAACAAACTTTGGTAAAACACCACACCACAACGTGGATATCGAAAATATCCTAATTTTAGAGAGATCTAGATTGAGATGATGCTTTGAAACTACCGCCTTCTCACCAAGATATAAATTCTATTGAACTCGTTTGGGTTTCTTTTTAAAAACCTCTAGAGTTATTGTGATGAAACTTTCCCGGCAAATGTGTGAAAGTCGCGGTGTGATCATTAGCAATTTTTAAATTAAATTTAGCTGAAATTAGTTCGTGTTTAAAATCAATAAATTTTATTATATAACTTTGTTTTTTTCCTGGAGAATAATCATAAGATCTAACGTGTCATTTCTGACCACGATGTAACACCTAAAAATATGTCAACAAGTTATTGAAGGTCCTGGATACCGTTTATAGATACTTGTGCCCTGTCACTTTTATTGATAATTTTATAGGGATAAAGGTCTACATTGCATATGTAAAAAAGGTGTAGTTATGGTTTTGGATCTAATTATGTTTTATAATTTTAGTACTGTAATAAAAAAATAAAAAATAAGTACTCTCTTGCTAATGTTCAAATAAAATTGTAAATTACTAGAAATATGTATTATATATTTATGATAATTTACATTTTAACATTTGACAAACTGTATATAGATTTTGATTTAATATAAGCTAACCCCTGTGACAAATAAGACTTATTTTACAAAGTCAACGCGGGACCTTGTTGGGGTTTTGTGGACCCAAGTATATATTGAAAAATCTAAGTCACAGTCAGTTTAGTGAGACTAACACACGAGTTAGTGTGGACGAAGAGAAATATCAAAATGAAAACAACATTGAAATAAACTATAAAAAGAATGTAGAAACGTATCTTAACCTCCTGAAAAGCAAACATGGCAAATACCAAAATATATATTTCCTATAGACCACCTTATCCTTAATTTTTGTTCAGAAGTTTAAATCGGTTCAATGAGTTTTAGATAATAAATATGTTAAGAACTTATTACATTTTAAAATTAAAATCATCAAATTACGCACAAATCTTTTTCTGTATAGGTTACCCATTGAATCATTTCATTAAAGAAAGCATGCTCAGTTGAGCACTTAACCTAAATCAATTAAATTTTCATAGGTCGCCAAGCCATAATTTAATTACCTCTTCCATTATGGAGAAAATGCATGCGACTCTATTTATTTCCATGGATTCCGTGACCCAATTCGCGTCGTTAAATCTCTCACAAATGGCTTTATTGACATTGTTTCATGGGATGTTCAATATGGAAGCAATACTTTTTCGTAAAGTTTTAGGGTATCTTTCTTGAGTGTAAAATTATAAGGTATCGATTTGCACAAAATCGAACAGAGTATTATATTTCTGTTATTTGCAAGTTTATTTGTGAGTAGGCGGAGCTTTAATAATTTTTGCAAACAAAATAATTATATATAATTATAATTATATTTTTTCAGTTTCATTTCATTCTTAATTTCATAACGAATAAGAGTTGTGTTGTTTATATTAGAACAAGCAGCTGGTGCCAAGAGAATTTTCAAAAAATTACTCACAGGTTAGGCTTTTACACTTAAAGCTGATTTTTTATTTAAGGTTATGTTTTGCTTTTGTTTATTATTAGAAGAGTGTTGATTTTTCACTTATTTTATTATTTTTTTTTATTTCTAGGTTTAAAAACTCTCCCAACATGGTCATGTGTTTTGTTCCGGACTGTAAACATTACAGTGAGCAAAAGATTTTTATTTAGTATAGGAAGTCCTTTTAAAGAACTTCCCTTGCTTAATTCAACCCCAAAGTTACAAAAGATTTCATTAGTTTGCCATCAGACATAAGAATTATTATTATGATTTTAATTTAGCAAAGCCAAAATATAATATACAGTTGAACCATATATTATAGTTATTATAGTTCCAATAAAGTTGTGTAAAAGGTTAATGAAAATATATTGTAATTTGTTATTGTCATTGTCAGATATTACATATATTTTGTATTTCACTATTAATAAAAGGCTACAAAACCACAGAAGACAAATACACTGTTGGCAGGTTATGGGCCCACAGCTGCCAGAAAAACTGAAATATAGTGTAACAGTTGGTAAAGAATAAAATAATACTGAAGCAAGCAAACGAGACAAAAAGAAAAAATGAGTTCTGCTATTGTGAATTTTGTGCAACTGTCGTCGGGAATTTTAAACAAGTAGTTTTAGAGAAATATGAGTCAGATTACACTACAAAAAAAGAAAATAATGAGTTCAAAATAAATTATGCCTGATCAAAATCGACAATAGCGCAGTGTCTAACATATTAAGCATCTTGATTTGGTGAAAAATGCGCCAATAGCAAAACAGATGATGAAGTCTTTAGAAGATGTATTTGAGACAAAAAGTGTATTTACAAAATTGTCTAGCTATTAAAATTAAAACTCAAAGGAAATGAAAAGCTAGAAGATCATTTTTTAAATTTTGACATCATTTTAAGAGAACTAGAAAAAAGCAGGATCTAAAATGAAAGAAGCGGACAAAGTAAGTCATGTATTGTTAACTCTAAATTATGATTATAATTATGTAATTACTCTAGTAGAAACTGTGAATCAGAATATTTTACGGACTTTGTAAAAGCAAGATTGTTAAATGAAGCACTTGGAATAAAAACAAAACGTGTAGATAGAAGTATACACAAAGACATCAATATGTATCTAATTTTAAATGTTACAAATGTTGGAAATAAGTTCATACTATGGCAGAATGTAGCAGAAATACAAGTAGAGAGAGAGAGTTACTAGAAATCAACTGAGGGGCAATCAATTTATGCATATAGGGAGAAAATGTAAATCAAGTAGAATAGCAAGTGTCATTTATAACTTAAGCTGTGAAACTACAACAGAAAGTAGAAATATATTTACTTTGGTCGGATCCTACCTACTCAAAACTTGGTAACATCTGAACCCAAAAAAATATATGACTGTAATAGAAGTACTGGAAAGGAATATAAAGATTGATATAGCAAATGGTGAAGTAATGTTGCCAAAGAAAAGAGGAAAACTACTGTATGGCACGTGCAGTGAAAGAGGTTTAAATATTAGTGTTTAAACAGTAAAAGGAATAGAGGATAATTTAATTTTTGTGTCAGAACGGATAACTAAAGTGATTTTTTCAAAAGACACAGCAGACCACCCGCTTTAATTGAAGACAGAAAACTTAATATACTCCTATCAGTTCAAGAAAGTCCACATTCTTCAACTAATACCTTAGCGCTAAATAACGATGTCAGCAGAGTTTCTGTACAGCAATTATTAAAGAGCTAGAAGTATCACCCGCATAAAGTGCATGTTGAACAGGAACTTCTTGAAGGTGATTTCGATAGGAGATTACAATTCTGTGAAGAAATTATGGGAAGATATGATGAAAATAATATATTTTTCAAAATATTGTCTTCTCTACATTGTATTTAATTAGAATGATCAGTAGGTATAATTATCGATTCTGGTCTGATCAAAATCCACAGTGGATACGTGGATATCATTATGTGGGCTAGCATAATAAATAAACGAAATTTAGAACCATATTTCTTTGAAGAAAATCTTACTGCTGAGCATTACTTAGATTTCCTCTCATTCGATTTAATATCTGCATTAGCAGTAATGTTTCCTATCGAGGGTGATCCAGATATTCCCCATGGAAGAAGATGGCTATAGCAAGATGGTGCACCACCGCATTTTGGGGCAAATATTCGAAGGTACTTGGACGAAATTTTGTCCAAATTGGTGGATAGGTCGACGGGTTCTATTGAATGGCTACCAAGGTCTCCGGATCTTACATCATTGGATATTTCTACGGGGTATTTGAAGGACAGAGTGTTTCAAAATAGACCTAACAGCGTTGAGGACCGACAAGATAGAACAAGGATGGAGGTTACTAATTTACCAGCTGAAAGTATTCGAAGTGCGGTTGATTGTATTTACCACAGACTCGGTGCATGTGCAGGTAGAGATCACTTTCAGCATTTGTTTTTTTTGTTTGTTTGATTCTCTTCGAATATTGATTTTAACTAAAATACTTATGTAGACCCGTTCTACTGTAACGATATGGGCAGAGCCCTAATTTGTTGCTAATATCGGATTCAGTTTTAGAAGACCTTCTCATAGAGCCTCCACATGACATAGGTTGCCATTTGAAAAAAAAAGTTGGGGTGCCAACAAATTAACGGGTTGCAGGAAAGGGCTGAAAATATTACAAAAAGACGAACAACCATTTAAACCACTGTGTTCCAGCGTTTTTGTGAAAAATGACTCATACAATTTTGTGCGTTTGTTTTGAACAACGCTGTATATTACAGCCTATTTGTAATATTTAAAATTCAAATTATTAGAAAATAACTTTAAAAATTATAATTTTGGAAGCAGCGTCTTGCAATGAAATACTAAAATTAATTTTTCAATTAAAAATAAAAAGTACGGTCCGCGTCCGGATTACTTGATGTCCGGATTACTGGATGTCCGGATTAAAGTCTGTATAGTCAATAATTTTTACTAGAATTCCTTCTAGGTGTTTTTGAAACCCCTATTAACCTATTTAATTGAAAAAAAAAGGCCTGAATGGGTTTAAATGTATGTGTATCCGTTGTTTTCTCTACCTAACTACTTATCGGATTTAAATGGAGTTTTCACTATATTGTAAACCAACATTTCAGGGTGGTTTTAGAACAGAATACAGCTCGCTAAATTATACAAAATGTGCGTGAAAAACGTGAATATCTGACTATCTATTTTAGTTAGTTGTATAAAAAGTGATCTTAATGATAGTAAATAATGAATGATGAAATGAAAAATAGAGTTTTCACAATTAAAATAAAATACTAATCAATTAAAGAATACATGATATACAAAAATTCTGACTGAAATCACCAGAGAATTAAAAAAATAAGAAAACAAAGTAAAAGTGAGCATAAAAGAACAAAATAAAAAAATTGTAAAAATATAACCGACTTCAAAAAAGCACTAAAAAATAAGAAAATTACAATTTAAACGATTTTAAAAATTTAACCTATGAAGTCGACGTGAAATTAATGAACAAAAATAAATACACATTTCTTGTGACCATAAATATTATGTCTTCAAAATGTATAAATTCTAAAAAAAAAACAACTAAGTAATATAAAATGTATGGGTTTCTTTAGTACCCAATAATCAAGTAGTAGTCTGACACAGACTTTATTAGTCTAATTTTTAAGGCAGTTTAAATTGTTATTTTTTGCTTTTTAGTGGTTTTTGATATAGATACAGTAATCAAGAATCTTGCAGAGTTCCATAATTTTTTTAAAAATACTGTTTATAATAATTATATCTGAATATTTTTATATAAACAAATAATAAATATTTTTAAATTATATCTGAATATTTTTATATAAACAAATGATAAATATTTTATTTTTAATATATATATTCAAAGATACAATATTTCATAAAATATAACAATAACAAACTCTAACGAAAGATGTATTCTTTATATTGCCATAAATTTTAAAACCCTTTTCACGGCTGCTTTTGTTTAATATTTAGATATATACACGACGAGTTGCCCTAATTTTCGATTGCGTATCTTTGCAGGCGAAATTAAATCCTTTTGATTTTAAATTTCTGGAGAAAGGGGGTTGAAATGCCATTTCAAATTAAAGACAATAGGAATGTTTTGCGCTATTCTCTTCATGTTACATGGTTGGATTTTGCTTTACATTTCGCAATTTAATGTATCTGTCTGGAATATATTTCAGAGCGATGATAGAGATAAAACTAAAACAGGCAATGCTAAAACTTCAAATAACAAATTCTGTGGATTTCTTCGAATCTTTATAGACGTACGTTTGCCAAATATATAGAATTTTTCTTGGTAATGGAATCTTAGATTTGCTTAATAACAATGAGAATTGGGTACTAAATGAAAATTTATTTGGCTATATTTTGTATTGTCCTGTAATTGAATCAAACTATTTAAAATTATTAAAGAAACTAAATATCTAATAACCGCTATAAACAGAATCTGCATGAGTAAAATTTACATAATTGCGTTAAATATTATATTAATTAATAAATAACATATTAAAATATTTTAAAAATCACCCTTTTATAAGGTGAATATGAAAATTGAGTACAGATAATTAAATGTATTAAAAAAAGATTTGAAGGCCAAGCAGAGCTGTAATAAATACTCAGCAAAAGTATTTTAAGTAACCAGTATTAAGTACTCGATTTTAAAAATTTATTTGCAGATTTAAGTTCCAGTATTTAAAAAAAGTACTTAAAGTATTCAGTAGTATACTTAAAAAAAGAAAATTTAAGCCTATTTAGCAAGTACATGGTTTTATTTAGTTTTAAGGGCATCTACTAAGTACTTAAAATATATCTAAATACTCAAAGTACTTCTAGGTATTCAGTATTTATTAAATACTTAAAGTAGATATATAATACTTAAGTATTTACAGTACTATCTATACAGTAGTATCTATATACAGTATTTAAAGTAATGTTACAGTTTTAATGAAAATTGCATTGCACATAAAGAAAATACACATTTCAGATAAAGTTGATAGCTTTATGTATTTAAATTTAAAAGTCGGACATATAATATTTTTCAGTAAAACAATTATCAATTCTCTGTATTTTTAAAGCTGTAATAGTAAAAACTAACTACTAGGCATAAAATATAATTTAGAAACTGTACGTGTAATCCATTGAAACAAATTTACTACAGTTTCGATATTGCCTTCATCTAAATATTAAATTAACATTTTTTTATATGCAATGTTGCCATGAATGATTACTTATTTATACAGATTTCTGACTGTAAACCCTATATAATTTATCAGAAACGTCTTGTTTCTCTAGACATTCAAGAGATTAAATAATAATATAATCGTGCATTGTAATTCACCATACAGACTTTTTCCGTCCGTGATACACTACTAAAACTCTTGTTTTATAAGTAAGAAAGTAAAAGGGGTGGATAATTCAAAAAACTATATGTACTGGGTGTTCCATTAAAAAAAATACAACTTTGTATTCTTTGGAAACTCTTTATTCACGACCCTCTCTCCCTCTGCCCCCCCCCACCTCCGCGTTTAGTTATCGATATTGTTTTGCCTTACCGAGATTTCATTCTGGCAGCGCACATGTCTTCAATCACTAATAGCTTTGAGGCCCAAACCTGGGTTAAAATTTTGTAGTCCAATTAAAGAACATTTTAAAACAAAATCTCAGTCAACTTGCCTGAATTTTTGGTATAAGTTAGATTGAAGTATCTGATAACGATAAATAGAATTAATATTTTTCTCAGAAATAAAACAAATTTTAAATCGAAAAATTGTCTGAATGTTTAGTATAAGTTAGTTTGAGGTATCTGATAACGATAAGTGGATCCAACCCTAGGCCATGGATGAAAAAAAATATAGAGATTTTTCAATAAAATTCAAACAGGGTAAGAGCTACACGAAAACGTTTCCAATAAAAATTATAGAGCATACAATTTTAGACATAAAAGATCTATATTTAGAAATATTTGATCAACAATAAAAGTTATAGTACGAGTGAAGTTCGAACCCACTCGCAACATATATAATAATAATAATAATAATAATAATTTCATCAGGATACGGACATAAACTGTATACACTTTCCATAGCACAATATCCAGAATATAAATCACTTATCACAGAACAGAGAGTAATAGATCAAAAAAGAGTCATCACTAAGACCAGTAAGCTCACACCACTCGCATTGAAAAGCATCAAAGCTATGGTAGCTGCTGTACTAAACATTCATCGACCAAACATTGAAGACAGTGGGGCAGATGCCGAATCGATCCCACATACAAACCAGCCCAACTTTGTGCAAGAGGATCTGCAGCCTCACTCAATGCTCAGTAGTGGCGAAGCACCCAGCAACAACCCACGACAGATGACAAGCACCATACAGCACACAGGACAAGTGAATCATTTGCCCAAAACACCATACACACAGCTACACCTCGGACCGTCTCTCACACAAGCAATCAAAGTAGAAATGAAATCTAAACAAATGGTCAGGCTCCGATCTTGCAACAAGAGATCCTATTCCTCGTGTAATCTTCAAACAGGACACACATAAAATCCTAAAGACCATCAACGAACACATAATTCCCAAGTACATAACGAATGCGAGCACAATTGAGGACATTCATACAGTGATCTACGCAGCAGCTATAACCACGATAACACAGAACAATCAGAAACTTCCGCCACGGCACAGAAACACCAACAACATAAAACCAAAATTCAAATGGCAGATAAGGATCGAAAACAAAATTAACAAAATTAGAAAAGAATTGGGACATCTTACCCAATCCATGAACGGCAACAAGTCAAAACGTATCACACAAAGTGTAGAGAAAATCAAATCTGCATCTCCTGATTACACGCTTACAGAAATCCTTGACACTCTGAAGCAAAAATTATCTGTGTATGCCGCAAGACTCCAAAGATACAAAGAATCAAATGAAAGAAAGAACGCTAACAACTTGTTTCGAAGAAGCGAAAAACAGTTCTACCAAAAAATCACGAGCAATGAGGAGGCATAAAGCGGAAGAAGACAGACACAAGTGCTTACAGGAACAAGAGGACTTTGCAATGACAACACAAGAAGTTGCAGAAACAATCAAATACACGCATAACTGGAGATGTCCTGGAATAGAAAACATTCATAACTTCTGGTACAAACAGTTTACCTCCACACATGAAGCTCTCACTCGCCAAATTAATGAAATTATTTTAAAACCTAGGACACTCCCCAGTTTTCTCAACCAAGGAATAACCTACCTTAAATCCAAAAATTCAGACAATAAGGACCCGTCAATCTACCGACCTATTACGTACCTTCCAACCCTATATAAGATCATCCCAGCCACAATTACCAGGAGAATAGAACAACATCTAGCACACTAAAACATTCTAACGGAAGAACAAAAAGGGTGCAGGAAAAACAGCCGAGGATGCAAGGAGCAGCTCATTATAGACAGCGTCATCACGGAACAAACCATGAAAAATTATAGAAACCTTCATACGGGTTACATAGATTATAAAAAAGCCTTTGATTTGATACCACATAGTTGGCTAACCAGAGTACTAGAATTATATAAAGTCAATAAAAACAGCAGGCAATTTCTTACGCAAATCATGAGTACGTGGAAAATAAAATCAACCTGAGAACACAAAAAGAGCACATGGAAACAAAAGAGATCTACATCAGACGAGGTATGTTCCAGGGAGATTCACTCAGCGTTTTGTGGTTCTGCCTCTGTCTCAATCCACTGTCAAACACACTGAATAACACAAACTTCGGATTCCAAATTAAACACCAAAAAAATAACCTACACAAAATAAACCATCTCTTGTACATGGATGACATAAAATTATATGCAAGCACAAAGACACAGCTAAAGGAACTCCTTAAAATCACAGAAACATTTACCCTAGACATCAACATGGAATTTGGTATAAGTAAATGTAAGCTGTTTCATATCAACAAGTGACAGTGGAAAGACCAACCTAT
Source organism: Kuschelorhynchus macadamiae (assembly GCA_030620095.1). NCBI lineage: Eukaryota > Metazoa > Arthropoda > Insecta > Coleoptera > Curculionidae > Kuschelorhynchus > Kuschelorhynchus macadamiae. The sequence continues at coordinate 672,021 of JAUTXW010005173.1, forward strand.
GGAGGAAACAATCAACAATGAAACTATAGATAACATGCTCATAGAAGAAACATCCAGACACCTAGGTTTCCGTCAAAGCACAATTTGGTATCATTAAATGGTCACCCCACAGACATAGAAAACATTCACATTCTGATACGCTCTGAATTCACTAAACACAGGAAGTTACATCCCAACGCATGCAAGGAAAGGTTCACCATCGTGAGAAAAGAATGAGGAAAGGGGAATTATAGATATACAATCGCTAAATAAAAAACAAATTTACGAACTCAGAAAATTCTTCCACAACAAACAAACTAACCTCTACAAGGCAATAGTGAAGACAGACAAGAATTATACACCGCTCGACCCGTCTCAAACGAGCCACGCAGCAGACGCACACAGTCACATCCAATCACGACTAGAAAAGATGAACACCTGGTCTGAAAAAACACTTCACGAAAAATACAGATACCACATAAAGCAAGACCATATACATAAAAAGCTTTCATATACGTGGTTACAAGAAGGGCAGCTGTTCCCTGAAACAGAAAGCTTCCTGCTTGCCATCCAGGACAAAGTCATAGCAACCAGAAACTACCGAAAGCACATCATCAAGGACACAACCATTGAAGACGAGAGGTGTAAGAGATGTCATCAGCAGAGAGAAACGATCGATCACATAACGAGTGGATGTAGAATAATGGCCGGAACTGAATACACCGCGAGACACAACTCAGCAGCGAAAGTCGTTCTCATCGAGCATTAGCCACAACATACAAACTAACGGAGAACACAGACCCTTACTACCATTATTCACCAACATCCATACTTGAAAACGAAGACTACAAGCTCTACTGGGACATTGACATCCACACAGATAAAACAATCCCCGCAAATAGACCCGATATCACCTTTCAATCCAAAAAAGAGAAAATCACTTATTTAATTGACATGGCTGTCCCCAACGACGAGAACATCCAAGCGAAGTACAATGAGAAGATCGCCAAATACACCGACTTGGCAATGGAAGTAAAAAGGCTGTGGAAACAGGAAAGAGTCATCATTGTTCCTCTCGTCATATCAGTAACAGGTCTCAACCCAACAACGTTTACACCGCATTTGGCTCAATTAGGACTTAATAAGGACATTCACAGGAATATCCAGAAATCGGTCATTTTGAAAACATGTAGCATCGTTAGATCATTTTTTAATACACAATAGTTGTTTTTTTTCTAATTCCGTTTTTTATTTTTATTTTTTGTACTGACTTGGTATAATCCCGTCAATATAAAATACAACCACAGGAATACTGTGAGACAACAAGTCATAAAAACAATAATAATAATAATAATAATCACCAAGGACACAACCATTGAAGACGACAGGTGCAGCGATGTCACCAGCAGAGAGAAACGATCGATCCCATAAGTGAATTTGAAAACATGTTGCATCGTTAGATCATTTCTTAATACACAATAGTTGTTTTTTTCCTTTTCCTTTTTTTTTTTGTTTTTTTTGTACTGACTTGGTATAATCCCGTCAGTATAAAATACAACCACAGGAATACTGTGAGACAACAAGGTTGAGAAATAATAATAATAACAGTAACGATAAATTATCTAGACACTTTTTTGTTTTTAGGTTTTGAATTGAATTTTTGAACTACTTAAGTCTTTCCAAAGTTTAAAAACCTGCGTTCGAAAATGATTAAATTATTAATAACTGAACTAAAAATACTTAAGTACTTCTACAAAGTACTTTAAGTAGAATAAGTTCTTGCGTTACATTTTTAAGTAATAATATTACTAATTATTACTTAAAAGCAATTATTAAATCAGAATTGAAAAAAAAATTACGTTACTTTGTAATTGAACAATTGAAACAATATTTCAAATACAAAATACTTTGTAAGTTGTAATTAAATATGCAATTCATTTTTCAATTACAATTCTAATCCGGTTTGTTTACATAAAATGCAGTATACAGAACATGCTTTAAATCTTTACGGGTCAGAGGGGGATGACACGTGATGACTGGGGGTACAAATCACAATTTTATTGGGTGCTCCAGCTGTAGTAATATTAACGGACAGGGGGTTGGTTTGCGATGTTGGGAACCCCTAGCACCCGTCCAAGCACGCCATTAAACACATACTTATATGTTACTTAGCTTACTCTTACATAATTTATTAGAAAAAAATAATACTTTTAATAGTATATTCATATTTTGCATAAAATGATTTAAAAAATATAAAAATGCATCAATTTTTGAAAGGATTAAGAACTATGAATAATTTCATTTTATACTTTTTAGGCCCATATTCAAATTTTCAGTATAATGATTACATATCATGACAAAATGTATCCGCCATTTCGAACTTTTAAATATTGACTAGAAATTCCTAAATTGCAATTTCAATACCCCCAGATATGGATTTTTAGTCGTAGCACTCATATTGAATTTTTATATACGCAACGGTTAAATTATATGTCACGCGAACTATGTAAGCACGTCCAGAGCTGGGCGCAATTTTATTACTCTTAAAAGCAATCATTAAATCACGAATTGAAAAAAAATAGTAATTACGTTACTTTGTAATTGAACAACTGAAACAATATTTCAAATACAAAATACTTCGTAAGTTGTAATTAAATATGGAATTAATTTTTCAATTACAATTCTAATCCTATTTGTTTACATAAAATGCAGTATACAGAACATGATTTAAATCTTTACGGGACAGGGGGGGATGACACTTGATGACTGGGGGTACAAATTATAATTCTATGTGGTGCTCCAGCTGTAGTAATATTAACAGACAGGGGGGTTGGTTTGCGATGTTGCGAACCCCTAGCACCCGTCCAAGCACGCCATTAAATACATTTTTATATGTTACTTAGCTTACTCTTACATAATTTATTAGAAAAAAATAATACTTTTAATAGTATATTCATGTTTTGCATAAAACGAATTAAAAAATATAAAAATGGATCGATTTTTAAAAGGATTAAGAATTATGTTTTGAGCATTAAACAAGTTTAATTTTATAATTTATCGAGTTAACCATTACTTAATGGAAATTCATTATCACTAGTATAATAAATAAACAAACAAACTATTTTTGTTTGGCAATTTTCACTAATTTATTTAACTTTGATAGCTGCTTCGACACCCTGTGTCTTTTTCAAAAACCAACTCAAGACTGATATTAAAACTGAAATGTTTAACAATAATAAAAGAGTAAAATTAGCACTAAAATGAGGAGATATAAAAAACAAATCATAAAATAGCTTGTACAAATATTACTTTAGGTTTATATATTAAGAATTACAAGTCTAATATAATTAAGGACCAAAAATCTGGGGTATATGAATTAAAATTTGGTTCTTATGAAAAAGTATATATTAGTCAATTGGGTAGAACTTTTCATAAACGTATAAAAGAACACAAAACATCACATATTAAACCAAAAACAGATTTTAATTATGCAAAACACTTACTAGAAACAAATCACAATTTTAACAATGAATTTAAAATTTTGCATTCAGCCAATAAAAGATACAAATTAAATTACTTGGAGAGTCTAGAAATTAATAAAAGGAAAAACTAAATAGGTAGACACTTTACTCTTTTATTACTGTTAAAAATTCCAGTTTTAGTAGGGATTTAACTAGAAATATTTTAACAGGTGGACGATTTTGAACAAAATTCATATACACCATAGGTCAATTCCAAATTGTTTCGGGATATTACAGTTTAAAATGTTTAATTTTGGAGGTTTCAGTTAAGTTGCGACAATATGGCAAAGTTGCTATGTTGTACATGATAGCATTTTATCAGCTCAAATGGTGTTTTGTCAACAAAAAAAAGTTTACAATATCGTTAAAATACCGCGCAGGAAACTATGACAAGATGCTTAGATAAATTATTTAATAAAAAGGATTTTAAGACGATGTTAAAATGTTTAAACATTTTCAGCGGTAGTGGGGTTTATCTGTACCTTTGTTATTTAATTTCAGACTATTCTTAATTTTTTAGTGCAATAGTTTATAAATCAAAGCTTGTTTTTAAAAAGATTGTTTTTGTACTTTTTAGCATTATTTTGTACGCATCCTGTATAAGATATTCTAGAGTTTTATCATACTATTGAAATTACATAGATGTGACAAATTTTAGCTCGAGGATGCCAGTAAGTGCTTGAAAAATAGATTAAAAATTTTGAACCGGAAAGACCTAGCAAAAAATCAAATTAAGTAAAAGCATGTAAAAAGTATTAAGCAAATGATCACTTTAAACAGGAACGTATAGGTACTACAAAGCTAGTGTTCTTGAACTTACTTAGCAATGTGTTATCCTCACATCGTATTCTCAATTTATAAATATTTTAAAAAGCACGCTACATATTTAAACTTGAACTGACACAAAACGAAAAACTAAAGCTACATAGCTGCCTAGAAAAACAAGTCGACTGTTCATTGAACAATGAACCGTGTTTATTCCTTTTTATGATTAACGATGTTACCAATTTTTGTAAGATCGTATTAAGCGAAAAACTAAGTTTTCAATGCAGTTGAAGATATTTGAATAAAAAAAAAGCTTATGAATTAAGTAAAAATAATATAAATAACTACTTTACACAATAACATAAGTAAAAGTATTAACGTTGTGCCCAAAATTAAATAATGTAAAATATAACTTTAAAGCCATTTTTCTAAAAACTGCTAAGGAATATACCCAACGTTATATAAGACTTTTTTTAATAGTAGTTTTTAATAGTTTTGGCTTTTTCGCAACTGAATAAAAATATTTAACTTTAAATTAATTGAAGCAAATATTTAATAAAATTACATACCTCAACATGTAGACTAGTCTGTCTACGGAATGTTTCGATACATAATATAAACAATATTATTTAAACAAGCATAAGAAATTATATCATTTACCTTAGGTTTTTATAGACACATAGTAGTTGTACAAATACTTTCAGCCTATCGGGACTCATCAGTGCGCCGATCATAAGAGAGAAACATTAAATAATAGAAAAGAATTGATTTTAAGATTTTAAAATGTGTCAGTTTGTTTGACATGTAACCTAGATATGAAAAAAATGATAGTTTGCAGCCATCTATAATGTTATTTTTAAATGTATTCAATGCAACAAATAATCTGAACACATTTAAAAATAGTCCATACTATTGTGTTAAAATATTTGTAGTCAAACCCTTAAGACGCTGGTATAATAAAGTATATGTAATATGTTTAATAATAAGAATAACTACCAAAATTGCTTAATGAAATGGGGCTTTCCATATTCCATAATAAATCACGGATTTTCGACTTTTTTAATCCTTCTTTGTCAGCTGCATTACATATTTTTTAACTGTCTACCTAAGAATACATTACAAAACCTGGACCCCCACAAATGTGCCATCTTCATAAGTTAAAATTTGTTTCCTTTATACACATTTCACCACCCCTGTTCACCTCTTTACGTATGGAATTTTGTAAAATGTATCCTTAGTGAACCCCTGGGGTACACGAGGGATATTTTCTCCAAATCTCTAGGTCCACCGGTGTAGACTGTGCCTTGTCTGCCAGTCAGTCAGGCACGGTACTCTTTTGCCACCTCCCTTCACCCTCTTAAAAGATGAATTTTCAAAAATAATGAAACAAATTTATTTTATTTCTTTTGAAGGCTATATTTACAAAGTGTGACCATCTTAACTTATTTTTTTTTTGCTTCATACAAACTTTACCACCTCTTTACGTATGGAATTTTGTAAAATCCCTGCTCAGTACATCACTACTCTTTGAATATTTTCTCTAAATTTCAAATCTCTAGAGTCACCGGTTTAGTCTGTGTATTGTCTGTCTATCAGTCACGGCTCCTTGCAAGACGAATTTTTGAAAGTAATGAAACACGTGTTATTTGATTTACTTTAAAGACCATATCTGCAAAATCACCCCTTTACGAATGGAATTTTGTAATATCACTCCTTAGTGCACCCCTAGAGTATTCAAAGAATATTTACTCCAAATTTCAAATCTCTAGTCCACCGGTTTAAGCTGTGCTTTGTTTGTCAGTCAGGACTGTCTTTGCCACCCTCCAATCACTCCCTTAGAAGAGTATTTTTCACAAATCATGAAACACATGTTATTTTATTTATTTCGAAATCATCATCGTAACTTAAACAAATATTATACAGACTTTACCACCCACAATTTTGAAACATCCCTCTTTAGTGCACCCCTGGGCTACTCAATATTTCCTCCAAATCTCTTCGTTCACCGGTTTAAGCTGTGCGTTGTCTGCCAGTCAGTCAGTTAGTGAGTCAGCACGGTACTATTTTATAGGTATATATTGTTAAGAGTGAACTAGCCTTATTTTTCACGTTAAGGTAAATTGATATACACATGAAACAAATATTTAGAATTCAGCAGATAGGTTAAATCCAAACTATCAGTTAAATATTTAGAAAAATTAAAACATTCCGTAATTCCTATAGTTTTGTATTGATAGTACCTCCCATATATGTCAGTACGTCAATAAATTTCCCAACTTGAGGTTTATATGCATAAAATATAATCAATTTATTGTGTTTTGTTGTTTTATAAAAATATGCGATTATGAACACTAAATTGCAAATAGCTGGGTATTTGCAAACGATTTTCAAAATACAAAGAAATACTATAGGCGGTGTTGTTTTTAAAGTTAAAAGTTGGAAGTGTACAAATTAATACACTATTACAAATATTTTCAAACTGTTATACCATTGATTATATCAATCAAGGTAAAAAGGATTTACTAAGTGATCGTTTAATTTGATTTATAAAAAATTCTACACGTATAAATGTGTTGTTCTTATAGTATTGCATTAAAACTATACAACAGTTCTATGTTGCATTATTTTGGCACTGCGCACTTTTCAGTGATACATAATATAAAAGTTGTTCCAGCTGGAAATACAATTCGAATCAGTTCAGGATATATTGTGGTCAGATTTTGCTCTTACAATCACAGATATAAATCACACAATCGTTAGCTCGTATTAATGAATCCGAAAAAATTTAAACTTCAAAAGAAACAATATATCTTTTATAATCCTTCAGCTAATGTAATAAGACGTCTTATTTTAGACAGCCTGTACAATTTTTACCGTTTGTTAGACAACTTTCTCCACGGGTTAGAGCTGCCAGACTCGTGCGGTCAATTTTTACATCACAACCGATTGTTGTAAGGGAAAAATTGGCAATCAGATCCTATTCTATAAGCGGACCTAATAGTTATAAAATAAGCTTAGGGAACCTAATTTGAGAAAAATAGAAGTTTTTTTAATAATAAGTACCAAAGAAAATTAAAACTTATATAATTGGAGCCATTAAAATTTACTTGACGAAAAGGCGATTGCTAATAAGAGACTTCTTATGTATGGGAAAAATATGTCTTCTCGTTTTAAAATTAAATGGACAAAAAGAATATTAAAAGAACTGTGCTGATTTATATTTTTATATGTACTTGTAATTTTTCGGATAATTATACGGGGAATTTCCATTAAAACTCCAAACGTCATTTTATCGGGAATTATCGGGGATATCAAAATTTAGTGTAAACCTTTAATTTGACGGTATAAAACGTAATTATTTACAGCTAAAATAAAAGCGACGCCATCACCACTATAGGCGTCGCGACGCGAAGACGCAACAAAACAATTGCAATAACTTTAAAGGATTCAATTTTTTAAAAATACCTCTATTTCTAAGTCGATGTTTCACTTACTTCTCGTAAATTATCGGGAATAACAAAATTTGGTAAAACGCAACTTTTTAATTGAGTAAATTGCAATTCTTAAGAGCTAAAACAAAGTCGACGCCTACATCAGTATAGGCGGAACTTCATTCGTTATGAATGTTTCCATTTATTAGGAATAGCGAAGCGTGATCCAATTTAGTTCCGCACATAGTCATTTAGTAACACATATATAATGTCTTTTCAAACAATTTTAATGGGCACCATTTTGTTCCACGATATTGGATTCATACCAGTTACCTATGCCACATTTCATTTGTATGCATAATTTAAAATAAATTGAATAAGTAGTTTTTACACTGAATTTATTTAAGACTGCCATTTTGCTCCATTATGTTGAATTTATACCAGTACCTCTATCACATTTAATTTTTCTGCGGAGTCAACTGAATTTTTTTATGTTGACTTTTTAATCATTTTATTTGGCCGCCATTTTGTTTAGCCATATAGCATTCTTACCAAATTTTTTCCAGTTTACCTCTATTACCCTTAATGCCTGCACACAATTTGAAATCAGTCTAATAAGTTATTTTTCAGGCTGATTTTTATAGTTATTTTATTAGGCCGCTATTTAGTTTTGTAATCTTGGATTCGTGCCAGAATGTTACCAGGTCATTCCTATGTAACACTTGTTTTTCTGCAGAATTTGATTGTGCAAAATTTGAAGTAAATTGGATAATTAGTTAGGCCGCCAATTTGTTTTGAAAAATTGAATATTTTTCATAATCGCACCAGGTCATTTCCATATGTCCCTTAAATTTTGACTAAAATTTGAAGTCAATCCGATATGTAGTTTTCTCCCGCACAGTAGTCCCAGCAATATAAATTAGGCGGACAAAAATGTTTCCAACAACATTTTTTTTGAAGATGTCATTCTGAAAAAATGATACTATAAGAATTCTTTAGCACTCAAACATATCTAGATATTTGTTAAAAATTATTTTAGTCAGGTAATTACATCGTAAAATGAAGACAATCGCATTTTGATATAATTTTCAGAACAAACTTATACCAAATGAGGCTTACTTTTTACATCGGTTTAAGCTTATTTTTGAGAAAGTATATAGGGACTCCAATAACTAAACATAGGTCTTTAAGGTAATAAACAGCTATTATATATATCTTGCAGGCTTTGAGTTTTACAACAATTTTAAATATCTTCCGAATTTTTTCTTACTTTTTAGCATTTACCAAGAAAATACTCCTAAAAAGGAATTATTAGAGGTTTAAAATATACATTTATTAACGTATCGAACCTTCTTGCTAAGATCAATCCAAAAATGGTCTGCGACCACCCGCGACCTCGGTACATAATGTCACTTTTGTATCAGTGTGTCACATTCAAAGTACAGGGATTTTGGTTATAAATGCACCCCCCTATTAACTTTCATATTTTTACACATACATACATAAATACAAAAGTTTCTTTAAATTGCACAAGTTTTTTATGGTGTAGTTTTTAGATATACAGGGTGTTTCGTTTTTCAGGAATCAACATTAACTTTGGTTTTTCAAATGGAACGCTCTGTATATTATCGACTAGAATGATAAGAGTTTTTTATCCCGATTCCAACGATATATGGTTTATTGATATTTGCTTTGGTAGTTTTTGAAATAATTCGATTTAAATTTTCGGTAGTAGGCAATGACGCTTGGACGATATTATTCTTATATCGGCTGAAAACATCCCGATTAGAGCATTATAAGGTTTGTTAATATTTTCTGTTGATAATATACAGAGTGTTGTATAAGAATAATATTAATAATGCATATATTAATAATAATATCGTCCAAGCGTCGTTGCCAAAATTTAAATCAGAATAATTTAAAAAATACCAAAGCAAATATCAATAAACCATATATTGTTGGAATCGGGATAAAAATGTTGATGATGGTTGCCCGAATTCGAAACGTCTGATTCAAAAACCAACCACGCCAGTTTGTACAGAAGAAAAGGTGACCCTAATAAAGTGAAAATGATTTTTATCTACCTTTTCAATTAAGCCTACAATTTTAGAAAAACTAAAAAAAAACAAAAATTTTGTTTTTCTTTTATTTTTCTAAAATTGTAGGCCTAGTTGAAATGGTTGATGAAAATAATTTTCACTTTATCATTGTCACATTTTCTCCTCTACAAACTGGTGTAGTTAGTTTTTGAATCCGACGTTTTGAATTCGGGCAACCATCATCAACCTTTTTAATTCAAGTACAAACCTGGATTTTTTCTTTCACTAATCAATACCTTTTTTAACCTTAAAACAAATTATGACAAAAAAATCTTATCATACGATTTGATTTTTTTGAGAAAATCCATATTGTTTGAATTGCTTATATTTTCGACAACCCTTAATTTGGAAAATTCAAGAAAAAATCGCCATTTCCAGTTTTGAGTTGCTGCTACGCCCCCTAGCGGCAATTTTTCGAAGTTGAAAATAATTTCCAGCGATTTCTCTTGGCCGATTTATCCACACAATTTCCTCAAGATTCTAGGATTAATACTTTTTGAGATATGGCGTAGAGTCATCCTTAGTTGAACACCCTGTATATGTAAGCATGGTCTTTCCCTTCTGATTTGGGTAATTTTCACTAAGTCTTTAGGTACTTAAATTTATTACGGCCATTTTTTTCATTTTCTAACTTAAATTTTGCTAAAAATATTTTTGGCCGCCTAATATCTAAAATGGGATTACTGTGCGCCGCTAATTAATAGACCGATGGAATTGAGAAAACATGATTTTTGGCATCTAGAGACCTTAAAACGTGAAAATCTGTAAAATCCTGGAAAGGTCATTTTTTTCTCGATTACAAAAATTTTATTTGGCCGCCATTTTGTTCCGCCATCTTAAATCGTAATTCTTGCACAACATTTTAAATCAATCTAATAAGTAATTTTTCAGGTTGATTTTTTAAATAATTTATCAAGCCGCCATTTTGTTTGGCCATCTTGGATAGTCATCCCCATACGGTCTTTAATTTTTAACCAAAATTTGAAGGTAATCGACTAAGTAGTTTTTTAGCTATGCTGTGAATCGACAGACAGACCGACGCAATTGAGAAAACATATTTTTGGCTCCAGAGACGCTAAAACGTGAAAATATGAAAATCCTGGGAGGGTAATTTTTTTCACGATTGCAAATATTTTATTTGGCCGCCTTTTTTACCCCGTCTTGGAATCACAATTAATTCTTGCATACAATTTCAATCTATTAAGTAGTATTTTCAGGCTGAATTTTTAAATATTTTGTTAAACCGTCATTTTGATGCGCCATCTTGAATTCGTACCAAAATAATAATATTTGATTTTTGTGCAAAATTTGAGGTAAATTGGATAAATAGTTTTTTAGTAATAATTTTTTTAAGATTTCACTAAGCCACGATTTTGTTTCGCCACTTGTAATTTTTACTAAACTGTTACTAGGCCATCCTATGTGACCTTAATTTTCGACCAAAATTTGAAGAAAATCGTGTAAGTAGTTTTTTAACTATGTCGCGACCAGATAGACAGACAATTGAGAGATAGACCGTGAAAGAGACTGCCAGATAGACAGACAGACCTACGGAATCGAGAAAACATGTTTTTCGATATCTAACGACCTCGAAACGTAAAGATCTGAAAAAAATTTTGTAGAGTGATTACCCAATTACTACCCTTTTACGAGTAAAGCAAAAATTAGCAAATTTGCGTTTACCCAAAACTTTCCCTCGTATCGAATTCCACTACGTACCGATAACGCAGTTTATATATACATATATTTTGTAATAACTCTATACACATCTTATGAACTAATTTATTTCAATTTTTTTTTAGTTATCAACTATATAAGCCATTTCGTTTCACCATATTGTATTCTTAACAATAATTTAACCAGTTTCACCTGTCTCACTTGATTTTTGGGCAAAATTTAAAATTCACTAAATAAGTAGTTTTTACACTGGTTTTCTTAAAATTTTATTAGGCCGCCATTTTCTTTCTATATCACATCTAATTTTTGTCTAGAATTTGAAAGCATTAGAAAAAGTAGTTCTTTAAGACTGTTTTTTTAAACAATTTATAAGGCCGCTATTTTGTTTCGTTATCTCTAATTCGTACCAAAATTATACCAGTTCATTCCCATGCAAAATTTGAAATAAAGTAAATAGGATAAGTAGTTTTTTGGTAATATATTTTTTGACATTCTACTAGGCCACTGTTTTGTTCCGTCATATTGGATTTTTACCAAAATGTTAACATGTCAACTCCATATAACCCTTAATTTTTGACAAAAATTTGAAGTCAATCAGCAGTTTTTGAGCTATGCCGCGAACACACAGACAGACCGACGGAATTGAGAAAACTTGTTTTTCGGCATTTAGGGACCCTGTAACGTAATGGTCTGTAAAAATCTCGGAGGGTCATTCTTTACGATTCTTGACGATTACAATACTGTAATATTTTTAAACATTAATGTATTTAACTTGTGTGATACAAAAATCCAACTAAAAATCGAAGGAGCTTTGATTAAGTTTCAAACAAAAGAAAACATGTTGACAGTAACTGCTGACATTTCCTCTGAGGTTTTGAATTTCCTTTTCAAGCCGTAGTAATGATCGTTCTTAGATTAGAAGATAAAAGGTTGATAAAATCTCTTAGATAACTATTTAATTATGGAGCTGAAAAGTTATGGCTATGTTTCCACGGAAAAATTGTAGGGTTAGGACAGTTAGTTGCTTTTTAAAGCATTTGAGCTTAAATAGCGGTTCTGTGTGGATAAAGCCTGAGTATATTTTGCCATTAATATGAAAAAGAGAGATATTCCTTTAAATTCGTTGCTTGATGAAAGGGCGCATTTTTTTGGAATCGTTAATGGTTTCCGTGGGAGTTTCCATAAACGTCATTTTTGTAGATGAGAAGATAACTTCTGAAGTTTATCAACGAGAAATTTTATCTCAAATGTTACCGGAAATCGAATATGTTTGTGATAACTACACATTTCAACCAGACGGTGCGCCTGCACATACCTCTAACAGAACTAATAGATATTTACAAGGGAACTGCACACATTTTATTGAACCTCAGTCTCAGCCCCCAAACAGTTCCGACCCTAATCCAGTAGATTATATTGTGTGTTCTGGAAAGAATGATTTACGGAGATGCAGTCATTAACTCTGTTCAGGAATTAAAAGGAAGAAGAATAATGTGCAGGCAAAATCTTAACCAAGAAATTTTATTAAACTCTATTGTGTTATCGCGCAGAAAGCTACAAGCTGTTGTAGAATATCAAGGAGGTCATATTCATCATCAGTTTTTATAAATCGTTGTTGATGCTATTTAGATTTCTTAGACAAATAATTGTTAGTTCAGTTTTCAGGAATCTTATAATAAATGTATTCATTTTGAATTTCCGCTTTTTGTTTTTTTTGCAGATTAGTTAAATTTTAGAACATGCCAATCTTGCATGCGACGAAAATAAAATTTTAAAATAAACAAAACTTTTAAGTTGCTTATTATTTTCCAAAAATCAGTGAACCTTTTTGACAAGAAATCCTAAAAGTACTCTAATCACTTGATTTTTGCAACAACCTTAAAATCAACTTTTTAGAAAAATGCTAGTTTTTTGCGCACCTTGTCTAAAATTATACTTAGAAATGATGCAGCTACAACATAATTAAAAATCAAAATCGGCGAAAAAAATAAGAAAATGATTGAGGTCTAAAAAGGTTCCAATTTAATTTGGACCACAGTGTATAGGTGTATTTTCAATGGTTGCTAATCAAAGATATTCTAAGCCAATGAGTACATTAAGTATTTAAAAACATAAAAGTAAACATTTTGCACAAGACGTGGAACACCTAATTGAGCTATTATTTAATCAAAGTCTACAACTAAATTTTTAGAAAAATCGCGGCAAAAGCCCATTTTCTATAATGATTGTGCGTGGTTCTTACCTCTGCACTGGTTTGTAGATGTTCCAACATTTTGTGAGGCATGCTATAATTATTACATAGTAACGATATGGTTATTTGTTAGCCTTTTTGATAAGTAATTTATATATATATATATATATATATATATATATATATATATATATATATATATATATATATATATATATATATATATATATATATATATATATATATATATATATATAAAAGAAGGCGGATTCGTCTGTAATTTGCAACCTCTGCTACGTCTTTACTTTTATGTATAATGACAATTGTGGATGTTATTCCATTACCATGTTGTGCTTTCTTCTAAGTCATTTATTAAATAACATACTGAGAAAAACATAATACTTTTTACCCGATGCAACTAGAATTAGAAAAAAGCAAGATAATAAGGTAATACGTTTAAAAGTCATGTAAGTATGTATGTATGTAAATGTAATGTAAGAATGTATGTATGTATGTATGTACATAATATGTATCCATTATTTATTACCACGTACAGGCTAATCGCTTGGACCGATTTTTAGAATCTGCCTGTATCCTGCAAGTGCTCTTAGCTAAGTTTGTCTAAAACAATCAAAATGGTGGAGACGGACCGAAATTTGTCCATCATAAAAAAAACAAACATTTTTAAAAATCATGGTGATAGCTATCAAAACTCATTAAGACGCTTCTAAATATGCATACGCTCTTCACATTACATTGTTGACACTGTTATCGACGAAACCATGGCAACTTCAAATTAAGCACCCTAGGTATAAAACTTAGTCCAATCGGTATTACGGCGAGTTTCGAGAAAAAATGTCCAAATATTTTTAAAGAAAAGTGTCACATTTTCATGGTGGACTTTGCCTAAGCGATGTCAGGATAAATATTTTAACAAGACAAACTTTTTAACCCGACATGGGTCCAGAAATTTGCAAATATTTTCTTAAATGATTTTAAGAGCGGTAAAGATGGGCATAAAACAAAAAGTAGAATACATTTTATGTATCTTGCCCAAATTTTATAAGATATATTTTATGTCAGATTTTGCTTACTAGATTAATGTTATTGTAATAAAAATAAGTAGCAGATGCTTTTTACGGAATACTGGGGATTTAGACGTAGAGATGGGAGGTATTAGGTGATGTGCTAACACCTATCTATGGCTAGGAGGAGCTAAAAATTATTGAAGAGCAAAAAAAATATCGATAAGTACCTGTCGGTACTTATCGATATGTCGCTGGTCTATTGATGACTATCAATATATCAATAAAAAGCCCATCACAATTCAAAAGTAGTTTCATTTCTATGATTTTTACAGGATTCCTATATGAAATAAAATGTCTATTATTGCAATATGTTTTGTTGTTCCTTTTCCTGGATTTTTAAAAAATTTTTATCTTTTTTTGCTTAGTCTTAGACTCTTACTGTATTTTATGGTATTTTTTTATTTCTTTTATGTTTATCTTTCTCGTAATTTCCGTAGATGTAAATCTGCTTCTCTACGGTCTTATCTTTCATTTATTTTATTAAAACTGTTGTGCTTTGATTTAATTTTTGATACTTTTCCCTGTTCTCTTGTCTGTGGTACTCTAGGTTTGGGTTAGGTTTAGTTAGGTTCTTCTCTACAATATCAATGAAAAAACTCATAGTTATTCAAAATTGCGAGTTTATTGGTTGTTACAAAACAAAAGAGTTACATATGGTATTAAACTTAACTAAGGAGTGACTTTGGATGTTGAAGGGCGATTTGCCTTAGATTCGGATATTTATCTTCAGATATAAAACACCAGAAATTTGTATCAGATGCTGTAGCTTGGAGATGTATATCTGATATAATCTGCACCAACTCATTTTCAACAGAACATGAGTTCATATTAAACTGACTTGCTATTTCAGTAGCTAATTCCTCAATGTTTTTACATGAAAAAGGATAACTCATAAATGATGCTACATTTGAAAATTAACTACAATCATAAAAACTCATTTCGAATTGTCCCAAAATATTTGATAATTCAGCCTCATACGTATCATAATTCAACTGAGGAATCCTTGCTTTCAAAGACGGAAAATGTTTCAGATCCTTTCTTTTCAGTTGATCTTCATAAGTTGCAATTTACTTTTGGATGCGTTTACTGCGCTAATCATCTCAATAACAGTTTTTCCTTTACCTTGAAGCTCCAAGTTAATGGTGTTTAAGTGCATTGTGATATCAGTCAAAAATGCCAAATCAGTCAGCCATTTTTCGTTTTTCAACATCTGAGTGTCATCACTTCTTTCGTCTAGAAAAGCTGTTATTCCGGGCAATAATTCTTGAAACCTTTCTAGGAATTTTCCGCGACTCAACCACCTGACGTCCGTGTGAAGAACTAAATCAGTGTGTTCAGCTGACTCCCTATCTTCCAACTGCAACTTAAAGAGCCGCCGTTGCAAGCTACGTGCACAGATGGAATTCACAATTTTTGTTGCAATGCATATAATCTCCTCCGTGTTTAAAACTTTTGAACACAAAACTTGTTGATATATAATGCAATGGATTGATAAAAATGAAGGGAAATCTTCATTAGCTCGACAGAATGCCACAAAACCGTTTTGGTTTCCAGTCATTGCTGGTGCTCCATCGGTTGTAATGCACACTAATTTATATATTGGTAGCTTGTAGTTTTTTTACAAAATTGAAGAAAACCTCATATATATATATATATATATATATATCTTCGCCACGGGTCTTCCCCTTCAGAGGAATGATTGTCAAAAATTCTTCCTTAGCCAACATGTCATTGAATACCATCCGAATAAAAATACACAGCTCGGCAGTGTCTGTCATATCGGTGGATTCGTCGAACTGTAAAGAAAAGTATGTACATTCCATGATATCATTTTTTAGTTTATCTGCGATGTCCTGACTCATGACTTCAATACGCCTTGTGACAGTCGGACGAGATAACTGAAGTTCTCTAATAGCAGACATGATTTCTGTTTTATTTTTAAAATCTCCAAATAAAGTCTCACCCGCTTCAATAAATGCTTCCTTCACAACCGATCCAACTTCGAATGGTTTCTTGTGTTTCGCCAATATATGAGATACTTTAAATAACGCGCTCGTAGCAGCTTTTGATTGTTTGGCTGGTCTTGTGAATGGTTTGTTCTTTTTTCAAACAAGATATCAAATCACGTACTTTTCGTTTTCTTAATTCACTCTGTGGCGGAAAATCCATTTCATAGTTTTTATGAACCGTTTTGTGATGCCTCTCTAAGTTACCACCCTTAGGTATTGCACGACAAATAAGACAAATGCACTTATCCTTCACCATACAAAACAAAAATTCTTCCTCTCAATCGTTATTAAAATGATACGTTTTAGATTTCTTCGCTGCACTCATTTTGTACTATTTAATAATAAACTTTGTATCGACGTAGTATTGCCTTCAAGTTGCAATTCAGAATGACTCCAATTCCTGCAGGCAAATGTTGCATTTATATCGGCGTGAACGAAAGTCTCGAATGTTCCCGTCAAACGCGCCGCCCGAAATTTCTAGAAAAGCGGCAAGAATAAAAAACGCGGCTTTTCTTTGACAAGTACCGCGCGATCCTTTGATAAAGCCGCCTTTTGCCGCTAGCAGAGTGTTATTTTATTACGTAATAAATTTTTATAATTTAGTTAAGTACCTACTTATTAAAACAAAATTCTTCTCGAGATCTACTCAAAAAGCACTCGCAATCGACCGTTTGAGCACCCCTGGTATATACTATAATTCTAATATTTTCCAGCACATAATCTATTGGCAATTTCTTTATTATATAGGAGGTCACTTAATATTTTTACGTCCATAGTAAAAGGAAAGTATAGTAATCATGAAAAAATCACCCTCCGAGACTTAATCAGATCTTCGCATTTCTAGGTCTCCAGATGCCCACAAACATGTTATTCTCGATTCCGTCGATCTGTTTGTCTGTCTGTCTTTTCGCGGCATAACTAAAAACTACTTGATTGCAAATGTTGGTCGAAAATTAAGGGTCACATAGTGATGAAGTGGCAACATTTTGGTAAAAATCCAATATGGCGAAAAAATGGCGACCTAGATAAATGTTAAAAAAAAATGCTAAAAAGCTGTTTATCATAAATTGTGGTACAAATTCAATATGGAGGAACAAACTGGCGGCCAAATAAAATGTTTAATATATCAACTTAAAGAAACATCTTATTTAATTGACTTCAAATTTTGCAGAATCATTAAATTAAGTATAAACTGGTACGAATTCAACATGGCGGAATGTTTGAAAAGACAATTTCCTTATTTTAAATATAACACCCTATATATTATTACAGATTCGGATAGGGCTCTTTAAGACTAATTCAACGATATATAATAATATGTATCTCTGATTCACCGTTTCGGACTTATTGCCTGTTATCCTCAGAAACGGACTGATATGCAAACGCTGTTTTCTCAGTTGCTTAAACACTTATGAATACTCTATGAGCGCTAAGGTATAAACAGCTTTACCCTTTTTGCTATGTAGTAGCTCATTTTATATTACAAATAATTAATTGCCAGTATTGCCAAATTTTACGTATCCTAAATTTTGTCAATTATTTTAAATGGAACACCCTGTATATTAACATATGTCTGAATAGAGCTTTTCAAGACGAGTTCAATAATATATAACGATAGGGGGTTGTGATTCACTGTTTCGAAATTATCGGTGGTTATCTTCAGCTAATAGCCTATTTATGTCTTATCATTTAATTTTTTGCACACATTGTTTTAAATTTGAGTATTTCATCCTATGTAATAATGAGGTAATTATAATTTTTTTTTTTAGATTTTTTTTGCAGGGAAGCCAGATTTTTAATCTCACTATATTGTGTATAAGTCGGCAATACCAGACATTTATAATGATGATTTTTTTAATTAAATAGCTTCGAGTTGACAAGAATTACAACTGACATTTCTTTTCTGTCAGCATGTAGTAAGTAACTAAGTGGATTCCTTTTTTAATTATCATGTTTTATTTTTTTTACCTTTAATGATAACACGAACATATTTTGTATTAATAAAACATTATCGTGCTTACTAAACTAACAACAACTAACACTAATTATTACTGCAAAAAGTTTTGAATATGTCCGCCATTTTGAGCAATACACGTTGTGTAAACTGTCTCTAAATACGCAGTGGCTTTCTGCACACACTGACTTTCATTAAGGACATTCACACCATTTTCGATTCTGTGCCGCAATTCATTTACTGTTCCCGGTTTTTGTTTATATACAATTTCTTTTAAAGTACCCCATAAGAAATAGTCCATAGGAGTCAAGTTTGGACTACTAGGTGGCCACGTCAGGTTGCCGTTTTCTCCAATCCAATATTGGTAACGATTGGACAAGTAATTGGTTATGTCATGACTTCTATGGAAAGGAGTACCATCTTGTTGCCATATTAAATGTCGAAGTTCTATTGGTGGCCCTTGGTTCTCAATAAGCTGTCGAATATCATTGCTCAATAGTTGGTAATATATTGCAGAATTTAAATTTTCTTCGTAAAATAGTGGCCCTAGAATTCTTGAATGCCAAATTGCGCACCATACCTTCACCGATTTCCTTCCCTTGTCTGTTCATCTCTTTTATTTTCTTTTCATTTGTGTTACTCCAATAACGTAAATTTTTCCTATTAAACACCGCAGTTGAGCTGTACTACAAGGCTAAGTATAGTACACCACGTTTAAGGCGGATTTTTTTATACCTAATATTTTGCTGTGGTAAAAGATGTAAGTGGTAATATTGCTCACTAATAAATCAATCTACTGTAATACGTCACTATTTACCTCAGTAAAGATGACTAAGTCCATCCCCAGCAACAAAATATCGAGTTTAAAAAATCTGCGTAATCACGAGGTGTACCATTCTTATCCTCGTATAACTTCTACCCTTTACATTATGAAATTAAGGACGTATTGTGAAAAAAAATTTTTCATATTTACAAACAATTATTTACACAACGTATATTGCGCAAAATAGTGTTAGTTGTTGTCTCAGTAAGCATTAATTACGATTATATGTGCTACTAAAACAAAATTGTTCTCGTAGTTTTAAGAGTTTTCTTAAAGATAAATAAATAATTAAAATCTGAATATTAATGAAAAATAGTTGCTTTATTATTTGCTATATGCTGACCAAAAATAAATAAATCAGGTAATTAATTTCTATCAGAACTGTGCCAATAATATTGTTTTTAATTAATACATAACATAACCTTTATTATAAATACATAGTAAAATGCCGGCTTACAATATAGTGACATAGGAAACGAAGTATCACTGGAAAAACATCTAAGAAAGTGTTTTAGCAGTGGCTTCATTATTGCTTAAGATAAAATACTGAAATTATATTAATTAGTAAATAGGCTGTTACTTAAAGACAATGACAATTAATTCCGAAACAATGTATCGGGTTCGGAAGTCAGAACTCCCCCCCCCCCACCGAAATGTTTAATAATAGAGCACTAAAGGGTATAGAAATAAAATAAATTTTCGGATTTAGGTTTTTTTTTCTCTTTTAGATTATTTCAACTCCCCCCCTTTCCCAAATTTTTTCCTGGGTGCGCCACTGATCACAGCCCATTGTTATATATCGTTGAATTCGTCTTGGGGAGCTCTATTCAGATCTATGTTAATGGATAAGTGTTCCATTTAAAAAAGTTGTCAAAAATAGGGATACGTAAAATTGGGCAACACTGCGAATTATTTATTTTTATAAAATTTCGAGCTTACATGGCCAAAAGGGTAAAACACTTTATTTCTAGATTCCTAAATTTCTTGTATCGTCGACTTACAAAATAGTGACATTAAAAATCTGGCATCACTGTAAAAAATCTAAAAAAATGATTAATAATTGCCTCATTATTACATATTATACATGAAATACTCAAATTTTAAACAATGTGTGCAAAAAATGAAATGATAAGATATAAATGGGCCATTAGCTGAAGATAACCACCGATAATTTCGAAACAGTGAATCACAACCTCCTATTGTTATATATCATTGAACTCGTTTTGAAAAGCTCTATTCAGACCTATGTTAATATACAGGGTGTTCAATTTAAAAAAAATTGAGAAAATTTAAGATACGTAAAATTTGACAACACTGGCAATTATTTATTTGTAATAAAAAATGAGCTAATAGATGGCGAAAAGGGTAAAGCTGTTTATTCCTTAGCGCTCACATAATATTCATAAGTGTTTAAGCAACAAGAAAACCTGCATATCAGTCCGTTTCTGAGGTTAACAGGCAATAAGTCCGAAACGGTGAATCAGAGACACATATTATTATATATCGTTGAATTTGTCTTAAAGAACTCTAGCTGAATCTGCAATAATATATAGGGTGTTGTAATTAAAATAAGGAAGATGATACTTGTCCACGAAAATCCAAACACTTTGTATATATAAAATGTAATATTTTAAAAGTTTATGTGAATCCAAAAAACTTTTGAATTTAACTTTTTTGCTACCTGTTACAGGTTCCGAGATAAGGTAGCGTCGCATAATAAACGGGCCACCCTGTACATAGTTGTTACATACCATCGAGAAATGTATATTAGTTATTATTTATTGCCTCTCGTAGATATTACTGCGTTCCATGAACCGTTCGGCATAATACAAAGATAATTTATTTTTTCACAGGCGATAAATTATTGCAAGCCTTTAGCGTCTGGTTCTAATCAAGTCAAGAATTATTTTCTTGGTAAAACTCTGACATGGAAGGTTTGCTTAATATTTACGGCTTACAGTGTACTATTGGAAACATGATACACTTTTTAATATCAACACGTCAAAATATAATCAATAAATGAGATCATTAAACTGATTAAATATAACGACAATAATAAGGATGAGATCCGTTAACAGCTCCTATTGCAGCGTCCGGGGCGGATACCTCTAATGTTGAGCCCCATTTCCGCCGAAAACGGGTTCAGATTTCCTAGAAACTCAACTCACCTTCCGTTACAAAAACAATATTGTTTCCGGTTATAGCTATTTCAAACTAAATTGGTATAATGGTAAAATAGTAAAATTAACAGCATCAATAATAATATTAATTAGTTACAATAATAATAACACTAATAAAAATATTTTCGTTGTGATAAGTGTATTTTTTATTTTAAAGACGTTTTTTTCTGTTTAAATTATGCGTAAAAATATTCCAAAACAACGTTAAACAGATCTACCATTAAAAATAATTACAAATTCACTTAAAGTATACACTGGAATCTTTTCATTATACGCATTTTTTATTTCATTGTTTAATTTAATCGAAATGGAAAATCCAATTTTTTTACAATAATACTTAAATAATTAACTTGTAATATCCAAATATCGAAATTTATATCAGGCGGAAGTTATTATTAAACGCAAACATTTTGAATATAAATTGCTTAGAATTTACGATGGGAGAATATTCTATTTATTGTGCATAAATTAATGATTATTAATTCGGGCTTAGGCATTTATCTAATTTTAACTCTGCTGATAAACAACCCCACCCCTTAGTTACCCAGTAACCCTTACCCTTTTAGATTTTCTCCTTTCATTATACTCCAGCTTCCAATCTGGACCAAAAATATTTCTCAATTGAAAACTCGCGTAGTAAAAAGTTTTATGAATCAAACGTAATCAAATCGAATCAGAGTAGGCTCGGGTTTATTAATTTGACCGCTCGCTGCGTCACAAAACAAAACACTACTATCATAAACAAAAGGCGTCGGTCGGTTATCCCGCCAAACGGCGACGCAGAGCCACCCGCGGTTCGAGAGGATGATGCTACTTGGAGGACACAACTGCTTTCAAGCTTCCAACCAGGGACCAGGGTGTGTTGACTTTGTTGTTCTTTCTTTCCTGCTGTTCGTTGCCGCGGCTCTCGTTACGACGTCGACGCGTTGCTGAGGAGCCTATGTGACAGACGCCTTTGGAGCGCCGTGCTTTTGAGCGCCGCGGCACTCCCGATGACCGATGTTCCTGATGCTATCAAAAGAAGAACCTTGAAGCCATTAGATATAAATGTAATTTTCATTTCTAAGAATTGTAATTATATATTATTCTGCACTAATTTTTAATTAGTATATAATTGGCCAGTAAGTTTGCCTTAGAAAAGGTGAGGTAGAAATAAGCTTATTTTGGTCGAGGCCTTGATGAGTTTTTCAACCTTGAGGGGAAGGAGAACCACCGAGAACGTTCAAAAAATGAGTTTATTGCAAATTTACAAAATCGGTAAATTTCCTTTATTCGGAACTTGCCTCGTTATGATCTTTTTTTCCATTTGTTAGGGATACTGAAATGTGACCCAACTTAGTTCAATACATAGTCACAGTATATAGGTGCTTTATATACTGTCTTTTCAAATATTTTTATTGTGCGCCATTTTATTTCATCATTTGGATTCCTACCAATATTTTACCAGTTTCCTTTGACCTATGCCTAACTTGAATTTTGGGCATAATTTAAAATAAATTTAATAAGTAGTTTTTACATTGACACATACAGCCATTTTGTTACGTCATGTTAAATTCGTACCATTTTATCCCATTTTCACATTTAATTCCTCTACAAAAGTTAAAGTCAATGAAACAAGATTTTTTACGTTGATTTTTTAAAAATTTTATTTGCTCGCCATTTTGTTTTGCCATCTTTACCAGTTTATTTCTATATCACGCTTAATTCTTGTGACCTTTAATTTTTGACTAAAATTTGAAATCAATCTGGTACGTAGTTTTTAAACTATACCGCGAACTGACAGATAGACAGACAGACTGGGTGGGGACGATAAAACGTGAATATATGTAAAACCTGAGAGGGTGATTTTTTCAAGATTACAAACATATTATTTGGCCGCCATTTTGTTCCGAAATTTTGAATAAGTAACACAGTTTTACTAGTTGATACCTACACCACAATTAGTTATGGCACACAATTTGAACTCAATCCATTAAGTAGTTTTTCAGGCTGAATACTTTTGTTATGCCGCCATCTTGGATCCGTACCAAAATTTTACCAGTTGATTCCAACATAATACTTGATGGTTGTGCCAAATTCGAGATAAATTGTATAAACAGATTTTTAATATTTTTTTTTAACATTTCACCAGGCCGCCATTTTGTTTCGCCATATTGGATTGTTACCAAAGTATTACCAGATTTAAGTTAACCGAATAAGTAGTTCTTAGCTATGCCGCTAATTTTTTATCAAAATTTGAAATCAATCTGGTAAGTAGTCTTTAAGCTATGCCGCGAACTGACAGACCGACAGACGGACCAAAGGAGTTGATAAAACATATTTTTTAGCATCTAGGGACGCTAAAACCTGAAGATATGGAAAACCTGGAGGTGGTTTTTTCAACATTACAAATATATTATTGGTCGCCATTTTGTTCCGCAATCTCGATTTAGTACCACAATTAGTTTGGCACACAATTTGAAATCAATCCATTAAGCAGTTTTTTTAGGCTAAATTTTAAAATATTATATTAAGGCGCCATTTTGTTCCACCATCTTGGATTTGTACCAAAATGTTATCAGTTAATTCCAACAGAATATTTGATGTTTGTGCAAAATTTGAGATAAATTGGATATGTAATTTTCTAATAATAATTTTTTTTAACATTTCACTAGGCCGCCATTTTGTTTCGCCATCATGGATTTTTACCAAAATGTTACCAAGTTATCCTCATATGACCCTTAATTTTTGACCAAAATCTGTAGTCAATCGGGTAAGTAGTTTTTTATGCAGCGAACAGACAGACAGACCCACGGAATTGAGAAAACATGTTTTTCGGTATCTAGAGACCTTGAAACATGAAGATCTGAAAAAATCTCGGAGTGTAATTTTTTCACGATTACAGTACTTCCCTTTTACGAGGGAAGTAAAAAGAAAGAAATTTTCAACATTTCTTCTATATACCTTGGCGTGGCCACATAATTATTCATACATTTGTATGAATTGGTGTTTTAAAAACTAGATCAGTAATATTCTTTAAAACAGTTTCTAATAAATTTTACTATATTATCTAGATAACATATTGATGTTTTATGGTTTTAATTATTAAATGTTATGCAAATATTAACATAAAAGTAGAGCAAAAGTATTCATACATTAATAAAATGATCCTACTTAATTAAATTATATACTTAAAAAACAAATACATTATTAATAATATTTTGCTGGATAACCTTTCGCCTCAATTACTCCTTTTAAATGGTCTGGCGTCGAATCTACCATAAGTTCCTGGGTGATCCTATGTAGAATCTTTGACCATCCTTTTTGTAATATTGCCTCCAGTTCTGCTTTGTTCGGTATTTCAATTTTTTTAATGCGAGTTTCTAATATATGATAAAGGTTTTAAATAGGATTCATCTCAGGTGATTGGCGAGGGGGTTTACGGATTTTTGGTATATTATAAAGCAGCTATTTTTATAAAACAGTGGCCATATGTTTAGGATCGTTGTCTTGATAAAATATTAAATTTGTATCCTGAATTTTTCAGCACTTTTTTTAAATTTCTTTTAGAACATTAATATAGAGCATTTTATCTAGAATGCCTGGAATTATCGCTAACTTTCCTGTCCCATTTGGTTACATACAGACCCACAGCATTACCAATCAACCTTCATGCTTAATAGAGCCTCGAAGATTTTCTTTTTTTAACGCTTCTGCGTTTCTCCAGACTAAACGACGTCCATCAACTTTACTCACGCTCCACAAAAAATTCTTTCTGTCAATGTCATTGCCGGAAACTCACCTGTTGAATTGTATCAAGGCCCATTACCTCGATGAGCAGCTATCGGGTAAGGAGGACGCGCCGGTGACGCGGGGGTTCTGACGTCGACTGGCGACCCCATCTGACAAGGCGGCTAGTTTATTGCTTATTCGGCTTGACGTTTTCGTTGCGGTAGTTGTCAGCTGTGTTTTTCAGAGTATTTTTTTACTTCCTCAAGTGAAAGGGGATCAAAATAACTGAAAAACTATTGAAAATAATTACAAATAGACACAACAACATAAACCTAGATGCTGCAGAATTGTTCTTAAGATACAGGTTATTTATAAGAATGAAATATTTAAATAAACTGGCGAAGGAAAAAAAGGGTAAAAAAAAGCCTTACCCAGGTGAACCCCACGAAAAGCAGTATAAAAAAATGAAAAAAATTACTAACTGAATTTTTAATTTGTTACCGTGTAAGCATAAATTGTGTGCTGATATCCTATTATTAAAAACGATATTTGAACAGTTAAATAATTGTGTTTACTGCAAATAGTATACCTATCGTTAATATAATATGAAAAATACTTATGATATACATAAGGTATCCCCATAGTGTGTTCTCGGTTGATATCTTGGTACCGGTTAGAAATAGAGAAGAAATTTATGGTAGTCTATTAAAAACTAAATCAAAAAAATGAAAACCGTTTTGTTTTAATTTGAACCATTTAGACTGTTTTTAAAAATGGAAAATCCCAGTTTTCAAATGTCAATATCTCGAAAACAATTAAACTTAGGCCTATGGACAATACATGAAATAGACCTAGAACTTTAGATAAAATTCAAAAATGTAATAAAATATAGGGTGTTTCGTATATGAAAAACTATTTAAGGAGGTATATAATCATCCTATATACTAATATTTATATTTAAACTTTTTCTCTATCTCTAGTCTTTATCACCAAAACCGAGAACACACTACTGGGACGCCTTGTATAAAAAAATGTACATTTTCTAAAGTTATACAACTATTTGTCATGTTAAAACTTTTTTCAAGAATATTTTTTTGAGACTTTAAAAATACATTATGGTTTTTCAAATACGATGCGAACTTTTACAAATGCACTCAGTAAAAAAACTTGTGAAAATTTGAACCAACATCCCTAAACATAAGTTTAAAATTATAATAACTTATATCCTAATAGCTGCATTTTGTTGTAACAAAAAAGTTTTAATTTTGAACAAAAAAACAAAAAAAGAATAATTTATGACCACAAAATAGATTAGAGCTTAAATTACAAGTTATTTGAAAATATAATCAGCCACATTTGAGCTAATACCTGCTGACACAAACGATAGAAACATTGTTTGCTGAAGCAGGAAAGCAGTGCCGGGATATAAAATATTGAAAAGGTTAATTAGCGACAACAACTTTAACAAAAAATAAAAGGTACATGTTAATTGCATGCGACATATATTGATTGTTATATTGATGTTCCTTTCTCTGTAGAACATCCTATTCATCACACTACTTTTTTGAATGATGTTAACATCTTCATTAAAGTATGCATGCTTAGTGTTATCTTATATTTCATCGTCTTTACTCCTGAGAATTAGAGTTTCCACTAATTCGTCTTCGCTCTCGGTGCTAACCTCTGTACATTTTCATATGATTCACCACAACAGTATTTACATACAATATAGCTCTTCAAGTCCGCTTTGTTGCAGCCGCAAGCTGTAACGCATTTTTTTACAACTACATGAAATAAAATCCGATAAGTTCTTGAGTTATTCTTGGTCATTGTGAACTAAATACTGGAACCAGACTTATAGCCTAATTCTTATAGATCTTTTGGATTCCATATCATTTTTGGATACATGATACAGAATTCGCCGTTGGTAGCAGTGAAGCAAGAGTAAATTTGCTTGGTATTGTCGATTTTAAGGAAACATTGGAAACAAACGTTTTCCACAGTTTCCTTTTCTGTATTACCTCCACACAAAGCAACAAACAAGCGAGCTTCAGCATCTACAATATTTTCAGGATTGACATTGTGATTATTGAAGATGGCAGTGATGGCATTATGTTTTGGATTTGGATGAGATTGAAATTTTAATTCCTTAAAAGGAACGCTTTGAAAGCATAAAGAAATAGAATATTCTCAACTGCTTCTTCATCTTTCATACTATTTACGATATACATGAATAAAACGGAATTACTCTGAAGCATAGATATAGAACTTTACAATTCTTATAAAAATTTATATGTTTCTACCGATGAAACTTGTTATATATTAGACTTATATATATATATATATATATATATATATATATATATATATATATATATATATATATATATATATATATATATATATATATATATATATATATATATATATATATATATATATATATATATATATATATATATATATATATATATATATATATATATATATATATATATATATATATATATATATATATATATATATATATATATATATATATATATATATATATATATATATATATATATATATATATATATATATATATATATATATATATATATATATATAGCCCCGGGTGGGGTATAAAAGGAAGCGTCGCAGCCACCAACACTTTAGTGTCTATTCGGACGCGAGAAAGAAAGTTTCGAAAATGCCAAATGTGATTTTGGTGAAACCTCAGCAAAACTGTTCTTTTCAGAACGACAGTATTGAACGGATGTACACCCGGAATGAAAACACATTGTATTTTTTCATCCATTCCATATATATATATATATATATATATATATATATATATATTTATATATAATGTTGGAGATTTAGTGTTAATTAAGTTTTACTTTGAAACTTTTTTTGCAAGACGAACCCTTAAGGAATCACTTCCAAGAAACAACATAATTTCAACCTCACCCTTTGCAAAGCAAAGACCTTTTTTAGCCCCTTCTGACTGGACTATAAGCCATGTTTTACCATTTCACTCACAGAAATTTGGAAATGTTTTTTCTTTAACTCAATAATATACAATTAAGCCGCGTAAAATATATTTATAAGTTCGAAAGATATTTTTAGTTGAGCAAACTGAAAGATTAAAATTTCGATGTTGCGTTTTAAAGCACATTACGTGACGCCTCGTGAACAAGACACCCTTTATTTTAACCAATCTTAGTCTAAGTCAAAGTCAAAGTCAAAAATTGCTTTATTATTTAAGATAAAATCTTGTTACAAAGCCAAAGGTAGAAATATATAAACCAACAAGCAGTAAAAAAAAAATAAGTAAAAGTAGATAACAATAAGAAATAAAAACAGCGAGTTATAAAAAAAACACACATCAAAAGCACTAATATAATATAAATATACATATACATTTAAATATCAAGGACACTAAACAGAGACTTGGAATGAGGAAGTCAATCCAGTGTCATAATACATCATTGAAAAATTCCAGAAGGCCATAATAAGCTTTTTTGAGTAATATGCATTTAAAAGAAGATTTAAATGTTTTAATATTATTCAAAGTTCTCACACTCTCTGGTAGGTGGTTGAATATCTTCCTACCTGTATAGAATATCGAGCTTTTAACTCGTATAGTGTGAGGTATGGGCAGTGGCAGAGCTCCAGTTTGTCTTGTATTATAATGATTATAATACTCTCGACTTTTAAATTTTTTAAACATTATACAAGCTGTCTCGAAAATAAAAATACAAGTAAGAGTTAGGATTTTGCGATTAATAAATAGTGGTCTACAAGAATCTCTACCACTTACCCCGCACATATACCTCACTGCCCTCTTTTGCAGAACAAAAACTGAGTTTATCAGATATTGGCTCGAATTACCCCAGAAACAGACCCCATAACGCAAATGGGATTCTATTAAGGCCGAATATACTGATTTCGCAATGTGTTCATCCAACTATTTCGATACAACTCTCAAGGCATAACATAACATAACAGTACCACCAACTTTTATTTTTTAAGAATAAGCTGGATGATAGTCTGGCTGTTTCCAAAAAGGCTGCAAAATGTAGATGATTTTTCAGGATGAGTATACAAGGAGTGTTATATAGGTATAGGTCCTAATTGTTGTGGCAACTCTTTACAACGAAATTATTTACCAAAAAATGACACAAACTTATGTACAGGGTAATCGGATGATTCGTGTTGTAGTAGCGGTACTATAAGTTCTGAAATCTAAACAATCTATTTTTTACTTAAAACATAAAACTAAGGCTATATTTATTTATAATGGAATTCGTTTAAATCAGTCACCTTTTAATCCAAACAATTGCCGTCGTAAACAAAATATTACTGTGTCGAGGAATGCTCATTGATGTTAGCGCCATCTTAATTAATATGCTTAACTTCTCTTCCTCTTCTTCTTTAGCGCCTTTCGCAGAACATTCCTGGACGTAGGTCTCCCCTTGCCTCTTCTACTCCGCTCTATCTCATGCTACCTATTTTTTTCCTTAATATTGTCTAAGTATTTCTTTGAGGGCCGACCAATATTTCTCTTATGTTCCCTCGGGCTTCACTGCGTAATATGTTTTGTCCACCTAGATCTTGTCTGGCGACACGTCCTGCTCCTGTTCATTTGGAGAAGACAGCGAGCTTTATACATCTTCTACCTTTATTTTTTGTTTTCGTATTACCTCGTTAATGTATGCGGTCTCTAAGTGTTACAACATAAGTCTCTCTATAGCTCTATCAGTTGTTCGGAGTTTATTTGCAGCTTTAATCTTCAGGATAATAGTTAAGCTGGCAAGATGTAGTTATTGAAGACCTTAGTTTCAAATTGATGGGAATATTGAGGCTTAGTGTCTTTTTCAGTTCCCCAGTGGCAGTCCAAATCATTCGTTTTATTTCGGTTTGTTCAATTTCTTTTCCAAGTGTTGTCCCAGGTTCGTCCATGTTTTCGTGGACGCTGCCGATTGTTTTTTTGTTCGAATTGACGTTATATCTAGCATTTTAGTTTTCGCAAAATGTCTACTTTTTCTGAGGCTCATTTAGTTCTCTGCTTATCAAGACTATATCCTTCGCAAAGTGGAGATGCGTTTTTGATCCCAGTTAAGCTGTTTAAAAAATCTTATTACGTCAGTGTAAAGAGCTTTGGGGAGATGGTATCACTTTATCTTACACCTCGATGAATGGCTATATTGCGGGTTTTTAGGTTTTCGATCGATTCTCACCTATAATGTCGCGTGTTCGAAAATTTGTTGAAGAATGTTTCTATATCTTGAATCAATTCTGTTCCTATATCTTGAATCAAATATAGCCCATAGTTCAACTGTATCAAAGGCGTTATGATAACCGATAAAAGCCCAATGTAATGCAACGTTGTATTCATTACGTTTCTCAATTAGTGTACCGATGTTTTGAATTTGTTGGACCATGCTGTGACCCTTCCTAAAACTAACCTCTTCTGGGGTTGATATACTGTCAAACTTATTGTATAACCTGGGGATGATTATAATTATAATTTATAAGGATGTGGAGAAATGCTTATCGTTTGGTAGTTTTCGATGTTTAGTGCAACAGAATTACTTTAGCATTACGCAGGTTGTCTAGGGTTGTCCCGTTTTAGCGTGGTAGGTTTGGGGTTTGATGAGATGTGTAGATTCAGGCACTTCGTTTTTGCCTTGTATTATTGTATTATTGTGTTATAGTTATTTTTCAGATGATGTAATTGTGCTTTACCTTTGCTTATGTTAGATTTAAATATTTTCTTAATTTTGTTATTCACTATACGCTTTGTTTATTATATTTTCAGATGTATTTCCTCATTTTCTTTTAAACTCATTTAGTCAGTTCAATATGCTATTTTGGGTGAATTAACTGTAAAGTTTTATTATAAGCTGCTCAAAATCCATAATAACCCTATAACACATCAAACAGCATGTTAAAAACTCTCAACGATATTTCCTGTTGCATATCGTTTGCTGAGAATTTTAGTTTCTATATCTATATATATATATATATATATATATATATATATATATATATATATATATATATATAGAATTAGGTAATAGACACATAAAATATAAGCAGCTTCACTGTGTAGTCCGAATTATGTATATGAAGAAAATAATTCAATTACAATGTCTATCGCTGTGATAGGAATGTTAAGTCAAACTCTGATTCAAGGAAAGGAGGTGTGATGATAACAGTAATTAAAAGCCTGTCATGTTCCAAGCTGGAATCGTGAAAAAGCACGGAAGAAATATTTGTGAAAGTGGGATCCAACTCAAAACGTTTCACACTGTTTATTTGTCTCTCATATGTCTACCAGCAAAGTATGACATTTTCAATGACAATATCGACAGACTTCTAGAATCATATGAATGCCAGATATACTTTGGACGACTTCTATCTACCAAAATCTGTGTGGTCATATATAACTAATGCTCAATCGCATAATTTTCTCTCGACTGCCTTCCTTAGAAGGGAAATGTCATGAAAATTTTTTCTTAACTATGCGCTGTCCTGCATCAAGTCAACAGCCTTTCGAATAACTTAAGACATATTCTGTCCCTTGCATTTTCTAGCGATGCCGACTTCATCTTAAACTTAGCGGAGGATGCACTGATTCCGATAGAGGATTACCATCCAGTAGTGATATTGTTGACGATTTTAATAAAAAAATGTACTATTTTATATTCTTCTCAATCTGCAATACGTTGGAATTTTGGGAATTCTAAGCAAGGCGACCATAATTTTTTCGTTGAACTATCTTATCAGAACCGACATGCCCTTTAGGTCGAACTACCTAACCTCTTCGCCGATTATTTTCGTACAGTTTACCATGAACGAACTTGTCGAGCAAATATGATTCTGTCAACCCCAACTACAATTTCTAACTTTTATAACTCTATTTAAAGTATTTTTGAAAATATATTTAATTTAAATATTTCAAAAATCGAGGTACAGATGGCGTCCGCCTGATCTATTAAAGTTCTACAATTTTATGTTACCTGGTTCACCTTACATTATATTAAAAAATCTGTCATTTTCCTGATTTCTGGAAAATAAACTACTTAATCCCTGTTCTCAAGACAGACAATGAAGCTGATAATTTTCGAGCCGCAGAAATATTTACTACAATCCCAAAGCCTTTCGAGAATCATATGACATCCGTATTAGAACCAAAAATTATTAACGAGCAATTTGGTTTTTAAAGCGGAAGGTCAACAGAATTAAACCTGTTAACATGTATAAATTACCTGCCGCATGCTTTGGAGAAGAGAACGAATTTGTTGTATATACCTACCGACTTTTCAAAGGCATTTGATATAGCCATTTAATTTTGTAAAGGTAAATAATCATGTGAAATTGAAATACCATCTGAGGTGCCGCAGGGGTCCCTCTTTATAATAGTTTTTTAAGTTATAAGCCGCTGCTTTGCACATTTTAAATACATCTGTTTTGCCGATGATTTGAAGATCTTCTCTGTGATTTCTTTCAGAGATGACTGTTTAAGGCTGCAACTACCGTACCTGGACAGATTCGAGCGTACTTCAATGCATCAACGTGTCATCTCATTTGCCTCTACAAAGAAATGGACCCAATTCACTTTAACTACCAAATTAATAATACGACCTTATCTTATGTTGCATCTAATAGATATCTCGGAAAGGGTAATTGGGTAATCGTTAGAATACGTTTAAATTATAATCTAGTTAGAACATGTCATGTGATGTCTATCATATACATACGGTCAAGCAAATACAATGAAGATTTTTTTAGATGCCTCTCTTACAAAGCTGACATTCCCCTCGCGTACATTGATAACTATAACCATCTATTGTGGACAAACCGTATTGCTCGTCGAGAATAAGGCGGGTGATTCACTGTAATGCTTCGTCACCGCCGCGCGCCGCCCGGCTAGCAGATAAAAACTGTTTACATAATATATTAAGTTCTTAGATGTAGTTGGATTTATTCGTATTCATTCTGTTTTTCGACTTTTAAGAGACGCAGACTTCTCGCCTTGTTGTTTCTCTAAATTGTACTATTTTCTAATTAATAATTAAATGTATTGAACTTTGCTTGTTGTGTTAGTAACCCGTCGGTCAGTCTACATCAGAAGTGGTCGAAAAAGAACTGGTTGGGATATTGGTGTATTGTGCTGTTTATTAAGTGCTAAAATCACAAATTATGCCCCATCATCGCAAGAGATCACGAAGGCAACGTTCGCCTTCGTCTTCAGAGGACAGTTCAACATCCAGTGAGTGCAAATACGATCATAAGACAAAAAACAAAGTGAAGAGAAGCCGAGAAACTGTAAGTTACACGCCTCCACGTATTTTAGTTAACACGCAACCTTTAATGGAGACAAATTTTAAAAGTTCCACGATTATTCCGGAGTTTGATCCTAAAACAATGAATGTTGATGAGTGGATTGAAATCATCCAACATCACGCTAATACTTATCATTGGCCTGACAACGTTATAATATTTCAAGCTTTAAACAAGCTTAAGGGAACCGCAAAATTATGGTACGACACGTTTATAGAAAGTGAAATGGGATGGTCAGAGTATTCTTGGGATAAATGGAAAGATATTTTGAAATCCACTTTCAAATCAAATCGTAATGCTTATAAACTATTAATGAATATAGTAAATCATAAACCCACTAAAGGTTGCTCCTTGTATGATTTTTTCTTTGAACATTTATCTGAAATTAATAAATTAAAGGTAAATTTTTCTGACACTGATAAAGTTTCCTTAATTTGTGGCGCAATCAGTGATAATAACATAACCTCTGCTGTAGAAGCTTCGAATATGGTTGATTTGAATGCCTTGGGGGCGTATCTTAAAAATAAAACCTATAATTTACCAAGTTTTGTACAAAACAGTGCACCTACAACTAAACCGCATTTTCAAGGCTCTACACATCAGAGAAGTTCCACGTTCGTGCCCCAAGCTAGCATAAGCCATTCTTCTAGAGTTTCGCATAGTAAATCTGACAACATAGACAATAAAGTAAGTACATGCATGGCTTGTGGTAGATTGGGGCACGACCGATCCGACTGTCGTCATAAACATCAGGTTTGCAATCTTTGCCGAATCAAGGGCCATATTAAAATAAATTGTTTAAAAAAGCAAAATAATAATGCAAATAAAAACGCTAAAAATACAAATCCTTCTAAAATTCAAAATGTTAATTATATCGAAAATTTTAATTCTCAATCTAAATTTTATAAGAACGTAAGTATTAATGGTAATCAATGTAGTGCATTTATAGATTTCGGTAGTGAATGTTCATTAATTAAGCAATCAGTGGCTCATAAATTGAATTTTAAAATACACGACATAGAAGAGCCAGTTAAACTTTCCGGATTTTTAGGAACAGGTACGACAGTAACACAGTATGTTCGGGAACATATTAAAATAGATGAAGTTGATAGCGAAATATGTTTTTACGTAATAAATAATTTAGAATTTAAATTTGATATTTTGATAGGCAGTAACTTTACAGAAAACCCCGACATTATATATTATAAAATCGATAATTTACTTTACTTTAAAAATAAAATTCATACATTTGAACATTCACAGAATATAAATCATGAACAAAATATGTCTCCTGACGATCTAAATGCATTATATAACCTGTTACATTCATTTGAATCATGCACGATTGAGTCAAAAAATACTATAGGAAAAGCTCATAATGTTTCTTTGTCTATAGAACTAACAACAAATAAACCAATCTCTAGAAGGCCCTACAGAGCCACTGAAAAAGACAAATTAATTTTTCGAAAAATTACAAAAGAATTGTTAGAAGCTAATATTATTAGAGAAAGCAAATCTGCCTACTCAAGTCCTGCTCTTTTAGTAGAAAAAAAGGTGATGAGAAAAGAATGGTAGTGGACTATAGAGCCCTTAATAAAATAACGGTCAAAAATTCTTTTCCTACACCTATAATTGAAGAAATTATTGATACTATGTCCGATTTTAAATACTTTTCTTGCCTTGATTTAGCATCGGGATTTCACCAAATCCCGATGGAAGAAAAATCAATACCATATACTGCTTTTGTAACGCCGGAGGGGCATTACGAGTATGTTAGGGTCCCTTTTGGACTTTGTAATGCTCCATCGGTGTTCCAGCAATTTATGAATGTAATATTTTCCCCGTTGCGTCATTATAATGTTATACCTTATTTAGATGATTTGTTGATACCATCAACAACCATATCTGAAGGCCTTTGTATCTTAAACAAAGTATTAGAAATCATAAAAGAATATGGACTTACGATTAAATTAAAAAAAATCCTTTTTTATGATGACAAAAATTATATATTTAGGCTATGAAATATCTTTTAATAAAGTACACCCATCGGATATTAAAATAGAGTCAGTGTTAAAATTCCCCTATCCTAAAAACCAACACCACTTAAGGCAATTCCTTGGCCTTGTTGGCTATTTTCGAAAATTTATCAAAGATTTTGCACGCATATCAGCACCTTTGACAAAACTTTTAAAAAAAGATTCTAAGTGGGAATGGACTGATAATCACTCAGCAATAGTTGACTTTTTAAAAAAACAAATATGTTCAAAACCAGCCTTAAAAATATTCAATCCAAAGTTAGAGATTAGAGTATATACCGATGCTAGTAGAGAAGGTTATGCGGGAATTCTGACTTAATGCGAGGGTAATCTCGAAAGTCCTGTGGCTTTCTTTAGTAAGCAAACCACGGGACCAGAAAAAAATTATCACTCGTTTGAGTTAGAATTACTTGCAATTGTAAAAACAGTAGACCGTTTTCGTTTTTACTTACTGGGAAACGAATTTAACATATACACAGATTGTAATGCAGTCAAAAATGCGTGGAATAAACACACAATTATTACTCGCATAGCTCGGTGGATTTTGTTCTTGCAGGATTTTTGTTTTCAAATTGTGCACAGACCAGGTTGTCAAATGCAACACGTTGATGCTTTGAGCCGCAATTTCGAAACACAGGACTTTTCACAAACAGAACAGATCTTAGTAATAACAGAAAACGACTATTTTCGCGAAGCTCAATCATTAGATCCTGCTATTGCGGAAATTAGGGAAATTTTGTTAAGTGGGGATAGTGACAACAATAAAATAATTTTTAACGACTATGATTTGCGAGGAAATAAAGTTTATCGAATAACCCCATTTGGAAATAGATTAGTAGTACTAAAAAACTGTAGGTGGCAGATAGTCAAAGCTAATCATGATGACATCGGCCATTTCGCATTTGACAAAACAGTCGAGAGAATTAAACGGTCGTTCTGGTTCTCAAAAATGAACAGATTTATAAAAAAATACATAAACTCCTGTCTATTTTGTCTTTATCACAAGGAACGTGGTGGTAAAAAACCCGGGTTCTTACATTCCATTCCCAAGTATGCTAGGCCACACCATACACTTCACTTAGATCATCTGGGGCCTTTTGTTGAAACTCTAAACGGGAACAAATACCTGCTGGTAGTTGTGGATGGATTCTCGAAGTTTACTTACATAAAACCCGTTCCCGATACTTCGTCAAAGCATGTTATTAGCAAGCTTGAAGAGATCTTCACAATTTTGGGAAACCCTAGGCGCATCGTCACGGATGCAGGCACTGGATTTACATCAAAACAATTTAAAGAGTACGTAAATAACAAAGGCATTCGGCTGTTTACAACAGCAACCGGTATGCCCAGAGGAAATGGGCAGGTAGAACGGGCAAATAGGACAATTCTGGATGCCCTGGCAACTTCAGGCGCTAGCACAGACAAAAACAATTGGGATATTGCTATTAATCAAATCCAACAAGGAATCAACAGTACCAAGCACCGAATAACTCAACACACGCCCTCAGAACTCCTGTTTGGTTTTCAATTAAAAACAGATACGGATATACATACCATCTCGGACGTTACGAAAATCAGAAAGAAGGCAGCCATAAATCTGGAACGCAACAGAATTGAACAAGATCTTACCTTCAACAAAAAACGAACACCTCTAAAATTCTTCTCAGTCGGTGACCTAGTGCTCACCAAAACAAGCAGTTTTCCATCGAACCAGGAAAGTAAAAAATTGCTCACAAAATTTAGAGGACCATTCAAAATTATCGAAATCTTACCCAATGACAGATACAGAATTAAAGAAGACCTACACACAGAAAGGTCGTCTAGACCTTATGAAGGAGTCGTTGGAGTGGAAGATATGAAGCTCTTCCAAATTCAAGGTAAATAAATTGATCTCCATCTCTGGCATAAATTGATCGCCATCTTAGGCATAAATTGATCGCCATCTTAGGCATAAATTGATCGCCATCTTAGGCATAAGTTGATCGCCATCTTAGGCATAAATTGATCGCCATCTTAGGCATAAATTGATTGCCATCTTAGGCATAAATTGATTGCCATCTTAGGCATAAATTGATCGCCATCTAAGGCATAAACTGATCATCTCAGGCATATGTTAGACAAAATTAATTATTTAAAAAAAAAAAAAAAAAAAAAAGAAATAAGCAGTACATTTTTTTTTTGTTTTTTTGTTTGTTAGGTTAATGACTTTCGAGGACGAAAGCCTCACAGGATGGCCGTGTGGACAAACCGTATTGCTCGTCGAGAATAAGGCGGGTGATTCACTGTAATGCTTCGTCACCGCCGCCCGGCTAGCAGATAAAAACTGTTTACATAATATATTAAGTTCTTAGATGTAGTTGGATTTATTCGTATTCATTCTGTTTTTCGACTTTTAAGAGACGCAGACTTCTCGCCTTGTTGTTTCTCTAAATTGTACTATTTTCTAATTAATAATTAAATGTATTGAACTTTGCTTGTTGTGTTAGTAACCCGTCGGTCAGTCTACACTATATAACCAATTTCACCTCTCTCTAACAAAGTGTAGAAGATATAATAACTGTTATCTCCTTTTTAGCTTTGTTGACTTAGTTGTCTCCTTAAAAACACAAGGTCAACCATTCCATTGTACAAATATTGGACGAAACTGAAATCTTGAAAAACTCAATCGGCTAATCGGGTCTCTGCAGGAAGCTATTAGATTAATTAAATATCTATACCTGCATATTTGAGTGTTAAGTAGTTTTAATTTTTTTTCTATATCTAAGTTACCTAATTGTTAATGAAATTTAAAAAAATTACATGTTTTCTTATTGTTAGTCAAAAAAAAAAACAACACATATTGTTAGTTAAAAATATTAATAGATAAAATACCTTGTAATTGTTATAGTATAAGCACATTCCTGATTTATTGTATGTTCAGACTTAACCGGGTTTCTGTATCGCTAATTAGTCCATATCCTGTCAATAAACGAAATATGTTTAATTTATGTGCCATGTTTTTGTGAAGGAATGTTGCAGGAATTATACGCATCATCAGCAACGCGCCTTTCCGTCATTGATAATGGCAACCTTTATTGGAAAAGTCTGGCGGTAGTGATGTTTACGTAAAATATTTTTAAATGACGTATCTAACATATTTATCAACTTATACGTATTATTAAATATTAAATGATTATTATGATCATGACAAAATGTAATCAGATTTAAAATTACAAACTAGGCAAATCAGTTAATGCTTTAGTTTATAAAAATAAAACAGAGCAAAATTTTGATTTCTTTCTGACTTTTATAATTATATCATTTCAGAAATAGTTTAAAAACCAAAAGGATTAGCTTTTTTCTTTAAACTAAAGGTACTTAGTCCTTGCGCAAAGTAGTCATTTTAACTTACCCACATTTTAATCTATACATATGTAAGACAGTAGCGTGACTGATTGATTGGCTAACTGACGGACTGATAGACAAAGCATAGCCTAAACCGGCAGACCTACAGATTTGAAATTTGGAGAAAATATCCCTTGAGTACCCTCGGGGTTAGGCTTAGCATTTCGAAATTTGAAAAGTCCTGACAAAATGCCGGACATTTCAAAAAAAATCCGGACATTTTAGTCACAATAGGAAATAATAAATCCCACGCGCACTGCACGTTCTACTGTGATACCGGTCAGCGGAACTCGTCCGAAATGGCTTCATTTAGTAAGTGGTTATGCACATTCACGGACATTATGCAAGTTAAATTTCCGTTTTTGAAAGAAGGAAGAAATTGGAACGAAGCGAAGTGCACAATTTCTGATAAGTTACGTGTCAATTAAGCACTAAGGAGCGGGAGATATTGAAAACCCAAAAACATGTGAAAAAGCGCTTCAAATTTTGTCAAAATTGCCTCAATATTTCAGCCTAAAAATACAACCATCGCTTCAAAAGATTCACAGAAGTGACCCTGGCGATTCATACTGTGAAATACCATCAATCATACAAATCGATGGATTGCACGATTGATTGCACTGGCAGCTTTATGAGGGTTATGTTTACTGACTCGAATGTGGCTAGTTCTATTTCTTGTTCTCGAACAAAAACTTAAGCTTTCGTAAACAATGTCATAACTCTATGGGTAATAAAACAAATTCAGACATCACTTAAGTAATCATGGAGCTTTTTAACTATTTTCCATTCAAAATTTTTCCACATCGTCAAAAATCCAAACAAATTAAAAATCCGGACAAAGTCCGGACGAAAGTCGAAAATCCGGACAAATCCGGACGGATGGTAACCCTACTCGGGGTGCACTCGAGAGGGATTTTGCAAAATAATCAGTTGAGGGGTGATGAAATTTGTATAAAGAAAGTTACGATGATGATAATTTGTAAATAAATAAAATGACATGTGTTTTATTATTTTTCAAAAATTCATCTTCTCAGGGAGAGAACGTGAATGGCAAAGTTGTATAGAGAAACATTAATTTTGTCGTATATGTCGTGTATATCGATTTTAAACTTTGCGAGCGAATGTAATTCGGATGACAATATTTTGATACTATTGAGCTGCTCTGACCCTGACAGCAACTTACTTTAAAAATCGGTAAATTTCTTTACCCGGAACTTCCCTCGTTATGATTTTTTTTCATTTGTTAGGAATAGTGAAGATTTTTTTACATTGATTTTTTAAAAATTATATTGAAACCCATATTATCAGTCTTTACCTACTCCGCTGGTCCGCATCAGATACTTCTCAGATATTAAATTTCTAACTGATTTTCGTTATCGATCCTCTTGTTGTTATGTTAAAGTGGTGTATTATTTGGGGTTAGGATCCAGTAAAAAAACAAAAACCTTTTTTAAAAATGTCTACTTTTCGCAACTTTATAGTTACATCCTCAGAAAACAGAGTTAATATCATACATGAAACCCATATTATCAGCCTTTACCTACTCCATTGGTCTGCAGATATTTTCCAACCCCAAATAATACACCACTCTAACAACAAGAAGATCGTTAGCAAAAACCATTTAGAAACTTAATATGTGGGAAATATCTGCAACGGAGTAGGTAAAGAATGATAATATAGGTTTCATGCAGGATATAAAATTTATATGTGAGAATGCAAGAATAAAGTTGCGAAACGTCGACAATTTAAAAAAAGACTTTTGTTTTTATTACTGGATCCTAACCCCAAATAATACACCACTCTAACATAAAAACAAGAGGATCGTTTACGAAAACCATATCTGGAAAATATATATATATATATATATATATATATATATATATATATATAGGTAAAAACTGATAATCTAGGTTTCATGCAGATCATAAAATATATATGTGTCCTGAGGATGCAACAATAAACGAAACGTCGACAATTTAATAAAGCCTTTTGTTTCTTTACTGGACCCTAGGCCCAAATAATACTTCACTCTAACATAACCACAAGAGGATCGTTAACGAAAACCATGGAAGCATAATATCTAGGAAATATCTGCGGACGATCGGAGTAAATAAAGACTGATAATAGGAATATAGAAACTATATGTGTCCTGAGGATGGAACAATAAAGTTCCGAAACGTCGACTACTTAAAAAAAGATATTTGTATCTTTACTGGACCTTAACCCCAAATAATACACCACTGTAACATAACAACAAGAGGTTTAATATCTAGGAAATATGTGCCGACCTACAGAGTAGATAAAGACTGATAATGTGAGTTTCCTGCAGGATGCAGGATCTATATGTGTCCTGAGGATGCACAAATTAAGTTCCAAAACGTCGATAATTAAAGAAAAAAAAACGTATTTATTTTTCTGGATCTTAACCCCAAGTAATACACCACTCTAACAATTTTTTTTAACATTGTTCAACCTTATTGGATTTTTACCAAAATATTACCAGGTCATTCACATATGACCCTTAATTATTAACCCCAAGTAATACACCACTTTAACAATTTTTTTTAACATTGTTCAACCTTATTGGATTTTTACCAAAATATTACCAGGTTATTCTCATATGACCCTTAATTATTGGTCAAAATTTGAAGTCAATTGGGTAGGTAGTATTTAAGCTATGTCGCGAATTGACAGACAGACCTACAGACGGACCGACGGATTTGATAAAACATGTTTTTTGGCATTTAGGGACGTTAAAACGTGTATATATGTAAAATCTAGAGGGTGAATTTTTCACGATTACAAAATTTTTATTACGGCCGCAATTTTGTTCCGCCATTTTGAATTATTAACTAGTTTTACTAGTTAAGCACTATACCACAATAAGTTATGGCACACAATTTTCAATCATTAAGTAGTTTCTAGTTTTTTATTTTGTGCCGCCATCTTGAATTCGTACCAAAATTTTACCAGTTGATTCCATCATAATAATTGATGTTTATGCAAAATTTGAAATAAATTCGACAAAAAGCTTTTTCATAATATTTTTTCTTAACATTTCACTAGGCCGCCATTTTGTTTTTGTCATGCTCGATTTTTACCAAAATATTACCAGATCATCCCCATATGACTCTCAATTTTTTATCAAATTCAAAGTCAATCGGATTAGTTTACTGCCGCAAACTGACAGACAGACCGACAGACGGGCCGACGGAATTGATGAAACATATTTTTTGGCATCTAGGGACGCTAAAACATCTTGATATATATAAAATCTAAAAGAGTGGGTGATTTTTTTAACGATTACGAACATTTTTATTTGGCCGCCATCTTGAATTATTACCACAGTTTTACTAGTTGACCTCTATACCACAGTTAGCTATCGCACACAATTTGAAATCAATTCATTAAGTAGTTATTCAGGCTGAATGTTTAAATATTTTATTAAGCCGCCATTTTGTTCCGCCATCCTGGATTTGTACCAAAATATTAATAGTTTATTCCAACATAATACTTGATGCTTTTTGCAAAATTTCAGATAAATTGGATGAGTAGTTTTTTAATAATAACTTTTTAACATTTCACTAGGCCGCCATTTTGTTTCCGTTTTTCACGTTTAAAAACATTTTATTTGGCCGCCGTTTTGTTCGGCCATCTTGAATTAGTACCACAATTTTACTAGTTGATCCCTGTACAACAATTAGTTAGGGCACATAATTTGAAATCAAACTATTAAGCAGTTTTTTCAGGCTGAATTTTTATATATTTTATTTGTACCAAAATGTAACTAGTTGATTGCAATTTAATACTTGACGTTTTTGCAAAATTTGAAATAAATTGGATGAGTAGTTTTGTAATAATAATTTTTTTAATATTTCACTAAGCCGACATTTTGTTTCGCCATATTTGATTTTTATCAAAATCCTACCAGGCCATCCCCACATGACCCTTAAATTTTATCAGAATTTGAAGTCAATCGGGTAAGTAGTCTTTATCTATGCCGCGAATTGACTGACAGACAGACAGAAAGACCGACAGACGGCCGTTCACAAAACATATATTTTGGCATCTAGCGACGCTAAAACTTAAAGACGTGTAAAAATGAGAGGGTACCTTTTTCACGATTTCAGACATTTTATTTGGCCGCCATTTGGTTCGGCCATCTTGAATTACTACCACTAGTTTACTAGTTGATCCTTATACCACAATTAGTTATATATGGAACACAATTTGAAATCAAACCATTAAGCAGTTTTTCAGGCTGATTTTTTAAATATTTTATTAAGCCGCCATTTTGTTCCGCCATCTTGGATTCGTACCAAAACGTTATCAGTTGATTCCAACATAATACTTGATGTTTTTGGAGAATTTGAGATAAATTGGGTTACGAGTTTTAATAATTTTTTTAACATTTCCATATGACCCCTAATTTTTGACCAAAATTTAAAGGGTAAGTAGTTTTTTAGCTACGCCGCGAACAGACAGACAGACAGAGACAGACAGACAGACCGACGGAATTGAGAAAACATGTTTTTCGTCATCTAGGGACCCTGAAACGTGAAGACCTAAAACAATCTCGGAGAGTGGTTTTTTCGCGATTACAATACTTCCATTTTACGAGGGAAGTAAAAAAGGAGGAAGTTATCAATTCGTCCCTATGTATTTTTTTATGTACGTATATTATTGCGCGATGGTTTTGAAGTTAAATGAAATTTTCAGAGAATATTCAGGATATTGCGGGAGTGGTCCCATAGCAAGCATATTAAAAAATGGCAGAATGGAGCCATTTTGAACTGTTTACGCTAAACTGTATTGAACAATATATGCTTTCGCCATTATATCAGGAAAAAAATTGTATAATAAGACATCTTATTATCCAATATTATGTGAACTCGACGCCCAACTTATTCTTAATTACTTAATCAATATTTATATTACCTCATCATCTACGCGTAAAAAGTCGAGGGCAAAAGCTAATTTGCAATCACTCTTATTTTTCAAAATCAGAATTATGCAAAAAGCAAATGTTCCAAAAATAATAACGGACATTCTTTATTTTTTGTAGACTAAATGTAAATAAAAAATAAATCATAATAATAAAAATAAATTAAAATAAAAAAAAATTATTATCAAATAATTATATGTATACATAGGCTGCTTATTATAAGTAATGGAATTCTATATGAAGAAGGATAAAAGTGAGTTTCCCGTGTG
The DNA here is from genome assembly GCA_030620095.1 of Kuschelorhynchus macadamiae. NCBI lineage: Eukaryota > Metazoa > Arthropoda > Insecta > Coleoptera > Curculionidae > Kuschelorhynchus > Kuschelorhynchus macadamiae. The sequence continues at coordinate 716,420 of JAUTXW010005173.1, forward strand.
TCTAGAAAGAATTCTTATTGCTAGAAATATTAGGTTTCTATTTGACTTTGTCAATTGCCTCTACTTATTAAATTCATTGTAGGTGTTTTCTCATCTGCATCACATTGCAAAAATATTTAGACTGGCCGCTTTTCTGACCAATTTGCTGGTAACTCTATTAGTGCTTAATGATATTTTTCTTTCTCATACATACTCTGTCTCATACGTCTGTTTAGATTTTGACAATTTTCTCCGCTCTCCCTGCGTGCAGTCTCTTTTGCAGCTTTAATTATGCCAGATAGTTAACCTTAAAAGATGCCTGACATGCTTATCAATTCGTTACTTTGAACTGAATGTCTTTCTGATACTCACGCTGTTTCACATGTTTGTGTAGATTTCGAAATTTTTGTCCGCTCTTTCATTCTGCAGTTTCTCTCGCAGCTAAAATGATGCTACATAGTTCATCTTAAAATATGCCTGGCATGCTTATCAATTGGTTACTTTAAACTAACAGCAATTCTAATACGCTAGACATTAAAATGATAAAATAAAAGTTGGAAAACATACAATTTAAAAGAGTTTTGGCCAATTTGTTCGTAATATTCTTGAAACAAGAAAAAGGTGAAATTTAAAACGGTTTTTTATACATTTTCTTTAGTTGATTAAATATTTTATTAAATTCTTAAGTGCCTTTTATTATGTTAAGCATTTTATATTATTGTCAACTAATAAATATTGTTGCTAAAGTTGACAAACTGTTGGCAAAATTGTATCCCCCAATAATTTCTGTCAGGTCCGTCCCTGGCTCAGCGTCAAACATTTGCAAGTATACCTGGAATTTGAGTTGTCTCTGTATAACGCTTTGGTGCAATATATTCCTGCCTAAATACATTAGGGGCTAAACTGCTTATGAAAAAAATAAAAATGTTTAATTTATCTTCTGCTGACAAAAAAAAACTACAGGAAGAAAGTAATTGGAGATTGAAGATATACAAAAATCGCTGTAAGGAAAACTATACACCCATTTTATTTTGAAAAAGTAATACCTATCTTGAATTAAATATTGGCTGGAGCCCGAAAAGACGAAAATTCTTTGCCTACGGGCAAGACGATACCGTGGAGCAACTTGAAAAAAATGATCTTTGGGTACTTTTCGTAACCAAAGCTCATTTTCGTTAAAATTCTCCACAACCAAGTAGAAAGTCTTTTTAGTGGAAAAAGATGAGATTATTTGCAGGCGAAGACAATATTTAAGGGCTGTAAGAAAGTGTCAGTAAGACAATCTAAATATTTATTACTTGGACGAAACCTGGGAAAACGAGGGATACATGGTTGATAAAATATGGTAGGATAAGAGCATAGCAAGTTCGCTCCAAGCTTTTTTAGAAGTATGGACCCCTGGAATTAAAGCTTCTTCTAGCAAGGAAAGACAGTTAAAAATTACACGTATTGGTGGTAAAAATGGCTTTGTGGAAGGGAATTTACTAGCATTGTAGTCAATAAATTATATATAATATATAAAATATTTTGCTTTATTTTGTCTCAAAGATATCTTGTTCGGAAATCACAAGCCTGCAATCTACCAAGAACATATGGCGGTCTGGCCGTAAAATGCGTCAGGTTTACAAAACAATGTGTCAATTTTTTTCTGCATTAATATTATAATGACATCATGAATGCTCCAACTGAACATAATTATACTTAGTTTTTGTCAACCAAAACCAATTGGCTGCTTGTAATATGACGAAATATCATAAGCGTAGGTAAAGTACCTATCGCATCAATGATCTTCGTTAATTATTCCTTGTTTACCGTATATATATATTTGTGTTATCAAAGATAACACACCTGTTCATCCAGCAAGGTACTTATAAATCTGTCATTAATTCGGTCTTGATTAGTATTAGTAATTAAGTATACCCTAGTCAAGTGTCTGCTGCTAAAGATCTACAATGAAACATTTTATTTACTACTGTACAGTGTTCATTTTTTCGTTATCAGGATGTAAGTACAAATAGTGCGCTAAACATTTTTTTTCCTCAAAATGTGCTTTCCAAAATGTACTAAAATAATTTAGGAAAGGCTGTGAAAAATGCTTTTTTTTTATTTATCCGAACCTATTTTATTTTTTAAGACTTTTGTAACTATTTAAAGTCACTTTAAATTGAACATAATGTTATTTTTGTAATTAAAGATCCATATCTTGATAGATATGTTATTGACTTTTATATTACATTAACGACGTACAAACGCAATTGTTTTTCACTTATAAGCACATATAGACACATTCAGTGATTGACATTAGGGTTGCTTCTCTCTACTACTTCGCTTATTATCAAATATCAAGTTTTTTAAATTCAGACAAATTCTATTAAACATTTATAGAAAGGCATATTTATTCCAGGGATTTTTTAGTATTTATGTTTGTACATACATTAATGATATACAATCATGTAGAAAATAAGAGGTTATACAGAGAGGACCTACCTTAAATTGCATAAATTCTTACAAAAAATACAAAAAGTGCATCCTCACGATGATGAAACCGCAGGTGTTTAGACTGATACCTAAAAGTTTTTAGCACTACGTTATGCAGGCAAAACAAATTCTGTTTACATTCCGATAGAAGTAACTCTGAAATTGACGCTGGATGGTGAGATGTACGAGTCGAAAAATCAAGTTATCGCAAATATATATGAGCAAATTATCTTTTTTTATGTAATAATGACAAGCTTCAGTGTCAAAATGACGAGGTGGTGCTCTTTTGAAACATTTTTTCTTTTGGAGAGGGGATCGAGTTGCATATCGTTTTAACGGTCTTTTTAATCTTAATTACTCATAAATATTCAAAGATACTAAATTTACTCATTCTAAAATGGCATCCACTGGTAAATGTAACAGAAGTCAGAACTTAAGTTCTTAAATTATTGTATTTTTTTAAAACTATTATATTATGCCTTCTACATCATAAACAAACTAATTGTACAAGATTATGGTATCATTAGGTCGATAAACAAAAAGATATGGCTATTGGATCGCTAATATGTACCATTCAGTTGCAACATTTATGAAGGGCATAAGCTATATATATATATATATATATATATATATATATATATATATATATATATATATATATATATATTAATATTATTATTAATATACATGTAGCTAGTAGTAGTAGCTATTCAGAAAAAGAAATAATTACCTTTGATGTAACATATCATATGTCAAATGGCACTGTTTCTGAGGATTAAGAAGTTCTAACTCATTTATTAAACTCGTCTATTGATATAGCACAAGAAAACGTTTTGTGTATTAAAATCAGCGGCACTACTATATTTAGCCCTGTATAAACGTAAAATATACAAATTTGATTCGGCATGAAATATATCTTAGTACTTTACAAAATTTGGGCAACATCAGTAAAATGAACTCTACTTTTCTATACTTATCCATTTTAACATCTATCAAAGCAATGGAAGAAATATCTGCAACTTTCTGGACCAACGTCGGGTTAAAATGTTTGTCTAGCATTAGGTCCACCTGGAAATTTGACAATATTCTTGAAAAATGAAAACTTTGGACACCTTATTTTGTAAACTCGATATACCAAGTCTTTTACCTCTGACAAAAAAAAATTAATATATTTCAAATATCAAAAAGGCTACTTATATGCCCAATCGTACCAGGTAGTACCGATCCGTAAAAAGCTTAGAAAGTTCAAAGCCAGGCAAACACTTTGATGCTTAAACATATCAACTTTCTTAATTCTGCAAACGCGGGCAAGGTCATTTCCGCTCGATTGGAATATTTAAAATTAAGTTTTCCGCTACGCGAGCCACAATATCATCTACTTCTTTCACCACGTAGCCGATTCCTTGGACTTTCCTACCAGCTACTCGAATATTGAAACACCCCTATCCCCGGTCTTACAGAAAACTCATAATTTCTCAATTAGCTGTGATCGTCTCTTAAATTATTATTTTATTTCCTACGTTGTGTTCACTCAGAGTTCTTAGAAGTTGGCACAATTTGTCGCAAAACATGTGCTTATTAATTACGTCAATTAAACACCAATGATTACATATACACCTTTTATTTTTAAAATAAGTAAAGATGAACAATTTTAAGACCAGTAAATATAAGTAAATATAACCTTGGTTCTTTTCTTTGTATTTATATAATTTTTTTTATATAATCAGTTATAGCGTAACCTTAATTAGTTGTTCTACTTAATTTTGTCCTACTCGTTTAACCATGTTCTATATATACAATAAAAATATAAGACAGTTGATATAAAAAATAGGAGCTTTACAAGCTCGGTTGATCAGAATAAGTTCGGTATATTTTATGCTGCAAATTAACGAGAATTTTTTCATGGAAAAGCTATTAAGGGAGAACTGCACGCAAAAAGTGAAAAACCAGCGACAAGGCCTAGTCGAGTTGAAAGTAAGATGAAAAGGTACCTACGCATTAAAAAAAACTACCTGCACGTCCAACCTCAAAAAAATGTGTTATGTATAGGTAATTTAAATTACATTTCGGTTAAAAATAGGTTCAAAAGGGTTCACGCGATGCACAAATACAAAGACATGAGTACGATTTACCGTTTCAAATTTTGCAGTTACGTAGACAAAGGATCAATGTAAGGCGGTAAACAGTCATTTTGTGGGAAAAAAATTATATGCGAAGGCATGTGCATCAAAAAGTGGTCAAAAAATGGTCGAAAATGGACAAATCTACTTTTATTTTATAACTCTAGATTTGATTTTTACATAAAAATTCGCATTTAGCGCCCAACTATACATATTTCCCTATTAAAATCATATTGAAGCTAATACATATCTCTTATAGTTTTAACATAATATTGCAGAGGCGGAAGGCTTGCAAATCATCCATATTACTGCGTGCAGTTCCCCCTTAAAGAAACTAGCTCCAGCAGTCAAATTATAGATACTTTATGCTTTAACAAAACTAAAAATTTCAATCTTTAATTGTAAAAAGGAGTATGTTATTAAATGGATTTTGTTACCCCCTTAGTCTTGACCCAATCGTTCAATAATTGCTCCGAGACCCAAATAAGACAGTATTGACAAATTTTATTGAGCAGTCCAGAGCTAATTGACTAGCAATGCGAATCAGTATCGACTATCACTGTGGAGCCACCCATTGCTATCATAATATTAACTTAAGGTTGACTGGCCATCGTTTCTGACATTTCCAGTAGAAAGCCAATTGGCTTGCAGTGAGAATTACTCTAACGACCGCAGTCGAACAGAAAACGAACTTTTTTTTTCCAACGACCCACAATTAACCTTAGTAACTCCCATGATATATCTACAAAAATAATCAACACAGTCTACTTTGTCAGAGCGCAAAAACTCCTAATTTCAATCAAAGACCAAAATAATTAGGGTTTCGAAAATGCGGAAAATCGCGGAAAAACGGCAATTAAAAAATGTATTTGCAAAGCAACCATTAAAGTAATTTTACAACAAAAAAAATCGTCCCTTCCGCTTATATATGTTTTCCAACAAAACAAAACACAGCAGCACATTGGAAAATATAAGCAATTTAATGCATAAATTGTCCAAAGTGTTAGTAAAGCACTATTTTCATTAGAATAAACAATTTAACGCATAAATTGCCCTCTATTTACAACTAATAAGGACGGCTTCCCAACAAAAGATCTGTACCAAGTTGCCGTGACCAAATAAAATTAAATAAATAATAATTAAGCTTTCTTTTATTATTAACCCGTCAAAATTAAATATTATTAATAATAATACTTGCAATGCTACTGGTTGGTGTAAAATGCTTCAATAAAAGTAAGGTAAAAAAAATAGAAAGCTAGATTTAAGATAACGCCACATAAACATTATTCTGTATATTAATTATTTTAAGTTCGGTTAAATTTTGAAATCAAGACTCCAAACAAAATTTTGTTTTTCTATTTATTTAGTTTTAACACTCCCCCTGAATAAATTCTCACCTGTAAATTTAAATCCCAAAGAATGGCGTGGAGATTTCCTCCGAAAAGTTTTCATTTTTTTTTATAATTTATAATTTAAAGAAGAAACGAAAATGAGAAATAAAAGTGTAAAGAAAAAAGTAAAATGAGTACCCCCGGCAGAACCGTTGAGGATACAATTTTTTTCTCTTTGTTGATTCCCGGCGGGACCGTTGAAGCCGATTAAAGTTCTGAATTTAGAAGTAGGTAACGGTTGAGAAGACAGACTCAGATCCTGAATGCGTCTGCTGCCTTCTCGAGCTCTTTTATATGCAAACAAGCGGTCCGAAAAATATGCAATTTTGATCCTTACTGGCGCGTCCCCATAAGGCTGCCTGGTATTTTAAGTAGTTTCGAGAAAAGGCCCTGTGTTCCTGTACAAATTCCCTTAAAAACGATCTTTTAAAATTTACCGGTTAGTTTATGAAATATCAATATTATTTTAAACAACAATTTTAATATTTTTAATAGACCTGGGACAGGTCTGTTTCAATATCAAGTAAAAACGAACTATTATTATGAATTTTTTCACAATTATTCGGTCATAACTTTTTTAGTATTAGCATGTTTAACAATTTTATATGTTGGGCTTATTCTCTGATTAATTCTACACCAAAAAGTTACACTTAGTTTAAATCGATAAATATAACCAGGTCCGAGATATTTAATTTTAAATGTGGACCATTATTAAAATCAATTCAAAATTCAGGCAACAACTGCCAAAACTTAAAAAACAATACCACTCCAGAGTCACAAATAGGAGCAAAACAGACATTTGTGATTACCAATACTTTATGATACTCTACCAGCATAAAGCCACCTATGGAGAAACTCTTAACCCGTTAGTAATTAAAACAAAACAAGACATGTATTAAAGCGGCAAGAACTACCATATAGTAGAAAAACTAATTCTTTTGGATGAGCCCTAAAGCAAAAAGGGATATGGCCAATACCGTAGATACGTGTTTCTGACTTAAGGTCTTCATCATTTCTGTCAACTAGTTGAAAGACGAGTAGAACTAGTACCAAAATTTAACAAACAAAACCATAAAAGGAGCAAAGCCGACATTTTGATTACCACGAGAGTACGAAGTCCGGCGAAGATTTCGGATAATCTTTTGGTAATCACGAATGTCGGTTTTGCTCCTGTTGGTGACCCTGGTGTGGCTTTATTTGTGAGGTTTTGGCATTAGTTGTACTAGTCTTTCAATTAGTTGACTGTACTGATGAAGACCTTAAGTCAGAAACATGTGTCTACGGTATTTTTTTTCACGATTACAATTCTTCCCTTTTACGAGGAAGTTAAAACAAGTATTTAAAAATTAGAAACCTTTATTGATTCGAACAGAGTACAAGGAGATAAAGCAAATAGGTCCGGTAAAAAAAATCAGGTGTCCTAGTCTCAATTTCAGTTTTTTTCATTATAAAAAACATTTTAGATGTGTATATTGAAAAGTTATTAACCATTGAAATTATTAACAAATTAATATAAATGTTATGACGCCATTTTTGACGGAAATTTCTATACTATAAACATTTGCAAATTGCCGTATCAGTCACGGTTCACAAAATGAACTCTCATAGAGCTCTCTATCTGCTTCCAGTTTGCAGATGATTGTTTAAATAATTCCGAATGATTGTTTAAACAATGTCTCACGGTATAAACGGTTTTTCATACATATCACATCACGTAGGGCATATTTGTACGAATTTTCAAATCCATACAAATTGCATAAGTTATTGGCAAAAGAACTAATTTTTGCGAGTTATTTGCAATTTTCTCGGAAACTATTTAACGCTTTTTCATCGAGCTCGCCTCAAAAGATAGGTTTTCAAAATATCTACCACTTTTAGAGAAGTCATTTTTTAGAACCAACTAATTTTAATATACAGTGTGTACAACTAACATGGAATACATTTTGTATTCACACTTTGATAGGTTTTTCTAAAAATCGCTCAGATCCGAGAACTATTATTTTTCCTTGTGTTTTTTATGAACTAAAGTACGTGTGAGCCAGGGAAATAGTTATCATGGCCAATTTTTTTTTTAATGGAAACTCGGCATTTTTGTCACATTTTTAAAGAACGCCTAACGTTGTATATTGGTGCCAGCTTTAATAATTAATAAAAACTTTATACAGGGCGAGCAAAATATTCGCTAGAATTCAAAAAACATCTTTAATAAAATATATTTCACTTACTCGTAAATAAAATCCATTTCTCACATTCTGAATAACCTCTGGTGTAATAAGTTTACACTTATGTATCATTCGTTCTTTTAATGCCCTAATATTTTCGAGTTTTGTCTTTGTTTTTAAGTAACTCTACAGAAAAAGATTTAGTGGGGTAAGATTCGAAGACCTTCCATTCTATTCGACCTCTTCTGCCATTCCATCTATTTGGAAATATCTGGTACAGATATTCACGAACAGAACCTCGCATAATGAAATCTCGCCCCATCCTGCTGAAACCAGCTATCTGTTTTTGGCACTTGTGGATCCAAAGCATTGGGAAACCAAACTGCTAAATTTAGAAAAAAGTTCTTGCTGTAGAAAAGACAAATATCGGTCTTTAGTTAAGTTATTGCCAAAAAGTATGGGCTCAATCACTCTAGTCGCAATAATTCCATCTCAAGCATTAATTTTTTGAGGCCACTGGGTATGTACTTCCTTCGTTCAATGGGGATCCCTATTTGCCCTAAAACGGCAAGTTTGTCGGTTAACATAGCCACGTAGCGTAAACGTAGCTTCATCAGAAAATAAATTGTTTTCTGAGGTTACGCTAGGTTATTTGTATCAATTAAACCCATCATTTCCTCACAAAACTGCAGTCTCCTATATGGATCATCTTAGTAGATGCATGTTCATTTTCTCGAAACATTTTTTCATATTTTGGCTTATTGGAGGCAAGTCTGGATGTCTTTTCCTAAATCATCTAACCACTTCCTGTTGAGTTCTAGATGTATCTTCATTTCCGACCATCATTAATATTTTAGTAAGATGAGTTTCTATTAAATTACGGATTTTGGTCTGATTTTGTAAACCATTTAGAATTTCGTTAACGCCAATATGACTTAAGTCAATGTATTGAGACAAGTAGTCACTGATTTGCAAAAAAATTGAAGGCATTTTTTGCCCTGCCCTAAACATTGTTATATGAAAAATGAATTTTATTTATGACTAATCTAGCCAATTTTTACTCGCTCTGTTTAAGTAACGGTTAAAGATGGAAAAGTTTATATCAGCAATAATATACAACTTTAAGAGTTCTTTAAAAATATGACAAAAAATATGGGGTTTCCATTAAAAAAAAAGAAGTTGGCCATGCTAACTATTTTTGGCTCGTCCTGTATACACGTATTTTAGATCATAAAATGCGCAAGGTGAAATAATAGTTCACTTAATACATGATTAAGTGAACGACATGTATTTTTCCATGTTTATATGTTTAAGAAAAAAAATCAATTAGGCTTTAAATTCACCAAAATAAATAAATCCTTGCCTTTGTTTCTAGGTAACTCAAGACCTAGGTACTTAGATCGACAGCGCCTCTTTCAAATGAAAAATGAACTCCGAATCATTGGAGGCAGCCCGGCTGATATTAATGATTACCCCTATCAAATCCTCCTTATGATAGATGGAAAAGCTAGCTGCGGAGGATCTATTATCAAAGAAGATTTTATTGTGACGGCCGCACATTGTATTTATGAGTAAGTTTTATAAAAAAAAATATTAAATAAGTTAATTTACAGAAAGGAATGTAGCTAAGATAAATTCATTTGCTTTTGTCATGGTTTAACGCCGAAACCTCTGAACCGTTTTGTAACGAGAAAAAGAAAATTAAAGCCAAACTTGGGAGCATGTTAACAAAAATATGTTTTTATTTTATTTTTTAGAAAGTTTTAGTTTTGTTTTAAACAAACTACAAGATGTAGATTATGTTTAAAAGAAAAAAAAATTAAAACATTTGTTTTAAACCCTGATGCAAACTGCTGTACAAAACAATTACACCAAACGATATTTTTTGTAGAGTTTAAATTTACATAATTTCGAAAAGCAAAAAGATTTCGAATTAACTTTTTTAGCATGTGATTACGCAATTCTTCTAGTTTCTTCTCTTTAAACCACCCTCTTTAGTTTCCACGACTACCATATTATATAGAGTGTTATGTGACACCTTGCAAAAGTTTGTCCTTTCCGAGAATTTGAAATATGCTGCCGCTTGAAAAGAAATATATGATGTGTATATACTCTAATTGCTTTTTCAGCCTTTCGAAAGATACAATAAAGGGCAAAACTTCGGCGAATTAAAGAAGTTTTATTTGTTATCCTGAACCCACAAAATCAACCTACTACTTTAAAGAATATAGGGGCACTATACTGCTAAAAAAATAGAAAAATATCTACTAGGTGAGGCAAAGCCAAATTTTCAGCAACGTAATAAAAAAAAGTAGAAATTATAACTTTTCCGAATCTCAATATTAGTCTTCAAGTGTGACATAAAAGAAATGAGTACTTAGATTTAATGTTAGTTGTATTAGTCGCGAAATAAACGGCTCACCTTTTGAATTTGTTTTTTTTTGCTATTGTGGAGTGGATCAAATTTTATAATTTAATTTTGTCATACTTCTCGTTGATATATTGAGCTGACATTTGGCACATTTATGCAGTTTGGAGTTCTCACGATTTCGAACTTTTGGTTAAAAATTAGGAATTCCAGATGGCGCCACCGATACGAACAATTCAAATAATCGTTTCACGTCAACATCCTAATACACCCATCACCAATTTGGACACTGTACATGGTGATCCAAAAAAGAGTAAAAATGCCTTATACCTCCGTTGTTGTAAGCCATTAAATGTGAAAGTATAATTTTTATAAATATTTCAAATAAAAAAATTCATTATAAATTAAACAAACTAAGTCAATGTCGCTACAGCAAATTTTTTGGGGGCTCATGACGCCAAAAAAAGTTACACTATAGTTTTCTAAAATATATTGTTACTATTTTACAGACATTAACTACTGTTAATGTTGTGTCAAATTTGAATTATATATCTCTAAAAATATTCGAAGCACATCAAAAAAACTAAAAAAATGTATAAAATTTAAATCCAGTGTCTTGAAAAGGAAGCGTTTTCGGATCCATATTCATCGGGACTTTTTTAAATATTTCCATATGTAGAACAGCTTCTACAAATATTGAAACGAAATTCCAGGGCATGCTGTATGTTTATTGTTGTAAATTTGAAGTTTATAAATATCCAAGATACTTTTGTATTTAATATTTTATCTGTGTTCTAGACCAATGGAGATTTAAACCATTTTTACTCTCTTTGAATCACCCTGTATAGTGTCAAACTTGGTGGTGATGCATTAGGATGTTTAAATAAAACTATTCCATTTTGAATTCGTAATTTTTAACCAAAAGTTCGAAATCGTTCAAGCGGGAGATATTCAGATATTGATTCAAAGCGAAATCAGACCCAAATGGCAAAATTATTCGGCCATTTTGATACATCTATCTTAACTTATGTTACATAAAAATTAATTGCTAACCAAACTGTATAAATGTGATAAATTTCAGCTCAATATCGCAAAGAGAAGTGAGCCAACATTAAATAAAAAAATTTGGTCCAATCCACAATAGCAAAAAAACAATTTAAAAGGCCAGCTGACTAGTGCAGGTGGCAATAAGACCAAAAGCCCGTTTCGTCAAAAGGGTCCTGTCTACCCAATACCGGTATGGGAATCAATATATTTAAATTACCTACGTCACACTAGCAGATTAATAGTGAGTTAATTAGAAAAGTTATAATTTTTTGTTTTTTTTTTATTAAATTGCTGATCATTAAGCTTTGTGCCGCCCTGTATACTATTTTTGTAATTTGCATGAAAAGGTTACATTTTTCGATTAACCCCCTAAATCTGTAATTGGGGTTTTGTGAAGACACTTGGAAAACAAATGAAGATGGGTAAAATCGGAACATGAAAAATTTTAAAATATTAATATTAAAAACATCAGGATTTGACGTAACACTCTGTATAATATCGAAGAAACTAAAAGAATTGAGCAATCTCATGTTAAAAAAATTATTTCAAAATTTTTCTGCGTATCGAAATTATGTAACTGTAAATTTTGTTTCGTGCATTTGTTTTGTCCGGCAGTTTAGTTCACGTACTATTCTTTGGTTGCTTTGTTTATTATTATTACTTTGATAAATTCACTGTATAATGAGACTTTTAAAACACTTGTTTTTAATCAAACTGTTTAAAACATAACAATCCTGCTTGGGAGTAATCGGTATCTGCTTCTAGGAGTGCAATATTGACTTATTCCGTCAACTTTCGACACATTTGGTTTTATATCAATGAATTTTATATATTTCACAGTTGTGTTATGCTCTGCTGATATTTTACCTCCGATGCCAAATTTAGTTTAATGTTTAAGCAAATTGGCTTTCCCACTAGTTCCACTTTTCTTCTCCCGGGGATAACTAACAGGGCGTGGCCTCTACACTTTTTCCAATATTCGTACACCCTGCATTCTGGCAAAAAATTCTCCTTTGAATTTTGTTGGTGTAAAAGGCTGCCAAAGATTTAATTTCATAGAAATACTCTTAGTGGATGAATTTTAATAAATGCTGAAACATGTTTTAATTATTTTCATTGAAAAGTATTTGTGCTAAATTTCAAGTTAATAGACAAAGAATTATTTTTTCCCCGTACAAACTTTCATCGCCTATTTTGATAAATGCTGAAATAAGTTTATAAATTTTATTTTGAAGAGTATTTCTGCTAAATTTGAAGTTAATAGACAAAGAATTATTTTTTCCCGTACAAACTTTCATCCCCTATTTTGATAAATGCTGAAATAAGTTTTTAAATATTTGTTTGTATTTGTGCTAAATTTCAAGTCAATAAACAAATTATTTTTCTCCGTACAAACATTTTACACCCTTAGCGGTTGAATTTTCTAAAATCGTTTCTTATTACTTGCATAGGTCACAATTTATAAATATTTCAAATAAAAAAATTCATTATAAATTAAACAAACTAAGTCAATGTCGCTACAGCAAATTTTTTGGGGGCTCATGACGCCAAAAAAAGTTACACTATAGTTTTCTAAAATATATTGTTACTATTTTACAGACATTAACTACTGTTAATGTTGTGTCAAATTTGAATTATATATACTGTCCAAATTTCGTGGTTCTAGCTTCAGTAGTGTCAGATCTGAGTTGATGAATCAGTAAGTCAGGACTTGCCTCTTTATAATATTAGTATAAATATGTGTTAGAATCAATATTCCCTATATCGATTTGTTAGGAGGATATTCATTATTCAATATCGTAATTAAAAGTGTCATGTGATTCTGAAAATTTGTCCTTTTCAAGCACCACCTATATTTTTTTCTCAGAGGACGCCCGGGTAGGTTTGCGTTAAGTATTTCCTGTTTCATTTTTGAATGGAGAATTGCACGTGTTATTTATGAAGACGGCTTAAACACAATTTGACTGAAATTTTAGATGTTCCTGTAGCTCAAAATATATATTTCCAACAAGACGGTGCTACAGCAAACAATGCTCAGGCTGTAACAACTTAGCTAAAGGAGCACTTCCCCAACCGCTGGATCAGGACAAATGGACCGGCCAGTTGGCTACCTCGATCGCACGATCTTTATATAATGGATTTCTTTCATGCGGTTACATTGAAAATAAAATTTTAAAAATTCGTTATGAATCCATTTAAGAACTTCATGTCACCATAGAAAATACCTTCAGAAAATTGAGAGGTCGTTTCATGATTATTCTCAAAGGTTTAGAGCGAATCCAAAAATACATTAGGCATAACTGGCAAAAATTTGAACACTTACTTTATTAACTTATCTCTAAAAAAGTTAACTTATAAACAGGTTTTAAATTTATAGTATAATATGAATTGGTAGAGTCTTGTATACACAACTTTTTAGTTTGGGTAAGTTTTACGCTAAAAATCGAAAATATGCAATAAAATTTGCAAGATATTGTTGAAAACCGCATCTCAGTATCTCGTCTCGTTTTAAACATATTCCAATTTAAATTTTACGTAAAAATTGTCCAGTTTGCTCTCTGCAGCAGTTTATATATCTGAACAATTGTGTTGGTTTTAATGACAAGGAGAATAAATCTTTGAAGGCTTCAATCGAGATAATTGCTACCACAAGTGATAGAAGCGATCACGGCTGCCCCTGAGGTTTTTCATGAAAAGTTCCTCGAAAAACGAAATAAGTTGATGAAAAACAACATGAAAATAGGTCTATAAGAATAGTTTCAAGAGTACTATTTTGAAATTTGACTGATATAAAGGAAATTGAATCTTTAGCATATTAAATGCCAATCCGACACAGTCTTATCCCAAAAACTAATTTCTTAACAGATAAAGGAACTTGATTATTTTGATAAATTTAGTACCCAACTCAGATGAAAATGCAAATTTTGCCACAAGTTAGATCTCTAAATATGTAGCCATAATGTGATTGATATTTGACCTTTAAAACTAGAAAAGTATCAATTTAGAGTAAATAATACTAGATATTTGTTTTAGTGTAGCAGCCAGTCAGCTTACAGTAAGAGCTGGTTCCTCAGATAGAACGACAGGTGGACAAGTAGTTGAAGTGAAATCAGTAAACTTTCCAAAGGATAGTTTTAATATTGACACTTATGATTATGACATAGCTGTATTGCAACTGGTTACCGCTTTGGTAAGAACCAATGGTTTTAATTTCACACAGTTTATGTTTCTCCTCTATAAAAAAAAACTAGATATATACATTATTCATATTTTATTGCATTTTTTTATTTATGATTAACTTATTTCGCAGTATTTTTGATTTTAGTAGCTTAAAGTAATATAATTTAATATTATATTGTCAGTTTCAAAAAGCTTTTACCCAGGTAACAAGAGAATTACATTTGTTTACTTTACATATGTTTATTTATAACAGGAATTAATTAAATACCATAATAAATATCATAAAACCTTCAATATTTTTTGTCTCAACATCAATATCACAAAAACCGTTAGAACCAGATATAAGGCATTATACATACAATGTCTAGTCGGCAGGTCTAATATCTCGAGAACAATCGATAATTTGAAAAACAAATACCCCCTTTTTTAAGCGTTTTCTATGTTAAACAAAATTCTTAAATATAGTTAAAATAACAACGTACAGAGTGTTCACGTATAAATTAACACCCACTTAGACATAGAGATAGATGGGGAGCTTGACAAGGGCAGCACTTAGGCTCACTGGGGCCCATTCTGCTATCCCTCCAAGTAGGCATATCAGGCC
The DNA here is from genome assembly GCA_030620095.1 of Kuschelorhynchus macadamiae. NCBI lineage: Eukaryota > Metazoa > Arthropoda > Insecta > Coleoptera > Curculionidae > Kuschelorhynchus > Kuschelorhynchus macadamiae. The sequence continues at coordinate 731,749 of JAUTXW010005173.1, forward strand.
AAGAGCTCACTCCTTTTTAGAAAAGACCTTCAAGCTCGGGTTCCACATAAGTGCCACCCAGTTACAGATTTTATTATTCAAGATAGTTGTTGGTTTTACCTGAATCATCAGAATATGTCAACAAAAAGAAAAAAAAACAATTGTAAATGGGCATCTTCTAATTATAAACAATACCAGTCAATTTTCTTGGTTGTCTTTAAAGATAATAGTATCAAACCTGATTAACAAGAAACTGCCCATTTAATGGAATAATATTATACAGGGTGTTCCATTTTAAATAACAAAGTCGATGCTCAATTTTTTACTTCCCAATGATTTTTTCGTTATTTGGTTGGCATATTCTGATGGCTCAGCTATAACTAGGTAGAGTTTATATTCAACATTTTCTTCTTGAATAATAAACTCTGTGGGAGTGAAAATATATGTGAACATCCTATACAACGATCTTAAAATATGAAATTAATTTATAAAATTTTGTTCATGTTTTCATAAATTTAGGTATTTGGTGACGGTGTGGCCGCAATAGAGTTACCAGATTCCGGTTATGATATAGAGCAAGGAGAAATAGCAGTTGCCACTGGATGGGGACAAACTGACCCAGACGATGAAACCCTTCCTAATATTTTACAGGTATACGCTGAAAAACACATTACTTTCAACTAAATTGTTATTTACTTATGCATTATACCTATTCGACTCTTTAATACATTGGTAAATTCAATACTTTCCTTTTAGTAAATCTATAGAAGCAATAAGGATTGTCACGAATTTTTCGTATATTACTTCATATTAATATATTGATGTCACTTAATTTAAATTTAATTTCCACAACTAATTTAAATATGTTTATAATTTCATTTTTTTTTGTTTATCTACTTTGGTTTAGTTGCTGGAAGATAGCATGTGTTTATAAATAATTTACTGTCCTTTAGGCAATCCAAAAGCTCATCAGTCCACGGTAAAAGCTATCTACTACTTCGAAAAGAGCACGATAATCTACTAAGATGCGCGGTTCCTCATTTTCTTTCTTCACTAATAAAACAAAACTTGAAAAACAAGAATTTAATTTGCAGATTATCGCATTAACCAAATATTGCCAATTTCAATTAAATTTATAGCAAAACACTCTCAAAATTCATTAAGTGGTTGCAAAAGGCCACTTGATTCAAATTTGGTTGGCTTTTATTATCGTCAAATGTAAAGTTTTCGAAATTCCTATTTTCGGATCTCATAAATGGTATAGATGGAGTATTTGTTTCTTCGTAAAAAGTATACCCCGTTGCAATAAATTTACATTTTTCGTAACACACGTCTTCATCAGTTAAACTTAAAACAGACACGTAGCAAGTTTTGTTTAACGTTATTACACAACATAATATAACATGACATTTTCCCTTTGAACTTACTCTATGTAAGCATCCTCTGGAATTTAGTGATTAAAAATCTCAACAGGACGTACGTACAATCTGAACGTAATCGTTATTAACTGATCGTTGCCCTACAATTAGAGTAATATTTGGTACAAAATCTGGCATAACCAGGGCCTCGACCTATACGCTAAAAATTACATAATGTTTATAATCATTTATCACAGGGTTTCTTTTGTATTTTAAAAGAGGAAAAGAAAAGTTATGCTTGATGAATATGCTTCCATTAAATGAATCTCTTCTTACTGATTATAAATATGCCAAATTTAATAACTTTATCTTTAAAAATAACCGATACCATTGATAAAAATCCTGCCCTAAGAGACAATATGTTAGAAGGAGACAAATTATCCAAATTCTAACCCACACATTTTAATGGTGCCTAGACGAGACGAGATTATATCGAAGCTAGACGAGACAAGAGTACACATTCTCTATGGTGTCGCGGCATCACTACTAATTCGCCACCCACAATATAGATTTAATTTTAACAGATACAAAGAATTGTTGCATATAAGAGTTGTATAAACTAATTTTTCCCAAATAAACTAACCTATCTGGTTGTTTTTATATGAGACGCCAGGATTTTAAAAGAAAACGAAGAAATGACCATAGAAAAGTAAAAAACCAACTTATGTTATTTTAAATAAAACACCCTTTATGAAATGGTTCGATTAAATGAATCTCTTTTTTTCTGATTATAAATATGCCAAGTTTAGTAACTTTATCTTTAAAAACAACCAATACCATTGATAAAAACCATGCCATAAGAGACAATGTGTTGAAGAAGACAAAATATAAAATTTCTAACACATACATTTCAATGGTGCTTGGACGATAAAAGACGAGACGAGGGTACAAATTTTCTCTCGTGTAGCGGTATCACTAATAATTCGCCACCCCCAATATTTATTTAATTTTAACAGATAAAAACAGATTAAAATTATTGCCTATATTAATACGTAATTTATAGAAAATTAGTATTTATGTACATAGAACCATTGCTTTTAAATGCAGAATATACATCCATCAAATGGGTCTCTTCTTGGTTATACTTATTTAGATATGTTTATCTTTAAAGACACCCGAGAAAAAATCTGCCATAAGATGCCATATGTAGTAGAACAGAGTACTTTCCGACATACTTTAAGACATCCTAAGTTAGAAGATATTAATTTAAGAAATTATAGTTCTTGGGTTTGGACTTTGAGAGGAATTACTTTGCAACGTTTTGCCTGGAATTGCACGAGGCATCTTCAGACGTGAAAGTTTTCGTACAATACTTCTTCCTTTCTCAATACCTTGTATCATGAAATTTAGGCGTTTCCGGGCACACGTTAAGAGAAACTTTTTTTTTTAAATATCGTAAGGATTTTCACCTTGAAGTTACGAACCGTACTTAGAAAATACCCCGTATTTTCACCCAACGCGACGGTAATGCTTTGGGCGGTAGGTAACTAATTTTTCGCAAATAAAATAACCTATCTGGTTGTTCGGAGTGCAAATCTCTTTTTCTCTATATATATTTTAACTTTTTGATAATATATCTCCGTCTTCAAGCAATGTCCCTTTTGGAAAATTATAAACTTCTTGATTAATAGAATGAGATTAAATTGTTCACTAGTATGAAAAAATGAGGCTAGTCCTTTGTTATAAAATGTACAATGTTATATAGATTTAGCAAATTTATTTTACCAAGTACTGTTCTTCTATCGACGCGTCTTCTGGTACATCTAGCTATACTAAAGGAGTCAAATAGTTTTTATTTATTTATATAAAAAATTCAATAATTTAGAGTCCACTAAGTATCCTCAATGCAGACTAAATGCTTATAGTGGAATATTAACATATGGGTAAACTCACAATAAAATATCAATTAAAATTGAAATTTTTAAGTGTTTTTAAAACTAGGTAAAAGTGAAACTTTTCCATGCTTTAACAGCCAGTATGAGAACAATTTAGCATTCTGCAGACGGGAGTATTTTACCCGGAGTTAGTATTATGGAAAGGATTGATAAAAGTATTGGGAAACTTTAAGTCCCTTGCTCTTACTGGAATTGAAAAACTTAACTTTGACCGAAGGTCTGAGCAATCCAGAATGCTGTTAACTAATTCATAGGCGGTAGTAGTGAATAGTAGTATTAGAGTATTTATATAATTTACAGTTGTGAGTAAATTAGAGAGTCCCAACCATAGGTTGCTAGAATTAGTTTTAAACTAATGACCCCCATGCACAAACTACAGTGATAGGTTTCTTCAGGATTACCTATTCCGTTTTTTTCACAAAGGTTCTTAATTTTTTACAGACTATTTCGGGCCTGTGTGTAATCAATGTGGAATTAGGAAATAGATACTAGTATTAACTTAAAATATTTTACTTTTTCTAGAACAAATGCGTTTACCTAATCAAGAAGGCTAAAACGGAACGAAACTTCAAAGAAAGTAGACCAATCGTTTATCGTCGTCACGATTACACATCCAAGAAACCGCTTCTCTCCTATAGTTAAAACTGTCGTGTATCCCGAGAATATGTAAACCTCTCAACGGAAATTGTGCCTATAAATATCCTGCTACGCAAACTCGGAGTGAACATATTGGAGTTTTCATTTTTTACAGATATGCTCTATTTATTTTCAGTACTCGGTAGTATTACTTTAAAACACTATGACTAAAATCATATTATCAATTGAATTTTTTTTGTTCTGATATAGGGAAAATTACAATTAGAATTCTGCGTGGTATATTATTATTTTATTTCATAACTAAAAATATATTTTGTTAAAATCCTTGGTATTATTAAAAAATTATCGTTGACATAATATTAATAGTAACAACTTTTAATACATATTGGTTTTAATTTTAGTATGTGGAGTTACCAGAAATTGTGACACAAACTTGCACGAACTATTATGGATCTCTAGTTACTTCCAGAATGTTTTGTGCTGGATATAAAGAAGGTGGAAAAGATACTTGCTTGGTAAGCTTTGACGGTTTGCAATTTTTGATTCTTGGCTTGTTTATAATTTTTATCGAATTGAAAACGTAAATTTTAAATGGAGTTTGAACATTTTGTTAACCTGTGATGAAGTCTACAGGACAATTTAAAATGTAATGTAGGTAATAGTAAATAAAAACTATAATAAATGTAAATTACCCTGCTGTGGATTCTATAGAATTTAGTGTGGCACTCAGTTTGGAAAATCAAAACTATAACTTCACTCAATAAGTTAAAATTACTGTCTATCCAAAATAGTCTATCTATTAACAGTAATATTTACAACGTTTTTTGTGTATAGTTTTTTATATAGACTGATTCTCACCTAAACGACATGAATCTGATTATTAACTATTTCACACAAAAAATAATTGTAATTTTTACATTATTTTTTAAGCCAAGAATTTTCAAGCGATGCTAAACGTTTTTGCCTAGAAGAGAGAAACAAATAAATTTAATTTAATTTAGCTCACATATCTTTCTTACAGAAAGATTTAACTCTTTATTTACTTACATCATCATAAGTATTTTTCATCCACTGGAAGCCAAAATTAGTATATTCTTCAAATAGTAAAAATGTCTAAATGTATGGCTACATAATTTAGATCAATACGAGCCTCATGTTATATTTATGTGAAAACTTTTAGAAATTTTGTTTTAATTTGTTATCTGAATTGTAGGGAGACTCTGGTGGACCTTTAGTGGCAAATGGACTTTTGCTAGGAGTTACATCATGGGGAGGAGATAGATGTGCTCAGTCTGGATTCCCGGGAGTCTTTACAAAAGTGTCATATTTCACAGAATATATTAATGATATCTTAAATTCGCCAGATAGAAGAATTAGGTTTCGTGAAAGAATGTTCAATAAAATGATATAAAAGGAGTACTGTATTTTATTTAGAAGTATCTAATTAAATTCGGATTAGTATTATTTAAGTTAGCTAATCCTAAATATATCAATCATATACTATGAACCGAATATATTTAGCGTATTGAAAAACAGAAGCAATGAGCCATAAAAATACCATTATTATTAATATTTTCGCATATAGCATATATAACAAAAATGTACATTTTTTTATTGAATATTGTGCTGTACAGGGTGTCCCAAATTCGAGGCGTATCATCGGGATGTCAGAAACTATAAGAGATACAAAGTCGCTTAAATTAGGGCAAAGTTGCGCAATTTCATGCCTATCAAAATGCCGTCTTAAAAGTTTAAAAATTCCGAATACTTCCGAAGATATTCGAAAAAAACCAAATATCCGCGATTCCGTTTTTATTTTCTTCTGACTCTATTTGAAGTGATATGACAAAATAAATTCCACATTCTCATTGTTACTTTTTCTACTTTACAAGATGGCGCTGCTAAATTTTCAATTAAACGTTTCGTTTCTTCGCAACCATCATCAAATTTGTTTTTTTAAATAGGAAAAAAATTCCATTTTATGTTTAATTAACTTTAATTTAAATTCTAAATTGAATGAAATAACACACTTGACATGTCCGATGTTTCGAGCCATCTTCAGTACCAGTTGCTGCTGATGACGCTGGAACGAAACGTCCGATCAAAAGCCTGATGACGCCATCTTGTTCAGAAGAAAAAATGACTATGAAAAAGTAAAATTTATTTTGGTTTGTTTTAATAATATTAGAAAAAAATCACCTGTTTTTTTATGTTTGTAATTGCCAAAACTTAATATGAGAATTTATGAAAAAAAATAGATTAAAACAAACTTTTTTTGTTCCCCTACATGATGACGCCATTACGTTAACAATCCGACGCCGACGTTACTTTTTTAAGTTCTCCTAGTTTTGTTTTACAATAGCAATATTTGCATAGTGTCATATACTCCTTCTTATCCATCATACTTAGCCATGGAATTTTCTTTTGTTTCAAAATGGCAGGAGTATTTTGACGTTTTTCTTTATTTATTTCAGTCTTGATTTCTCTCGATTTGTGTTATCAATGATATCTGCAGAAATACCCTGAAAGGTAACAGCCACATTTTTCCTATTTTGTAAGACTTGACAAAAATTTAGCAGAGCATAGAGGTTTTAAAAAATCAAGAAAGAAATACGGCAGACGAACGGATCAGGAAGAAGAAGAGCGTATTTTACATGCTGTAACTTAATATAGCGTACTAAAAGGTAACTAATTATTTACTAATGTTTATATTATAGGTTGAAAATGCACGTAGATCATCTCTTAGGACAAATGAAGAGAATTTGGAAATACCATAAGCCATTCAAAATTAACGTGAGTCAAACTTTAAGACCTGCTGTTTCTGAAAGGCGTCTAGAATTTTGTCGTTGGATTCAAAATAAATTAGAAGAAGATGGTGATTTTTTGAATAAAATAATATGGACGAACGAGTGCACTTTTTCGATGGTGACTTGTGATTTTCTTGTGAAATAAATATTTAGTCAAGTACATTAAATAGGGTTCGTTATTTCGCCATCCAAACTAGGGATCATACACTGATAAAATACTTCTATTCAAAATTTGGCGTATACGGGCATAACGTAAAATTATAAATTTACTAATATTGACGGTACCTAAAAGCGATGTCAGATTTGACGTCCAGTCAGGAACGCCGCGCCATAAGGTTAGAATATTTGACAGGATCAATAATGGTTATGATACTGGTGGGTTTGAATATGTATAAGCTCTAACGAATTGCTTATCAGTGGTACAATAACGCAGTTGGTTAGACTAGTGATCCAGAGGTGCGGGTTCGATTCCCGCTCGTTCCATAACTTTTGCTGTTGATTATAGATATTTCTAAAAATATATTTCACAGTAAAAACAAACTGATAAAATACTCCTATTCACAGTTTGTTTATATTATAAAACTACATGTCAAACTTAAGTAAATCATATATAGGTTTGATACATTAAGGAATCTTAACGGGAAATGATAAACCCAATTTACTGATTTTTTACTCATTCATATTCAATGGTCTTAATATACGTCTTAAATTCAAATATTCAATCCATTCAAATTTTATTTTACAGAATCTTAATTTGACTCATTTTTAAAAACAAAAATATAAACCTCTATCAAGTTTTTTATGTAACTCTGTATATGTTTCATTTTATATTAATCTTAAAATGATACTGTCTAATTTTCCTTTGATTGCTACAAAAAATTATTTTGTACAGTGTTACAAATACAAATGCATATGTGTAAAGAAAAAAATCTACCTCCGCCACTAGTAACTTTTTCAAAAAAACAAAAAAAAACACTTTCATAGTATACTCTAATCTCCCATAAGAGCTTTATTATTTTATAATAAGAAAAGATGAAAGGAGAATCCAAATATGCATATGACTGCCAATTTTAGGCACTACCAGTTCTCCCTGTAATAATAGAAATTTATTTTATTTTTTAACAGAAAAAATTGACAGACATGCTTTCAAACCTTACCTATTATCAGACATTTCGCACGACGTCTTTACGTGGGCATAATATTTACCAATATATTTCTTGCAGTTCAGTCAGAATCATGATCTCCTTTTTCTAATTTCTTGAATCAATATGAACAGGCTCGCTACACCTTGAGCTAACAGGGAGCTGTTTTTTTAATACCAGCAGTGTTTGAAATAATGCCGAGAAGTTCTCTGGGTAGAAATGTTTTTTGCGCTCTGCGTTTAACATGGTCTTGAATAAGTTTACGACCTAAAGTTTTTATAAAAGAAAATTTCATTGCCCGCCAATTTGTTCCGCCATATTGAATTAGTACCACAGTTTTACTAGTTCATTTCTATAGTACAATTATTTGTGGTTTATGGAGTACATTAAGTAGTTTTTTCAGGCTAAATTTCCAAATATTTATGAAGCCGCCATTTTGTTCCGCCATTGTACTATTCGTAACAAAATTTTACCAGTTTACGAATCAATCAAAATAATACTTGATTTTTGTGCAAATTGGATAATTAAATTTTTTAGTAATAAATCTTGTTCCCTCATATTTGATTTTTACCAAAATATTACCAAGTTATCCCCATATGAACCTTAATTTTTGACTAAAAATTGTCAATCTGATGAGTAGTTTTTAAGCTGTGCTGGAAACTGACAGACAGGCAGACAAACAGACAGACGGACCGACTTGATAAAACATATTTTTTGGCATCTAAGGGCGCCAAAACGCGAAGATATGTAAAACCTGAGAGGGTGATTTTTTGAGATTACAAAAATTTTATTTGGCCGCCATTTTGTGCTGCTGCTATCTTGAATTAGTTCCACAATTTTACTAGTTCATCTCTAAACTACAATTAGTTATAGTACACAATTAGAAATTAGTTCATTGAGTAGTTTTTTCAGGCTGGATTTTTAAATATTTTATTAAGCCGCTAGTTCCTTCCATTCCTACATAATACTTGATTTTTGTGCAAAATTTGAGATAAATTGGATGGAAGTATTTTCTTGGTAATAATTTTTTTATTATTTCACTAGGCGTCCGTTTTGTTATGCCATGTTGGCTTATTTTACCAAAATGTTACCAGGTCATCCCCACATGACCCTTATTTTTCACCAAAATCTGAAGTCAATCGAGTAAATAGTTTTTTAGCTATGCCGCGAACAGAAAGACCAACGGAATCGAGAAAAAATTTTTTTCGTCATCTATGAACCCTGAAACGTGAAGATCTGAAAAAATCTCGTAGGGTGATTTTTTCACGATTACAATACTTCTCTTTTACGAGGGTACATAAATAAAAGTACACCCTTTTGCTTCATGTCTCACAACTACGCGACAAATTGTTATTATTAAAAATAAATTTAATTTTAGTCAATATGTGATTAGTTAGACGTATTAATCCGTTGAGTATTTCATTTACTGGTCTGTTCTCTCACATAATATGCGATCAAGCTCTGGATCTACTCGCACTGCACTGTGTTAAAAATAAAATAAACGTAAAAAATATTTTTTAAAACAAGCCTATATTTATAAATTATTGACCTAAAAAGTAAAAAAATAATAAAACTTACATAAACACTGAAATTAAAAAATTTTTAATATTAAAAGCTTGAGGCTTTATTTCAAGTGTGATAACTTTTCACGCCTCAAGCATTTAAAAAATATTCAAATTTTTAAAAGTTTGGTGTTTATGCAAGTTTTATTTTTTACGTTTATTTTATTTTGTTGTTGTTATCATAAGAACTTGTTTAAATATATGTGTTAATATCTTCACTTGTGGGTATTATATATCTGTTTAATGTTAAATTTTAATAACAGTTATCTTGTGTAGTTGAGGAGTTCCTATGGCTACTTTCCAGCTCCATCATTGGACCAGCTCCATAGTATCTTATTATTTGATATTATTAAATTTAAATAGTACTTCTTAGGATAAATCCAACCAGCTCAAATACGACGGAGTTATGTTGTGAAATTGAGAAATTCCTTTGATTGTCTTCTGGCTCAAACCAGATCCATGGTGCCGTATTATTGCAATTTCACCGAAGTTACATAGGTATAGTCGAATGCAGTCTTATCGTGCGGGTCCAAAGGTCACCAATATTATGAATCAAATCAGAAAACACAGTGAATACCAAAATGTTGTGCGATTCTTTTATCGAGCTATTAAATCGCGATGGGCTATTTACAAATATACAGAGAGAAAGAAAATAGTTTTTTTTTATTATATTACGCAATATTATTAAGATTTTTTTATCAATCACCAAAAATTATGAGCCCCGCTTGACCTAAAAATCTAACCACTCATACAGTGTCATTTATTTAAATGCGGGCCACCCCTGTGCAAAGAAAACTTGTTTTTTTTTGTATTGTGATAACAAAAAAATTTTATTTTGCAAAAATATTATACACTTTTGTTAAAAACACAAGATAATTAGTTATTACTTCCCTCGTGAGATTTTTTCAGATCTTTACGTTTAAGGGTCCCTAGATGCCGGAATACATGTTTTCTTAATTCCGTCTGTCTGTAGGTATGTCTGTCCATCAGTCTGTCTGTTCGCGGCATAGCTAAAAAACAACTTATCCGATTTCCTCAAATTTCAGTCTAAAATTAAGGGCCATGCACGCGAAAAATACAGGCTATATATATTCGTTAGCCCCGAGTTTCTAGTAAAGCGATTTTACCGATTTTTATATATCAAATTTTCTCTTATAATTAATAAAAAAATTTACTTATTTTAAGCACACTTTAAAATTGAACAAGTATTCTATAATTATTTATTTATTGCCTACAAAATTACAAATGTACTAAAAAAGTAAGCTAAAAAATGGTGTCAAATCTAATATCGAAAACCCAACATTTTTATTAATTTTGACAACGATTTTAGTCCAATTTCCAATATGCCTCGATTTTTTAAAGCTTCTTTTAAAACTTGAAGGGTTATATTAGTTTTTGACGTGTATAAATCATAAATTGCATTACGAACATCCATTTTTACAGTCTTCTGTCTTTGGCTTTTTTCGTGTACATTTCTTAATCTTCTTCGGTAGTAAATTAAGCTTTTTTTCATGCACAATTTTCTGTCCACATACAGTCCTTATACCGATTCCCAGAGCGTTTGCTACTGTCTCCTGGATATTGGCCGTTGAATTTTCATTTTCGTAATATTTGATTAGATTTAATACCATTTTTTTCGCTTGTGGATGCAAAAAACCCGAAATTTTTTTTCTATTACTCATTTTGTCACTGACTTGTCAATCTGATTTTGAAGTGACATCGCTCAAAGATTCTTGCAACTGCTGGTGTTTATATGTTTATCCTCTTTTTTCATTTGAAAATATCATAGGTCTATCTAATTCATCTTCCGGATTTTATGCGGAGAATATGATTAGACGTAATAAAAGAAAAACAAACTTAAATGTTTGTCGTTGATAAATCGTATGACCCGCACGATAACACTGCTTTTGACTATATCCTAAATTTTAGCTCAATCGGATGCCAGCAAGTTCTTGAAAAATGGATTACAAATTTACAAATTTTGAACCCGCAAGACTAAGGCCATGGTCCATATTACCATATGATATAATAATAGGGTACCATGGAACCATATTTTTACATTGTTACTGAAGGTATATAGGTATGCCAAATTTTAGTCCAATCGGATGCCACCGAGTGCTTCAAAAATGGAATACAAATTTTGTATTGGAAATGCAAACATAAGAACCGGAAAGACAGACATACGCAAAAGCTTGTAACAAACATAGATCCTGTATATTTTAGTATTTATTTTTGAAGACCCATTCCTTGGAATGCCGAACCTTATGTCTACGTGGGCGATGGACAGTGAAATCTATTTGTTTGCATTATATTATATTGTATTTTTCCGGCCTAAGTCTCGACAAAGGCTTCACTATGGGGGCAGGTAGAGAGGGTAATTACCCCCAGACCGCAAAATGCCAAAAAATCACCTGTTTATGCATTTATAATGTCTAAAAATATAAATAAAGACATAAGACAGGAACAAAAAGGACTTTTTTTAGCCAAAATTTTAGCCTTATTTACTAACAGACATTCTACATACGCCACTGTAGTCAGAGTCTAACCTGAACTATAGTTGGCGCATTACCTTTCTGGAATGACGTCATTTTTGGTTATTTTTGTTTGATTTATGTTAACTGACAGTGACAAAAACATTTTGAAAAAACTCATTGTCGTTTCTTTACAACAGTCAATGCCGGTTTTGGTTATGTGTCTTTCAGAATATATTCGTCAAAATTGACATTGATTTGTTGTGATTCTTTTTAAACTTTTGCAAGATGCCGCGAAGATATAATCAGCAATCACAGCTAATAGTTTTGAATATCTTGGCTTTTTTTCAATTGGAAAAAGAGCAAGCTAAAAATGGAATCCTTCCGCAAACTGATAATATAATTGAACGAGCTTCAAATGCAACAAAACTTAGCCATACAACAATCATAAATATTAAGAAAAGAGGAATAACGAGCGATGAATCCTTTACCTCCAGAATGTCTCAAAAGCAAAAAGAGGTAAAAACAAAAATTACAGATTACTTAAAGAACAAAATAAGAGATACGATCTACTGCATGTATGCGAAAAATGAATATGTTACAATGCAGACTTTGCTTAAAAAACTAAAAGAGATAAATGAATATTTTAATTTTTCCATCACCTCGCTAAGAAAATACGTAAAAAGTATTGGTTTTAAGTGGAAGAAATCAAATAATAGAAAATACCTGATGGATTTGCCCCACATCGTCCACAAGAGAATCAATTTCTTGAGGGAATATGTCAAAAATCAAAATCTAGGACAAGATGCTTATACCACCGTATTTATTGATGAGACTTGGATTTTTAGTAAAGGTTCGTTTAGAAACAGCTGGCAGGATAACACTATGTCTACAAGTTCTAAAAAAGCTAGTGAAGGTCATCGATATATTGTAGTTCACGCTGGATCAAAGGAAGGATTTATTAAGGGGGCCAGTTTAATATTTAAAAGTGGACTAAAAAGCGGAGATTATGATGACAATATGAACAAGCAAAATTTTGAAAATTGGTTTAAAAATCAGCTGGTACCAAATCTTCCTCCAAAAAGTTTGATAGTGATGGACAACGCAAGCTATCATTCCGGCCTTTTAGAGGATATTCCAAGAAAATCATGGACAAAGCAGAGATTGATTGGATGGTTAAAAGAAAAGAACATTGACTTCCCAGAGAGGGCCATGAAGGATGAAATATGGAGCATTGTAGAAAAAAATTGTAACATTGAAAAAACATTCTACCTTGACGAATATGTGAAACCTTTGGGCCACAAAATACTAAGACTTCCTCCATACCATTGTCAATTTAATGCTATTGAAATGGTATGGTATGAGTGTAAGAGGAAATACGACCAATACATTGCTAGTCTGAAGGGGACACCATCGGAAGTTTTGGCCATGTGGGAAAAAGCGATAAATGAAGTATCTTCAGAGCATTGGAAAAATTATGTCAGCCACACAGAAAGGGTAATCCAAGAAGCTTGGAAGACAATACAGATATGTGATGCTTCAGACATTGCGCCACTTGTAATTAGTACCGACGAAGACAGCAGTGACGATGAAGAATTTAGTTCTGATTCTGAAGACAGTGAAGGGGAGTAGTTTTTATTTTTAAAGTTAGTTAGTTATACATTAATTTCTCTCTTTTAGTTTTTAAAGCAAAGTCTGCATTGTAACATATTCATTTCTAGCATACACGCAATAGATCATATCTCTTATTTTGTTCTTTAAGTAATCTGTGATTTTTGTTTTTACCTCTTTTTGTTTTTGAAACATTCTGGAGGTAAAGGATTCATCGTTCGTTATTCCCCTTTTCTTAATATTTTTTCAGTATTGTCTGTAATTGAGAATTAAAATAATTTTGATGAAAATGGGTAACTGGCGTCAATTTATTACATTGCAAACAAAGAATAAGACTAAGATGAAAGAATTTATATTAGTAAAGTCTTATTTGCAAAATAATTTTAGTTTTTGAAGTTATAATAGTTATTTTTGTATTAAGTGTGCAAAATGAGGGTTTTTTTATGGCAATGAGAGTGTTAATTTTTTGCCAGCCATTTTCGACAAGTTGCAGCGCTTTCTGTACAGAAAATGCCAATTTTAAATTCGCTTTAGCCAGTGCTGAACGCACCCCTCCTATCTACATCACTGCATACGTTTAGGTTAGGAATCATCGCTGAAATATAAATAATATAAGAAATACGTTATTTGAAACCAGCGTGACGTCATTCCAGAAAGGTAATGCTCCAACTATAGAACCATAACAAATTACACAAATTTTCAAAAATAAATTACCCCCCCCCCTCCCCCCAGATGATTTTCGTAGCGACGTCACTAAGTCACGAACCTGCCATCTTCCTATCAGAAAGCAGACGCTTTTACTACTCTGCCACCAAGGTGTATCTTTAAAGACAAATGACTTAAAATCGTGAAACATTAAGGAATACTCATAAACTTCGCTTTTAGAAGTTTATTCAGTGAGGCTGAAAAACCTACTGATTTTATATTACTTTACTATTAATAAAGGATACTTTAGGGATAGTGGAAGGGAAAGACAAATAACAACAACAAGTGTGCTGTATACATACACAGAAATACATTAAACTAGTCTAATTTCAGAGAGTATCAGTACACTGATAATTTTCTCATTATAATTTTAACATTTAACATCATATTTATTTTATAATTTGACAAAATATACTTGATTATATTATATTTTATAGTAGTATAGCTAAAAACATCTGTAATTATACCATATTCTTTAAAATCTTATACTCTTAAGTACTAAAGTCAACGAAAGAATCGAACAAGCCGGTAGCGGTGCAGTTGTAACTACCGGCTTTCGATTGTTTTTCAAGTGGTAGAGTACCACAATAAATAAAATCAGTCTGGATATTTTGTATTAAAAGTTATGCACAGGTGTGTCTCGTATTTGTGAGGCTGGAATAACAAAGGCGAGGCACACGGCGATAAAAACAAGTGTATAAAAAACAAAGATAAATTAACAACAAAACATGCAATACATTACGTTTATTGAATTATCGGCCTAAAAAAATGTTATAAATAATTAGGCTCTTTGTATAAGCGAAACCCACCACTTACTTTCACAGATTAAATTTAAATACAGTGTCTTTCTGCCCCCTTGTCGAAAAAATCCAACTAGGTTTTACTTCGACAAATAGTTTTGTTGTCGGACGTAAAACAACCTAGGGTACTAAAGATAGTGTATTTGTAGTTTTATACAATAACTGAATAAGAAGACACTAAAGATTAATACACTGATAAAAGCAAACATTTAGGTTTATCTTTTTTATATAACGCATCTATTAAGAGTGGTGCGTTATACAAATTTTATATCAAATTGATGAAGATAGTCAAATATCTTTGTAAGAATTTATGACATATAAGCATAGCTGCTGTAAATTAAGGACGTCATTGTTTTGTATGTTTGACCCTCTTCCTACCAAACATTTGAGCTTACTTTTCCAATCAGCTTAGTGATTAGCTCTGATTAGGATAATTTAAGTTAACGAAGCAAACAACAATAAAAACATACTAAAATTATTCAACATATAAATAAACTATATTCGATAAATAGAATACAATTAAAATATACTTTTATTATAAGCACAATTCTATAAGTAGATTGGAATGTGTTAAAAAATACTATTTAAGATACAAGACCCACATTGTCAAAATTAATCATTTAAATATATTTATTTGAGATAAGATAATCGGGGACAAAATGTTTACAATCGCCTCTCGACATATATATTTATCTCTCTTATCACCTAAATCGTATAGGGTTGTCTCTCTGAATTATGATAACATCAAGGATATAACCTGAGGAGAAAATATAGATAGATAATTCTAATTTGCTCTGGGATAAATAACTATTTTTCGATTTAGGGAAACCTGATAGATTCTACTAGATATGTAGATTAAAGGTAAAAAATAACAGTTTCTAAAAGGTACACAAAACGATACAGTATACTAGGTAAAGAAAGAAAAAATCTACATTTGGTAAACTTTAAAACTTGAAGTCAAAGTTTTCCAGTAAAGATATTTCTGACGATTCAATAAAAGAGAAAGGAAAATACAATTAAAATTAATAACACATTTGTACAAATCTAGAGAAAAGAAAATATGTTATCTTTGACTTAAAGCTCTAAAACCAGCTACTCTATAGGCTCGGAATTAAGCTACTCTCAATAAAAGTTGATTGAAAATATTGAGCGTTGCTTATTGTCCCAGCGAGAAGATATTTTCTTTTAGCCTTAAACTTTTGCCTGAGTCGTTAGATCAATGTCAATGAAAAATTATCGATCAAACAATTTTATATATAAATCTTCTTGGCCAGTATTCAGGTAGCAATTATTTTTTATAACATCACATACATTGATAAGTCATTAATTGTCTTACCAATAAATTGTCATTGACTTATAATCTGTTTTATATATTTATTTTTCTGGTTTTTCTTGAGTAGTTTGTGGTGCCGGTGACGGCTGTGGAGGTAAAGCCTTTAGGATTGCATGAACTTCTTCGGCTACTGCAGTGAGTACAAATTCAAACTGTTGTTTCGTAGCAACCTGTAAAGTAAGACATTTTCATAAAAATGTGATTTCACCAACAGGATTTTATCTAAAAATGAAATTCAAAATTTATAGTTTTTCTTTATTATTTATTGAGATTATTAAATTTCTTTTTATAAAAAAAAATTAATTATTTAAGGGGTTGGATTTTTTTGGTTGTTGAAATATTTCAGTCTAATAAAGCCCCCCCCCCAGAACAATATCTATAAACGCCACTGGATAGAGCCATTACTTCCGATTTAAAAAACACTGGATTTGGCCATTTATCTTTAAATACAACTGAGAAAATTAGCCAATGCATATTTTAGATACAGCGAGCTCATTCTAATCTTCGTTGGTGGTGTTACTAACAGTGGGTTAGTTCGAATCATTGTAGGAATACATTCTCTCTTAATTCTCCTATAGCGGGTTTTTTTGTCTTTAACGATAAAGATATTACGCCAGGTATATAGGTATATATAACTAACTTCTAACTTCTACGCTTCATTTCAACATATTTTTAAACAAGGTTTCTCTCAAACCTCAGAGGTGTATTTAAAGATAACGGTATCAAACCTAGTATATTTCTAATCAACAAAAAACGATTTATTTGATGGACATACAATACGCAGGGTGTTCCATTTAAGTAAATATGTTATGTCTGCTACAGATTTTTAAGATATCTTATATACATAAATACTAGTTTTCAACAAATTACGTTATAAACCCGACAATTATTATATTTTACAATTTTTCCTATCTCTTAAAATTAAACCAATATTGAGGATGGCCAATTACGAGGAAAGGTCTCGTACAAGATAAAATTAAAATGTTATATGGGAGAAAATTTTAAATGCTAAAAATCTTCTCAACAAAAAGGATTTTATTATTTAAATTTATATAAAAATTAATGCATCCTTAAGTTTTAGCCATTGCCTTAACATGAAAGTAAGAAATACGCAAAGAGATTCTTTTAATACAATGGCCGCGCTCAACTTTTGACAAACTTCTTTGTATAATAGTCGTGTTGATACATTTAGGGGAATTACTCTTGATTATAGCTTGAAAAGGAAACCATTGCTTAATGCATACGGAAGCTGGAAAACACATGTTCAGAAAATATCCAATATGTTGGTAGCTAGGGGTTCGCGAGACCACGAGACTAGTCTAGACCGAGATCGAGACTTGAAAAAGTGTTTCGAGACCGAGACTTAAAAAAAGTGTTTCGAGACCGAGACCGATACTTTGTGTTCGAGACCGAGATCGATACCGAGACTATCGGTCTCGATCTCAAAGTGAAGTAGCAAAATAACTACTGTTCGTAAATTATAATATAAATAATTCAAAAAATATATGTTTTGGGGACAAATTAATTGATGCAAAAAATAATTTTTCTATAATCAATTATATTGTATTATATATACTATCATTGTATATGTTCTTATAACAATGATACTAGTGAAATAGTCATTTAAAAAACGATATAAATAACCATAAAAAGAGAATTTCCCAAATTTACAAATTCTAGTAGAGAAATTCCACTTCACATGTCGAAAACCGTAAATTGCTACCCTGTTCTCAAAGAGAGACACTTTATCACTACTATACTATATAGGACTTTTTTGATATTGTGATCTTTATAAATTTATAATCGGTTTGTATGTTTAATTATTGAAAGTAACTAAAATCCAAAAATTTTTAGTTTATGGTTCAATAATTAATAACTAATAGACTGTAACAACTAAAAACATCGCAATATCATATTCTTATATAGTATAGATACGGTAAAGTCTCCAACAGACGAAGTAATTGTGGTGAAAATTTTCCGACTTAAAATAAACAAAAAATTGTTAAAAAAAATCAGTGAAAATTTTTCTTAACATATTTTTCTTTAATCGCTTCGATGGCTTGCTAATTAAAGAAGGTACGTGTTTTATAGAACAATATTTTTGTACTGATTTTGTTTGTATTTGAAAATATTGGACGATATAAAATTTTTAACTATATGTGTATAATAAAAATAATACATATACATACGGACAAGATTTTCAACAAACAAAACACAAATTACGCTTAAAAATAACCAACTGTTCTAATAACGAAGTAAAAGTTTAAATTTCTAAACATACATTATAAGCATATTTTTAGATTTTATTTCAACCTATATACTAAACATAAAAATATTACAGAATATTTAAACTAATATTTTATAATTTCATTTCTCAAGTTACTTTTATACCATGAATGAATACATAATAAGCATTTGTTTGAAGTTTCATTTAACATGCTTCTTAGCTTTGTATTTATTAACCCTGCTTGTGAAAATAAACGCTCTACTGCTACAGTGGTCGCCTGTATAGACAAAAGATCTTTTGCCATTTTCACTAAATTTGGAAATTGTTTATCGTGTGCTTTCCACCATTCTAAAATATCTGTACCCTTTGGAGCGCGCTTTAATTGCAAATATGCTATTATTTCTTTTCTCCAATTTTCGGAATCACTTTTTTTTTTCAAATAGTGATGTATAATCGATGTCATAGTTATCATCGCTTGAGGAACTTGATATTATTGGTGATTCAGCAGACACAATATAATATTTATCCCAGTATATTTCCTCAAAAAAGGCTATAGATTGATCTTTCAGGAAAAAAATTCAACAAGTAGATATTTGTTTAATAAATAAATTTACTTTTAAAATCTACTCCACTTTTAAAATTTATAGTTAATTTACCAAAGAACAAAAATAGTTGATTCACAAGTAGTATTATGAACCATAGCCGCCTTTGTGCAAGCACAACGTGCAGACCCCTAAGAACGGTCCTGGTTATAAAAGTTTGGTTCAAAATAGCAAAATTTACAGGGTACCTAAGGGTGCTGTACTTGGCCATTGATCGTTTTCTACCTATTGAATTATAACGTCTGTCCCGAGAATGCCCAACACGTTGCTTGCATGAGTTCGGCAGCATTATACAGTGTGTCCTTATTTTGTGTTTGATATATCTTATTCCATTTGTATATCTTTCGAAATGTCAAATAATTATTGTTCTGTGGATGGTTGTTTAAGTAACTCTAGTGATGTGTGGCCTTTCTGTTGGTGCACAAAGAACAAGGGATATGTGATATTTATTTTGATACACCTACTATTGTCCGTATATCTTCATTTACTGATTCCATCTGTTGGCAACATCATTTCGAATTATAGATTTTTGGAATAATTTTTTATATAAATATACCTACATTTTTTCTACTTTGCTGAAATGTTCAATATTGGGTTTTTTTTGCGTTACATTTTTAAGATTGAAAAAACTCTGGATTTCGAACGTAGGCTTCCATGCACTTCTCGGCGAACAATTATTATTTTTAAAATTTTGTTTTCGAGACCACCGAGACTTTCGAGACCGATACCGAGACTAAGTAGGTCTCGGTCTCGGTCTCGAAGCATTGAGACCGATACCGAGACCGAGACTGATTCAGTTTCGGTCTCGCGAACCCCTATTGGTAGCACCCTGTAAATCATGAACCGAAAGATATTTGAATAATCCTGAAAACTGTTTTTTTTTGTATTCAGAAGTAGATTATCCTTGCAAAAAATAACAATAAAATATGACATTTTGTAATATTTATAGATTAAGTAAATTTTGAAAAATTGACGGGGTTTTACATAACACTATGTATAACATATTTACTGTAGAACTCCGCATGTATGCCCTCTGTGGCATAAACTTTATACCTAATGTTAGACAATACGACAGCGCAATATCTTGAAACTTAAATTTTGTCCAAATCTTCATCTGTATAAATTCGTCTGTTTATTCTGTTGATACCTTTGATACTGTACCAAAAAAAATATTTAAGCGTAAGTCGTAGTACAATAAAGCAAGAAAAACAATGTGACAAAAACTTCATATGGAGATGAGTCTGTATAAGTACTTAATGATAAAACCTAGACAAAATGAACGTGGTAAAATGTATAATTTAAGTCCATTGTTATAAATTTGACTAATTTCGCTACTAGGATGTTATATTAAGTTTCTAGCACTCACTGTTTTAATTAATAAAAACTTATTAACCCACTAAAAATTCTTAACACATTTTTAAAATGTAACATACCATCCTCGGTCTTTGATCCCTCAGATGTTCTAAAGTAGCAGCGATATCGATTTCCTTAGCTCCTTTTGCCATTCTGCTGAGTACCATATCGATCAGACAGTAAGTTCCGGTACGACCTGCTCCATCACTGCAGTGCACTACTATCGGACATGACCTTCCCCGGTAAGATTTGTTTACCTTGCGCCTGGAAAACAAAAAAATATCTGCCTAAGATATACAGTAGGTATTAAAAATAAAATTGCAATATCTCGAACTTTGACCGAAGATAAAAATTAATACCACCAACTAGGGTGGAAGAATGATTATGGAAAACAGATTAAACCTCATTAAACATCTTCACTCTTAATAAATCATTCTTAAATTTTTTTTTCGAAGTCAGTAACTAAATTAAAAAATCGCTAAATTTCCTTTACACGGAACTTCCCTCGTTATGAATTTTTCCTGTTATTAGGAATAGTGAAGTGTGACCCAATTTAGTTCAGTACATACTCATCTTATTGGACTCCTACCAATAATTTACAAGTTCCTACCTATACCACATTTGATTGTTGGGTATAATTTAAAATAAATTCAATAAGTAGTTTTTACATTGACACACACCGCCATTTTGTTACGTCATGTTGATTTCGTACCAGTTTATCCCTATATCATATTTAATATTTTGGCAAATTTTCATGTTTTTAAAATTTCATTTGGCGGCTATTTTGTTTCGCCATCTGGAATTTGTACTAAAATATTACCAGTTCATTCCTATATAACACTCGATTTTTGTGCAAAATTTGAGGTAAATTGGATAATTAGGTTTTTTAGTAATAATTTTATTAACGTTTCACTAGACCACTATCTTGTTCCAGCATATTGTATTTTTACTAAAATATTATTAGGTCATCTCTATATGAACCTTAATTTTTTATTAAAATTTGAAGTCAATCTGGTACGTAATTTTTAAGATATGACGCGAACTGACACACAGGCAGAAAGACCTCCGGAATTGATAAAACATATTTTTCGGCAACTAAAGAGCTAAAAAGTGAGGATATATAAAACCTAAGAAGGTAATTTTTTTACGATTACAAAGATTATATTTGGCCACCATTTTGTTCCTCCATCTTGAATTAATACCGCAATTTTACTAGTTATTTTCTCTAAATATAACAATTAGTTATGACATACAATTTGAAATTAATCCACTAAGTAGTTTTTCAGGCTGAATTTTTAATAATTTTATTAAGCCGCCATTTTGTCCCGCCATCTTGGATTCGTACGAAAATCACTTGTTTACTACGTAATACTTGATTTACCCGCAAAATTTTAGTTAATTTGGCTAAGTAGTTTTCTGGTAATCATTTTTTCAACATTTAACTTGGTCACCATATTTCGTTTAGCTACCAAAATGTTACCAGGTCATCCCCATATGACTTTAATTGTTTATCAAAATTTGAGACAGACAGACGACGGAATTGAAAAAACATGTTTTTCGGAATCTAGGGATCTTGAAAGGTAAAGACCAGAAAAAAGTCAGTATATTTACCCTGAACTAATCCGTTTCTTTATAACTTTATCAATTTGTTAAATTTGTGTATTTTTTATTTTAAACCTTATAAAACGTTTTAAATCATATAATGTTGACATTACGTACTTTTCAAAATTTTGAAGTGTCAGTTTTTTTGCCTTTCACCTCTCTTCCCGAATTTCCTTTTTTTCTGTTTTTGAAACAAGTTGTTGACTCTTTAAAATTCTTGTTTAAATCAGAAAAACCGAAAAAAACTTATTTCGGTGAAACTGTCGACAATCCCAAAATAAACGAAGCGACGGCGAAAGAAAAACACGGGTACACAAACTTAGTAGGTGTAAAAAGTTGCTGTTAGGTAGACCAATAAAATATCACTAGATACACAAAAAATTAAAATATGTTTGGTTGCTCTTATCCTACCTTGGTTTTTGTATTATTTGAACAAAAGCTATCATTAAAAAGTGCATTCGTGTATCTGATAACCCATTTTAAAGTCTTTTTTTGACATGCTAAAATAGTAGCTAAGATGCTTATTCTACCAAATTTTATTGCTCTTTAAATAGCACCCTGCCTATATATATATATATATATATATATATATATATATATATATATATATATATATATATATATATTCTAGTTTTCGTATATCTTGAGGCCCATGTTATTGGCATCCTTAATACAATATTAGTTTAGATTTTGGAGTGACTATGAAAAATGATAAATAAATCCCTTAACAATAGATAGTATCCCAAACTCAGTAGCCTATTAAAAGTGTCTGGAGAACCACTAAATAGATTACTTTGAAAACATGTTTCAACCTAAATCAAGGCATTTGTTGGAAACAGATGATATTTGACAAAGTAATATAGTGTGTTTAAAAGTGATATAGATTTTTTCTTAAAGTCGCATAACCTTAAAAATGCAGCTCTTCATTAAGAGTTCTTAATTTTTCAACCGGTTTAACCGAAAACAACACCCATTATACAAGAAATACTAGTTGAAAACTCCTTATAGGTATCGCAGTAACTGGTAATATATTCCTCCACCTACCTGAATTCTAACAGAGCTTTTGTTGATGCCGGAACACCTGCTTCTGGCCACGATAAGAAATGAAATTGAGTGACAGTCCGAGTCTCGCCAGTCTTAACATTTTTCAAATAGAAGGATCTTACCAGGTAGTCATCGCACCAGATATGTTCGCTTACTAAATGAACTTCATAAATGTGATATACTTCAGATCCTGAAAAAATGTTTACTTATTTATTAACTATACAATGTGTCCGAAATTCGCTTTTTATGAACGATGAAATGGTTAAATGAGGAAGTTTAGACAATTTTGTTAGAAGCCTAATTGCATCTACGGATGGATTCTAGCTATTATGGTTCTTAAGATCTTTAAAATAAAATACAATTGTGCTGTAATCTGTTTATTCGCTAAATATTTTCAAATCTGTAAACACTATTTCAAAGCAACTTTTTGCATGAAGTTTTATGGTGTTACCAGAATTTTGAATCTAACGTTTCGTAAACGAGGCCCCATCATCAACTTATGCTTTTTTAAATACAGACCTAGAATGTTTAATTAGTTTTTAGAAGCATTTGACCTCTCAAACATAACCTTGCATCATACTTGATATTTGGACACCAGATTTAAGATTTTCCTAAATACTAGGTATATTATGAATAAGTTACATAATTATATTTGGGAGGCAAACTAGCTTTCTAACGACCCAGATTTTTGCCGCTCTTAGTCAAGATGGTCTCCTTTTAAAATACCTAAAATGTATATAATATTTTTACCACGATTTTATTACCTTTACTCCTTTGTTTTTTTATTTGTATGATTGGCTGATTAAAATATTTTTTCACAAATTTTCACTATATGGTACGTATACGGTTCGCGTGACAATACATTTGACAGCATCGTATATAAAAACTCAAGACGGAGGTTCAATTATATTACCTTCTTCTGGCCAATACCGATGACACATAGCTGTTCCCCCTTCGGTAAGTCTACTAAGCATCACAATCACCACAGCCCCCTGTTCCCAAATCAGTTGCCAGAAGTCAGGTGCGGTGTGAGGCAGAGGTCCTTGAGTTGCGATATAAGCCGGATTTCTGTAAAACCATGGTTAAGAATTTAAGAAAAGTATGTATAACTTTTTTTAACTTTTAATAGTTTGACACTGAAAACATTATATTATACTATATGTTCTAAACAATTTTTTTTAATGTTGTAAAAAAAATGATAGTAGATGTCATGTATGAAGGTGCACAAAACGAGGAATTTACTTTTTTTATAAGCTGATTTTTACTTTCGCGGCAGAGAAATCGTGCAACAAAGCGCACGTGACGTCAGAAACCGTAAAACGTTGACACCGCAGGAAATCGAGAACGATATTTCCAACAAAAAACTAAGGCCAGGAACACAATATACTTTTTTTAAATGTTTAACCTAAGTGTTGAGCAAGAAAAACGAAATGTGATCATCCTGGTATTAAAATTATACGTTACATCGATTATAAAAAACTGGGTATAGAATTAAATTCGTGCTTTTGGTTATGTATCTCTAGCGGCATAAATCAAATGTTTCCAAATGTATTAATAAATGTACGAATATAAGTTTCAATTTAGTAGTTGAATACAAAAAACCCAACTTTTTGGTTTAATAAAAAGATACTAAAGGCTAAAAATTGAGGGGATTTATTAAACAAAAAATTTAAAGTTTGCAGAATGTAAGAAGATTGGGAAAAATACAAAATTGCTAGAAATAACTGCGTTACCGTTTTAAGAAGAGAAAGAAACTGATTCACTGATTAGTTCTGAAAAATTAAGCGTGTGTTTTATAAATAGTGTTTTGAACATAGTTTAATCGATAAACATTGGAAATAAGAATATGCTTTAGACCTTTTTCGTAAGAAATCATATATGGTTTTTAAAAAAATAATTCTAAATTTAAAGTCTAATAAAAACCATTCTGAAGTAATAACGAAAGTTATTATGAAAGAATGTTTTGAAAGTTTGGGATATCCACTATTAAATTTGATAAAAACTAGTTTACAAATTAGAGAAATACCAAATGATCTATAAAACCAGTTCCTAAAATAAAAGAATACAAAAAATGGAATGAATTACGACCAATTCATGTGTTTTGGGATATTGAGAAAGTACTGGAAAAAGCCGTATATAAACAGTTATTGGATTTTATTTATTGAATAAAATAAAATTTTAGTTGACATACAAGCAGGTTTTCGAAAAGGATTTTTTACAGAAAGTACAATTCAATATGTTGTTGAAAATTGAAAACATTTCCTGAGCAAAGATACAATTATAGTAGCAGCATTTCTGGGTTTCAAACGAGCTACTGATGGACAAAATTATTGTTTAAATGGCATCAATATGATTTTAGAAATACTGTTCACAAATGGTTTACAAATTATTTAAGAAATAAAATACAACAAACTAAAATTAATAATACATTTTCAAAAAACTTTCAAATTCTCAAAAAGTTTTATGCATAAAAGATATTCCAAAAAGTTTTTTTCAGTGCAAAATACAAATATTTGCGGATGATACTCATATACTTTATATAAAGAAAAACCATCTATTTAATGTTGTACATAAGCTAAATTTTGAATTAAACCTTTTATCAAACTGGTTAAAGATAAACAAATTAAAAATTAAACGCTTCTAAGTCAAAATTTATGATTCTGGGAATATCTGATATTCCAAAAATATAATATATATATTTATATAATATAAAATATATCCATAAAAATGGAATTCGAAAATTTAGAGATTTTGAGACTTTTTAATGATTTAGGTATTCAGAATGATTCAAATTTAAACTTGAACGTATATTATAAAATTATTATTACTAAAATATCATGTAAAATAAATTATCTTAAAAGAAATTTAAGGTTTTATTCTAAAAAAATACTTCCAAATTTTTTATATTGCTCAACTATTTTATATAATGCCAATGAAGGAGTAATTAATAGATTTCAAATTACAATGATCCGGGGGCGATATTACTATATATAAACTGTTATAACACAAATACGCCATCCAACCGCGTCATTTCAATGTATAATCTGATTTAGCATATAGTCGAAAAATCTAATCGGGTCCAGCACATTTCCGCGGAGTATCAACAAGTTTTTATTGAGTATTCAACGTGGGTTTTCTCACTCAGTGGTAGGATTCTCTTAATAAAAATATGAATCAGGTTAGGTTAAGATTGGTTAGTTTTGCTGTAAAAAAAGCGCCCGGGAACGCGTAAACGCAGTAAAATCTCGACCCGGCGACGTTATACGTGGTATTTAAAATTGTGTGGATTTAAGGTTATTTTTTCTTTTCGAGCTGCAATAATATAATAAATAATATAATAATTATTTAATCATTATGGAGCGCAAAAGTGATTGTTGTCTCGTTACTCCGCTTGATATTACTGAAGCAACCAAATCGGCATTTAATACCATAGAAGTTTAGAAATAAATATGAAAAATAATATCACCTGCTTATAACCTGGTGCGGTGAGAAAACAGTAACGAGATTCTCTGAAAATTTCTTGCTTGCGTATTTATCGGAAAAAATAAAGGTAATGAAACCACCTCCGCTTTGATCTGCTTATTCAGTATTAAAATCGACAATATTCGTACATGATAATAGCGATATAAAACAGTATAAGATTTTTTTTTCATATTTAAAACGGCAGAGTGATGGCTACAGTGACAAAAAATTGCTCAGGGCTGTCGAAGAGGCGAACTCGTTAAAATGACTATCAACGACGTTAAGGATAAAGACTGGATGCATATTGTGCAAATTTTCAAAGACGAAAAGAAGTCGTCTTTTTACTATAACTAATACCGAGGACTCAATCGATTATTTGTTTAATATCTAACGTCTGATGAAGCCACAGTGTTGGCGAAACAATTGTCCTGTATTTTATTTATTTCCGCTTTCGAAGGATCACCTCTTTCTCAAGCAGTAATCCATTGCTTTGCGCTCTAATTACACAAATAACTATTCAAACAAAATTTTTCTAAGTAATAAAAACTAACTTTTATACTAATCGAAACGAAGACGAGGGTTTTTCCACTATTTGTTAAACAAATTTCTTAGACACGAGTATTCAAATTGTTCCATAGGAACAATTAGATGCACGAGGAGTATTTGGTAAGATTATTTCCTGAGTTCAATAAATAACATTTAATATAACAAACTTTTTGTTTAAAATAACAGTGAGGTCAATAATTCTTAAATTAAAAATCATAATGTAATTACTCATATTTAATTTACCTTCTCAAACTTGAATGATATTTTTCCGATTTTTTCCAGTAATTTTTCCACTTGAAAATTAAATACGTCGTACGAATTCTTGCCAGTGATTGGTTAAATTTGATAGGAAAGAAATAATCTAAGATAAAGCCACTCCTTTAATAAAATGGCAATTTAAATATTGCGTTTTTGTTACTTAGACATCGATAAAAAAAAGATGCATGGATTTTTGACAGCGATAAAAACTTCTTAAGCTGTAATAAAAACCTCTAAAGCTCAAATCGTTTCCGAGCAACATAACATATTGTTACAATTAAAATTCAAGGCTGTCAAATGTTTTTTGTGAGTGATTTATTATTTCTTAGTATCAATTCATGCATGCATTCGAGATTATATCTAACTAAAAATAATTCGATTTTTTCTTTAAGACTGGATATATTTTTATTTTATGAAGTCAAACTAGTTTGGTTTTTAGAAATTTAAACTCGAACAAACGGTAATAGATAAAACCGCAGTTCATTTGTTAGTTTTTAAGTAATCTAGTTTTAATTAAGTTTACCCGATTGTACATTTTATAATAAAAAGTTTTCATGGTTACTGTTTATTTTGCATAATTGTTCAAATTCACTTCTGTCAGTAATACAAACTGGTGAAGCTGTATGCTCATTCCTAAAACAATCAGCTTAACTTTGAATTTATTACGCATAACACATATATTTCGATTCATTAATGTTATTAATTGGGAGTAATTTAACATTACATTAAAAATACGAATATAGCTTTGGAATAGCCATTTTGAACGATGCATGTCACTCCAAGCGTTACCATGACAACATCCACGAGCTCCTTAAATACAAACAATATCAAACAGCGGAAATTATTTTAATTCATTTTACTGTGATTGCATTAGTTAAAATAAAATTTAGTTTAGTAATATATGTATACTCGAGAAATAGTCTAACAAAATATAAATATAATGCGTGCAAAAAATTTTTTTTCGAAAAACTCCAAAAATTGTTTTGCATTAATTTTTTTTTAAATTTAAATAAAAGCTTTCGTACACATGATCAATAAGTCGAAAAAATACCGAATACGAAGTGCTCGTGCAATTTTTCGATTTTTTCCGGGAACTTTGTTGGCACTTGTTATATTACTACTGATAAAACAACTTTCAGCTGTATATGATTATTATTTTGTTAATGCGCCAATACAAAACCTTTTTATTAAACTATGGTTTATAAGCCTATTATGTTATCTTGAATTAACATAAGTGCTTAGTTAATATCTTGTAATATTTGTGATAGGTGATTTGTTTATATTTCACAATCACAGGGTTTGTAAATTAAATTTTAGATAAACGCAGTACGTTTGCGAACTTGTCACTATTAAACATAAACAAATTAACGCAAATGTAATGATGAAGTAACGGAACTGAATGACTCCTTACTTGTTCTATCCTGTAACAATAAAGAACACCGCATTTGGTATATTGTTTGCCAATAAAAATTGCAAAGAATTACAGAATAATTTTTAGATAACGATGTCCATCTCTGAAAACGTTGAAATGATATGCTGACAAATATCGTTATTTTTGTTTTTTACAACAAGACTGCCGAATCAAAACTTGCTTTACACATGCTAACAATAATTTTATTTTTTTTGAAAAGTGGTCACAAATATTTTTATTTTAATTGTATCGTCTTACCTTGGATCGTGGTCCGTAATACTAGATGCATTGATATAATCAGATCCATTGGCGTTAGACAGCTCATTTAGAACAACACGTGCATGATCATAAGGTACCACTTCCGGATATCGGTTCATCTCCACGTTTTCCTTTTTATGAGCGACAGAAGTTTCACATGGTTCAGCTACATATGCACACAGCGCTACCCACTCCTGGTCAAGTCGGTCCTTATTTTTGAGGTGGTCTTCCATATAACTTAGTACCATGTGACCTAACAAAAAATCAATAAAAAATAAACACAGGTTTTATAGAACTCCAAAATGTTATTAAAGTGATATTAGTAAAGTTACCTGTTGAAATATCCATATTGTGGAGGGCCGGCTCCTCGCTCCATGATGACGTACTTGAACGACTAGATGGGCTTTGCTCCGATTCGCGGGATAAAGATGTAATACGTCCTGAAGCAAAATTCGTATCTATTTCTCTTGCATGTATAGAAAAATTTCGAGTTTACCTAATGTTTTTTCTCGATATTCTGCACAATTTTAGTTACAAATCAACTTCGTGTCTTGATAAATATAACACGTAGGGAACTAAATTAAAATAAAATATTAAGAACAATCTGATAACATAGACCCGTTTTTATTTGTCGCAATACATACAATATAACAAAGAAAAGCTCATTATAATATTGAAAAAAATCCAAATTGTGTTTTATTACTTTCTAAATAAACTTTCTCTGATTCAAGTTCCTTTTAATATAAAACATATACTCAGCATCCTAATGGACAATTTTCTTCGAACTCTAACAACTTACGAGAGTCCATTTATTTTATCCAACTAATATTTTAGGGAGATATTATATCACTTATCTTATTTAACTAATAATTTATTTAAACGAATTAACAAGCCCACATTTTATTGTGATGAAAAACGTATAAAAAAGTGAATATAAGACCATTTAGTATGATTAGAAGTAATTTAGTCATATAGCTTCACTATCATATTTACTAGATAGTAGAGAGAAAACAAAAGATAGATAATTTAAAAAAATCAACGAAGAAACTATGCATATATATTATAAACTGGAATAAATACGGGATTTTTAGTTATACATTTTTCTTTTTTGAGTTAATGTGTTAAAAATTACCTTAAGAAACCTAGTCTGCGGATCATGAAATACTCGCAAAATACTATCTAAAGACAGCGTAATTTCTTTGGTATTTTACATCCAACGTGGCTCATAATTAGTTCTATAAGAGGTATAAAATAGAGTCATAGCACCTTATGACAACGCAGCAGATCATCGAAATCATTAGTTTAAAATTTAAGTATAGAATACTATTTTATTTTAGGATCAACAATGATCGCATCACCGTTCTGCGCTAAATTCCTCCCTAACTAATGTATTATTTCGATCATGTTTACCTGTGTATCCCTTAAACTGATCTGTAAATTGTCGTATCACGTATCAAAATCCAAAGAACATACACATCTTTGAATTGATTACAAATAAGGATATTATAAGTATAAGTATAAGGATTGCCAAGTCTAAGTTTAGGGAAAGTGTGCACAATCTGGCAATACCGAATGGGGTGTCTCAAAGCCTCAACCTCCTTGGGCTTAATATAACGCAGATACCGATTAAACCCCATGCAATTCTAAATTTCACCATAGCCCGTAGTCGTCGAAGGGTCAGCTACTTATTGAAGGGCCCCTGTATACAGTACTTATGTCGTCGCTTCTAGTACTCTCGATACCCGATGTTTCTAGAAAACACCAGATGTACGAAACAAGTATATATAAGCAGCAAATTGCAAAGAACTAGCGAATAGTGGAAGGGTTGTACTAATGTTATTAGTATTTTCGCCGTGTGTAAACGATGTCGTCGCAATACTGTGTGAACAAACGAGACACTGAAAGCTCAACGAAAGACTTTGAGCCCACTTGAGAAAAGCCTATGAGTTATATTTTGGGTGCAATCAAGATTTGCTGCGACACTCGTTCAAGAACCTTAACAGGATGGCTACAGTCTGTGAAATTTGGAGTGCCAATTATTTAGCGAAAACCCCAGAATCCTGTTGATGATTGCTACTTTTTTAGTAGCAGTATACAGCCCCATTTTATATCTCAGGAAAAGCTTAACGATCTTAATCGTGATTTGGATCTTCCCAAAACAAAGGCACAGCTGCTTGGATATCGTTTACAGCAGTGGAATGTTTTACAAAAAGGAGGGAAAATTTCCACGTTTTCGGAAAAGGGAATATATGCTAGCAATATTTATCCCAATGGCAAATAATTTAGTTTACTCTCATGATATTCCAGGTTTAATAGTAACGAACAACAATCTGTGTGTCATGCTGTAAATATGAAAGAAACGTACGAGAACGTGCATACATTACTCAAAGCATACAATACGAAGATCATAAATAGAATGTTTGTGCCAATCTGAAAGTTGTTGCACTACTCACATGACTGCAGAGTGGCAACACCAAATATTATTTTTTATGCAGAGCCAGAAACCAACATTATGTTTTAAAAAATAACCGTTACGTGAAAACATTGTGCCCTGTCTGATCAACGTCCTTAATGAACCCTTTAGTATAGCAGCAGAAAATGTATTTACCTCATCTGCACACAAAACTAGGGCTTATAAAAAAAATTAAGCCTTAAATAAAGAAGGAAATGCTTTTATTTATTTGAAAGGGATATTGGCACGTATAAGTGAGGCAAAGCTTAAAGAAGGAATGTTCGTTGGGCCGCAAATACGACAATTTTTTTAAAGACGAAAATTTCGTACATTACATTTTTGAGAAAAGAAAATAAGGCGTAGACTGTCTTCACAAATGTATGTAATAACTTCCTAGGTAAAAAAAATTGGAGAACTACAAAATCTTATTGAGGAACTTATCTTATTATACAAGACGATAGATTATAACATGTCACTTAAACTGCATTTTCTTCAATTTGATTTGGAATTCTTCTCTGACAATGTAAGTAAACGAATACGTCGAAAATGTTCACCAACAAATTGATCAAATGGAGAAGCGGTATAGTGAAAAATGGACCCCAAACATGTTAGTGGACTACTGTTGTACCCTCAAACGTGAAACCGATCCCGGAGAATTCAAACGAAAAAAGACAAAAAACTAATTTATTTGATTGTATTATACTTTTTCCGATACAAAATTAAAAACATCTTATAAAAAAAGTGTTTTTTGTTTCTTTGAAAATTCACTAGATTGCTTATAGTTTGAGTTTCTGATATTTTATATTCTAGTTCACTTCTCACCAAACTTATGTGTAGATAAAAACCGAGCTCATATTTGAATTCAGTACATTACATCAAACACAAAAAATATCAGGGTACGACAAGAAAATTTCGAAATGCAGAACATCTAATTTTTTTTAGATGAAAATACTTTTTAATCAAATAGTCCTATCAGAAAATTCCGATATCGTATAACGATATATATATATATATATATATATATATATATATATATATATATATATATATATATATATATATATTCTCAATCTGGTGAACGAGTAAACCATGAGGTGCAAGTACAGCAACGGGAATATCTGTTGCAGTAGGGGGTTACTACAACCTGATGTTTCATGCAGTGTCCCCTAATGTATGTCAGCTTGAAGAAGTCATTTTTCTAAATATTGTGCTAGTAATTCTAGATCATAATCAAAACTGCGTACCTTTAGCACGTGACAAGGAGGTCAAAATAAAACAAGTATTGTTGGTACCACATTTGTAAATCAGGCAGAAATTCATTTTTCTTATATTATTCGTGACTTCGAGAGTTATTGCTTCGAAAAACTTTATTTCGAATCAATCTTGTTTTGGTTTACCTCCTCTGGGATATTTTAGGGGAACAGAATCAAAAAAAGTAAGTATAAAGCAGATAATAATCATTTTTAAGCTTTTTGGGTACTTTAAACTTTTGGAGCATGTAATACAATTTTTTGTTGTAAAAGAAAATAAAAACATTAAAAGAAATGGGAGGTGTTTTTTAAGACATAATTTACTCACCCTTATCCTGTACACCTTCTGTAGATTGTCCTTTAGTGGCCATTCGAACTCTACACAAATCCTGATAATCCTTACTTGCCTCGGTGTCTGGCCTAGCTAACCCTTGCAGTTTTTCTTTAGACTTGACATGCCGCCTGATGAGAGCCAGGATAATCGTTGCTAGGATAAGGGCAATCAAAATTCCACAGACTAGAGAAATCACGATAAACTGATTGTCTGTATTAATTTTAGTAAAAAGGACATTCTGCATTTTGCTCTAAAAAAATAAGAATAAAAATATATGTAATACATCTATATATTAATGCATATCAGTTGTTTTTGATAGGCCAGGTTGGTCTGTAGAGACTTGAAATTTTGCAAAGGTTTCACCAAAATATTTACTGGTTGAGTTTCTTCGGTAAACGTTAAACGCCGATGAAAGTGTATGGAAAGTTAAACGAGCTTTTAGCGAAACGTGTGGAGAATTTGCAAGTCACCAAGGGCCAACAAAGTTACTACCGGGCCCCTCAAGAGTATCGTAAACAATATTTTACAATATTCCACTTACATACCTGAGTTCCAACACCAACCGAAACAATATCAACTCCTATTAACTTCTCCAATTCATTTTTGATATCCTCTAAAATAACACAAAAACAATTGTAATTCATTCAACCAAAATAGAAATATTCTAAATAAAAAAATGCAAATACTATTTTATCTATTTATAAGCATACCAATATGAACGGCTACATCACTTGCGTTGAATCCTCGACTGTTCGTTGGTAGCACTTTAAAGGTTACTGACTTTGCGTGAACCCTGAAAACATAAAAAATGCATATACAGGGTGTTTCAGAAATAAGTTCTTTAAATTTGACGGTAGATATATCTTGATGAAATATGAAAAAAAGTTAAATAGAATTTCTCTGTAAGTTGCAGCTCTTAAGAGATATAGTGTGTGACATGTAGGTGTTCAAAACTGTATTTTCTTTGATAATTCCATAGATAAACAAGTTTAAATTTTAATCATTATTTGACATAATTTGACTTAATATTTTGCACTCCAGTAGCGTAGAATAGGGGTAACCCCAACAAATTACGCCCGGAACTTTTTACTACGTTGTATATTTTAAATTTTATTTTATTGGCCATTTATTTGTCAAAAATGTGTCCCTTTGAAATCCCCTACAGGAGGTATCGTTTCTGAGATATTTTCAGTTATGGTTTTTTTTATTTACCATAATTAATTAAAGTTTGGTAATAATTCCTGTGCGTTTTGCTTGCCATACGGGCGCAAATCTATTGCTTTTAATATTAGCCGAGTTGACAGTGAATTTGCCTGACCCTTGTTTCTGGATTCACTTCCATCAAATTCAAAATAGCTTTTTCATTCAAATATACTTTAAATAGGACCGGAATAACGAAGTTTAAACCAAAATGTGATCCATGCGCTTGCTTTAGACGTTAATTTTTTTACAAGGCTCTGGTACTGTTACTGCCGCTAAAATTAATTTAGTGTTGAAAACAACTGTCTGTTGAAAAATCTACCATATTGAAGAACTTATATAGCTGTCTACCTTCGTCTTAGAGAGAGTGGATCGTTTAACTTTCATGCATATCCTCGTGGTCGACGAACCTTTGTAAAGACAGTCAGAAATCAAAAAGCTATTTTGAAGTTGGTGGAAGTGACTCCAGAAATAAGCGTCCGGTGACTTTCAACGTAGACCGGTATTGCTCCAATATCAATTTGGCGAACATTAAAAACAAAGAATTTGCACCCATAACGCAAGGAAAAGGTAGAGGAATTATTACCAACCAATTCTGAACTCCGTGCTGATATCAGTGATTGATATGAGTAAATGTGTCAAAAAAACAATAATTTTCGATCCTAAATTTACTGATGAAGCACGTGTCACACGAACGGGAATTTTTAACAGTCTTAACGCACACATTTGGCAAAACGAAAAACCTCATGCTCTACTTGCAATGAATCTTCAATATTAATTTGAATGACATGTTTGGGCAGGTCTAATAGGAAGCCGTTTCGTTGGGCCTTATTATCTACCAGAACATTTAAACGACAACAGTTATTTGGACTTTCTCAGAAACCGTTTGTTTGAACTTTTGGAACTTTAGTTAAGTAGCGTAGTTATAAAAATATCTCTTAATATTAATATAAAAGTTACTTTTTTAAATTAATCTAATTACGGTAAATAAAATACCATTTGTCGTTGGAACCATTAGAATTGTTTTGTTTCTTTTTATAACAGGTTTTAAAACTAATTATGTAAGAACAATTTTCCGTTCCGTTCAGACGGATGACTTTTTTAACAAAACTTATAATTCATAAAAATGCGGAATAGGTTAGGTTAGGGTTGGTTAAGCTAGCTGCAAAGAATACTCGCGGTAGCGCGCCGACCAAATTCTGAGTCTATATTAAAACAAGGATTTTTTTTGACCAATATATTAATAAAAATACCTATACTGTTAGGTGGATCTGTCCCGTTAGATAAAACTATAATTAGAGCTATAAACCATATGAATAACACCTCATATATTGAGTATATTTTATGGCTAAAGCACAATTTGATAGTTGATTTATCAGTCACAATAAACAAAATGAAGTTTTGTAGAGTCCTCTGTCTGCTCCCGTTTGCAAGAGTATTTTTAAACAGTACCTCACGAGATAACTAAACAGTCTTAATTCGTTAACAAATGAAGTCATAGCGACGCACACATATTAGCATCACATGGGCTATTAATATTCGTACGAAGGTTCAGATCTATATGTGGCAAATTATAAATATTATTGGCATTGACAAAAAACGTGAATCAGGTTTCTCCACTAACATTTAACGAATGGAACCAATATGTGGTTTTCTGGTAAACATATTACATATATACAAATATTAGATAACGAATGTGTTGGAGCTAACATGAGAATATCGAGGACCCAAAACAGACACACAATGTTTAGATAACAAGATAACATTAAAAAAAATTATCAAAAATGGCTCTTTAAAAAATACTACTTACTGTCCATTTGGAAGATCTGCTGATTCCATGTGTAGTAAATTCGCAATGTTCCTGATTATTTCCTTTCCCTGTTTCCAGTCCTTCAAAAATTCTTTAAATTCTACGTGAATGTACTGACTCTCAAGATCTCTAGACATTCTTAATCCTTCCTGGGAAGCTGGATTTGAATTTGGGTTACGAGGTTCCTTTTTCATCATAGAGGGTATTATATCGTTCTTTGAAAGTTCATTGGATGTCAGAACTAAAAGGTAAAATATTATATACCGTATAAATTCCTTTTTATGCTTGTCTAATAATAATAATAATAATAGATTCTAATCTTAATTAATATACAAAATGAGAAAAAATTGAATTTGGACTTATTATATAAAATGTGTCTAAAGGCCGTTTTACATGCTGCAATTCTTCTTTGCAATATGCATTAGTCTTGAACAAAGGCACGCGCAGTTTGACAAAAGGTACAAATGTCTTGCCACTGCGCATGCTTTTACTCAAGACTATTGCACCTTGCAAGAAAGAATTGCAGCATGTAAAACGGCCTTAAGCTTGTTTGTAGATAGTTTCAAAAAAAAAATAATATTGAATGAAGTATAACTTTGATTCGCCCTGCTATTCTTAATATAAAAAAACAGATAATTTGTTTTTATCTTGTATCTAACTTCGGAATTTGTAAGTAAAAAGGATCATGATAAGTTGATAATACTGTTAATGTTAAAAATTGATTAATAGGTACGTTTTTATAACTTCAGGAAATATTATAAAAAAACTCAGAACTTTTTGGTCAACTTTATGTAATACGTAATATATACTAAGAGATGGCAACTTTATTTTAAAGTAAAAATTATTTTCCTATACAGTATATCCCCGGTGAAGGTAACTATACCTGTAAACGCTGTTATTTTGCATTTTAAGAAAAAAGTTAATTCTTAATAAAAAGTTTTCCTTGCCTTGAAACCTCGCAAACTATTGTTGGCATGTGAATTAGTTATAAGGGTTTTCCAAAGATCTGAATTGTTCACTTTCGCCTATTAGCGCTGATTTTCACGAAATTTAGCATACAGGTTAAATTTGGAGCGCTGATCACAAATCTAAAGTAATTTTTTTTCAGCCTCGTTTAGTTTCCGAGTTATCTATCATTCACTCTTTATCACCTTATTTTGAACTTTATTTATTAATTTGTATACTAAATCGATTAAATACACGAGTAAAATATCAAAATAAATAACTCTCATAAGTCATTTTAATAAAATCGCTATTTCCAACTGGGAATTTTTTCTTATTTGTTTTTGATGTTGGTAACTATTGTCATTTAAAAAGAAAGTTGGGCGGCGTATAATTAAATTTAAATTTTATAATAGTATCAGTTTTTATTACGATATTTTGTTACATAGCTAGATCGTAACCAGGTCAGCAGCAGGTTGGATACATCGTGAAGGCCTAGGTAATTTGGTACCGGGTTAGCACAATAACACAATAATTTTAGTATAGTAGCGTTAACTGTAATGCCTTCGTACTATCGCGCTCCTGTGCCCAACCTTGGGGTAATCCGGTACATATCCACCCATTAACAAAATATCCATAATAAACTGTGCCAAAAACTATTACATTCACAAATTTTGATATTAAATTTTACCGCCTTTTCTTTTGGAATAACAAAGGTTAACAACATCAAATACAAAGACAATCAAAATTCTCTATTAAAAATAAGCATTTTACGAATAAAATTCCATTAAAAAAAAAAATTGCGATCGCCGGCTCAAATATTACCCGTGTACCAACCAAATTTCACGAAAATCGACATTTCCCTTATTGTTTTTGGACCACCAGTCGCTGTCTGCCCAAAAAT
Source organism: Kuschelorhynchus macadamiae (assembly GCA_030620095.1). Classification (NCBI taxonomy): domain Eukaryota; kingdom Metazoa; phylum Arthropoda; class Insecta; order Coleoptera; family Curculionidae; genus Kuschelorhynchus; species Kuschelorhynchus macadamiae. The sequence continues at coordinate 769,724 of JAUTXW010005173.1, forward strand.
AATTCACACTTTAACATTAGTTTTCGGGATATATATATATATATATATATATATATATATATATATATATATATATATATTTATATATATTATATAGATAATTCCACTTTATACATTTTACCTTTCTTCGCGGGTTCAGTAATAGCTGGATCAAATGGAGGCCCAGGCTTCTTCACATCTAGTCTTTCTGGTCTTTTAAACCCCATGTTATACCTGTCCCATATACTAAGATCATCCCTCATTGCAATTTCCCTTTCTGGTTGATTTTCTGTAGCATAAATAGATTTATATTTCAGTTATATGATTAGCGTTAAATTCCGATGTTTGTATGTATAACAGAAAAGACAAATTGTTAAATGACCTGAAACGCTAAGAAAAAGATTTTACTAACAAAATAAAGATAAAATCATAATCTTTTCAGGTTAATTAAAAATCTCTTATTAACAACCTACAACACGTATACTACGACGGACATAGATACTTTATATAAACAATTAAAATAAGAAAAGCATAAACCAAATAATTTTTCAGATATAAACAAAAATAAAATAAATATTAAAATAATTAAGTTAATATCATAGTACACTCGAACATAAGAAAATAAAAAAAGACAGCTTTTGCTATTAAAATTTAAGAGATTTGCAAAAACAAAAAAAAAGGTTTATCACAATAATGTTAACATTAATTTCTTAGTTCTTGACTGCCTACTCAGAACAATTCCTTAGAGAATAAATGATTTTCTTTTAGTCAAATACTCAAATATTTCTTTAATTTATTTGTAAAGCTATTATGATTATTAGTATTCTTAATTATGTCATGAAGTTTGGTGAATATACTAACAGACTGATCTTTAAAAATATTAAAAGACATTCAGGTACTCGCATACTGGCGGTGAATTTGTATCAAACTGGTCAATATATTTTACCATATAAACCACAAGTCGTAGAATTTTTGTATGTAAACCATTTCGCAATATTGCTTTAACAAATATTCTGAAAACCCCTATGAAAAACTTAATTATTAATGATTTTTGATATAGTGATATAGTTGGTGAAACATGAATTAGGAAAGTGTGTAATCGTGAAAAATCCCACTCTGAGATTTTTGCAGATCTTTGTATTTTACGGTCTCTAGACCCCGAAAAAAATATTTCCTATTTCCTGCCGTTCTATCTGTACGTGGCATAGCTCAAAATCTTCTTTGAATAGTAAAAATGCAATATGGCGGAACAAAATTGCAGCGTTACAGAATGTTAAAAAAGTCATATTTAATATAGGGATTAGGGACAAACTGGATTTTTTTGTGAAGCTATTTGGCGAAAGAAAATTACCGCACAATGAAATGTTTAAAAATTAAGCAGCAAAAATCTACTTTGTTTTGACTTGACAATGTTGCACAAAAAGCAATATTAAAATGGGGGTATGTTAATAAAATTTTACTGAGATTCTTTTATGACAAAACAAAATTGTAGTCTAATAAAATGTAGTGGTCAGATCTACTTCAGGGAAGATCAAAACTGCAGCCGAAACCTTTTTTTAAAAGTCAAACCAATTACTGGCAAATTCGAGCCAAGAATATAGGCAGTCAAAGACTCAAATGGTATCTTAACAACTGATATCAACAAAATAGTTTGAGTTTAGAAAAGCTATTTCGAGACTCTATATGAAGATGACACTAAACAAATGCCACTGGAACCGAACTTTTTATATAATCGGGTGGATTACTTTTCTCAGAGATAGAAGCTAATATTCTATAAGTCTAAAGATGTACAAGGCATCTGGTGGACATGAGATAACTGTTAAAACATTGATGCGCTGAAAGTGATTACAAGGATATTCTTTTTAAAATATGTCAGAAAGTATGGGAATCTGGTAAAAATAATTGGAGGTCCTCAATCTTTTCAACGCTCTATAAAAATGGATCAACGAAACTGTGATAACTTTAGACTAATTGCATTAATAGCCATGCCTGCAGATTTTAGAAAAGGCTAGGGAATGTCCCGATGTATTTGCACTTCGTAGACTATGAAAAGGCTTTTGATAATGTAAAAAGTGACAAACTGTGGAGAGTACTGTTTACATTCTCTCTCTCTCTCTCTCTCTCTCTCTCTTTCTCTCTCTCTCTCTCTCTTTTTTTTCTCTCTCTCTCTCTCTCTCTTTCTCTTTCTCTCTCTCACACACACATACACTTTTAGAAACATACAATGGAATTCTGATAGGCATTCTGTCACTGCAGGCAATGAAGTAAGGATCGAGCGAGATATTACTTAATGTACCTTCTTTGCAACTAACGATCCTAGGAAAATATCTACAATGTATAGCCAATAATGATACCCACCTAGGTCATTAAGTTCTTCGGGCTCTGCACCACCTTCAGAATACAGCAGCGGTTTTCCCTTCCATTTTCGGTTAAAGCTCTCATTTTCTTCTTCTTGTTTTTGCTTCAGTTCTCTAAATACCTCGTTTCTTGGACCTAAAAACTCTAACTTTCTTTCAGTAAAAATTTCTTCTGGTACCCCGCTACCATATTCGTCATGTTCAGGTGTTTCCTCCTCTGCAACAAATTGATTAATATTTTGACATTAATATTATAATACAGATGCAATTTTCTGAACCTTACGTATTAAAATATTTAATACTTTTAATTATTTCTACTGTTACTGCATTGTTGTGATACTGATTTTGTTTCTATTAATAATATTCTATAAAAAGATTTTTCTTATAACGTATATTATGTTTTATGATATATTTTATTTCTTGACTTAAATAATAGCTGGTTTCTAAATTTTATTTTACAGTGGTAGTTTACCTTAAGAAACGCACGCCCTCTTACCTTTGGTTAACAATTCTCTCGGAAAAAATAATGATCTCCGATGTCAACAATCTACAGACTAATATCTAAACACCATATAATCTTTAAAGCTACATCTAATGATAAATGGATTTTACAAATGACTTGTCTCAAAGGTATGATTGTTGAATGTTACGTGAACCTTGTTTATGTTTTGACACAATTATAAAATTATTAACAATAAAACTGTCCAAAAAATAACTCTCGAATGTGTTTAACATTCCTTAGGAAACATTCTGTATATTACAAAATATAGTACTTCACTGTCACTCTCATACCTTCGCCAAAATATATTCTTGGTTCCGGTAATTCTACGTCAGGAGATGAAGTATCCCTAGAATCCCACCCAGATCTAAATCCATCAGGAGTATTATATATTGACGTAAACCTTTCGTCAGGTCCAAAACCATCTAGAATAAAAAAACAGATAGTTCATACAAACGTAACTTAAAAACGAGATCAGTATTAATAGGCGAAATGAACCCCATGCAACAGTCAATTAAACCAAGACGTATGGCGTCATAATTTATATTGTCCACATTGTAACTTATCGATATGAATAAAAAAACGTTTATTCGTAAGTTTTTTCGGCAATTAAATGTCAATTTAGTTATTTGTCAAAAAAAGTATATACCCCAAATACATTTTTTAAATAAAACACTTGATATCTTTTTAGTTAATTGGTTAATTAGTTTTTTTTCTGATTTTGGTGCTAGAGGACCCTATTCAGAGTATTATAAACTCGAGGCGAAGTACCGGTATCTCGTATACGGAGAAATATATAAAGTAATTTAAATTGAGGCTTTTTTTTATTTTTAGGACTTAGTGATTTCTTTCAAATATATTTGCGAGGTGATTTCTTTCAAATATATTTGGGAATTACCGAATTATATTCTAATATATCTCTCCATTTTGTGACATTATTATGGGAGCTACCTAAAAGCAGTTTTTAATGCAACTTTACCTCTTTTAAATCTGTTCACCCTTTTAAAGCGGCGTTTGCTTTTTCTCATACGGACCTGAATTTTTTATTTCGCTTGATTGATACATCGCACTAGTTATATAAAATGTCAATAACCTTTTTCCTAGAGCCTCTGAGGTTTAAAATGGTATTAATTTATTTTTTAAACTATTTTTCCAATTACCGTGAAATTCTGAATGTTGCCTTACAACCTAATTCTCCTAGGTTATAATCACGCCTAGTTTAAATAGTTTAAATACAACTATGGAGTAATGTGAACACACCTATTACGTGTGTGCAGAGCTGTCAGACTTAAAAATATTTAAGTCATTCACTCCCGTATTCACTAAAAAGGTTTAAGTGTTAGATCAGATCTAGTTGCCATGGTACTTAAAACTCTTAGTTCGCCAGTTATTTTTCGCTTATATTACTCTCAGTTTGTAATTGTGATGTTTAGAAAAATTATTTGTTTAATTGTTGAAAAAGTCATCTTAAACCTGTAACTGTCAAGTTAGACCTGGTCTAAATTTAAACCTCTTTAGTGAATACGGGTGTTGGTGACATTTTATTAAATTCAATTCTTCATTTTAATGATTTTCTTTTAAATTGACTTAAGATTCAAGATTTAAGGTATTTTTATTTTTATGACTAATTACATTTTCTCAGACTTAAGTCAGGACAAGAACAAACTTAAATCAGATTAATGACTTAATAGAAGCTAATGACAAGTAATTTAAAAACAAATCAAAATAAAATTCTGCGCATATGAAAGAATTACAATCTTTGTTTCAGGTGCCTGACTATTGTGTAAGGCGTTTGGTTTGTCTTTTGCATTACGATTTGCAGAGTATATGAACTATCAAGTGTCGATTTGTCAGTTATCAGAAATTGTATTATAAAAGGCGACCCAAAATTCGGTAACATAATTTCAACAAAAAAAAAATGTCGTCCTCTTCTGTTTTCCAGATAATCGGTCATGCAATTATAAATATATGACTGAAAAAAACTAAAAAAAAATATGTTTCATTTTTGTCTACGTGAAACTGACTGTCGAGGAGTTTTAACCCACAAACTTCCCTTAAATACGCCACTGAGTCGAACCACAATTATTTGGAAGACTCCGCTAAGTACTTCAATTGGGAAACGCCCTCCGGATAACAAATTGTAATCCCTAGCTCCTACCTCCTTAGAGTTGCCAGTCATCCGGGATTTCCAGGATTGTCCCGGAATTCGCCAGTTTGTCCAGTGTCCCGGGATGTTGATCATTTGTACCGGAAATACAGAATTGTAAGTTATTCTTACTCTTCCTTATTATTTATCAAATTTCAGACATATTTTTTTTACATCTATTTATGAATAACAGTTGCTTGTTAACCAGTCGGCTTCGCGGCCGTTTGTTACGATGGCTCTCATACTCAGGGACGAAAACCTGGTGAGGGGAGCGTCATTTCAGAAAACCGTGTTTTTCGATATTTCGGCGGGCATATCTCGGAAACTATTAGAGATATAAAATTGAATTTGATATGTATTTTTACAGGAGACCTGGATCTCGATATTTATTTGACACATTTTTCTGTACCACCTTTGATACCGAAAATATGGTACCGCAAAGTTGACCAAACAAGTAAACTTCGATGTAACACGGTTGAGATCGCAATTTTAGTTTTTTTCTGTCGAAACCTCCTGGAATGATGGTTCTTCCGGTCTTACAGAACTCTATTGTTTTTGGTTGACTTGACGATTTCACGAATTTTTTTCGTTTGAAAGAAGGGTGTTTTGGGCGCTTATATCTCAAAGTGGGTGAGTCCTATCAAAATTTTCCAAGAGAAAATTTTAATAGGAAATAACTGTGAGAACAAAAACCTAAATGCATTTCTTTCGGAAAATGGCGAGAAAATAGAAATTTTTAAGAAAATCTGAAATTTTTCGAAAAAGTGATAAAAATTAATTTTTTTAGTCACTTTTTCTTTTTTATAAAAAAAAAGTAGGCATCTGGTCAGAAAACTTATTAAGGCATCAGAAAGTGATTAAAAAGCTACACAAAATGGACTCTTTAGGAAGAATCCTGGATTATATACACTAACGACGTGAAGTTTATACCAAAGTTCCGAAGAATGGGTACATTTTTTAATATTATCCTGTATTACAAGGATACTAATACATCTAAGCCCGTAGGATATTTTTTTATGAAACTAGATATTTTTAGGTAGACCGTGACCAAATTTCGAGTTTATAGCTTTAACGGATAAATTAATACAATTTTTTAAAATTGATAATTTAAATTCCAACTTTGTTATTTTCCACGTATGGAGCATTAATTTGGCTACAAAAAAGCTTTAATAACATTTCCCTTTAACTACTCATCAAGTGAGTGAAAATTCGATTTAAAGAAAAAGTGCATATATCGGCCAAAAATCAATAGGTACCGATCGAAAATGTATAGAGATATTTGACATGTCAGTTGTGATAGATGTCACGGCTGAGTTTTGGTTTCTTTAAAGCAAATATTTCTCTGATATTTTTTATAGCTTCGATTTATGTTTGTGCATTTACGCGTTAAAGAGTCGTTTTCACGATTTGTATTTTAAATTTTCAAGTTTAAGAGTATGGGAATTTTCATTGTGTTCATTGAACTCTCTTGTGAGAAGGAAACTGTGTTTTTCAACGAGAATTTGCTTAAGTTATTGAAAAATCAACCAAAATGTAAACGTGGTTCAGGGCATCTGTCCAGGCAGTTTCTGTGAAGTGGCCACATTTCCGTTTTATAATGTAAGTGTTTGGTTATTAATTTTTTTTTAACAAGAATTGAAATTTTGCAATTAGTAATATTTTAGTATCATATTTCACATATATCTGATAACGATGTTGTATTTTAACAATATGATGATTATTTATTGTATTTTGAATCGTTTTTATTTGATTAATAGGTGTAAATTTGAATAAGTTCTTCAGAAGTAGTTATCGACTTTTGAAATTCTCATTTTCGTTACTGATTGAGTCAATGTTTGAACTGTACTATTCAATTTTATATTCTCATTACCGAAATGGGTAGATTTTCGAGCTTTTTAATCTTTTTATTTTCAATTTTGTATCTACTTTTACCGACCATTTCTGAAAAATCTTAAAATTGTGCATGTATTATGAGGGGTATACATAATTAGCTTTTCAGAGTATTTTCTTATAATGTCTTATCAGATGTACCCATTGGACCGACTAAATTAGACAGCTTCGAAAACAGACATATATATATATATAGTGTTACAAATTTGAGGTACGAGCATTGGGATCTCGGAAACGGTAGGAGATACAAGGACGGTTAAATTAGTTTGTTTAAATTGTTTTCGAGGATATCCGTAAACAAATCGGAAATCAGTTGTATACTGCATTTGAAGAGATACTACAAAATAAATCTTACATATTTATAGCAACTTTTCCTTATCTACAAGATGGTGTTCAAATAAAAAAGTACGCTATTGGTCGGAAAACTGGTTACGGCGCCCGAAAGTACTCAAAAAGATACACATAATGGACGGTTTAGGAAGGGTCTTGGAATGAAGTTTGCACAAAAAACTGCTTTTTTTTCGTTAACTTTTAAACTGCTTAATTTTTTTAAATGCGGTTTTCAAAATTCGATGTAACCTTTAGGGGAGAAATTTTATTTTAAATTTGAAAAATATTGTGACCGCTCTCAAAAAATAATTGTTTTTTTCCCTGTAACTTCTGAACTACTTAACATTTTTATATACGGTTTCTACAGTTCCGTGCAACTTTTAGGAGCATCTATTTGAAATTTTTTTGACATCTGTCAAAAAAAAATTACTTGTAATTTAATTTTCGAATACGGTAGGTAAGTACGCTTTATTGAGGTAATTAAAAAAAACTGACATGTCAAAAAAAAATGTTTCCCCATAACTTCTGAACTGCTTAAAATTTTTAGATACGGGTTTTCATAGTTTTTTGTAACTTTTAATGCCGTAATTTATTTAGGCGTAATTAAATAGGCGCCAAGGTTATGATAATAGTAAATAGGATCGAAAATAAGTGTATAAGACACCTAAGGTCACGCACACGACTAATACACGCACCCAGAGCCCACAGGGACAACCTGGTATATTACTTGTTGTATCTTCTTTTTTAGACATTAGCTGGTACTTTATTGCATTGCTTGACCCAGCAGAATCTCACGCCGGCTGCTGGCTCTCTCTCAAAGTATTTTGTTGCAAAAACCACTCATTAAGCATGTCCTAATTGTCAATTTCATTAAGTCGTTAAGTTGGTTAATATTCTTTACTAGAAAGATCCCGAAGTAAAAAAAGTATGCGTAAGCTTTTTTATGTTAATTTAAATATCTTCAATAAATATAAAGAAAGCCTAGTTTCTTCGCATCTGCGCTACAACCCTATCTGCGCACATATGTGACTCAAGATGAGGTCACGTATGTGACAACTCTATTAGAATATAATATTAATATATTTTCAACATTATAAGGAAGATTGGTCCACTTTTGACGTAACACGAAATATTGATTTGAATCTTAAAGAGAAACAACTTAATTCACTAGATTCAAGATTTGAATCAATAAAAATATTTACATAACTGAAAAGACTTAAATCATTTTCTTGTTTCACTTATCTCCAACTAAAAATTTCAAGAAAAGATTTAAAACTGAAATCTTTTTTCTTCATTATAAGTCTATGAAATTAATTTGTGACAGCTCTGCGTATGGGTTAGACCATTATTTCTAGGGAAAATGCAAAATTCCTTTTCTTCTAACTGGAAATTATAATAGTATTTCAAGAAAACTATGTATTATTTAACTAAATGTTGAGAATAAACATGAAAAGAATGCCGGTTTGTACTTTTATAAATGCTATTAATTTTAATATCTTTATAGAAATAGATTTTAATACAATATTATTTTTAATAAAATATTTAATAAGCACTATTAAATTTTTTGAGATGACAACTGTGTGAGAACTGCATTTATCTTTTGCTTGTAGGTCCAATTTCTTCTAGTTACACCACTGATAACAGCTTCGTCACTTAAAAATAGAACTAGACAATATCGGATTCATAAGCGCCGGGTCTGAAAATTCTCAAAGGTTGCCGACGAGAGCGCTCAACGTATTAAAAACAAAGAACAATATTTGGAATTCATGTCACTGAGTGTGTCGTTGGTTAATTAGATGATGTTTGATTTATGTAAGTTTCGTTAGTTGCATAAAAATCTGAAATAAATCTTAGACGGGCTAATAGTAAATAAAAAAATAAAATGCTTGCGATGAATTCGTAGTGTTTTCTATAACCAGTTATTATTCTAAAATTATATTTTTTACATGAGGTCGCTATGGGTCATTAATCAACCCACAAACTTGCCCAAGTGTTGCTTCAGCACCGCAGTAACCCTATGGTCGGAGGAAGTACTCATCAAGAAATCATTACCAGGTTATGAGCGTTAAGCAGCAAAGAAAGGTTCTTGGGGTCTATTAAGTTATCACCTTCTTTATTTGATTAAGTAAATTTAATAATTTAAATTTTAATCTCAATTTTTTTTATAGCAACAGACTTAATGGCTGTGCCTTGGTTATAATAAACCAAAATCGAAAAATATGAACTGGAAAAAAAATAAAAATAAGAACAAACGTCCTATCTGATATAGTTGATATCCCGCTATCCGTTATTCATAGCTTTCGAAGCTATGAAGATTGAATTGAGCACGTCGAAAACCCCCCTAGACATACGTTCGGAATCATATTTTGATAAGGCATTTCATATTTTGATAAAAATTGACAAAAAATGCTACTAAAATAGAAAAAGTCGGTAATTTTTCTTCCATTTCACGTATTTTTGAAGACGGTAAACCAATTAAATAAGTTATCGGTTCATCAAAAAATTTCCGGTCTGTACAAATTATGATTAGCATCTATTGCTTTATTACAAGTCGGAGGGCAGATGCAGAGATAACCTTTAAAGGATGATGATGTCACATACTTATCAGGACAAGAAGAATTTCAAAAATAATAGATTAAATAGATAATTTATGTGCTTACCATTCAACTCCGCTTCGCCACTTGCATTTAGTAGTTCATTCAATATAAGTTCGTTCGGTGGTTCGTTGTCACTAAACTCTCGAAAGCGTTGCAAAACCTTTGATAATTTTCTGTAGTTGGAAGGGCTAAGATACTGTTTAACCTCCTTTGGAGACATCTGTAAAATAGTTTATAATAGATGGAATATAAAAATATATATATATATATATATATATATATATATATATATATATATATATTATATATATAAGACAGCTTTATATGTAAGATTTAGATGTAGACTTCGTTGTTAATTTCCCCTAATCAAAATATTAAACTATTTAGAAAAAAATTATAAGGTTACTACATATATTATCCCACTACTAAAACAACTATAACGAAATTAGCGGTCATTAAGAAGCTTATCCCATTTTTTTGATCAGATACTCTCTGTTTTACTTCTAGAAACAGTTCTCTCTAATACGCATTTCCGCCATATTTCTTTAGCCCTCCACCATTGCCACAAAATCGCAAAGATTTTATATGTACAGGGTATCCCATTTTTGACACTTTTGCGGAATATCTGATATCTCCCTTATTTTTAAAGATAGAGAGTTGCGGTTTTCGCGACAGCTACTTTTTTTGTGAAATTAAAGATGGCGCCAGCAGAACTTTCATAGCCTTTTTGAGATACAGGTCGTTATTGAAAATGCATTTTCAGGCATCCCTCTTACCCCAGCTATCTGATAACTTATCAAACGAAAACCGTTATATATGAATTTTTCCGTAGATTTGAGTGCCACTTTCAAGATAAGTATACGGGGTCAAGTCAACAAGTTATCTGACCCTACTTTATTTTTTTAAACGGGACCCCTTGTACATTATTCTTTATTTTATTAGAAATAATACATAAATATACATGTATGCAGTTATTTTGAAATACAAGCTCAAAATACAAGATTTTCTTTTGCGTACATTTAGCAGGTAGTAGGCTATGGCTAATTTTCTTAGAACAAAAAGCAAAATATGGAAAATTTTGCGTTTTTGTAAATTTTATTTAATTTACTTTTTTTACAATAATTGCTTTTACGAAAATTATGAAAAGTATGATATGTTGGTTTGTTTCATACAATGTAATGAAAATCCCAAGAAATTTAGAAATTATATTTACGTAACGTATTTTAAGCCTTGTAGTTAGAGTAATATCGTAGGAGTCCTTTGTTATTATATTAGATATCTAGAGAGAAGGCAATCTTTCCGAGAAATATTTGCCCGCCTTAAATTAAATTTAGTAGAGTACGGATCATTTATCCAGCTCCATCCGAAAGCATACACCAAACAAGTTAGAGAGAGAAAAGAAATGAAATAAACATATTGGATTATGTAAGGGCGACGCCTTGATCTTCTTGGCAGCAAATAGAGGAAACAACTGGTGTATCAAAGTCTGATGCTCAAAGAATTTTGCAAACATATAAGTATTACCCATATAAATTCCACATAGTTCAACATTTACACCCCGGCGATACCGAGTTCCGAATGATGTTTTACCAGTGGTATTTACAACCAATCCATACTGATGAGTGATGATTCTTTTGGCAGACTCGTTATCTGATCTGATGGATCTTATTTTTCAAGTGCAGGAATTTTCAATCGCCATAATATAAGAAACTGGTCCGCAGATAAAATTAAAAAAAAATAGAACCGATTTCAAAAAAAATCGCTAAAAAGCTAAAAATAATATTTTATTTATTCCTTAAATATAGACATTTTGAAGTCGACGCCCAAAGCAGCCTTACTTCCAGCCATTACAAAATATAATTGATGTATTTTATATTACATTACATATAAACCAAATATATAGCTGGTCTTATATATTTTAAAACTGATGCCCGAATCAGTTACTCTCAGGGCCCCTTTGTAGAACTGCACAAGCGCAAACTGCTATTCCCATCTAATCTCTGAGCCCAAAATCAAATGTTAATATTGACTTCCAAACAGACCAACAAAGATTTCGTATTTTGAGACATGCGCAGAAATATTTTGAGAGCCTTGCAACTGTTGGCTAGATTAGGGCATGAAGATTTTATTGACGGCCGTGTTATAGAAGATACATCTAGGTAAACTAAATGTAAACTATAAAACAACTCCAACCCCAGCAGTGACTAAATTTATTCAGTAGTTCGATTTCAAAATAGTGAGATGACCATCTCCGTAACATATTAAAATCTGTATTAGGGTAGTAAGTTTAAGAAGACAAGTAATATGTGAATTACGCGACGAACCACCCTATAGAAAATAGAAGAAATATGCCAAATCCCGCAGCGTCAGCAAGAAATAACAAAAAACCAGTTGCGGTCGCCATTGCCAAGTAATTGATGTTAACGAGCATTTTAAAAAAATTGTAACTTTTCATTTTAAAACAAACTTTAAGTTGGTTTTAAAAAGAGTTTTGCTCGATAATAAAGTATAACCCGTGTATGTACATTTTTTGTTATATATATTATTACAGATTAATCATTATTTGGGCGTCGACTTCAAAATTTCTATATATAAGGAATAAATAAAATACTATTTTTTACTTTTTAGCAATTTTTTTTAATTAGGTTTACTTACATTAGAATTACAATTTTAAGAATATTATAATTTGTAGTATATGTATATCCAATTCTATATAACCTAATACAAAAAGTTATGAATACAGAAGTAAACGATACTATTAAAATTAGATTTTATAACGAATAGTTGAGCAAGCTGGGTTTAACAATTATTTTGCTCAAATCTGCTTGAGATGAGCAGCGGAGCGTAGCAGGACGTTTATGTTATCAGAAAGAGTTTTCTTTCCAATTATTAGGCTATTTAAGTAACACAACTAATGGTTCGTTATGTATTGATTTATTGGAAGATTAATATTCTATTTATATGATTAACAGTTTGTGAGCAAAGAGTAAATTCAATTTAACTCGTACAAGGATGTTAACATTAGATTACTATTATTTATTACATGTAAGTTGTTCGTGCTTTGAAAAGGTCAGTGTTTTGATGAAACGTGTGTTCAAGGTGCATACGTCAGGTTATCCAATTATTGTTCTATTTAAAATTTAGATAATGTATAATTTTGGGAATTATACAATACTTAAGAAAAACAAACAATTATTTTTCAAGCTACGTTTTTTAAATTAAGCAGATTTAATACTTTCCAGACATTTTAGTTTTCATTAACTACCATGGTAATGAATATGAACCTTAACAGGTAATAACCAAAAATTAATTTATTAATTTGAAAAAATACTGTGAAGTTAATAATATTAAATAACGGGATAATAAAAGAGATACCTTTTAGCAAATGGGGTTGTATGTCTATTACCCATCTCAATGCTTTAATTTGAAAAGGGTATTTAAAAAAAATTTAAATTTAATTATAAAACTCGCTGCCTTTATCGCCCTTATACCTGTTTTGATTATATTATTATTATAATAAAAAAACCGATGATTTCAAATCAAAATATATGGAACCACCAGAGAAACGTCCTCTACAATTTGGCGTTTGACTCATTAAAATCGGCCAAACCGTTTAAACAGTATGCGCGAACAAACTAAAAAAATATACATACATGTAGGATTGAGAAACTCCTCTGCGCTTTTAAGGGCATTTTTAGATGTTAACTTTCTTTAAAGATGGATTGATACCTACGCACCTATAAGATGCCCCCCCTCCGGATATTTTTTCTTACGGGGTTTCATAACTTTCCGAAATTTGCTTTCTTTTGAACGCTATTAGAAGAATAACGACAATGTGCCAAATTTGCACACGGGAAAATGACCGTCATTTTGAAAAACACCTTTGAAAACTCTTTGCTTCTTCAAAATTTTGTTTCTCTTTTGTTTTTTCTAACTTAAGTTTTGGGTAAGATAGGTATCATTATTAAGTTAAAATAAATAAGAGTTGAGAATCAAAAAAGATCTTTTGAAATAAATTTGAAAGAATTACATCTTTAGTATAATAATTACTTACATGAATTTTGTTTTTAATACATTTTAGCCATAGCCTACTATCTACTAGTTGGACAAGAAAAAAAATTTTAGAAAATCTCGAATTTTGTGCTTGTTTTTCAAAGTAACTGCATGCATGTATATATTTTTGGAAAGCCTACATTATTTCTAATAAACATAAAGAATAATATACGAGATATATTACATAAATGTTTTAATATTAAGTATGTTAGGTGTTTTGAAGCACAGAAATCTAAAAAATTTGCAAAACTGGTGACAGGATTGAGTTCCGCTCATGAAAGCTTTTGATCAATAACTTTGACAACACATTTTCGGAAAAATCGAGTGAACACTTTGTATACAGCTAAGATGAGTAAACACTAGAAAAAAATATATACCTGCAGTTGGTTCAACAATTTAATAAGTGGATACATTTCCTCTTCGTTAAAATCCTGTTCATCATCGTCATTGTGGGAAAGCGAGACCTTTGATAACAAGTTCGGTACTGGATATTCGTTTTCATATTCGTGAAGAAATTCTATAGAATCCGTCGGGTCGGTATCAATACGACGGTATTTAGGAACGCCATACCTATCGAAAAAAATATTTGTGATTTAATTAAAATCTAAAAACATTTATTCACATAATAATTCTATATGTAAAATAACCGAGTTATAGTTATATATTGATTGATATAAATATCATATTGGATGGTAGCCCCGTTTCTGGGGTTACATTAGCAACAAGACAGAAAAGTGAAAAAAAAATGTAGACCCATCGCGGGGTTACTTTGGCACCAATTTAACGTTTTTTTTAGTTTTTAATTAAGAAATTAAATATGTTTTAGTAAAATATAGTCATTCTCTATACAAGTATAAAATTTGTTTTTAGATCCTACGTTACAGACACCGCAGATCGACTCAGAAAAACCAATGTATAGAATTCAGTCTGGTCCAATGTAACTAGAACAATCAGTAGCACAAATACCATATTCTTCTTAATTTCTGCTTCTTGAAGATGTTGGTTGATTGATGTCTTCTGTTAACAATTTTTTTTTATTTGTGTTTTTCCTTTGTCTTTCCCTTTTCGCTTAACCGCATTTTGTTTATCCCTATTTTCATCTTCAATTATTATATTTTTCTCGTCTTGTCTGTCTCCATTTTCTTCACAATCAACCCCTTTGCCGGATTTAATTTTTTTTGCCGCGTTTTCTTTCAGGGTTGAACCTTGTTCGTTCACGTGTCTCCTAAACAAACTCTAATCCACTATCATTCAGGATAGAACTCGAAGATGCTTTACTTGGAGTTTAGATAAAGGTTGTTACAGAAAAAATCCGGTGGCACGAAATCCGAGATTCAAAATTTTCTCTACTGTTTTCTGAACAGATTTCCACAAGCGATTTACAAGATTCTCAGAATGTCCCTTGGGAAGAGTGTCAAAGATAGCTAAGTCCAAAAGCTGCATAAAGTGGGTCCAATTGATGAGCAAGGAAGCCACTTAAATATTGTTTTCTTTAGCAGCCATTACTACGGCTGGAGAAAAATGCGAGGCTAAATTATTATGTAAAATCACAGCTGTTTCGCCATTACAATTTTCTTTAATGTGGGGTAGCAAGAGTTTGAAAATCCATATCTCAAAAAGGTTCATATCGAACCTGCTGCTGTTATTATAAACTATCGGGTGGGGGGCAGTAACAGTTCATTTTTCATAGATTCGTTTTATAGGCTACCATTGGTGGTAGCAGGCTCCCATTTGTGCGTCCGCAGATCATTACACTTATTGCAGACCGCGAATGTTCTTGAATCCTTTCCACCTTTTTTGTGCCCCTATGAACTAACATTTTTTTGGCCCCGGAGTCGTCTGAAAAATCAGGTTCGTCATTGTTAAACACTTGTTTAGCACTAACAGATTCGAGAACATGTTTAATGTTCTTGAAAAACTCCATTATGTCCAAGCGCCCAACAGAATGTTATTTCTGGTAACAAAATTTTCAGAATGTCCAGTTCTAGTCTATTGTTGGGCTATTCAGGAACGTTTTCGCCTTGTTTTGTTACATATTTTTGTACAATATCTAATGGTGTCATTAACAGTAATGAGACAACCCCAATTTGCTACCTGGTTGATGGTCTCCGATATTAGCGTTTCCTCCTGTTGGGTATGAGAGGTGGGGTGACCTACACGCCTCTCAAATAGCCTATTTTAAAGAGGTCTCCTATGTATTTTCCAGCGTTTCGAGACTTGTACCTGTGACTTCCAGCATTCTCCCCACTCTAAACAGCTAAATCTTTTTTCGTATAGTTTTTATGGGGTCTTGATCCAGCCAACCCCGTGTAATTTCGCACCATATTTTGCAGATTTGAAATACGTAATATGGCGTATTCCATTTAAAAAAAAAACATATTACCGATTTCACAGCATCTAGCGCCCATTTTCTCTAGTACATCTTAAGATTAGGCTTAGCCTTAGTTTTGGCATATAGAATCTCGTTTGAGGGGGGCAACATAAATAAACATAAATTTTGACAGGTCGACAATCCGTTTTATTTTAATGTCTATCTGAATTTTGAATTTGCATGATGAATATTAACGATGTGTAGGGTAAACTTCACAGTGATTGGCATCGCAGGAGTATTTTACCGTTTTCAAGTATTTGCCGCACGAAAACTGTTTGGCGACTGCTTTAAAATGTAGCGGTAAAATTGTGGAGTCCGTATCTGTCTTCACATTGTTTCATTTCATAACCCTGTTGTTCATAAAAGTTTTGGACAGTTGTGTGAAAGCGTGCTTGCTACTGTAACGTTTTTATTGAAATATGCAGAAAATCTGATAAGAGTGTGTTATAAGTGACGATAATCTCCAAGGTATGTTTCTTTATATGAAAACTTTGATTGTTTTATATTTTACTATGTTTAAACTAAGTATTTTTGGAACGGAACTCAAGATGTTTTGCGTTGACACTATTTAAATCACTATGCCAATCACTGAACATGTATTTGGTGGAATTTTATATAAAATTAAACCCTGTTTAGTAATTGGCCGCAATTTGATTAAACAGTTTCTAGCCGTTTTTTTTTTTTTTTTGCAGATGCCCAAAGTGAAAGAAGGTGCAAAATATGAAAAACAATACACGGAGGAAAATGTTTTGTCAGCACTAAACGCTACTGAAAACGGAATGTCACAATGAAAGGCGTCGGAAACATTCAATGTACCTCGTCAAACACTTCATTTCAGGAAAAGTAACCATTTTACAAACAAAACTACTTTGGGACCTAATACTGTCCTTACCAGAGTTGAGAAAAGCATTTTGGAAGAATGGATTTTGGCAAGTTATAAAAATGTCCTGTTTCTGACTGTCCCAGTCAGAAAACTTGCTATCCAAGTTTCCGTTGAAGAATTTTTAGACGCAAATCCACGAGATCATCTATTTCACAATAATCTACCTGGAGACGGTTGGTATCGGGCTTTTCTCAAGCGTCATCCAGTTCTGACTTATCGTACACCTGAAGCAGTAACGTCAACTAGCTCTGTAGTTTCAGAAACAGATATACGCATGTGGTTTTCTTCAGTTGTAGACTACCTGAAAAGCAAAGATCTGACCATATTTTAAAAGATCCCACCAGAATATTTAATGGGGACGAGACATGTTTTTTTCTTTGTCCCAAACATTTTAAAGTTATTGCGACTCGCGTGGCCAAAAATGTGTACGAAGTAGACTCCGGAAAAGCAAAATTAAATATCACTGTTATGTTCACCTTCTCTGCAACTGGTCAAGTAACAGATCCTATCGTTATTTACCCATATAGGAGTTGCCAGCCTCTATAGTGAATTCAGTTCCTAGTACTTGGGGAATACGCCACAGCGATAACGGTAGGATGAAGGTAGAGCTGTTTTATGAATATATAGGTAATGTGTTACATCCCTATTTAAAAAAAGTTGATGTTACATTTCCAATTATTCTTTTTGTTGACGGCCATTCGACGCATCAGACCTCTGCACGGAACTAGCAATTATTCTGACATCATTCTACCCAAATGCAACACGTGTAATGCAGCCAGCTGATGTCGCTGCTTTTAAACCTCTAAAAATGGGCTGAAAAAGAGCTGTATCGAATTTCAGAAGGAAACATACTAAAGACGCGCTGACAAAAAAGAGAAATTTGCTCCGATCCTGAAAAATGTTATCGATGAATATGCTAAAGCTACTACTATAAATGACGGGTTTAGAACTAGTGGTTTATATCCATGGGATGCTTCAAGTATTGACTATAGGAAATGTCTTGGAATAAAAAAGTCTGTAAATCCTACTACTAAAAAACATGGTGGCAACGACAACCCTAACATGGAAGCAATAGGCTCAGAACAATGGAAGCAATAGGCTCAATAAACAGAATATTGTTGGAGAAGAGAAAATAAATCTTTTCGAAACAATTGAAAGCTTTGACATTGACAGCAATGATGAGTTTTTATTATTATACAGAATTTATAGAGAATTACAACAGGTTGGAAATGGATATTATTTTTCATGATGAATCACTCAGTATAAAACCTCAACAACATTCAGAAACTTGTAGCAATATAAGGTTTGAAGAAATAGCAAAGGCTGATGAAGTAGCTACTACTAATACTGCAATGGAAACTGAAGAAATCGCTGAAGCGATGACATAGTAGATATCCCTGATCCTATGACTAATGAAATAAATTTAGTTGATCATTCAAAAAATATGGAAAATGTAACAAAAAAGATAGCAAAAGATTACCATACAGATAGAAAAATTGGACTCCAAAAAGCTGGAAGAAGAAAGAAAGGAATCCCGGAAAACCGCCAGAATGTTAAAACAGAAAGCTAAATTAAAAGAAACTGAAAAAAAGAAGACGACTAAAAGAAAAAAAGCAATGAATGACAAGGATGTAGGAAAAAATAACAAAGATCAAGTCAAAAAAACTAAAATTATAGCAGACAATGAAAATATAAATTAGGAACCCCAAGAGGAGAATTTCTTAAGTGTTGAGCCAGGTTCGAGTGGGTATAAAATCGCGACTAAAGCACATGTTGTAAGAAGAGTGTTTAGTGATGACGAATAATACGAAGATCCTGGTAAACATTCAGAATACACTGAATTCCCGAATAATACATCCATTATTGGAAAACTGTGTTTCAATTGTACTGGAAATATCACTTGAGGATAAGGGGTATTCAATGCTATGGTTGCTCCCGAATATACCCCCTAATAAGTGCATAATAAAAATCGACTTAAACATAGATAAGTTTAAAATGTTCTTTTGTAAAACTTGCCTTGACAAGAAAATGCGTATTTAACCAAATTATATTCTTAAAATGATGCTTTTCCTTTCAATTACTATGTAGAAATAATAAATTTATTAGTATTTCAATAGCTGCTTTTTATTGACTTAACTATGCCAAGCACTGATTTTCTAGTGGCCAATAATATAAATGGAATGGCCAATGACTATATAATTCACCATTTCATATATTTTTATGTTTTAAAATAGCATCAAATTTTAAAAACATTAATAGTAGCTAATAACACTTAAAAAATAGTCAAAAGTACCTGAAATTTTTTTCAGGGAGTTACAAAAGCAATTTTATTATAATATTATCCAAAAAATTGAACAATGATCCTTAAGTGGCCAATCACTGTATAGTTTACCCTATTTGTCGAAGAATGTAAATATTGTAGATACAGATAAATCGAAACCAATATTAACAAATCCCAAGCTACATTCTATCAAGTAGAAAGGTCAAAACAAAATATAACTCATTTATTTTAGGAGGGTGATTTAACAACAGCCAATATGAAACAATAACTAACATATTTGACAGTGTTGTCAGAGGTGAATCTATCTTAGCTAAGACGCGTCCTTCAATAGTGCGTTGCAATAAAAAGTCGGTCCTAAATAAGACAAGTTTTAAGATATACTGGAATAAATGGACGTTAATGTATCGGATCATCCTATATACTTGGTACTAGTGTCAGAAAATGCGAAATTTAATAAATCTCTTCACGTGTTTTAATATTCCTGTCAAAAATAATTACCTGGATTTTAATCGAATTTATGCAAGACTTTATGAGCGCACTGTGTATTTTTCAGTACAATTCGCATACAGCGCGTTTTCCTTTTAGAAGTTCTTTAGCAAACTCTGTTTGACTTACCTTCCGTCAAAAAAAGGTGTAATGGACCTGCGTCTCATTGGTGGAAGCCAAGTTCTTTTCGAAACCGCATATTCAGCCAGTGGATCAGGCATATCCATCACTGTATATAAAGAAAAGGTTTAACAAGTATATAGCACGACGCATTGTATGCGATGTGAAATAAAAGTTAGTTATGTAAATTGTCAGAAAATTTATTAAAATCCCATTGCTAGGAACCGAAAAATCGAGATTATTAGTGAGATAAGTGAGTTATAGGAGTAAAAAAAGATTATATAAAATGAGGGTCATCAGATACGCGATTTTTTTTAATGATAGCCGTTGTTATAGTGGTAATTAAAGCCTAGTTGACACCAGAGCTCTACTGTTACGATATTTAAGAAAAACCAATTTTTCAAATCCGCCTTCATGTGACATTACAGATATCCAGATACTTGCGGAGTGTATCAAAGTAGCGCTATTACAAAAACATACAATGTATACGATATGAAGTGAAAACTATTTTCTTTAATATAGAGGGTGGTTATCAGATACACGAATGGATTTTTTTTATTGAGTGTTCATATTATAATGGTAATAAAAACTCAGGTAGGACAAAAGTCCTAGTGTTGCGATATTTAAAAAAAAACAATTTTTCGATATCGCCTGCAGGTGATAATACATCAATATAATCCAGACGTTTGTAGAATGAATCCAAATAGCGCCATTTTAAAAAGGACAATGTATGCAATATGACATGAAACGTAATTGTGCAACTTTTCATAAAATTTTCAATTTATAAAAATCCCATTATCCGGAGTCGAGAAATCGAGATTCTTAATGGGATAACGGAGTTACAATTTTTTTTCAATATTCTTGTTATGGGAACTCTCTGGCGCTACCCTGAAAAATTCATATAAATTGCTCAAACGATCCCGGAGTAATTGATGTACACATAAAAAAATTAAATTGCAATTGCCGTTTATACCTTTAAGAGTAGCACAAGTAATTAGAGCGACGGAAATCTCTATTGTTTAAATAATAAAGATATACGTCATTAAAGTAAAAAAATGTAATTGCTATTTGAAAATGGAAACCAACTAAGTTGTGTTAAGTAAATGTGATAAAGCAGTTA
Organism: Kuschelorhynchus macadamiae; assembly: GCA_030620095.1. NCBI lineage: Eukaryota > Metazoa > Arthropoda > Insecta > Coleoptera > Curculionidae > Kuschelorhynchus > Kuschelorhynchus macadamiae. The sequence goes on from JAUTXW010005173.1 coordinate 790,836, forward strand.
GCACGTTTGTATTGTTGGGTAACGCATCGACTGTTACTCTAGTAGATCAAGAGCTAGCCGACGAATTAGGACTCGATGAATCTCGACATAGCCATTCAGTAGACCAACAATCAGACGAAGGAACAGGATGATTCCAGAGTCGGTAGCTGTACTATTACTGCACCAGGAAGTACGAAAAGGTATTCACTAAGAAGAATGAGGACTATAAAAGGAATATCATTGCCTACGCGGACTGTAAAAATGATTTAAATTTTTAATAGATCTAAGTATGTAAATAAAAATGTAAATATATATTTTCTTAATAATTCTAAGCCCCTTTTACTTATTGGGCAAGATATCACAGGACTGTGGAAGGGCCCAGCTATGAGTAAAACTCTATTAGGATGGACTTTTCAGGGAAATATTGATGTGAAGATCGGCAAGAAGGAAGGAGAACACCAAGTGAACTATTTAAAACACTCTGAAAAGGGCGACCTCGACATTCTTTATAACTTGGTGAAGAAGCAATGGCAGTTAGACACCTTTGGAATAGAAAAAAACTTCAAACCGGGGTCAAAGAAAGATATAGGCTCAAAACATGGACATAAGTTTGAAACATAGTTTGGCTGCGAATCGAATGAAAGAGGTTTACTGTGGAAAAATGAATACATACATTTACCTGAAATTATGTCAAATGCACTACACCGTCCTTATTGTACTGAGAGGAAAATGGACAAGAATACTACAGTGAGACAAAAATATTTCAGAAAATAAATTATTCGTCTGTTCGTCCCTCCTAATAGTTGTAATAAAACGCGAACCTTGGGAAAAGTTAAATACGCTACACTATTAGCCATTAGCATTATTAGTTAAATACGCTACACTATTAATACGCTATACTAAGTTAGGCTGGGCAGTCCGAATTGCCCTGATTGCCTCAAAGCTTGACGAAACCACCCGAAGTTCAATTGTTCAGAGGTCGCGCGGTCGATATCCTAACTCGATATTGTTTCGGACGTTTTTAATCGATTAATATTGATTTATATACTGTTTTTTGTAATATATATTTTTTTATTTTCATGATCCATGTGTGAGTTGGAAATATACAGGAAATAAAATTTTAATAGTGACTAGTGCGAAAAAATAAACAACTAAATAGTGCTAACCCAATTTCAAGGTGGTCTATGTTTGAGTTGTGAATGTAGATGAAATAAAATGTCGGTAGTGCAAAAAATTAAACAACTAAAGAGTGCTAACGAACTTAATTTTGAGAAAATAACCGAATTCGTAAGTGGTCGCAATTTGCCAGAACTTAGTATACGACAAACTAGTAAAGACAAAAATAAAGAGGTTCATCGAAACTTTCGCAAAAGTATGTACGATTTAGCTAACTGGATATGTGTTTGTGAGGTCTCTAATTCATTTTACTGTTATGTTTGTTTGTCGTTTTCTAAGGACTCGTCGGACTCATTATCGTGCCAAATCGATGTTAAACACTGAAAACACTTAAAAGAAAAAATAAAAAAACATGCGTTTTCTACAGATCACATGAAATGTTCGGTGAACTATGCTACCGTCGGAAGTGTTGATACTCGCACTCGGCTAGACACAGCTTATAGAAAATCCTTTAGAGATTTTAATGAAATCCAAAAATCGTTATATTTTAAACAAAATTATAGATTGTGTACAATTTTGTTGGGCATTCGAGATGGCACTACGTGGCCATTCAAGAAGCTGAAATTTTATTGTTCAAGAAATCACAACCTGAGAGTTGCAAAAGAAATAGGACAACTAAAATCTGGCAAATATAATAAAATGACAAAAAATTGGGAAAGTCAAGCAAGGTTTCCCTTTTATCCAATATCAAGGCTAACAAGTCAAACAGGTTTTTGTAGTTGTATGTACTTTCCAAAATAAATATTTTTTGCTTCAATGTGGCATTCACATTTACAATATTACTTATCGACCTGCTGACAGCCGGTTGCACAAAACTTAATTGCTGTTTAGAATATGTAACCGAGCTTTCAAATTGGACAAGCTGTTTGTAGAAATCTAGGAACTCGCTGACCAATTTGACATTCCGTAAAACATTCTAAACTTTAATTGAGCTTTCTGCAACCGGCCGTAAGTCTTAAAAAAACATTTTTTTTTCTACAAAAAAAAATGTTTATATGAAAATTGTAGGATTTTTCCTAGATATTTACATGGCGGCAAATTTAAAAACAAGTGACGATCGGAAAATCAAGTAATCACTACCAACTTATTATTTTAAATGGAACACCCTGTATTTTTTGACATTTGTGGGTTCTTCTCATTCTTCTTTTTTCAAAAATATATATATTCTATATTCGGAACAGTAGTTTTTAACCTATTCGGCTTTAAATTTGCCACATATGATAAACTCACACTGATGCAATTCGACGATACTAAAATCGCTTTACCCATGAAAAAAAACAAACAATTATTTGTATAGAAAACGTTTGATTGACTTTACGTCATATAATTATTTACAAAGTGCTTTTTACTGAAGAAGAAAAACTTAAAATAGTTCAATTGTATTTCGGAATTGTGAATAACGCGACGATACTGGATGCTATATCCTGGAGCACGAGTTCCCTCTAGGAAAACGGTTTCATAGACCTACTATAGTAAAAAACCATGCACAAAGAAAATCACTGCATAGACAAAGAAGGCAAGCAAAATTAAACTTGGACGATTTTTTGAAAACTTTCCCGAGTCGCAGACGAGGAAAAATTTTCTTTCAAACATTTGTGACCGAGAAACAAAAATACGGATATATTAATTGATGCACGAGGGAGATTTGGTAAAAAAGTACGTCAGTAAAATGTGTATATGTTTATTTATTGTGTAAATGTCCATTATTAAGGTTTTCACACTAACTCAAGGTAAACCTATTAGATTGTTTTTCGGCTTTTAATCTAATTTATATAATTTGTCCCCAGAGCTTGAAAAAGTGTTAATGTAACACGAAACGTGGCAATTGAAAATAGTGGTTTCACATTAGACCTTATTGCAGTCCCATAACCCACGAATTCAAGTTACATAAAATATTATTTTCACTTTTTAGTGCATTTTTTTGAAGTCGGTTTAATTATTTTATAGAAATATTTATTTCATCCTTTTTAGTTTTATCTGTACGAGATTTATCGTAAAAATTCGGTTTAAGAAATAGCCACAGACGTAAAATTACTTTCCTCAAAAGCTTCCAGAAAAATTTTAGCTATCATAAGTGATAAAAAAATTCCGTGACCGGTAAATATGTATAAAAACTAAAAATGTAACGATAATATGGAATCTAATACATGAAAATAATAATCTATTTGTATACGAATCATTAAGAAAATTACGCAATTTGTTAGTTTAAAGACCAACTAATGTATATCACCTAAAAAGTAACATGAAACCTCATGATATTGTATCGGTGGTTCTAATAATATTGTAACATTATTATTGTAAATTCAGTTATAAAACAACTAAGTTCTTGTTATATAAATTTTATTGAACTTGCCACGAACTAGGTCAGAGCGCCCACATTTCTACGTCATTCTTGGTGTCGGAATGATCAATTCAATGCAATTTAGAATAATAAGCTTTATAAATTAGGACTTGTTTCAAACAATGTCTTTAGTCTCAGGAAGATGAATATAGAATAAACGAAAAATATCTTAATAAATAATGATTCGGTCATAAAATCTCTTTAATAGTAAAGCAAAAGGCATTTTTTCTTATATAATCAGTGGCCGCTATTTAGGTGAAGTAGGTAAAGTGCTACTTCACCAGGAAAAATAAACAAGCAAACATCTAACTATGTTTATTATATATCTCTTAAAATTTTAGTTTTTACATTCATTTATTCACCATTCAATTGGTAAAAAATAAACTGTACATCTCGAATAAATATTTTACTTGACCGTTGGCGGCATGTCCTTTTAAAACTTTCAATCGAACTTTATTATAACAACTAGAACAGTGGCGCAAACCGCTTTGACTTTGCTGGAGGTGCAATGTTTAGTTTACGATTTTCCTACTATGTTGCCATGACAACGTGTATCCGAAGACGTCGAGCCCAGCGCCATACAACGCTCTCGGTGAATTGCAGGCGCAGTACACTACACCCACTTGTCGTTTCATTTGCGGTGGTTGTTTACTTTTATTTTCGCGGATTTCGCTGCAACCGGTGAGTTCCTTTGCAGTTAACATGACTGTTTGGTGATATATTTATTTATGGTGTTGTTATAACTTCAAACTCGAAGTTAGTAAATGTGATTGTTGAAGACTGAAATAAATTAAAAGACGTCTTTGAAGTTATTACAAAGTGTGACAAATCTGATGAAAAATCAATCTGCCTTGCGAAAGGATTTTTAGGTGAGATGAACGATTTTGAATTCACGTTTCTGGCAGTAGTGTTTAATGACACTTTCTCAATCACAGACATACTATTTGACGTTCTTCAAAAAAAATCGCTTGATATTCATTTTTGCACATCCAATATAAAACGCTGTCGTGAGGCGTTCTGTAAAAAAGAAATGAACATTTTTTTAATACCATGTTTGATAAAGCAAATTCTATTACAGAAATAAATCATTACAAATGTGAGCTTGCTAAGCTTTCACCTGAAGAAATTAGGGCTAAGTATATGACCCTTTATTATAAAATATTGGACCATATTTTAATGGAAATGACACTAAGATTTCAAGACTGTGAAAAACTTACATTTTCATGTTTGGCAGGTTCTGCTAAATTTTCCGAATATAGTTTAAATTTTCCGACTGGCCCGTTTGAAATATATCTCAAGAAAGACTTACTTCTCTTGGCAATATTTCAATTCAAAAGGAATTTCTGGAGGAGATTAGGGCAACTCATCCATTTTATGAGGATGTTATAAATAAATTTGCTGCTATGAAGGATAGGAGAATTGATTTAGTATACAAAATTTAGATAAGTCGTAAAAAAATATTCTACCCCCTCTATATATAAAAAAATTCTGGAAAAAAAATTATTGCGATATTTTCTTGCTTCATTTGCACTTCACTTACGTTTTCACCCGCGAGCCGCCACTGTATATTATAACAATTTTTTTCAAATATGACAATTACAGAAGAGTTTCTCAGTTGTCCCATAAAAAAAGTTGGTGTGCATGTCGTAAAGATATACGAATATTATATCTAGTAATAAATGTGTTTGTTCGACCAGTCACTGTATGCATAGATCAGTCCTGGAACCATGGGCACCGATAGACAAAATTCCAGAGTGGGGCAAACTTCAAGCCCAATTGACTATCTTGGAAAGGGGGTGGGTACCTGAATAATTTGAATATACGTTTGGTCAAACTATTTATTTCACATAAACCATACTTTTTTGACTCGTTCTGTTTTTGAAACCATTGACACATTTTTAATTTCTATGAGCAGATAAATACATACACATTTGGATAAGACCATTGCACCCTCATTTTAAGCCGAAAAAGGATGTCATATATTTGGTAATAAATATTATTAAAAAAACAACTTTTTCCTTATTTAATTTTGTCCTAAACACAAATTTTAAATTTCTTTGGTCTTTTTCAAATTCATTAATAATTCATTATCACACATAGCCCATGCAATCGATTATCGCTCATCGTTGAACAAATCCAATAGCCTTGAACGATTTTTAAGCAATTCGCTGGCGACAAATATAACGAATTTTGTATTTGGGTAGATATTCTCAAGATATAATTAGCAATTCTAGTAAGCCTAGCATTCAGCAATTCTCATTTGAGATTGTTCTATTTTATTACTTCGCAATAATATCTTTAATAAAAATAAATGGCACACATATAAGTAAAGTACATAAAACTAGATACATGAGACTTATCATTTTTGACAAACTAACCTGAACAAACCATACTGAACATCTTAACAATAAACTCGTATCTTTACTGGGAGCTCTATACTGATGTTCTGATCACGTTAATGATAGAAATCGATTATTAATCTATAACATATATGTAATTTCTAATCACAAATATCTAATATAAATTTGGGGTATTTATAATACCACTAATTTCCACATAATTCAGATCATCCAAAACAAAGTTATAATAGTTATTTGTGTAATTAGAGCGCAAGTAATTAGAGTCTGGTCGATTAATCAGCTTCGGCTCCGGCCACCTTCGGCTATTATTTCAATGTTCGGAAAAATTAAGCCGAAGCTTTTGCCGAAACCGAAGATGCACGTTTCTAAAGAAAAATTAATATTCTTATATTTTTATTTAGATGTATCGATATTACTATATTTAGGGTGCAATTAGTGGAAAATAAAGATGAGATGTTTATAACTTTAAATACAACTATTTTTTTTTTATTAATTTATAAAAGGAAAGCAAACATTATCAAATTCAATAATCAAGATAACCAAAGTAAATAAAGGACCACGTTCCACAATACTCCCCTTTTTGTTTACTGGGTTGAAATGATACATAATGATCTACGGCTTTCCTGAAATTTCTGCATTTGTAAAGGTGTTGTCAAAAAATTCAGCCAACCGTTTTTGTAATTCCACATAAAGACCACGTATGGATTGATTCTCTACACATTCTCGAATGAAATAATATTTTATGTCGATATGTTTTGTTCGCTTATATTGCTCTGTATTTTTAACTAAACGGATAGCACTTTGTCAATATAAAGTGGTATTGGTACTTCTAATTTAATACCAAGCTCCTGGCTAAACGTACAAAGCCATGATATTTCTTGAGCTACATCTGCTGCTGCTGTATATTCGGACTCTGTGGTTGATCGAACAACACACTTCTGTGAACGAGATGACCAAGTAATACGTGCTCCGGTTAAGATGGCAACATATCCATTCATAGAATATCTTGTGTCTAAATTATCCGCAAAATCGGCATCAGAGTATGCAACAAAAGTTAATTCCTTCGCAGCAAAACATATTCCAAAATCCATTGTACCTTTAAGATACTTAAATATTTTCATTTCTGCTTTCCAGTGATTTCTTTTAGGGCTACTTAAAAAACGGCTAACTTGGCAGCAACAGCAAACAGGTCAGGTCTTGTTACCACCGCTAAAAATATTAAACAACCAACAGCTTCTCTATATGGCACATCTTCTCCGGGTAAAAATTCCTGTATCCGTAAAATAGCACCTGGATGGGATGAGATGGCACTGGATTTACATTCCCCTAGATTAAACTTGTTTAGAACTTTTTCTGTGTAGCCTTTCTGACTTACATAGATATATCGCTCTCCTCGGTTTCGTTTAATTTCTATACATACCTAATAATCTGCACTGGATATAGTGATTTCAAACATATGGTTAAGATCTTCCAATATTTTAGAAATTATTTGTTTAGACTTACAAATAAGTAATCCATCATCCACAAATAATGAAGAAAAACTTCCTGCTGTTCAAAACTTCCGTAAATAATAAAATGATCAGATTCCAGTTGTTTAAATGAATAATCGGTAAGAAACTTTACAAATTCCTCATTCCAACATCGAGGGGCTGCTTTAACTCATAAAGACTTTTGTTTAGTTTACAAACTAAACTTATATTTTTACTAATAAAACCCTTAGGTTGTGCTATGTAAATATCTTCTTTTAAAATTCCATTTAAAAATGCTGTTTTTATGTCAAATTGTGTCCAAATCTCTGATAGCAGCTAGTGCTAACAATATACGAACCGAGTCATACCTTACTACAGGTGCAAACTTCTCCATGAAATCAACACCTAGCACTTGCGAATAATCTTTTGCACAAAGTCGGACTTTAAATCTTGAAATTTGTCTATTTGGTGTACACTTTACTTTAAATACCCATTTGCAGCCAATTTTTTTAAGATTTGGTGGTAAAGATACTAATGTCCAAGTCTTATTTTTATTAGCGAGTCAATTTCCTCTCTCATTGCTTGAATAATCTCTAGGTTCATCAATTACTTCTGTACATGCTGTAGTGCAGAAATAATCATCAAAACGAACTGGGAACTTTAAACTGTCTCGATTTCTCAGGTCGCAAATATACTTGCCAGTAACATTAATAATTTCATTTTGACCTAAAGTTTCTACATTGTGACAACTAGTGTTGACATTTTTTTCTTGATTTGACATATTGGCATTTTCAACGATATTTTCATCATTTTCAACTTGAAGTAACATTTCTTCTGATGTTCCTGATCTCGGTATACTTTCGTATCCATTTTATTCTAAAATACAAGTTTTAGAAGCTGGAGGTAATTTTTTACTCCGACTCATTATGATTCTCATCTTCGAAAACAGAAAAATTGGACAAGTTTTGCTGATCTGCTAAGACACGTGTATTTGAAGAGAATGCTTCGTTAAAACTTACACCCCTAAGAAGAATAACTTTTTTGGCTTTCTCATTATAAAGTCGTTAATTAGGGCTAGTACGCTATACCCCACTAAAAATACCTTACTGATCTTTTTTTCAAAATTTTTTAGAAACTGTTTTGGAATAAGTGCAAATGCTTCGGCACCAAACCTTCTTAAGTGACTAAGATTGATTGGCTTCCTTGACCATTTCTCATATGGAATTTTACTCTCAGCAGATATGAAAACTATTCTATTTAAAATGTAGACTGCCGTATTCATCGCCTCTGCCCATAAATTAACTCGAAGATTACTGCTACTTAGCTTAGTTCGAGCACACTCGACAATACTTCTAAAATCTCTTTTAGTCCTTCCATTCTGTTCTGGTGTGTACGGAGCACTGGTTTCATTTATAATGCCTTGTTTTTTTAAAAAATTGCCAAATGTTTAATTAACATTTTCAGTACCATCGTCAGTTCTCAATATCTTGATTGCTCTGCCAGTTTGTCGTTCCACCATTTTCTCAAATAGAAGAAATTTTGAAAAAACATCGTTTTTGTTTTACAAAATATAAAACACGATAGGATATACAATCGTCTTTAAATAATACGGCATTATGTGCACCCCCAAGAGAAGGAACTTTTCCAAACAAATCCGAATGAATACACTCTCCAGGATCATAAATACATTGATGGTTAACCTTAAATTGTTTTCTTGACAATTTGCCGTACTGATAGCTTTCACAAAAAAACATTTTTGAAATTGTTGGCTTTTAAAACAGCGACTAAACCATCATTTGCCACTTTCTTCAAAGTGTTAAAATGTATGTGTGCAAGCCTTTCATGCCAAAGAAAAACGGCATTAGTTTCAGCTGCATTTCCTTGAAGTACTGAAGAAGCCTCAAATAACATTTTAGAACATTGATTTGGTAGTTTTACACCAGAAACTACTAAATCATTTTGAACATATTTACTTCTAACTCTTCATGATTAAATACAACTTCATATCTTCTATTTGTAACAGCTCCAATAGAAAGAAGATTTTTTTTTTAATTTAGCGACATAAAGTGTATCAAAAAGATCATATTGTATTTTTCTGTCACGTACAACTGCAAAAATTTGAACTGTACCCATACCTTCTACACAAAGAAATGAATTATCGCCAATTTGAATACGTATTTCTTGATTCACAGGCCTTAGGGAAGTAAACCATTCTTTTCGAGATATCATATGCTTTGATGCAGCACTATCTGCAAGCCAGAAGTCTACGCAACCTGACACTAATAAGTTTTTCATTTCTGAGCTCAGTGCTTAATTTTGGTTGCTTTTACTAAACTATTCACTATCTAAACTAAATCTCTTTAACCATTTTTTGCATTCTGATTTAACATGGCCCTGATTGTGGCAATAAAAACAAGTCACATACCTTTTTATAGGTGTTTCAGTATTTAATCTGGGCTTCCAATTTTAGTTTCATTCTTGTAATTTGATGAACCCAAAAAAGTTCGATTTAACTTTAATGTAGCCAATGCTTGGATACATGTATCATTCTGTGAGAGTCGTGCTTCTTCCTTGAGTAGTCTTGCAGTTAGATTGTCAAAAGTTTGTTTTGATTCACCATAGGAATCCCACGCAGTAACAAAAACGCTATATTTATGAGGTAAACTTTCCAAAAGTTTAGCTTGGGAACATCGAAAACTTCTTCACCCACATTCGCTAGGGCTTGAGCCATAGATTCAACATTACTAATGTGTTTAGCAATTCTTTCTGTTTCAGACATCTGATAATTGAAAAAAATTTGGTTTTAACATAATTTTATTAACTGATGACCTCTGTTCATGAATAAGCTTTAGTCTTTTCCACATTTCTGGAGCATTTTTGCATAGCATTATAATCTGAAGTTGTTCAAATTCCATTGAAATAGAGAGAATTAACATAGCCCGAGTATTTAAAAATTCCCACTTCTCTTGTTTCTTAGAGTCTTCAGGACCTGGACAAGGATATATTGCATTAATCAATTCTAGCAGATTTTCGGCGCGGACACTATCTCCATTTGATACATAAGTTTCCGCCATCAAACTCCTGAATATTGTATCCTCATATTTTAACCATTTTGACTGTTGCCAAAAATGACTGATTGATTGAACAACAAGGTTAACCGTAACGAAATTTACTAATTTTCAAAATCGTACTTGAAATTGCCTTCTTCTCGTTCTTCCTCTATTTCAAAGAAGCTACGCGTGTAATGGGCCCATAACCTATTGATATTACTATATTTACGGTGAAATTGGTGGAAAATAAAGATGAGATGTTATCTCAATCTGGAGAAATGCAGATATTTCATTACTTTAGTCCTTATGCACGCTTAAAACAAGCTGCGATCACATTTTTATCAACACCTCCCACTTGTAACTAGTCAACAATTATTTAGTTCAGCTGGTCAACTTTATGCTGACAGAAGAATCTCGACTTAATATAAAACTTTTTATTTTAATTATTAGTTACCCACTTTTCTGATCTTCTTTAGTTATTTTATTATTATTACTTACATAATATTCATATGATTTATGATTTGTTATTATTGCTTTATGTTTACTAGAACCTTCAATGTTATTTGGTTTTACTTTCCTTGTAAGAGAAAAGTTCGTAGAGGTACTTTCGAAAAAAAAATCATCCTCCGATATTTTTTCAAATCTTCACATCTCTAATGCTTTCTGAATTTCGTTGGTCTGTCTGTCTATCTGTCTTGTCGCGGCATAGCTAAAAACTACTTATCCGATTGACTTTAAATTTTGGTCAAAAGTTAAGGCTCATGTGGATGATATGGTATCATTTTGGTAAAAATACAAATTTATGGCGGAAAAAACAAGTATGATATAAAGCTATATTGGTAAAAATTTGGTGAGAAGTCATTATGGGAAAACAAAATGGCGGCCTAATTGAAAGTTTAAAATATCAGTATCAAAATACTACTAGTCCAATTAGTTGAAATTCAGAAAATCTGTTTCGAATGCACTAAACAATAAGGCTTACTATAGCACTGTAGAATACTGCAATAAAAGACTGTGATATTTCCTGGTAAAGAGAGGAAAAGGAAAAAAAATTTATATATTTTTTATTTTTTTACTTTCTTTTTTCTTAGCTTAAGACAGGCAGGCAAAACATGTTTATTTACGACGTCATTTTTAAATTTATTGTTCTCGTGTTTTAGTGATTTTAACATTACTGATTTTTTTACTGGTATGTAATATTAGTATATAGTACTCGTATATAAGTGTTGATTGTGTCAGAAATCATGTCTGCTCTGATATGTATTTTTCTTAATTTAATCTTGTTAGCATTTTTCCTTTTAACTTATGTTATATTTTTTTTAATCTTGATGTTATTTTTTTATAGTACTTTAAGTCATAGCCACCAGTGTCCGTGTTGCTTATCTTTTATCTTTTAAAGTCTTCATTTTTCATAAATGTATTTTTTTGTGTGTTTTTTATGTTATACCCATACATAATACTTAGCACTTTGTCAACGAGTCTTTATTATTAAAGCAATAAAGCATATTTTACTTTAACTTTGGCTATATCTATCTTTATAATCAAGACGGCTATATGAAATTAAACTGATCAGTAGTTCTAATTAAATAGCTATTATGACGAATTTTAACTTTATTAGTTGAAAACTGAGAGGTGCAGGAAGATGCGGTTTTCGCCAATCGTCTTTATTTTGTTAAAAATTTTATGCAGTAATGTTGAAATATGATAGTGTACAAGGTGTACCAAAAAGGTTATAACCTTGGCAAATAAATATGCCAAGATTCAGATATAGGAAAACTTTGTTAAATGAAAAGTATGTTAATTAGCAGTCGCATAGCTTTATCATTCAGCTTTAAAAAATATATAGTTTGCTATATCTATTTTTAAAATCAAGACAACTATATGAAATCAAACTTATCAGTGCTTTTATCTAAACGTTTCTAGCTTGAAACGGTTATAGATATTGAAAACTTGAAGATTAAATATTATATAATAAAAATTATTAAATATAATCTACCATTTTCAAAGACAGAAAAACTTCTTTATTTTAAATAGGAACTCCTGGATATTTTGACATCAGCAGATACCTTGGTTCTTCCGCTTTCCAGAAATGTTGAAAAGTTTAGGAATTATAACATTACACCTATTACCTGCAATTTTCTATTTTTGTGTACCTTACTTTTTGACATATAAAGAACCACCAAGCAAAAATATTATAAATTAATGTAGAATTCCGGATCCGTAATTAGAAAGACGAAGTGTCAGCGAAAATTAAATTTTGGATAAGACAATTTTAATTAAGGAATGCATTCAAGAAAATCCGTCCACATCTATAAGAGAAGCTAGATCAGTTCCGTCATACCCAAAGATTACTGTTCACAGAATAATGAAAAAATTTTGAAAATCAAGGACTACAAAATACAAATTTTACAGGAAGGCAAGAACATTAATATACTTATTAATGAGTATTTAAAGTAAATTAACAATTTTTACAATTGCTTATTGTAATTCTCGATTCAGATGACGGATTAATTGAAATTTCTTCTGTTATTCATGATTCAACAACTGATGTGGATGGACCCGATCGAATTAAAATCTTATGAGAGCATCAGTGCTGAATGAGTTAATAACTGATGATGTAGATGGACACGATGATCAAAAAATCTTCTGGGCTGTGTCAGCTACTAAACAGCTTTACAATAATGAAATTTACTCTGAAATACTAAACTTAAGGTCGTTTTACATGCTGCAATTCTTCTTTGCAATATGCAATAGTCTTGAACAAAGGCATGCGCAGTTTGACAAAAGGTCTTGCTACTGCGCATGCCTTTATTTAAGACTATTGCATATTGCAAGAAAAATTGCAGCATGTAAAACGGCCTTTAGAATTAAAACAAAGCAAAGAAAAACCAATCTTAAAACATAATTCTAGTTCAGACTTAATTTTGAAGGAGTTACTATATAACTACAATACTAGAAATAAAAATAATATATATTCGGTAATCAATTCAAACTAACAGATCTTTGAATGACTTCTTGACAAGGGCAGAAAAGACTTATAATCCTAATTCCTCTAAATATAAGTTGCCAAGTTATTCCAGGTTTCTCAGTAGGTTATTTGCGCAATCGAGAATATTGATACATGCAAAACTAATTTACGTATATAAATGTTTAGCTATAAAATAAGTGCGTAGACTAGATTATTTACCGCTCATCTGTTACAAATTCTTGTCCTGATACCAGTAACTGGACGATATAATAGCTGATTTATTTGTGAGTTAAAAAATAATAATAATGTAATAGTTTGTAAATGTTATTGTATTAATAATTAATTAATCATTTTTAGGTATTTTTTTGTTTTTAACACTAATATTGTACATTAACTCGAAAAAAAACTGGATACCAAAAATAAGCTGTCCCATTGCAAACATTGAGCTCCAGTTACACGGCTATGACTAGAAACTATATTAATTAAAAACTTGAATGATATTTTTATAAATTTATCATTTAGATTAATTTTTAATTAGCCATTTGTTATACTTTTTGTTTAGCACTTAAAATATCGAGAACTGTGATACCAGATACCAGCAAAATACTAAAAATTAAACAATGGTGTAAAAATTAGATTAAAATCTTTAATCTCAGCTAAAACAACGATTTTTTTTATAGTTTTCAATATTTAAATATTGAAGATTTTAAATTAGCCTAGAATAAGCAAAATCTACGAATTATCTCAAGCTACACTGCACTGAATTCAAGAGAATGTGTAGATTTCGCTAGTAAATATCGTTGCTTTTTTTTTTGTTTGATACCACTTAGCATGCAACTTGGGTTGCTTGCATAAATTGCGCCGAGTAAATAAGAGTGTGTTTAAGATTAAGTCAGAGATAAATGGGTCACTGAGTAGCATACTTAATTAAATAAAATATCTTAAATAATTATTTTTTAACATATTTATTATTCGCTTAAGGAAATAGTTTTTCTATAGTGGAACAATAGAAAGAACCAGAAACAGTTTATCATAATTTATAATCAAATTTACTATTAAAATACACAAAAAGTCACAAGTGCATCAAAATTAGTTAGTTATACAGGCTCGTCCTTAATGTCATGTACAGGGCGTCTGGTTAAATTTTAAAAGATCTACAAGCTAAAATTTTACAGATACCAAAAATATTGTATATAGAAGTTTTATGGTTTTCTCTGAACTGTCAGGAATTACTAAAAAAATAAAGATTACGTATTTTTTTCAACCGTTGCTGTCGTCGGATCAGCATGGTTTTATAAAACAAAGATCAACCGAAACAAACCTTCTTGTGTATGAGGGATGCCTGCCCTATACTTTGGACAGTCGGTGTCAAATAGTTGTATTCTACATTGATTTCTCCGATGTATTTGATATTCATTATTGGAGAAGTTTGGAGTCTATGGCAGTCTTTTAAACTGGTTTTCTTTCTATCTATCAAATCGTCCACTTAGTATCGATATTGTTCAACTGTTCCAGAAAGGACTTAAAAAACTTTTAGTATTTTCTCAAATATTCTGCTTCACGCAGATGATCTCAAAATGTTCAGAATAGTGAAAAATTCTCTTGATGCACAGATGCTTCAGGATTGACATAGATAGGTCCTTCAAATGGGCAGAATCAAACGATTATGTTTTAAATTTGTAAAAATATAAAGTACTAGGTAGAATAAGAAATCCCTGTATACATATGTCATTATATCGTAAGTCATGAAATTTGAGAATGTAAATGAAATCAAAGACTTGGGAGTTCTGATTGTTCTGAGTTACGAACTGTGAAGGCAACAAGTAATCTTACCATATGTAAAAGACACAATAGACAGAATCCGAAGAATTTAAAGAAAACACAATTTACAAATAATACATAGGCCACAAAGAACCATAGGTAAACTACTTGGAAATCCAAAAGACAGAATCAAATTGGAAAACCACGGTATATACAGCATTTCATGGCAGAACTGTGAAAAATTGAACGTGGGGCAAACTAACAGGCGAATATCAGCAAGACCATAAACTCAGCATCAGAAACACCAATAGCAAAGTTTTCGGTGATTCTAAAGATTTTTGAAAATATTGTTTTCAACCGACAAGATTACGTATTTTTTTCAACCGTTGCTGTCGTCGGATCAGCATGGTTTTATAAAACAAAGATCAACCGAAACAAACCTTCTTGTGTATGACGGATGCCTGCCCTATACTTTGGACAGTCGGTGTCAAATAGTTGTATTCTACATTGATTTCTCCGATGTATTTGATATTCATTATTGGAGAAGTTTGGAGTCTATGGCAGTCTTTTAAACTGGTTTTCTTTCTATCTATCAAATCGTCCACTTAGTATCGATATTGTTCAACTGTTCCAGAAAGGACTTAAAAAACTTTTAGTATTTTCTCAAATATTCTGCTTCACGCAGATGATCTCAAAATGTTCAGAATAGTGAAAAATTCTCTTGATGCACAGATGCTTCAGGATTGACATAGATAGGTCCTTCAAATAGGCAGAATCAAACGATTATGTTTTAAATTTGTAAAAATATAAAGTACTAGGTAGAATAAGAAATCCCTGTATACATATGTCATTATATCGTAAGTCATGAAATTTGAGAATGTAAATGAAATCAAAGACTTGGGAGTTCTGATTGTTCTGAGTTACGAACTGTGAAGGCAACAAGTAATCTTACCATATGTAAAAGACACAATAGACAGAATCCGAAGAATTTAAAGAAAACACAATTTACAAATAATACATAGGCCACAAAGAACCATAGGTAAACTACTTGGAAATCCAAAAGACAGAATCAAATTGGAAAACCACGGTATATACAGCATTTCATGGCAGAACTGTGAAAAATTGAACGTGGGGCAAACTAACAGGCGAATATCAGCAAGACCATAAACTCAGCATCAGAAACACCAATAGCAAAGTTTTCGGTGATTCTAAAGATTTTTGAAAATATTGTTTTCAACCGACAAGATTACGTATTTTTTTCAACCGTTGCTGTCGTCGGATCAGCATGGTTTTATAAAACAAAGATCAACCGAAACAAACCTTCTTGTGTATGACGGATGCCTGCCCTATACTTTGGACAGTCGGTGTCAAATAGTTGTATTCTACATTGATTTCTCCGATGTATTTGATATTCATTATTGGAGAAGTTTGGAGTCTATGGCAGTCTTTTAAACTGGTTTTCTTTCTATCTATCAAATCGTCCACTTAGTATCGATATTGTTCAACTGTTCCAGAAAGGACTTAAAAAACTTTTAGTATTTTCTCAAATATTCTGCTTCACGCAGATGATCTCAAAATGTTCAGAATAGTGAAAAATTCTCTTGATGCACAGATGCTTCAGGATTGACATAGATAGGTCCTTCAAATGGGCAGAATCAAACGATTATGTTTTAAATTTGTAAAAATATAAAGTACTAGGTAGAATAAGAAATCCCTGTATACATATGTCATTATATCGTAAGTCATGAAATTTGAGAATGTAAATGAAATCAAAGACTTGGGAGTTCTGATTGTTCTGAGTTACGAACTGTGAAGGCAACAAGTAATCTTACCATATGTAAAAGACACAATAGACAGAATCCGAAGAATTTAAAGAAAACACAATTTACAAATAATACATAGGCCACAAAGAACCATAGGTAAACTACTTGGAAATCCAAAAGACAGAATCAAATTGGAAAACCACGGTATATACAGCATTTCATGGCAGAACTGTGAAAAATTGAACGTGGGGCAAACTAACAGGCGAATATCAGCAAGACCATAAACTCAGCATCAGAAACACCAATAGCAAAGTTTTCGGTGATTCTAAAGATTTTTGAAAATATTGTTTTCAACCCACAAGATTACGTATTTTTTTCAACCGTTGCTGTCGTCGGAT
This sequence comes from Kuschelorhynchus macadamiae, assembly GCA_030620095.1. NCBI lineage: Eukaryota > Metazoa > Arthropoda > Insecta > Coleoptera > Curculionidae > Kuschelorhynchus > Kuschelorhynchus macadamiae. The sequence continues at coordinate 808,101 of JAUTXW010005173.1, forward strand.
CAGCATGGTTTTATAAAACAAAGATCAACCGAAACAAACCTTCTTGTGTATGAGGGATGCCTGCCCTATACTTTGGACAGTCGGTGTCAAATAGTTGTATTCTACATTGATTTCTCCGATGTATTTGATATTCATTATTGGAGAAGTTTGGAGTCTATGGCAGTCTTTTAAACTGGTTTTCTTTCTATTTATCAAATCGTCCACTTAGTATCGATATTGTTCAACTGTTCCAGAAAGGACTTAAAAAACTTTTAGTATTTTCTCAAATATTCTGCTTCACGCAGATGATCTCAAAATGTTCAGAATAGTGAAAAATTCTCTTGATGCACAGATGCTTCAGGATTGACATAGATAGGTCCTTCAAATGGGCAGAATCAAACGATTATGTTTTAAATTTGTAAAAATATAAAGTACTAGGTAGAATAAGAAATCCCTGTATACATATGTCATTATATCGTAAGTCATGAAATTTGAGAATGTAAATGAAATCAAAGACTTGGGAGTTCTGATTGTTCTGAGTTACGAACTGTGAAGGCAACAAGTAATCTTACCATATGTAAAGGGTATAACAGACAGAATCCGAAGAATTTAAAGAAAACACAATTTACAAATAATACATAGGCCACAAAGAACCATAGGTAAACTACTTGGAAATCCAAAAGACAGAATCAAATTGGAAAACCACGGTATATACAGCATTTCATGGCAGAACTGTGAAAAATTGTACGTGGGGCAAACTAACAGGCGAATATCAGCAAGACCATAAACTCAGCATCAGAAACACCAATAGCAAAGTTTTCGGTGATTCTAAAGATTTTTGAAAATATTGTTTTCAACCGACAAGATTACGTATTTTTTTCAACCGTTGCTGTCGTCGGATCAGCATGGTTTTATAAAACAAAGATCAACCGAAACAAACCTTCTTGTGTATGAGGGATGCCTGCCCTATACTTTGGACAGTCGGTGTCAAATAGTTGTATTCTACATTGATTTCTCCGATGTATTTGATATTCATTATTGGAGAAGTTTGGAGTCTATGGCAGTCTTTTAAACTGGTTTTCTTTCTCTCTATCAAATCGTCCACTTAGTATCGATATTGTTCAACTGTTCCAGAAAGGACTTAAAAAACTTTTAGTATTTTCTCAAATATTCTGCTTCACGCAGATGATCTCAAAATGTTCAGAATAGTGAAAAATTCTCTTGATGCACAGATGCTTCAGGATTGACATAGATAGGTCCTTCAAATGGGCAGAATCAAACGATTATGTTTTAAATTTGTAAAAATATAAAGTACTAGGTAGAATAAGAAATCCCTGTATACATATGTCATTATATCGTAAGTCATGAAATTTGAGAATGTAAATGAAATCAAAGACTTGGGAGTTCTGATTGTTCTGAGTTACGAACTGTGAAGGCAACAAGTAATCTTACCATATGTAAAAGACACAATAGACAGAATCCGAAGAATTTAAAGAAAACACAATTTACAAATAATACATAGGCCACAAAGAACCATAGGTAAACTACTTGGAAATCCAAAAGACAGAATCAAATTGGAAAACCACGGTATATACAGCATTCCATGGCAGAACTGTGAAAAATTGTACGTGGGGCAAACTAACAGGCGAATATCAGCAAGACCATAAACTCAGCATCAGAAACAAACAAATAATCTCGGTCCTGCTTCTACATTATCAGGAAACCGACCACAAAATAAATGTCGATGTGTGTAGTTATAAGACCAAAGTAATTCGAGAAGCCATAGAAATTGAAAATCAAGGTTAAATAAAAGTGACGAATCATTAAAATTACCAACAGTATGGAAGACAATAATCGACAAATGTAAAACTCAAAAAATCAAGCTGAATTAGCGCAACAGAAATAGCAACATCCGGAAAACATGAATAACGACTAACAGCAACTCAGATATAATCATCGGCTTCGGGTGGTGGGATAAAAGAAATCTTCGCAGTCACTGACGCAGTCTCTATTCGGATGCGGGAAAGAAAGCTTTGAAAATGCCAAATGTGATTGTAACAAAACGTCAGCAAAACTGTTCTTTTCGGAACGATATCGATAGTAGTGAACACATGCACACTCGGAATGAAAACATATATGATGTATATACAGGGTGATTCATAAGGAATAGGCAATCTCTAAACTGGAGACACTAGATACCAAAATATTATGATTGAGCTCAACATGCCTCCAACCAATGTCGCTGGTTTCTTAGATAGAGGGCGTTCAAAGCTTTAATTGTATTCTGAAATATCTGATTAATTGAGAAATTTTCATAGTATAAATGTCAAAATTAGTAGTATTAGGTTTTTTAGCATGAACATACGAATTTGAAACTTATTTCGACGTTGCTCGTAGAGGGCGCTAGTATATTATCCTCCCTCAGTAAGTACATCACATTAAGGAAAGGGGATTTTCCTTAATGTGATGTACTTACTGAGGGAGGATAATATCAGCTTAATTCGATATATGGCACTATTAACATTTTCCTTTAGAAGATAACTTTATTGTAAAAGCGACTTTAATACCTTAACTGTACACAAAACATGCAAATTCTTTATTCTAAAAACTATAATATTCTAGCAGTTTAAGTTCGTAATATTGAATTTGATTTGAAACTGAAAATAAAGCAGCCAAATTTATTTAACATTTATGACGTCAATGGGCCTATATGGATTATTTTATTCCTGGAGGCGACTCTATTAAAAGCATATATTACAAGAATTTTCATTCTAGCTGCTTTCGGTCACGTAATTTTTGTGTTTAGTCTATAAGTATTTGTTTACTTTTCGTGCGTGGGTTATTAAATGTGTTCCTGCGTTTTATAATAAAATAAAGAAACTAAATATGTACTTAAAAAAATAATACAAACAACATAAAGATGATGTATTTGAAGAAGAATGTACTTTATTTGAAGACCTTAAATATGACAGGAAATATACACATATGGAAATAGTCTAGGATATTGAAAATTTCAGGTAAGTTTGAAACTTCAAAATTCTGATATTTTAATTTCCTATTTTTTATGATTTATGCAACTGTATGTTTACATCTCTATTTCTTTATGTAAATGTTTGAAAAACGTTGAATTGTCTGTATGTACAGGGTACACTAAGAAACAAAAATGTAAATAAGTTCGCTTTATTTAAGATTTTTAATCAAACACAATTATCATGAATTCAAACATATCATTAAAACATTAAAAGATACTCAATAGGTCGTCTGCCCCAAACGATTATTTAGATCTACACTTTTTTGCAAACTTTGTATAAAATGATCTACGTAATCTAATTGTTGATTCTCTTTCTGACAATAACGGGCACATATACGGGCCATTTTAAGGGGGCAATGCTACTGAGGCATTGCAATGGTCCGCATAATCTCCGGATTTAAACCCTATAGAACATGCATGGGACATGCTCCAAAGAAGAATTCTAAAAGGAGAAGGTCACTTCGAAAACCGCAATCAACTGTTCGCAGCTTTACAGAAAGCTTGGTGGGCAATACTACACACAGACTTAGATCAATTAATACAAATTATGCAAAGAAGGTCATTAATAATCATGGCGAGCACACGACTTATTAATTAATGGTGAATTTTAATTTTGTATAACTTATTATTTTTGATTAAAAGTAAAAAAATAAACGCTCTTATTTTTCATTTTTATCTCTTAGTGTAACCTATACAGAAAGGCAATTCAACGTTTTTCTAAAATTCACATAAAGAAATAAAGATATAAACATACCATCGCATAAATCATAAAAAAAGAAATTGAAATATCGGAAAAAACAAATCTTTGAGTTACCCTGTATAATTTGTTTTGTTTTTGTGTACCTTTATGGGCTTTATTTGATTTTATCTCAATTGAACTACCACTGATGCTGATGTGTTACGTGTGAGGTTAAAAAGATAGAGTTCGACAAAACTTCCTCTGTCTCTTTAATAAAAAGAGATAGCAACATTTCCCCATTAAGGTTTTTTTGACAGACAACCAATTTAGTTTATCCATCAGTTAAAAACGTCAACCACAGTACTTTTCAAACTATAACCCATATCGATAAACTGAGTACCAATATTTCGAAAAACTTTTCTAGAAAGGAGTTAAAAATCAGATTTAAATCCAACAATACATTAAGGAAAAACAATAAACAAAAAGAAGAAATCAGAACCACACTTCAGTGGTTCGTGTCCCAAAATGTATATTGCTCAAATCGGCAGATGTTTTGAAAAAAGTATAAAAGAACATAAAACTAGTCATATAAAAAAAATAAATAATTCACATTACGCAACTCATCTACGAGACGAATCACACATTTGATAAAATTTTAAAATTCTTCATTCTAAGTAAGATAAAATAAAATCACAGAAACTCAATTTTCTAGAAAGTATGGAAATTAATAAATTTAAAACATCTAGGCTATTACTAAACGATTAGGTATTAGATTTTAACAATAAAATTATTTGGATAGCAAAAGAATCAATGTTTTGTCTATTCTCTTCATTTATATCATTCCACACTAATAACAATTATTATCCTTTCCTTTATTCCCTATACTACCAGCATCAACACAAATCCACATATATTTTGATATAATCTACTTTAATTTATTCAGCGATTATAATAAGAGTCACATTTGGATTTCAATAAGAATTTACCCTTAATTACTTAAAAATTCTTACTTGAGCTTTATTTCAATCTCACAATAGTTGTATTCTCAATGTTGCATGTTATTTAGTTTCAGTTCCGTATTAATGATATAAATTAAAATAAATTTAATGATTTTGGTGTCACAAGTTAGTTTCGAGAAATGACTAATGAAACGTTGAAGTTTTAAAAATTAGCCGCTATAGTAAATAACGTGTTTTAACTAAACCAATTATTAATAAACCGAACTATCATACAATTTTATTTTATTAATTACAAATACTGAACCTAGGTTATTAATTTTTTAAATTAGAAATTTAAACGTTTAACATTTTTTATCACTTACATCGAAAATAGAAAAGAAAAAGTAAACTTACGATCAATTCCTTGTCCCGGGCCTAAAATTTTCCTCCTTAATTCATCCTGCTCTCGCGTGTTTTCCACAGGTGGATAATAAACTTCGTCCGCGAATTTGGCATGAGGGTTGACAACACTTGGGGTATATTTGATAATAGCCACTTCTTGTGGCTCAAGTGTTTCTTGACCCTCCAACGCCCGTAAAGCTCCTTCCAAGTCATTGTCCGTAAACTGAGAACATGCGTCGGGATCAAAGTCTGTCCTGAAATATATATTATGTGCTTCATCTCTTTATTTCTAAAAGAACTAGGATTAAATGTATCATATCTATTATTATCAGTGTCTTTAATTCGATTGAATCTTAAGAAACTTGAATACATATTTTAGGTAAGATATTATGAGATAGAATCTGCAGGCGACAATTACGTTTTTTTTAGTTGTTAACATCAGTGTCGGTCGAAACCAGGTGTTTTCGACAATACCGAAAAATACATTTTTTAATCATTTAAGACAGCACCAAACGTATAAACAATACCGTAAAATAGATATCCTAATTACTTTCTTCCGATTCGTTTAAATAAGAAAATTATTAAAGGAACTAAATAACGGGATAAGCTTCGAAAATGGCAAATGATAATTTAGGGAAATATCAGGAAATTATTATTTTATTAATTATTTATATTTTTATGACACTATATATATATATATATATATATATATATATATATATAAAAAAGTTTTTATTTTTCTTGGGTAGAGGTTTAATTAATGAACCTCTTTTTTCTGCAACTAGCTCGACGTTTCGCTTTTTGTTTGAAGCATTTTCTAGAGCATTTTATTGCATGTCTAAAAAATATACTTACATAATACATGGATTAGTACTTTTCAACAAACATACGCAAATATTTACCATTTACTATACGTAACAACGTATAAAGTAATAATATTTGCGTATGTTTGTTGAAAAGTACTAATCCATGTATTATGTATATTTTTTAGAGATGCAATAAAATGCTCTCGAAAATGCTTCAAACAAGAAGCGAAACGTCGAGCTAGTTGCAGAAAAAAAAGGTTCATTAATTAAACCTATACCCAAGAAAAATAAAAACTTTTAGTATAAAGTATGGTTTAAGAACAGTGTAAATAAATATATATATATATATATATATATATATATATATATATATAAATAAATATATATATATATATATATATATACATTGTCCTGGACATTCTAAACACTTTTGGTGTTATGTTTTTTATATTAAATTCAACTGTTTTCGGAAAATGGTGGCTGAAAATTGAAATTTTTCACTAACTCGCAAACTTTCAACAAAATGGATTTCACTTTTCTACCCCAGTTTTTAATTATCTGTGTCCCTACAATAATTTCTAGTTTGACCGGAGGTGTCAAAATTTGACCTTTCCTGTCAAAGTAGTAATTGGTGTTAAGATATAGATAACTAAAAACCAAGATAGGAAAGTACAATCGTTTGGGAGTTACAGAACTTCAAAGAGTCAAAAATGTCTTAAGCACCATTTTCTCGAAAACGTTGAATTTAGATAAAGGAAATATAACACAGAATGTTCAGGACAATACAAAAATGTAATAATATACATGACATGTTCCATTTAGAAAACTGATGTTGCTACCTGCTTAAGGTAGAAGCGGCAATACTGCACAATTTAAATTATTTAAAAAAAAATTTGGTCTATGGCCAGCGCCAAATTTTCAAAGTAATTCACTCATTGGTTTTCCAGAAAGTCTAATAGGCCACTAAGTTTGGGGCACCCTACATAATGGAAAGTCGTCTTGCTCTAACATGATTAAATAAAACTAAATAAAAATCGAAGTATGGTTAAAATTGTTGAGGAATTGATTTCCAATGTATTTAATCTCATTATGACGCGAATGGCCAATAGTCGAAATTCGTAAGAAAATCTCTTTTATATTAAAGTGCTGAAGAATGTAACAAAAGACTGGAAGCTTATTGTAGCTAATAATCTGAAAGGGAAAGAACAACCTACGCATTTCAAAGGATATCGGAGTTACTCGAAAACGACTTTTCCTTTCAAGGTTTTATTTATTGACGAGAAAAAAAAGTCCCAAGTTAAAGTATGTTGTTTTTTATTAAGTTTTAGTACTTTCTGTTTCAAAAAGTTCATCTATATGTTTAAAGAAAAACTAGCGACCTCGATAACCTACTATAAAATTTAAACAAATTAAAAATTGTTTATTAGCACATTATTTTTAATAAACAAAAACAACATCTAAAATCAAACCCCTGAACAGTACAGAGGCCGGTATGCCCTGAGTTGCTGGGGGCTTTGTTTAGAACTATTTCTATATTCGCCAGACGATATAGAGCGCCCCTGCAGGCGGGGAATTTTAATCAACTGAGTCATACTTTGAATTGTTTTGGTTAGGTTAGGTTTGTTTTAGTTAGAAGAATTCAAAGAATGATTCGTTGTATTGAATTGATTAATACCGAACGGATCCGAGTTACTCTCTCACGTCAGACATTTTACTCTTAAGACAGGAAATTAGGCTCGATTCAGTAAACACGCTAGATATATGAATATTGTATTTAAAAATTAATTTACTGAATACTTACTCTTCTCTAAGCGCATATAACATTTTCTGAAGACGACATTGGGTGTAAGAGTGACCCCAACGATACCCAAGTGCAAACAGCCTACGTAGCTCCTTGCTCACATCATGCAACAATTCATCAGATAGTCTGTACCTTTAAAAGAAAAAAATTAAATTTATTATTATATAGATTTGAGTTTATGGTGGATTGGAAACCTTTTTTTGTTGGGATATTTAGTAAACAAATGACATTTGATAATTCTATAAATTGAATCTTCAAACCAAGGGAGACAATGTAAATACTCTAAATTTTCTAGTGTATTTTATAATTTGACCTTAATACTTAGACAACAGACTGCAAAAAAAGCAGATTAAATATTTGAACCACGAAACATATATATTAGCAAAACCGCTTTATTCTTGGCCAAATAAACTAGAAAATGTAAATTGAACTTTATTATAGAAATCTTTATTCATACATTTTTTCCTCCTTAATTTAGAAAGTTCAACAACAATAAATAATATTTAAAATCAAATAAACTTTATATAAAATATAAACGCATTTCCTTCTTATCCCCACATACAGCATATTTTATGGATAACCTCACCTTTTATTTTGTTTATATTATTTCTAAATATATTTTTATATATCAGTGGTTAGCTATCAAATATTTTTAGAATTTTGGCAATGTCTTTATTCATGTATAAATTATTAAATTATGTTCTTTTTTTGGGTCATTAGTGTGGAGTGAAAATAATTTACTGGGGTAGTTGTAGCGTTCATTAGTAACTAAACCAGAACACCCTTGCGCATTCTACGAAAGGAAGGTTAGCGCAGAGGAAAAATCTTCTTCCTATAGGAACGCACCGCAGTGCTATCCTTATTTCCGCAGAAAACTATGCTATGCCTAACCGAGCACATATTGCAAACAGGACTTTAAGAACCAAACGCCCTCTAAATAAGGGAGAATAGTTTGCCTGATTTATTTACGTGTCCTAGTTAAGTTAGGCTTTATACCAAGAACGCACTTCTATACGATACGAAATCAATCAGAACATGCTTGATAAATCGCCGAGGAGATGTAGAAAACTAACAATTATAAGTCTAAGAAATATTTGATCAACAGTGAAAGTTATGGTACGAGCGAGGATCGAACCCACACCTCTGGATCTCTAGTCCATTGCTCTTACCAATTCCGATATCGTACCATTGATAAGTAATTTTTTAAACGTGCTACACACGGTCCAATTCGGTCGGATGGTTGGGTCGATTTAGTCGAGGTGGTTGAAAAATCGGGCCGTCTGTAGGTCATCCAATAATTGTAAATCGGGTGCGAGTTAAGAGTGAGCAAACTAAACAACCTGCCGATCGACCAACGGAGTTGTATCGTATTGGCGGCGAGAATCCGATTTTTGTCAGTTGTTCTGATGATATCGAGCGTTATTAATGTATGTTGATGTTTATTTTGGATGAAGGGATGACGATAGAACGCAAAGTATACACTGCATTTCTAGAATTATTTTAATTTTATTAGTTAGTTCATTATTGTCCATTCGCAAATAATTGCGGTAATCTCCAGAGTTCAGTTCTTTCAGCAAAATCATATGACTACACTTTTGTCTGTTAAGCCACTTTTTCTCTCCCGTTTTTTTCTCGTTATAGTAACAGGTAATGACAATGCGTACCTCTAAGAAGCGAAATTCAACTGATAATTACAGATAGATTTATTGTGAAATCGGGTAATGTGGATGCAATATCCAATTTCGTTGGACCGACCGTTGGGCCAACCAAGTTGGACGTGTGTAACCCGCTTTAGAATTTGCACATATTCAAACCTACCAGTATCATAACCATTGTTGATCCTGCCAAATATTCTAACCTTATGCCTCGGCGTTCCTGACAGGACGACAAATTTGACATGGCGACTAAGTTCTGCCCATATTAGTAAATTTATAATTTTTACGTTATGTCCGTATAAGCCAAATTGTTATTAGAGTATTTTATCAATTTTTTTTTTAAACTATGAAATGTTTGTTTAGAAATATTTGATAAACGGTAAAAGTTATGGAGATCGAACCCGTACTTCTGGATCTCTAGCCCATTGCTCTAACCAATTGCGCAATCGTACCACTGATCAATTTATTAAAACTTTTACATACACACCAGTATCAGAGCTATACTAACTTTTACAGTTGATCAAATATTTCCAAAAAAAAATATTTCTCAGTTAAAAAAAACTAATAAAATACTATAACAAGGTCCTTAAAGTTAATTAAGTTTAATTTTTATATTTATTATAGCACCTCTTTAAAAAGTAAAATTAAAAGTTCGTATTACCAAAATATCATAAAATCGACTGAATTGCCTCTGCAAGGATTTACCTGTCGTCAACTATACATTCGGAGTCGACTAAAAATTATATCGGAAACAACAAAAAAAAATATAACCCTCCAAGATTTATACAAATCTGTGCGTGAAGCATGTTGTTCCATTCCTGTCTGTCTGTCTGTCTGTCCTTACCCGGTATAGCTCAATAACTACTACTGCCGATTGACTCCAAAATTTGACCAAAAATCAAGAGACATAAGTTGATAAAATTTACATTTTGCTAAAAATTCAATACGGCGGAACGAAATGGCGGCGTCACAAAATGTAAAAAAAATCATTATTAAGAAACAACTTATCGAACGGACTACAAAATATGCGCAGAAATGATATGTGATATAGGGATAAACTCATAATTTTTTTGTGTAAATCCATTATGGCGGAACAAAACGCCGGCTTAATGAAATGTTAAAAAATGCCGGCTTATTGAAATGTTAGAAAATTTATTATCAAAATCGATTTATCCAATTGACTTGAAATTTCGCATAAAAATCAAGTGTTAAACAGGGATAGACTGGTAGATTTTTAATGCGAATCTTATATAGCAACACAAAAGGTCGGCCTAATAAAATGTTTAAATATTTGGTAAAATTCCATTTACTTTAAAAGAACATTCTTTTTATGGAGGAAAATAATAAAGACCATAATTCACCTTTTGTAGACTACGTAGATAATATTATGAAAATAAATAATAATAATATTAACACTAAATAAATTAAAAACTTTAAAAACTTATTATAAATTACAATTTAGAGAATTTGATAAAAGAATTACCACGTAATATATTGTCTATGTACTAAATTAGCATTACCTTAAGATATATAAAGCTATTTTATTTCTGAACGGCCTCATATTGTACTTTTTACTAAAACAGGGCCCTTTGAAACAAGTTTACTTTGCCTTGCAAATTTTTTTACCGTGACATGCCCTGAAAGTAGTTGTACAAGTTAGTACATCTATTTACTTCAACTTCTGTCCGGTAAATTACTACTTACCAGTTTGCGGTCGGTAAATTGCTTATTACAGTACTAAATCGTTTTCTAGCAATTTTGTCGAGCCGAACGTTATTTTTACAGGTAAAATATATGCCACATTAAACAAGAGACAGTATGGCAGTTCCATAACAAAAATATAGAACGATATATTATGATTTCACAAATAACGTATAACATTTATAAATATAAAATATTTAATTTACTTTGTTTCATACTTTGTACTAAAATACAATTGGTATAACTTTGCCCCAATTGTAAAGACAGTTTTTAAAATTGTACATCAAACGTCGCAAACGAAAAACTTGAATGTATATTTTCATTTTCATTTGTACATATGTAATGTCAGCATAGGGGTAAAAAAAATTTTAATCTTTTTCTCCTTGCTTTTCTATTAAATAACGTAATAAAACTTTAAAACCTTATTATTCTTCCAAAGCAATAAAAATTCTTTATAAATTGAATATTAAAATAAAACTATTTTTTTAACATATATCATAACGAAAAGTTGAAGTCCTAGATGTTTAATTTGGTATTGGGAGTCTCACTAAAAACGGATATTTTCTTAATTTTTTTGCTTAATGAGGGTTACATTTTTTTTATGAATGTTCTAGGGTATATAAGATAAACAATTAATATTTTTAAAAGATTACCCCATTATTTGACAATGAAATGGGCTTCATTTCGGTAGTTGCAAATTTTGCAGATTTAATATCTTTAGAGACAACGCAAAACAATCTGTAAAGGAAGCTAACTGAAAATTCCCTCCTCAATTTTTTGTTTCGTCTACAATCAAATTCAATTTATACAGCGTGTTCGGAATTTAGGTAACATACATATAATTTTGCTTATTACAAAATAAGTTTGGCTACTTAAAATGCCATAATATACAAATTGTTCAAAACACGCAAAAAAAGTAGGTAAAACAGAAAAATCTCTATGATGGCCAAAAAAATGTTCTAAAAAAGCGAAAAATATAAGCTAAAAAGTAATTTAAATTTTTTCTGTACGAAGTATAGTTTTTAGGCAAATTAATCCTAAATAAGTAGAAAATTTCAAATGATGCATTTTTATATATTCACCAAAACCTAAGCATCCAAAACCCTGGATTTTTAAAGATATTTTTAGACATATTAGGCAGATTGAATAACGAAAGGGGAATTATTACATTGTCTAAATGTTATTTTGTACTCTTGATATAGTTAAATTTATTGTTTTAAAATTCGTTATATAATGCACGAAATTAGGTAAATAACAACACACGTGTTTGGAATTACTTTAAAGTGACTTAATATCGAATAACATATAGGAATAAGATTTCAGCATTCAAATCTTATATTATTCCAAGAAAAAAATGAAAGAATAAATAAAAATACACGTATCTGGCTTACTTGTTCTGTATAGCTGACGAGAAAGCAAAACCTAAGTACATGAGAGCTTTCGGTTCATAATCAAATTCATTCATAATACGGAGAATATAGAAAAGCATTACATACAAATTTCATATAGAAAGCATTTAAAAATATAGGCCAAAGGCTAAGATTCGTTTTAAATTCTGAATTCTATATTTCAAGCTTTTCTGGGACGAATTTTGCAAGTAATTAGCAAGTTTAGAAAAGTTTCCCGTGAGACCGTCACGTAAAATTTGAAAGGGACATATCAAGGCATATCATATTTTAATAATTGTTAAATATTGAATTTAAAGCCAATTAAATGAGCTATCGGTCCGTCAAAAAGTTCTTAAAAAACAGGACGGCATGACTATGAACTTCATAGCTGATGTAACAAATATTCACATCACATTGTTGACACTTAAATCGATGAAACCACGACAATATGATAGGCGAAATATTTCAAATAAAGCACCCTTTAAACGTTTCAGATTTCGATCTGAAATTTTTAGGAATCAATATCACTTGATTACTCTAGCAGTTATAGGTCTGGGGTTATTATCCGATAAATGCAACAAATAAGTTGCAACTCTGAAAAAAAAATGCATTTGAAGATTTAGCTCCCCTTATAAAAAAAAAATCGAGTCGCTTTAGAAAAAAACGAAATTAAATCTTTACATTTTTACATTTTTTTTTTCGACTTTTCAAATAATATTACAAATATTAGAGGTTTTTGTTCAGGTACAGTACATCTTACTGTTAAGACGTCTGAAGTGGCCGTTCCTTAATTATTTGTTGTTGACATGCGATTCGTCAGTATTCGAAAACACAAATCATTTCACACTATGTTCATTTTTTCATCCCACAGCGTGGTTCTCGGAACGCGTCACTATCGTCTTGCATCTTCGTAGACTGTCCAAGTGTCTACTAAATGTATCATAATTTATCCCCTGGTTGCGACCGTTTGGAAGATCTTAATATGTATAATAAAAAATGCTAGTTTTAACTATGGTGTTAGTTTCTAGGATTATTATTGTAGCGGTTTGTTTTAACGTTAAACATTAGGTTCAGAATAAGAAAAGTCATAAAGGCTTCATGAATAAAGATACTGTCGGAATTAAAAAATTAAACATTCTCTAGCTAAGATTTGGTACAAAACAGTTATATTATAATATATTACAAAAACGCTTCTCATACAAAATAAATATAATATGAACTTAGAAAAAAAAGTAGTTCAATATTTTAATTTCCATAATTGTTTAGTTGTAGGCTCTGAATACATGTACTTTAAATTTTATTAAAGGTTTAAATTTTATCACCAATATTAATCTCCACTTCGTGATTTGAGAGAAGTATTTACGTCAATAAAGTAAAGACGAAGCCACCGACCAACGCATTTCACAATTACAGAGTTCTTGAAAGGTCAGGTGTCAAAATCCTATAATCTGCAATAAACGGAACGAGAACAAAAGAAAATGGCGCTTCTGCTATAAAAGAGCATGCTATATTAAAAACCATATATCTCATTGTATTTTATGATGGATTCCATAGAAATAAAAAGAAAGAAAGGCTGAAAGAAATGAAATACTGCCATTATCTAATTATTTATCGAGATCAAATAAAAATTAATTTCATATACATGGATTATAGAAGATTAGACATGTTGCAATTCGATCAATTAAACATACATGTTACAGATAAATGAATTAATAATCAAAGCGATGAAGGCAACGACTTTTATAAAAGTAATAAGTATTTTGCTATGAAGCTAACTTCTGCATTTTTTTTACTAATAGGCTGCAAATTTTTAAAGCTCAATATCTATTTCACGTAAATATCGCAAAAAGACCTTTTACAGTTCTCAGGAGAAATGACTTTCGGTCATTTTTTCTAATTTTATGTTATAATGCGATTCTCGACTTTCTGATTAAAATGCGTCATTGCCACATCTTGATGCTATGACCAATATTTAAGATACAGAGTATCAAAGTTTTGAATTTAATTTTTTCAATTTAACTATCGGGTAAAAATTTTGCAGTTATTTTTACGAGTTATTTAATTTAAAGAAACAATGAATTTTTCTCTAAGTGGCCTGATTGTATGAATTTAAAGAAAAGAATAAACTGGTCAAGGCCTCAGTCAGATACATAAATTGTTGCTTTAAAAACGAATCAGTGGGAAACGTGTTTCAACCTTACGGTCATCATCAGACCTAGAATATATCAGAAAAACCTTAATTATATTTACAAAAGGAACCAGATTGATAATATTACCTTATAACTAGATGGCCACTACAAATTAAAACAGAAAACGACTATACAATACACATATTAAACGAACACTGAGGTGAAAATGTTAAAATTATAGACTTACTACCCATACTTATGTCGGATCAAATACTTAAAACTTCGGTAAAAACAACGAATGTAAATAATCAAATACTATTGAACAATTTATAATGTAAAAACAAACGTTTTGCTTCCACTGAGATTTGAACCCATGCCTCATGTTTTACATTCTAATATCCTGAGCACTACACTACTAAAGTGTTGCTAAATATTTGCTTATTAGGAGTATTTAGCATTAATGAATATAAGATGAGGTTCAACATTAAAAACATTGTTAACGCAGTCAAGGACTAGACTTCTTTTTGTTTTAGTATTTTCTATTTTTTCTATTAAATCCAATTTTCTACTTTTGTAAAAATTGTGACCTGAGATTAATACATGAGTAGCAAAGTCCGACTTGGTCCAGATTGACCTACATAAACCGCAGAGAATTTCCGCAACTTAAAGAATATACTACCAATTGTGAAAAAAGATCAGTTTTATCTTTTGTTTTAACTAAGTGTTTCTTGAGTATATTAATATTTTTAAAAGCGGTAGAAATGTTATGATTCTTAAAAAACTTATCTAACTGTAAAGAGATGTTACCAAAAAATGTCAGTCTACTATATTTCTTATCTGTAGATTTTGAATGAGTAATATTGTAAGAAAATCTGTACTTGTACAAATTTATGATATACCTAGCTTATTAATAGAAAAATTTGGAAAATAATTTTTTGATGCAATTTTTAAGTTCTATAAAAATCTATAGAAAAAGAAGTTGAACATTGCAAATTTGTGTAAATGAGACGAATTCGTTGAATATTGAATAGTATTGTCTGTTACGGGCGGTTTTCTATATACCTCAAACACAGTTATCTTTGCAAATTAGCAAGAGTCTCAGTTTTTAATGTAACATAGGTCATGCAATCAGAAAGCTGTTGATCATTTCCACTCTACACTATGTTAATGTCGTCCACATATCTTGTATATGTACCTAGCAAAACAGGACCCTGCATGATCTTGTTTTCCAGACCATTCATGAATATCTCACTCAAAAAAAGTGACAGACACGAACCCATTGCCAAACCTGCTTTCCGTCTATATATCTTACCATTAAATTTACAAAATGTTGATCTAATAAAGTAGAAAAAAGTAACGTAATTGTCAGCCACAAGCCTACGGAGAGATGTTTCACCTCAGTGTTCGTTTAATATGTGTATTGTATCCTAGTTTTCTGTTTTAATTTGTAGTGAACATCTAGTTATAAGATATTATTAAATTTTGTGTTCTTTCTGATACAATTCAGGACTGATGATGACCGTAAGGTCGAAACACGTGTCACACTGAATGGTTTTTAACATTATATACATCTGACTGAAACAGAGACAAGTTTATTCTTTTCTTTATATTTTTAGGGATTAACCAGTTTTGGCTAAATAAAACGCGTTAGGTTTGCTGGAAAGAAGGTAGAAACTCGTTATAAAAATAAATACGCTAACCACCGTTTTAAGAGAAAATTATTTTGATAATATTTATAGATGATAACAGAAATAAATGTAACTTAAATAATTTATAAGTAACTTGTAATGTTAAATTTTAATTTATTATTAACTTACAACATTGTACAGAAACTTGCTTACTAAACAAAACACGTTTAGAAAATTATGGTTTTTATAAAATAGAGCTTCTTAGGCTAAATCTTTTTTTACATATATCTGTTCATTTTTGTTGACTTTAGATCTTTACACATTTTGGTATCTCTTATCCAATAATTTTTTTGTTAAGGTATAGTGTATAAAGCTAAAAGTATAGACGCTGTTCAATATATTATTTGTTAATACATTTAATATTTTCGTGGTGATAACAAATAATTTGCTAAAAGAAATGAAAATAAGAATTTTAAAGTTCAATGAAAATTAAATACTATATCTACTCGTATATTTGCACAAGTAAATAATTATTGAAATATATTTCTCTAGCGACTACATTAATTATTATTATTATATTTTACCATATTTTATTTTCCTTGTAAGCATCGATTAAAATACCTATATAATTCTAAACAAAAGGGAGAAATAAAGATTCGTATTTATGAAAACTAGTTACCTAGTTAACAACATTGAAATGAAATAGGCGGTATATTGTATCTTCCGTTTTGTCTATATTTTTTTACAGACTACATTTTGTAACTCAAACTGGCTCTAGTCTCTAACATCTAGAATTATCACCATTTATTTAGTAAATATATATTTAAAGATTTTTTTATTTTTCAGCATTTTGTATTTACTGAAAATATTAATGCATAAACAAAAAAATATTGAAAAGTTGTTACCTGATAAAAGACTAAATATCTTCCTAAAAATAAGCACATTTTATTTTGCCAAAACGGGTTAATTGGTAAGAATAGCAGAGCAAAATATTGGCCGGGTATCTAAAATAAAAAAAAATAAAGTGAAAACTTTGACAGCCTGTATCTCAAAATTCAGTCTTAGGATTAAATTGTGCCAATGTCAGTTTTGATCAAGAAGTCGAGAACTGGATTATATCAAAAAATTAGAAAAATTCATAAAAACCATTTCTCATAAGAAGTGTGAGAGAACCTTTACTGACCTTTACATTTTATCTAGGTTAAACACCAATACTTTTATATAATGGTATATTTTGTCAAATAAATAATTAAATAAGTAGGGCTCGGATGTGTCTACAATTATTTTAACATGATCAGTTCTTAATTCAATTGATGTCAATAAATGTTTATTAAAAATAATTTCTGTTATCCCTTAAAATAGCCGAGTTGCATAAAATATAACCTAACCATTAGGAAAGTCTCGAATAAGAGAAAATCAATTTTTCGAAGCTGTATTCCAACAAAAGGGAACATGTAGGCACATCACATGAATATAGATACTTTTTAGCTTAAATGGGTTTAATGACTTAGAGACATAGGCGTGAGTGAATGGTCAATAGCTATTAATAAATTAACTAATACCCCAAAGTGCTTGAGAAGTAAGGTTCAATTTTGAAAAAGTTCAAGCCAATATCTTAATTTCAGGTTTAGATAAGGAAACACAATAAAGGAAAACATATTTTATATAAAGCTTTGATAATCAATCTAAACGATTTTATTTTTTTAATTTGTAAACTGCAAGATGGCCTAGAGACTTGTCACTTTCTGATCTTAGTGATTACAAGATTACTCATATAAAAAGATTTATCCTTACAAAATTAGTCCAGTCACTGGAGGGTTAAATCCTAGGAAATTGCGTTTTTTTATATTGTGCTGTTTGACTGTTCTTTTCAAATAACTAGAGTTTACATTTCTCAACTTGTTGATAACAAGTGCAAAACATTAGCAAAAATCCGTTTCTGTGCAAATATCTGCTGAAATATTGCAGACAGAGCAACTATGTAAGTTTAAAAAATTCCTGTACACATGTACAAATATTTGGTTTGCTCTCGTTGGTGACTCTGATGTGGTTTTGTTGTTAAGTTTGGCACTAGTTGTACTCGTCTATCAACTAGTTCACTATATTGATGAAGGCCTTAAGTCAGAAACACGTGTCTACGTTTGGACAAATTTCACTCTACTTTAGCAGTCATCCCAAAAAATCCTTTTTTGCTATATAATGGTTCCTGCAGCGTTAATATATTTCTACTTTTGATTTGTTTATTCTTGGGTAGTGAATTTTGCCACAGGTGCCTTAAATTTTCTCCGTGGTAATAGAGTATCAATCAAGATTTTGGATTTTCTCTTGGTAACCACATATATCGGTTTTGCTCCTGTTGATGACTTTGATGTGGTTTTGTTGTTAAGTTTGGCGCTAGGTGTACTCGTCTTGTCTCTCAACTAGTTGACTGTACTGATGAAGACCTTAAATCAGAAAAATGTCCTACGGTTGGCCAAATTTCATTGTAAGTTAGCGGTCGTCCCAAAAAATTCCTCTAGTGCTATATTTATATATATATATATATATATATATATATATATATCTAATTTTCGTACAATAGTAAGTAAATAATGATGACCCCATTGACGCAAGATCAGGTCGAGACAGTTATTTTCCGAGATGGGGAACTGTTTTTGGATTTACCGTTAGGAAGGTCAAAATTTCTATCTATTTGATACAAATCATAGATTTGGTAAAAACGATGTGGCTCTGGCCGATATTTGATAGACTGAACTTTCTAGTCCGACGTGGATCCAAAAATTTCCAAATAAAATTAATAGAATTTATGACATCACTTTATATTTAGTACCATGGGAAAGCTTAACATATCTACCTTCTAATGAGTGTTTTGTTTTTTTTTTAAATTATGCCAGTTTTTAAGAATTATAATTTTATTCACGACTGTCAAAATGGATTTTGTTTTAGCAGCTGCAGCCTTGACCAAGCGTTGCTGTATATGCCCAGGTAAGAATTAATTATCACATATTGTAGCCATGAATTTCCTCTTTAAGTTAATGTTTAAACATTAAAAAATGTATGGTGTAATTATTATAAATAGGTCGCGTTTACTATATTCAGAGTTTTCTCTGGACAGGAGAGATCAGTTGGAGAAAATTAACTATATATTTGGATCGATTTTTCACAGTAAATCGTATTTGAAGATAAATTCATCAGGGCCATTTTTTAGGATTTTTGTACGTTTCGTGCAATTTCTTCGCACTTACAGAGGGTATCCGAATGTTAATTTTGAAACATTCAAAATCACTAATTTTTCTTTACCGAGAAATTCCCTCGTTAATTTTTTTTTTATTAGGAATATTGAAGTGTGATTCAGTTTAGTTCCCCCATAGTGATTTAGTAACACATGTACATAATGTCTTTTCAGACATTTTTATTAAGTGTCATTTTGTTCCACCATACTAGATTCGTACCAACATAATCAGTTTTTTCTCAGGCTAATTTTTTAAATATTTTATTTGTTTGGTATCGAAATGTTACCAGGTTATCCCCAAAATTAGAAGTAAATCGGCTAAGTAGTTTTTTATTTATGCCGCGAACTGACAGACAAACAGACCGACAGAATTGATAAAACACATTTTCTGACATCTAAGGACACTAAAACGTGAAGATATGTAGAATCTGGGAGAATGATTTGTTAACGATTTTGAATTCGTATCATAATATTACCAGTTCATTTCTATACCACACTTAATTATTGCACAAAATTTGAAATCAATCTAATAAGTAAGCTGATTTTTTTAATGATTTACTAAGTCGCCATTTTGTTTCACCATCTTGGTTTTATACCAAATTATACCGGTTGATTTCTACGTAATTCCCGATTTGTTGTGCAAAATTTCAGGTAAATTGGATATGTAGATTTTTAGAAACAATTATTTTAACATTTCACTAGGCCGCCACTTTGTTCCGTCAAATTGGATTTTGGGATGCTCCCACCATGTCCATCCCTGACTATGAAATTAGAATATTAATGAAAAATAGTACTTATAAGTTTAAGGATTTTTACGAAATATTACTGCTGCGAAATTCCATTTTAATTCACATTAACGAGTTTGGTTATCCCAGATTTAAATAAATTATATGGAGACGTATTTTAGCATGTGCTATAAAGTTTAACAGGGTTATAGTAGAATAGCGAATAGCAGCTGGTAATTGAAACAAAATTATTAATATAAAGCCCCAGATTGAGGGGACCTACGACACATTAAACTATAAAAAATAACACAACTAATTTTATAGGATGCTGAAAAAACACGAGAGTAAAAGCATATGAAATGATAATTCTCAGAATGATGTGTGGCTAATATCATTGTAGAAAGAGGATATAAAACGAGGAAACAAAATCTGGGAGCAACTTATTTTTTATTAACAGATGTTACATTTTAAATAGAGGATTTAAATTATAAGCATTCATTTTTGTTGCACTTCGATACTTTAAATAGCTAAGAATCCCATATTTCTTATCTAAATTCGATAAAAAAAATCAAAAATTGACATAACGTTCAAGAAAATATTAGGAAAAATTAACAATTGGCACAAGATTCTTGGTCTCTTGGTCTTACAAATAAATAATGAATAAATGCGAGAATAAATTATAAAGCGGAACACTTTTTAAGCAAATAGCATAATGATAAAAGATTTTTTATGCCTCATAAATTGTGAACAAGAGATACAGTTTTTCTCTGCAAATAATACTGGAGGTATAGATGTTTTAAAAAGAATAAATTGGCGGAATCCTCGATAAATGTTTTGGGATAACTTTTGCTGTAGTTCACTGATAGAAGGTCAATATTTATTCAGCATTTTGTATTCGTTCTCTCTAATATAAATTACGTGTTCATATTAGTAATACTAATATGTTGTGCTAATGCGTTGAAATAAAGCTGCATCATTTCACTGATGATGGTACAAACTAAAGAAAGTTGACAAGTTACAACCGATTACCGAGCGAGCCTTGGTAACACTTAAACGATTTATGCTTTGGGTCAAATCGCGGTCACAATCACAATCTGGTCACGGTCAGAAAAGTATTTAACGCAGCATTTACATCTTTCGTTCATCTTACTAGCAGAGTATAGGTGTTAAGATTTTTGAAACCTTTTCATCAAGTGATTATTGCATTCTGATTAAAAAGAGACACGTCAAGATATTGATCTTAGATGAAGAAGCCCTCTAAACACAATTAAGTATTCAATTCTTGTTAATAGAATGGCAGAAGACGAGTTCTTTAATCTGTACAAAGGTCTCACGGTTCACGAAGAAAAGTTTGTGACAGAAATAATGCTTTGTCATTCTTCGCCCTTTTAGTAGCAGAGTATAGGTTGTTAAGATTTTTGAAACCTTTTCAGCAAGTGATTATTGTATTCTGTTGAAACAGAGACACTTGAAACTCTTGATCTTAAATGAAGAAAGCCCTGTAAAAACAATTAAGTACGTTCAATTCTTGTTAGTGGAATAGGAGATTTTTTTAATCTGTACAAAGGTCTCATGGATCACGAAGAAAAGTTTTAACATTTTTTGTGAAATGTAAATTACGTATCATATTGACCAAAATCACTTACACACAGTGTGACCAGTAAAGTCCGCATCATTTGGGATTTTTTTTTATAATTGACTTAAGTAAAATTTGAATTGGCGACAGATTTTGTTCAAAAAAATAATGTCAAGACAATAAAAAATTTGACATGTTTTTCAAAAATTTTCAAAAAATGTTTTTAAATTAGGTTATTTGTTAAGTTAATATATATTTATTTACTTTTTAATGAAAACAAAACAGAGAAGATCTTTTTTCATTTCTAAAGCATCCTTTCAAAAAATAAATATAATATCTTTATTAAATTATTGAAATAACCAAATAAAGCCTAAATTATGAAGTGATTTCCAGGCTTGCTTACACTCGGTTACGTTGGTGAAAAATCATGAACTTTCTTATTGTCATTTTGCATTGTATTCGAAACAAAATTATTCTGCAAAGTCAAATTTTATAAGTTCAGTTTATTAAAAAAAAAACATAAATATGAAGGAAATGTATTGAACTTTACTAGTCACACTTTACAGGATGGCGCTTTTTCCAAGTACATGAAACAAGAAAAAATTGACCAAACACACCCGAACTCGATAGCGAATACAAATTGATTCTCGCCAACAGATCAAAGCTAACTTGATTTGATTTGGATATACAGAATATTTTAGAAATTTTGTCATTTTTAAATACCCTTTGTATCTCGGTTAATAACCAGGATAGAAAGAACCTCATATATATACATATATATATATATATATATATATATATATATATATATATATATACATTCTAGTAAATCTTACTGCTTATTTCCTCTGTTGAGTGACTCCCGATTTGCTTTGTAGTAAGTTTTGGGCTGAGGTTTAGTAAATAAACCATATGCTCCCAAATTCCGTTCTAACTGTCGAAATGAGAAAATATTTTATTTATGTCGTTGGTAGTTTTTGTGTAAAAAATTATAAGCGAAAGTTAAAATATTTAATATTAACTTCATTTTTCAGTTAAGTATTTAGTGTTGATAAAAAGGTAATTAATTTCTAGTTGAAATGTTGAAAAACATACAGGGTGTCCGATATAAAAGATAAATAAAAGTTGTTGATTGAGTTTTTTTCTGTCTTGAGTATTACTCCAGATACAAAGAGTATTCAAATATAAGAAAATTTGAAAAATTCTTTGTATATGAAATCTAAATCAAGGTAGCTCTGATCTGTTGGCGGGAATCAATTTGTATTCAAAGTCGGGCTGTGTTCATAAATTTTTTGTATCTCTTACAGTTTCGACAAAACCATGCAAGTACGTCGAAAAAGCGCTACCCTGTACAATATGAATATATATATAAAAATATTTGACCTAAGACTAGCTAGTGGCCGGAGCGTGACTTGATCAAAAGTACAAATCGACTATAATTATGTTAATGAAATTAAAGCATTTTCTTAGTAGCTATATTTTAAACCGTAAACAGTGTTCAACAAGTAACGAAATAACTATTTATTGTTTAAATTTTGTTGAGCTTCAGCCACTACTACCCATCAATCAGAAAGCGCAGAGCTGAAATTACCATTTCATCTTAATATCTCGTCTACCAGAAAAGCAATGATAATGATGCAGACTTTTCCACAAACATCGCAAGAAGAACCACACTTGTATATTACTAAACTTTATCCTAAAAGCTTTTATTTTTACCCATGGAAACAGATGAACATACAAAACATCATCAAAAACTACGCATTTGCCGGAAGCGAAGGAAATGTATTAAGTTTCTTGAGTTAAGCTATTTATTTTTCTTGGAGATTAATGCTGAAGGACATTTGGACTGGGCATTTCTTTCGTAATCCTTTTGCTTTTCTTTTCTAATAGAACAAGAAAATGCATTTAATTCACAGCTGGGTCTTAAAGTAACCTATGGAAAAAGAATCGTATTCACAGAAACTTCTATTAGCAAAAGCATAATTTTTTGTTTCAGTCCACATTCCAGCGAAAAAAAATGTTATTATTATTACGAAAAAACTTGTCTGCGCTATCGTTTGTGTAGGTAGACCATAACTGTACAGCCAAGATTTAAATAAACACTCAGCGCCTATTATTCCACTTTATATAATTTAAGTTACTTAGTTATCAACTGTAAAGATCTCATTTAAAAAAACTGCCAAAATATTTAAGTCAATAAATATCAACAGACTACACCACACATATACTTAAATAATTAATATACAGAGTAGTCAATTTTCAATTCACACACTTACAAAACGTTATTCAAATTTAAGGATGCTGGTAAATGATACTAGTCGAACACATTATCTGAGGTTCCCCAAATAAACAACAAATTCATTTATGGAAAAAAATCCATCAGCTGTTAAAAGTTTTTTTAATTCTAGTTTAAATTTATTTATGGGTGACATAGTTTTTATTGGCAACGGTAACAGATTAAAAATACGACTACCGGCAGACTGAGGAGATTTTTTATAAATTTCTAAATTGTGCTTTAAAAGCGATAGATTAGACTTATTCCGAGTTTCATGGTTATGGTAAGAACTATTAAGCCGACAAACAATTTTAGTAAATAAATTAAGTGGATAGTAACAATACTATGTTTGCGGAAAGTTTCCCTACACGACGTTGAGTATGACAGACCAAAAATAATCCGAACAACCGTTTTCTGTGCCATAAATACTCCATTGATGTCGGATGACTGACCCCATACAATAATATTACAAGCAACTGAAGAATAAACAAAGGCATAGTAAACACTTAAAAGGGTTTCAAGAGTTACATAATTCTTTAAAGAGTTTAAAGCATATGAGCTCTTATTGATTTTTCAACACACCTTAGAAATTTGCCCATTCCAAGTTAAATCACTATCTATATCTATGGTGACACCCAAGAAATTTAATGAGTTACTTAAAACTAGCTTGTGACCATCTAGATCAAAAATGAGACCACATGATGTTTTGTGTACGGTCTTTATTTCCATACAGACAGTTTTCGCCTGATTAACCATAAGTTTGTTTTTCCTACACCAGGGAGAAAATTCCTTTAGAATAAAATTGGCTTTACTATTCAATCCGGATCCGAGACAACAGTGGTATCACTCAACCCCGTGAGATATTTTCGAACGAAGAAAAATTAGCGGGCCCAAGATACTACCCTGAGGTGTTCCTATATTTTGATCAAAAAGATCAGACTTAGAACCGTCAACCCTCACCGAAAATGTCCTGTTAGTTAAAAAAGAAATGATCCAGTCAGTTTATCCCAAAACTGTTTAAATTTAATACCACAAAATCAACAGTGTCAAAAGCACGAGTAACATCAAAAGAGAAGGAAATTACAGTTTATATTATCAATCTTATCTATTACATATTGGACAAGGTCAATACATAAATTACGTAAAGGAGTTATGGGGAACAAACAATAAACAATTTGGCAGCTGTCAATTTTTTTAAATTGCGCCACTAAAATTCACATGAACGAAAAATAAAAGAATTAAAAGTCCTATATATCTCCTGCCCCCGTATAATATAATAAATGCTTAATTACTTATCCGCATACTACAAATGAAATACTATTACACTCGGTATGTAAAATATAATAACAGTAAAATTTTAACGATATCACTGGAAGCCTACACAAGTTTGTGAAAAATAAAAAACTCCTCCGGACCGAAATAGTTTTACCTGTATAGTAAATATATTGTAATAATACCCTAAAACTTCAAATAGTACGGCTAAATTATAATAAAAATGTAATGTTGGTCAGTGCCGGCGAAAATTTCCAAACGAGAAAAAAATAATTCCTTGCATGCATGTAGTTTTCTCGTAAAACATTTAGCTGCAAACTTAAAACATATTTTTGTATCATTTTGATTCCGCATTCATTTTATCTTAAGTCAATAAAACTAATTTGTAGCGAACGACAGCAAAAAAATCAGCAACAATATGTACACACTTAGCGATAATCGTAATTTTCATAGACTTTTTGAGAAGAAATCTATAAAAAATGTTTTCTCTTGTCTATGCTCTTCTGTCAAAAACGTGTATCGTTTGGGCATTCAATTGACCCTTTTTTTGACAGAAAAAAAAATATAAATTTTTTTGCATTAAAAGACAGAAAACCAAAAATGATACGAAGATCCGCTTGATACCGTCCGAAAGTGCCAAGTATGCTCTAAAAACGTACCAAATTACAAAAGAATATCTGAAACCGTCTCTGAGATATAACGTCCGAAAGTTAACAAGTGCACGACGCGACGACCATAACGAATGCAGACATATTGAACTCTAGTAGTCACGATATAAACACTCGCGTATCAAGTGTTATAATAAATGGATTTTGACATATGTCATATCTACCATGCAATATGAAACCTGTAAAAGTAGAATTAGATAACGAGATATCCAAAATTTCAATAGGAAGTTTTTTTTTAGAATTCAGTCTTTGACTACTTTTTTGAGAACTTATTTAAAAGATATGAACTTTTTTAAAAAATATATCATCGGTTCATCGCAATATTATAACAATAAATCCTTCACAACAGTATATAAATACACACTCTGTCATAAATAAATAGACATTTATATAAAAAACGAAAACAATTTTAGGTTCCTTGCCACTAGGATCTCTCAATTTGTAAAGCAGAAAACTCAAACAGGCGTATTATGATACATCGCGCGCCGTTCTTTCTAATACACTGTTTTTTAAGTGATAATAGACTTCATAGTAATACAATTACTCCAATATAATTGGAGTGATAATGAGAGACAAGCTTGCTATATATACATACATATATATATATATATATATATATATATATATATATATATATATATATATATACCAAGCTTGTCCTTCACTATCAACTCCAATTTATGGTAGAAGACGCAAATCTCTGTTATTTAAAAGATTTTAAATAATTAAGATTTCTATCGTTCTTATCCATAAATTGGAGTTGATCATAAGGGACAACTTCACTTGTGCCAAACTTAAAGTTCAAAAAAGTTAATTGTAATTTAAAAAAGGAAACAATTTATTGTTTACTACACAACAAAAAATGTTTTAAATGAATTTAAATTGCATATTTTAGCTGTTTTGTTTGCATTGTTTTAGCTGTTTTGTTTGTCTATCTAAAAAGCAATTTTTCATATGTATATCGTCTGTGTATCTTATGACCCCTGCTAAATTGTCACCGTGGCTTGGGCTATATTTAAAACAATATCTTCATGCCGTCGGAAAACACTACACTAAAGAAAACTTATAAAGTATTTCCCACAGGTTATTGTATCTTAATAAAAGCTCGCTTAAACAAACAAACTTAAAGCGATTTAAACGTTAACGCTTTAAAATTGAAATTGAAGAATGAAAATAGCATTCAGTGTTAAGAGGCAGAAAACCAATAATAGCAATTATTCATAAAATTCCATTTTAGAAGCCGAATAGTTTGAACGATGTTTAATCAATAAAAATTAAACTTCGCTTCAAACCAAATCGTTGTTTGAATCAAATCAGTGTTAAAATTGTTTTTTACTTCTTTGTAATAATTGTTCTCAAACGAATAGGTATTTATAATTTTTAAAGCGTTTTGAACTTGTTTTTTACTTTCTTCGTAAAAAGAGAAGTATTGTAATCGTGAAACAATCACCTTCCAAGGTGTTTCCATGTTTTCTCATTTCCGTCGGTCTGTCTGTCTGTGAGTCTGCCTGTTTCCGGCATAGGTAAAAAACTTCTTACCCGATTGACTTCACATTTTAAACAAAATTTAAGGGGATTTATGGGGATGACCTGGTAACATTTTGATAAAAATCCAATATGGCAATATGGCCTAGTGAAATGTGAAAAACTTACTGAATTATCTTATTGCTTATCCAATTTATCTCAATTTTTGCATAAAAACCAAATATTATGTAGAAATCAACTGGTAAAATTTTGGTACGAATACAAGACGGCGGAACAAAATGGCGGCTTAATAAAATATTTAGAAATTCGGCCTGAAAAACTACTTAATGGGCTGATTTCAAATTGGGTGCCATAACTAATTGTGGCATAGAGATGAACTAGTAAAACTGTGGTACCAGTTCAAGATGGCGCAGAAAAATGGCGTTCAAATAAAATAGTTTGTAACTGTAATCATCCTCTCAGGTTTTAGATATTTTCAGGTTTTAGTGTCCCTAGCTGCCAAAAATTTTTTACGAATCCGTTGGTCCGTCTGTTTGTCAGTTCGTAACGTAGTTTAAAAATTACTCATCAGAGGGACTTCTTAAACTTAATTTTAGTCACGAATTAAGGGTCGTGTGGGGATGACCTGGTAATATTTTGACAAAAATCCAATATGCCGGAACTGCCGAAATCGATTTTAAATTTTCTAAAAAAATTAAAATGGCGACGTGTGTCAATGTTAAAACTACTTATTGAATTTATTTCAAGTGTGGCATAGGTAGAAACTAGTAAAATATTCGTAGGAATCCGATATCACGGAACAAAATGGCGTCCTATAAAGGTATTGACAAAGATAGGATATATGTGTTACTAAATGACTATTTACTGAACTAAATTAGGCCACACTACAATATACCTAATAAAAGGAAAGATTTATAACCAGGGAAGTTCCTGGTAAAGGAAATTTACCGATTTTTATTTATTTGTAATTATTCTAAAACATATATAAATTTACCCAGAAGTAGTTGTATATAAACCAAAACTCAAATAGCACTTTATAATTATGGTTCAATATTTAAAAATGTATTTTGAGTTGGGACTGTTGCTGGGATTGTTTGATATGGATAATAGTTTAACATTAATCTGAAGCTACTTTGTATTATCCAAAGCAGATTAGGGGCTAAAAACATAATATGCACACAAAAATTTAGATGATTTTCGTAAAATTTGTTAGAAAGGAACTCTCACACTTCTTATGGAAAATTGTTTTCGTTAAATTCTATGACCAGATTTTGAGATACAGCGTGACAAAGTTTTGAATTTAATTACTTTTTATTTTAGCGATGCGGCTAAGATTTTGCTACTATTTTTAAATGATATGTGCTAGGTTTTAGGATAAAACTTAGTCTTTCCTCAAAAAAAATTATAAATGCTAAGGGCAGTATGTTTTAAAAAAATTTAGTCAGCAAAAAATAGTAATGGACAAAACGGACGATACAATATAACTGCCTATTCCAGAACGCTGTCTAGTAGGTAGGTAATAATCCATGTTTAAAAGTAAAATACAATATCCTACAATATAATAACAACAAACGTATTCGCTAGCCGATATTTTATAACAAATATTTACTTTAACAAACGTAGATACTTAATACTTAATTTTCATTAAACTTTAAAGGTTTTATCCAATTCTATTAGTAATAAAGGACCTTAAATCGTTTATGCAATTCTGTTAATAATACCAAAGTTTACAGAATTAAATATTCTGTAAACTTTGGTAATACATTACAATGGACAGCACATTTTTATTTTTATTTACTATAGTTAAATAAAAAAACATTTGATGGATAAGAGAAGCTATAAGTAAAAAAACAAACACAAGCTGAAAAAGCCTGTTAGAGAGACAGAGTTTGCTTTTATAAAAACCGCAATTTTTGAACTTCTTTTGTTTAGGAAATAAAGTTTCTGTACAAGTAGTAATTTAAAATCACAATTCGCTTGCTAATTACTACTAATATTATTGTCCATAAATTAGTATGAAAATACTTTCCTCATAAAACTGTGTTTAGCGTATCTATTTTTATAATAAGTTCCTACCTAATTAACAGTTTTCTAGGATGAGTTTTGCTGGAGTATTTGAGACCACCAGTGTTCTCCATTATCATGTTTCTTTTACTTAATACCAGTTTTTCCACAAACCGGCTTTAGTCTCCAACATACCCATAATTTAGAAAAATCACGCCGTTTGTTTAGAAAATATGCAAAATTTATAAATTATAAAGGGAAGTCCGTTCAAGTTTCAGTAACCAGCTGCGGCTTTTAAAAGAGCGATCATTTGGCCTAATTTGAGAAGGGTTTCTCAACTTTTTACTAATTTGCCTATTATACAATGATTGTTGCAAATTTGTCAAATTTCGTTTAAGAATTTTAGCTCATTCAACCGACGATTTTTATTTTCTACTACCTCAAGACGTTCTGACAATTTTGAAGTTGTAGGATTTGTTTAAAAACAGCGCAATTTTATCAAAGTAGTGAGTTTAAAGACCTTATCTTTGTATCTCAGGCTTCTGATATGTAATTCTTATAATAATATTTCAAAAATTCAAATTCTAATTTAAAATTTTTAATTTGGTAAGCAGGGTGTCCCCAAATTTGTCAAATTTCGTATTTTATCAAAGTAGTGAATTTAAACACCTTATCTTTGTATCTCAGGCTTCTGATATGTAATTCCTACGATAATATTTCAAAAATTCAAATTCTAATTTAAAATTTTTAATTTGGTAAGCAGGGTGTCCCAAACTGAGATATATTTAAGATGTTTTTTTACAGTTTTACATCTTGGTACCTTTTTTTATTCATTAAGGTGCCTCGAGACGATCTAGTGAATTATCTAAAGTCAAAGTCAAAGTCAATATATGCTTTGTTAGCGAAAGAACTTATTCTCACAGCATCGCCGCCCGTATGTAAAGGAACTACAAGAGCTGTTTTTGGCAGGATGGAAAAACTTCAGTTTCCAAAGAATTGTTAACTGCTGTTACCAGTGCACTAACTGCATAATCGGGTAGATTTATTAATAAATTCGCAGACATATAATCAAGCCCACAAGATTTATTCTTTTTAATGCTATTTATAATATTCCTTATTTCTGATATATCAGTTGGAATAAAATAACAGGAGTTTGGCAATGAATAACGGTCCATAAACCCAAGTGCATCGCGCCATGGTTTAATATCACTCATTAAATTGGCAGCAACCGAGCAATAATAACTATCAAACCTGTCAGGAGAAATACCAGGCTCCACCTGCTGTTGAGATTTCTCGGAAATAATTCGTTAACTAATCAAATTCGCATTACAACTTTTCAATTTGGCGATTTTTAACTTTTCTATTTTTCTAGAAAATTAACCTAAATGCATCTGAGGTTTCTGGGAATTAAACAATAAAACAATCCATTAAAAAAATCAACATATGATTATCAATATACTTTACAGGGTGCTTCAAAAATTAGTTATTGGCTTTTAGAAAATCTTCTACAAGTTCTAAATACATTTTATATGGCATATTTTATACTTATGCGATTGTCATAAATGTGCGCAAGTTCTCATCACAATTTATTATCTCTTTAATAGAGACTTGGAACTTTAGAACTCCTAAACTTCAATTTTTTCTTTACTAGAAATTTATGAATTGCGAATAACTCTCCCCTACCGAAATAGAAACCAATATCATACGGGATATTTTTTAAGACACGTTTTAGATATGTACATCTAATTTTTGGAAAACCTTGAACAGTAAATTGAAAATTATAAATGAGCATTAATTTTTTAACGGACTATTTAAAGAATTAGCTATTCTATAGAAACAAATGCACAGCTAAGGTACCTTTGGGGAAATTTGGTTTCCTTTAGGGAAATCACAAAACTTCAATATCGCCAGAACGTTCTTAGATATGATCTAAGGAAAAAAAGAATAAAACACTTCCATTGAATGGGGCGTAAAAAAACGGTAATATACGGTATACTCCAATAAAAAGACATATGCAATTTTGGGACACCACGTACAGTAATCGGAAGTATTAAATCAGAACTTGATTTTTTAACGAGCTGTCTTAAGAATTAGTCCCCAAAAACCGCAGAAGCATAGATAAGATGTAAAGATTCACCACTTTGATTAAATAAGGTTATACCCTTTTAGAGAAATCATAAAACTTCAACATCGCCAAAACGTCTCGAGGTATGACCCTAGTAAGTAAAAAATGTTCCAAAAAATAAAAATCTATATGGGTTGCTCCATTAAAAACATCTAAAACATATTTAATTTTTAGGACACCCTGTACATCAAATTGGAAATGTGAAACCAGATTGTTAATTTTTTTAATGTACTATCTTAAAAATAACATCTTGGAAGCATCAGATCCACAGACAAGGTGCCAATATTCACAACTTTAATAAAATGAGGTTAACAAAATCGTTTTAAAAAAATCATAAAACTTCAAAATCACCAATGCGTTTCGAAGTGCGACCTTAGTAAATAAAAAGATATACCAAGAAATAAGAATCGTTGAATAAGCTTAAGAATTCTTAAGATAAAATTAATTAACGTGCATCAATTACTTAAACACCCTGTATAATAAGCAAATCAATAAAATGATGACAAACATTCTAATTTCTAACTTAAATTAGACCCAAAGGGTCACCTTTTTTAACGCTGGTACGGGAAATTTGATCGGACATCATTTGCATAAGTAATGGCGTTAAAAATTTTTTTGGATTTTTTTATTTCAGCATTTTTGTATTTGCGAAAATAATGCCCCCCCCCCCCCACTGCATTAGCAAACAACTATCGTGAAGCTTTTTATTTCTAATAAAAGACTAAATAATATCCTAAAACCTAGCTACTGTGCTGGAATATATCAAAAAATTAGAAAGATTCACAAAAAGTCACAGAAAGTCGAGATTTTCGATAAATAACAAATCGAAAACGACAGGAAATGACAATGTTGACCGTGCAGTTTGGTATTAATTCTTAAAGCATAATAACTGACAATATCAGCAATCAAAGATAATTATTTCTGTTGTTTTCTATATTTACTTTCTATTATAAAAACCTTTAAAAATTACCTTAATAGAATAATGACAATTTATGGTCAACGTCCGTATGCAATTTTATTGCAACCAGAAAACCTTCACGACTTTAAGTTAGTATAGTATATTTCTCACCTGAAAAGATTATCCCTGTCATAATATACATCCACGGGTAGGCATTGTCCGAAAGCTTGATCTGAAAAGAAAATTTGGTTACTGTTCAATACAAAATATTATAAAAGATGGTTAATGAGATTATTTTGTGAAATATGGATGGGTACGCTGTATTATTTTCCATAAAATAGATAATTATAAACGAATTGATGACATCTATTCAAAATATTTTAAATTCCAGCTTCCGTTTGGTTTAGTTATCTGGAAAAATGGAAATATATATATATATATATATATATATATATATATATATATAGAGGGTGTTTCTTAATTGAGTGTCAATATTTAAGGAGGTGATTTTTGGGTCCATTTTAGGAAGAAAACTTTATATAAACATATGTCCTAAACGGTATAAATTTTGAGATACAGGGTGTTAAACTTTCAATAATTTCATAATTTTTCGATAATATCTCGAATACCACTCTAGATATTGTAATGAAATTTGGTATAGAGGTACTATGCATCTAGTGGAATTTTTTGATGTAGAACATTTTTTTTTTATTTCCACCAATGGCGTCCGTACGGAATCCGACCTGCATATTTTCCCAGACATTGATGGTACGCCACTGATTTTTTTTTTTAATTTTTTGAATTGAAATTCCCATTCATTTTTGAGCAAGTTTGATCTCTTGGTAATTTTGAGTTGAACGCACGGTTTTCGTTTTAAAAAATAAAAACCGTTTCTCTGCAGAGTTTTAACAATATCGCTAATATGACAAGACCAATCACCATGGCTTGCAAGGAAATTTTTTTTGACTGAAATTCAAGAAATCAAATTTGCTTATGAATAACTAATACCCAAAGATTACAAAATTATTATTTGAGCTTATAATTTTTTAACACGAAACTATAAAATACTATTGGTTCATCAATAAAGAAAGATTACTAATAATAATTAGTATCGTAGTAGGCTTTGGCTGTCAGAATTAATACTTCTCTTGTAACTTAATTTGACAGTTCAGCTTTCAGATTCAGTCGGCTTTAATTAATTTTGTGTTCTAAATATCTGATATATCTGAGAAAAGAAATGGTTGAGTTTACCAATGAAGAGTTGGCAGACATGCATTACATGTATGGTTTGGCTGATGGCAGTTCACCGGAAGCTAGGCGATTATATCATGAGCGCTTTCCTGGTAGAGTCATACCAGATAGATGAATATTTGCAAATGTGCATAGAAGGTTGACTGAAACAGGTACATTCAAGCCAAATAATCAATTAAAAGTGGCCCATGGGACTGTAAGAACTCCAGAAATTGAAAAGGCCGTATTAAATTCCATAGATGAAAATCCTGAACTGAGTACTAGGAAAATTGGAATTAACCTAAATATTTCGCACATCCTAGTCTGGGGAATTCTACATGATTTTTTTTATACCCATATCACATTCAACGAGTGCAAGCCTTACTTCCCCGAGATCTTCCTTCCCGAGTTAATTTTTGTGAATGGTTTTTGGAAAAAATTGCGCGTAATCCCTTATTTGATCGCGAAATAATGTTCACAGATGAAGCGAACTTCTCCAGGAACGCTATCAGAAACTTCCACAATAATCATATCTGGGCCGACGAGAACCCCCATGCCATTGTAGAATATCATCATCAAGAGCAATTCTCTGTAAATGTTTGGGCTGGCATTATCGAAAATCACCTAATTGGACCTTTTTTTCTCCCAGAAAGACTAAATGGCCATAATTATCGCCGGTTTCTTGAGAACGATTTGCCGATATTGTTAGAAGATATACCAATTCTGATTAGAAACAGAATGTGGTTCATGCACGATGGCGCGCCCGCTCACTTTAGTATTGAAGCCAGAGAATATTTGAACCGCACATTTAA
Organism: Kuschelorhynchus macadamiae; assembly: GCA_030620095.1. Taxonomy (NCBI): domain Eukaryota; kingdom Metazoa; phylum Arthropoda; class Insecta; order Coleoptera; family Curculionidae; genus Kuschelorhynchus; species Kuschelorhynchus macadamiae. The sequence continues at coordinate 842,540 of JAUTXW010005173.1, forward strand.
CAACAGATGGGTAGGTCTTGGCGGACCCCAACCATGGCCCCCTAGGTCCCCAGACCTAAATAGTTTGGATTTTTTTCTATGGGGACATCTTAAATCTTTAGTCTACCGCACCCTAGTAAACACTGTAGAGGAGCTGAAGGATCGTATAAGAGATTATTGAAATATTATCAGAAACACCGAGGGTATCCTTCAAAAAGTTCGCGACAACATGATGAAAAGGGCTGAAGCGTGTATTCTCCAAGGTGGTGGGTATTTTCAACAACTTATCTAATTTTTTTCTTCTATTTTGTTTCACAAAGTGTGCTGTCAATTTGTTAAAACCTAATTATTTTTGTTGAAATTATTAATTATGTACCTAGTTGTATTAGTATAGTTTTGTAAATAACTTGTTATTGTTGAAGAATGTCATATTATTTTAATAAAATTTATAAAAAGTATTTATGAAGGAACAGTCTACTGAAAAACATTGACATGGTGGTCCTAGATTAGTGGCTGAAGACTACGTACTATTATCTACAAATATCTCTCACTAAGATAAAGCGATTTCTGATTTTAATAAGAATGGACATAGTAATTACTTTCACGCCACTGATTTTTCTAAAATAAAGCTATTTTATTGATTCATTTGTTAGTTTTTGAAAACTTTTAGTATTTATTTTCGACAAGATTTGATTTCTCGAGTTTAATACAATAATATTCCTCTGCATGCATGGTGATATCCGTCTTATGACCAGGATTGTTTGGACCATGCAGAGAAACGGTTTTTATTTTTTAAAACGAAAACCGTGCGTCCAACATAAAATTGAAAAATGAATGGGAATTTCAAAAATAATTTTTATTAAAAAAAAAATCAGTGGCGTACCATCAATGTTTGGGAAAATATGCAGGTCGGATTCCGTACGGGCGCCACTGGTGGAAATTAAAAAAATGTTCTACATCAAAAAATTCCACTAGATGCATAGTACCTCTATACTTAATGTCACTACAATATCTAGAGTGATATTTGAGATATTATCGAAAAATTATGAAATTATTGAAAGTTTAACACCCTGTATCTCAAAATTTACACAGTTTAAGACATATGTTTATATGAAGTTTTCTTCTTAAAATGGACTCAAAATATATTCCATAGCCGTTTTTTATGGATTTCGAAAAAACCGAAACACTATGTTCCCGACCCATAGGTTAAAATCGATTTTCACAGATCCAAAAAACTTGTTTTGATGTATTAATGTAAGTAAAATATAGGTCGCAGAAAACTCGACACGGCCGGCGCACAGTGATGCGAAAACGCATAAAAACGGCAAAAAATCATTTTCAATGCACGACCACATTTTTTAAATATTTTTATTGTTTAATGATGATATCTAAGTATAAAAAATTCCCTGAATTAAGAAAGCCGTTAAGTATACAGAGTGTACCAAGAGGTCTGGTGGTAAAAAATAGAATTATTTAAATAGTTTTGTATATTTTTTATTAGATCGCAAAAAAATAAACTAAAAATTGTGAAAACATTTGTGAAAAGGAAAAATATGGTTGTTCAAATACAAATAAAGGAGTATACAGGTTTTATTTTAAGACCCATACCCATACTACAATATACGGGGTGTATCATAAAGAAGTCCCACCCCCCTTAACTTTTTTAATTTTAAAGTTAGAGAGTTGTTTTTTTTAACGAAAATGTAAGAAATCACCTACATTTTTATAAAATTAATAAAAATATTATACAGGGTGCATCAAGGAGTCATGGTAAACAAAAGTTTTTTTTTAATAGAACACCCTATATATTTTTAGATTTTTATAATCTAGACAAAATTCTAAGCATATTCTGTATATACCTAAATGTAACCATTATTTAATTATTAAAGCCTAAAGATTCAGTTTTTGCCATTTGAATATTATTGAAAAATAAAATAAAAAAAAATATTCAAAAGAACCAAACCAAAAATGGTATATTATTTGAAAGAATAATATTAAATGAAAAAAAAAATGGAAATAGTTTTGTTAATAACCCAACCCAGCTATTTACATTTGACAAGCTATTAAAATGATGGTAATATGAATCTTTAAACCCTAATAATTAAATAACGATAACATTTAGGTAGATAATGTTATATACAGAATATGCTTATACTTTCGTTTTGATTCCAAAATTCGAAAAATATATAGGGAGTTCTATTTAAAAAAAAAACACTTTTATTTACCACAACTTTTTGGTACACCCCGTATAATATTTTTTTAAATTTTATAAAAATTTAGGTTAGGTTACATTTTTGTTAAAAAAACAACTCAATTTAAAAAAGTTAAGGGGGGTGGGACTTCTTCATGATACACCCTGTACATAATAACACAATAAACTATGTATTCCAATTTTGATTTGAATTATTAAACAATATATTAAATGCAATTTAAAAAATATCTGGACTAATCTTAATCTAATCTTAAAAAGTACAAAAAAAGGTTAACAATATCATTAATGATAATTCTCAACGTATTTCAAACAATATTTTAAATTCAAGTGAAAAATAGTAAAGGGTCATTGCCATAATAATTATTATTATTTTTAAAAGAGTCAAGTGACGTCGGAGATGTCAATTTGTTACCTCGTTTCTAGTAAATTTCGCCACTAGTTGCGAAAAATTTTACTTTTCGTAACCAATTATGAAAGGAAAGACATTTGATAACGTTAATGAGTTTTGAAAAGTGTCACTTTAAATGTGTTAATGTGAGGCGTGAAATGTTACTATCAATAATGCTCATGCGACCATATAATTTTATTTAGCCTAATATAAACTATTATAATTTGCTTAACTAATTTTAAAAAGTTAAATTTCTAAATTTTAGTAATGAGAAATAAGAATAAATGTATTAAAATCAATATTTTAAATCAAATGTTTGACATTTCTTGCGTCTCACTAGAGTAAAGTGGCCTATAGTTTAGTTTAGGTCTAATCTATTTACATTGCCTAATAACACACGTGACCCGATCTCTGTCTGTTTCCGCCTAAATTGTATTGAAGCTTTAGGAGACAAATAATTATTAATTGATTCAAATGAGATGAAATAAATACTAGTTGTGTTCGGCAATTTAATCCGATCGATCTAAATAAAAAAAGAACAATAATTATTGTAAATTATTAAAGATAAAACGAGACAGACAATTGTGTTTTGATCCGAAAACTCTCAAACCATTGTTAGAAATGTCATCTGCTTGCTACAAAAGTTTAAATGGATTAAAAAGATGATATTTCTAATAATGGTTTGAGAGTTTTCCGATCAAAACACAATTGTCTGTCTCGTTTCATCTTTAATAGTTTACAATTATTGTTCTTTTTTTATTTAGATCGATCGGATTAATTTGCCGAACACAACTATTAATAATAATTAGTATTTGTCTCATAATGCTACTTATTAGATAAATAATTTGCGATAGAATACAGAAGGCAATATTACAAAAATTTTAATCCAAAATAAGATTTAGTGCCTCAGGATCTAGATCTAGCTTCTTTTTTGATAAAATATGTCTTTTACTTGTAATGAGTGGATCTGAGGAAATTAATAGTCTGTTCATGACATCTTCATTGGTAGCTACTCTTGAGTGTTTTCTAGAATGGTAGAGTCTAAACGATTTGTAATCTTTGTTCCTTGCCTCTTGCGCTTCCTCAGATAATTTCCCGATAGGCAGTATGGCATTTTCTATAATTTTTGACCCAAGTAACAGTACTTTATGAACTGAGGAGAGCATATAAAACCAGGCATATTCCGAAACAAAAAGCTCTGCAGTATTAAAAGCAAAAATTTTAAACTCAGTTGTATTAATTTTTTTTCCTGATGCCAAAACTTGTAATATAATTGAAAACCTTTTAATTAATTCTAAATTTACTTTTGTAATTTGGGCCACAGTCTCTGTATTTGAAAAAAACCTTCTGGCAGTATTACCGTCATTAGTTGTTCCTGAACCTTGTTTTGGAATGTCTATTTTTAAACATAATTTTTGGCGAAACTCTTCTTGAATTCTTTTTTTTTTCCTCTGTTTTCAGTTTTTTTTCTTCCTGTGTTCGAGCACTCCATTTTTTAAACGACAGATTATATGCTACATGAAGTATACATTCCATAAAGCGGATCCATGCGTGCAGTGTTGACAATCCATATTCATAATAATTTTCGTTCTCAGTTCTTAGACGGATTTTTTCTAAGTCATTCATTTCTGTAGGTTTCGCCTTACAAATAACACACGATGAAGAAGAAGCTGTTTCGGTCAAAATTTGGCAAACTTTTCCATCTATCATTGTTAGATTTAACATGTGCCTGATATTTAATATTTTGTCATTTGTGAAAACGGTTGTTGGAACTAATTCAGATATTTGTTTTTTTACGGATTCGACTTCTACTAAAACTTTTTCCTTGGTTTCTTGAATAAACTCAAATTTTATAGGACGGCCATACTTTGTTGAAGATGGTTGCGTGTTCTCCCATAATATTTTATCTATAATAAAAATTCTACTTAGTAAGTTCCTATACATACAGGGTGCAGTAATAAGAAGTTGTTAGAATTGAAAAAGGTTCTCGTTTCGTACTACACTGGGGCTTGGATAATTATGTTTTAATAATGATTTATGTTTAAAAATAATATATCTACTATCATGGTACTAAAGTTAATATTACACAAATAGTATATTATTATGTATATGCCTAGGAAATAAATTGATATTTTTTATATTGAGACCATCGCTAATCTGTCAAAATTGACAAGTTGTGGTTTTTTAAATGGAACACCCTGTATATTTATACTTTTTTGAATTCCTTGTATTCCCCCGATTCCAAATATATAGATATGCCATTTGTTTTCTTTGGCCGCTTTGCTAATATTTCACATCAAAATAAAATAATGTAAAAATCTGGTTGGCCATAAAACAAAAAGTTACTAGTTGTCAAAAATACCCTATGGTATACTTTTCCATGAAAAAAAAAAACACATACCTAATATAAACAAGTTTTTGTGAGAACTCATAACTTTTTGTTTCATGACCAACCAGATTTTTGCTATCTTACATATTTTATTTTGATGTGAAATATAAGCAAAACGGCTAAAGAAACCGTATGACGAAATCGGAAGAATAAATGGGATTCAAAAAAGTATAAATATACAGGATGTATTTAAAGTTTTTTTTTATCTTCAAAACAAAAGCTCTAGTGGGGGGGGGGGGGGGACTAAATATACGGAAACACCCTGTAAGTACTTTGAATAGGAAAGTGCGCTTTTTGCGCTTTAGAGTGAGGAACTCTCACTCTACAAAAGATTGAGAAATACTGCCCTAGAGATTAGAAGTGTCATTTAAATATCATAAAATAATGATCGTCTAATAACATACCTGTACATGATATTAGCTGAAGTGGTACGAACGATATTAAAAACATGTTTGCATCAGATACTGTGGGATTTTGAAAGCCTTGTTTGTACTCAGATTGTCCTGACGAACCATCACAGCCCCATTTGGAAATTAATTTTAAATCGACATCATCGTTAGTTTGGAATTGGCCTGCGGGTATTGTATTCACGATCCTTGAAGCCGTATGATTTAGAAGATTCTGAAGTTTTACCTCAGCACTAGACTCATCAACATTCACATCATTGGGGTAACATTTCTTTTTTGCTTCAAGTATTTGTTTGTATGAGGGGAATAACTTTGAGCCGTGAGCTAATGATGTTTGTCGCAAAATGTCGTAACTTCTTTGTGTAAGCTTTAAATCAATAAATAATCCTAATGCTTCGTCACTTGTCAATGGTTTTTCTTGTGTATATGATTTCCTATTTTTCTTATTAGTTTTATCTACTATATACTTAATCCCTTCCTCGCCTATATTTTCTTTAATATCTTGAAACTTCTTCCTTTTTGTTCGGGCACTGCCTTCATTAAACATTTTTTGTGGTCTTCCTTTAGAACAAGTTGCTTTTATGACGTTTGGAGGATTTTCAAATGTACAAACAAAATAGTTTTCAAGCCAGTTATTGTTTTTACAATAAAATACATTTCTTACTGAATGAGATTTTTTGAACCTTGCTTTAAAATGAATGAGAAATGTTTTTAACTTTTTTTGCACAACAGTATTTTCCTCATTAAACTCGTAATTTCGCTTAAGAAAATTAATCAATGATAACTCATTCTTATCATTTTCAAACAAAACATTACATAACATCCGGTTTTTAATTTTTAACTGCATTTTCGCGAACACTTAAGAACATTAAAATTTTTGGTGACAGCTATTTAATTAATCAAAAACTATTTCCAAGCCTACTTAAAAAATATTGATAACAGTACGTGCGCGCTACGCTATGTTACAGATGTCAACGAAAATAATTATTTAAATTATTTTTAAAATATTGTTTTTGTTTTAACTGTTTTTACTGCTAACATGTATCAACAATTAAAAATTAAAACAATTAAACACGAGTTATCTTCATACTTTATTTTAACAATAATTATTTAATGTTAATCGGGTTTGTAATATTATTAAAATTATCGCAAGGAGTTTATAGTATTGAAACAAATTATTCTATTCTTAAATTTAACCATCTTGAACAGTGCAGTCCTAAGTTTTTTTTTAGAAAATTACAATGGTAAAAACCGATCATGGATTTCTTGAGTAGGTTTGCTGCTATGAAGTGATTCTCAGATTGTTTATTTAAAAAAAAATATATATATGAAGATCGAAAAAAAGAAGTTAAGGTTTTTATTTATAATTATGGATATATAATATAAATTTCAGTTTTTTTAATGAGACACCTTGAGTTTTTATTCCATACTGGAATAGTATGGAATAATGTACCTACTTTTAAGAATCTGTAATAAAACACCGGGTGTCCCATTTAAAAAAAGGTACTAAAGAACACTTCACTTATCTTTTCTATCTTCAATAATAAATGAAATATAAAGTATTCTACAAAAACAACAAAATCTGAGAATCACCCTGTAACAGCGAATCTACTTAAGAACACCATAGTCGGTTTTCACCATTGTAATTTTCTCAAACAAATACCCGAAACAGCTATATTAGATTTTTGATACCTATATCATTTAGTTTATGAAATATCCTATAGAAACTATACAAAATTATTTACCCTGTATTTTGAAAAGTAAATTAAAGAAATAAAATCATTGTACATTTTTCTATTAGAAGCATTTACTAATCTCCGCATTCGATATTTTACGTTACCTGTAATATACACTATTAACTGTTATTCGTGATTAATTTTGGCAATCAAATCTATGGTTTTCGGAAAGTTTCGCAATCTAAAGGGTATTTGTTGGAAAGATTTGATCATGCCACTTTGTAGATGTGTAGAAAAAAGGCCTATAAATAAAACCCAAGTGATAATTTTTTGGAGCAATTTGGAGCATTTTGTTTTAGCTTACCTAAAGTCCGATTCTAAATTAGGTTAGATAGGTTAGATTATAAGATTTTGTATACGGCCAGGAAAATAAAAGCAAGGATTACTATGAAAAAAAAGCAATTTCAGACATTGTATTTTGTAAAGATTTTATCCGATTTTGACCTATTTATTGCCGAACTTATTTTATTTATTCAAATATGATCGTAAAACTTGAGCATCACCTAATACTGTAATAATCTCGAATATATAATAATTGAAAATTAATGCGAAACTTTTGTTTTCATTCAAAAATTTACTTGATTCCAAAAATATAACCTTTCAGGAATCATACGAGTCAAATTTGAACTTGAAAAAAAAATTTCTTTTTCTTTTTATTTTTTGCCGTTCTTGCATCACTGTGCGGCGCCGCCTATGACATAATGCAATTTATCCTAAAACCAGATGTCCAGAAAATTTCTCCATATCGGTTTTTGCCAGATTCTACACAGTTCACAAAACTGAAAAAAATGTACACTACAGGAATAGAATTTTTTGAATGTAAGTTCTAGTTATGACATAGATTGCTCGTAGAGACACAAAGGTAAACATTATCAGAATCTACACAAATAGTAATGGGTAATAAGCCACCTTTTCCCGCTACAGAATACACTCACAGAGAAGTCCAAAAGCCTATTATTACAAATTACCGATTTCTCTTCCGCATTGGTATTTTATAGCACATTAAGAGGCTTTATTTGAAATATTGCATCGACGCATTTTCATAGTTCGTTAACCAAACATTAGCAAGTTGACTTTTATATATATTGCATAACTTATGAAGTTCACAGTCGTGGGAATTGCACAAGTAACATTTTTTGGATGGATTCCAAATAAAACGCTCAAAGGCTAGTAATAGCTGTCTACTATTTGTATAAATTCTGATGGACATATTAGTCCAGACAAATTAGACTTTTGTCTTCTGTTAATTCTCATAAGCCTGGAAATTATTTCAATTTGGGCATTCCAGATAAGAGTAGTATGAGTTTGCGAGGGTTTCTGAGGCTGAGAGCTAAACTTTTGGGAGCGAAAAACCTCGATAATTTTGTCCTTTTTTCAGTTTTTAGTTTATAACATCTAAAAGGTCCATTCTGCAGAAAGTCCATTCTTACCAAAAATAAAGAGCATTGAGTCGAACGACCGCCTAAAGCAATTAATTGGTTCAGCAGTTTGGTCGTAATTAGCAGTCAAAAATGAGGTTTTGGTCTTTTCTTCTAAAAAATACGTTACGCCCATTTTCAAACGCCTGTGACCCGGCAGAAAACGGCTATTACAAATGAAGAATTTAAGATATAAAAATTCTAGAATATCAAATTCTACGTTTAGAGAGCACCTAATGTTAAAATGTTGCTCAGCGCTGAACCAAATTTAATACGCAGAATTTAATGTTCTTTAATTTTGGTAAGATGGAAATTTCCTGTACGAATGCACCCTTTAGATATGATAAACTAGAAACTGAAAAAAAATTCCAAAATTTCGCAGTTTTTGCCTCTCAACAGCCTAGCTCACTTCAGAAACGTCGCAAACTCATAGTACTCATATTTGGTACGCCCAAAGTGAAACAAAATAATTTCCAGCTTTCTGGGATTTAGTGGAAAGCACGGCCCTTTTTTGGTCTAACTTGTCTCTGCTATAACTTCTGGACTAACTGGAGCTATAACAATTATGCTTGCCAGTTTAGCTTGAACAACGCTGGTTTGTTTTATTATTGACCACGCATAGTAAATTCGCTTCACGAATAACCACAGCAACGTGCTCCTTTTTCTGGCTTTAATCAATCTGCAAAAACATGTACACCCGTATTCACTAAAGAGGTTTAAATTTAGACCAGGACTAACTTGAACAAATAATTTTTGTAAATGTCACAAATATAAAATGACAGTCACATAAGCGAAACATAACTGGCGAACTAAGAGTTTTAAGTACCATGGCAACTAGACCAGGTCTATCTCTTAAACCTTTTTAGTGAATACGGGGACATTGTTCATTCTACGGTTACATTTCCGTAAGTTAGGTAGGTTTGGTTAGGTCGGTCAATCACAAAATTGGGAGAAAGCTGCTGCAACTGCTTCTGGGGGAACCTCTTACAAAAATATCCTCTTCTATAAATATTACGTCGAGTTTCTTCATATTCAATTTTTGGTTCTGTACCAATGGAATTGCTTCGGCATAGTTTCCGGGGCGTCGTTACTGATATAAATGTTTAGTGGGGGCAAACATAGCATGAAGTTTCCCGTTGGTGTACTGCACATTGTCCAGTTTCTTTCTATTTATTTTATATTTACCAAACACAAATTTGATTTATTTTATAGATTTTCCTATAATTCGCTTTAGGAATTATATCAGACTTAAGATAATTACAATATACCAGCTATGATAAAACGTTTATAATTTGCCAAATTGTTTTTTCTTTTATTTTTACTTTAACCGTTTACTAGTTTAGAAACACGGTATTCGTTTTAAAATCTAAAGGTCATGTTATTGGATCCTGAAATCCTACAAAATCATTACATTACGACGCCGCTCCAGAAATATATCCCTTCACCTCTAAATAATTCTTGCGACGCCATATTTGTCTGCTGCCAAACTAGCATTCTTCGGTTATATCTGACCAAATTAAAACGTGTCTCGTCTACAAACATGCATCTTTACCAATCAGCCATTGGTGTCCATGGAGGTTATTCTCGGGCCATCACCTCTGCACATTGTGATCTAGGGGAGACGAGAATGGAACTCCGGAAATCGGCTAGAAAATAACCTGTTAGTTGATTGCAGTCTAAGAACAGGTCATCAAAATCGGAGACCTAATTAAGGAACCAGTGTTGAAGATGAGACCCAGACTACAGGCCGCCCAGCTGTCATTTTGATTCTCCTTTTAAGGTGGTTGGGTCGAAGAATCTGGACGAATGTCGGGGTGCCTTTCCTTCTTAACGGGTTGGTCTGGTTTTCAGGCAGATCAAAGACCGACGAAGGAACTGGGGCTAAGGTCTATGAAGAACGACCGAAATATAAATTTCTAACTTGGCTCTTTCCCCACTGTTTTTTAAGTGGAAATCTACGCCATACTTCAATGTGTGCGGACAAATAGAAGGCTTAAGTAGATCAGCGGCCTTGGCGACAATTTCTCTCTTTGAACGTCAAAGTGTATTTCCGCAGCCATGACATAAAATTAAATGACTAAATATAATATGATTAATATCAATTGGATTAGAACAATATCGCTGTGATACATTCCTTAAAATATTTCAATTCGTCTTATAATATGTTGCTGAAAACTAAACCTGTCTCTCCCTTTATATCTTCGTTTAGCTTTCTAGAATAGCGGATTTTATTTAAGCGTTCAGTTCTAAAGGCAGATTTAAACAAATGGTACATTTTACAAATATTGACAAGTACACAAATAGTGTCAAGGTTTGATACACACCAATATTCAAGTATGAACAATGATGCTCGATCACACTACTTGTATATTTGACAATCATTTGAATGGATTTACTTACACCCTTCGACTTGTGCCACATTTACCGACAACCGATGACAAAGACAAGTGCCTAATATTGATACAAGTAGGCCGTTAACACGACATATCGTGACCAGTGACAAATATTTGTCAAATAAACCAGTCATTTGAATCCGCCTTAAGAAGAATGCTTTCACTTCATAGATCTAGTGATCTAGAGCGTTCAGTAATTTATATGAATGTTAATAATAATATTTAGTGACAAAGATTTGATTAACTTATTTATTTAGTTTCCGAAGTTTCAAAGGCACATTATTCTTTATTTATAGCTAACTTAATTTATTTGGATATAAGAATCTGCATTGTCAAATTCAAATTCAAATATTAATTTGTTTTAGTTTTACAACATTACATTGTGTACACAAGCACATAAACATAATATTTTACATACTATTCTTAGAAATAAGATAAATCGTTAGAGCTGTATCGAGAAAAGCAAAAATCTGAAACACAAGGATTGTATTTCAGGATTGTGTTGCGAGTCATCTGCATTTATCAAGATCAAGATAAGCGACTGTGGAGCAATTGGAAGCAGAGGCAGCAAAAGACAGGGGGCGAAGAAAAGAAAGAGAAAGAGAGAGAGAGAGAAAATGGAGAATAAGTGAAATATTTAAACAAAATAACGAATAAATAAATAAAATTTAGACAACTGTGAACAAATAAGCCCCTCAATGGAAGAATATCAGCGTTTATACAGAGCTACGATTTCTTTTTGTACATAAATTTTAAAATAGTGTTTTGGGTAACCATCAGTTCATGCAAAGCATTACTAAAAGCATCACCTCAAACAATCAGACAACATCGCAACATTGATTCTAATATCGCATTATATATTATCTTTAGTAATTTTTTATTTAGAACCTATAATAAAGTTTTCTGACTTTTGATGAAATATAATGCTCATGACCCCGGTCTCCGCTCTCTGATATACATTAATCTAGTTATCGCCTTCAAACAGGATGGCTGTATAATCAGCATAAGGGATAACCGTTGCATTAGGTATTACACTGGCAATTTCGTTGATGTATACCTGAAACAAAACCGGTCCCAAAACCGTGCCTTGTGGCACTCCCATAGATAGAGTACTAGGCTCACTATGTTCAGAGTCAATTTTAACCCTTTGAGTACAAGATGACAGATAATTTTGAAATATTTTAAGAGGATTTTCTCTAACACCTAAAGATTCAAGTCTGTTTAACAGTTTTTTATGACAGACAGTGTCACAGGCCTTAGCAAGGTCATGCGAAAACCGTTAATGATCTTTTTTTTGGGTTAAGATTAGTATTAATCTGGTTAATTATTTGAAAAACTGCATCCTCAATACTTTTTGCACTCCTGAATCCAAATTGTTTATTGTAGAATACTTTATTGCTTTCAAAAAAATCCGTTAAACTTTTTTTCACTTATTTTTCAAACATTTTACCAAAATTGTTTTTTAGAGAAAATCGGGCTATAGTTACAAGTTTTCTGTCTACTTCCAGATTTAAAAACTGGAATAATTATTGAGGGCTTCCAATCTAAAGGTATCTCACAATGCGAAAAACATAAGTTAATTATATATAATAATGGTTTAAGAAGGTAAGTATGTATATTCTTAATGGTTTTTACTGTAATACCATCCTTACCGTGTGCAGAATCATTTTTTAAGGAAGAAATGTAATTAATTAGTTCCGCTTCTGTTACAGGTGTTTAAAAAAATATTTTTATTTAGAATCTTTTCACAAAAATGTTTATTGGAATATTTTTTTGCATATCGGTTCCTATATTTGTAAAATAGTCGATGCAAGTATTAGCAATATCCTTTTTATTTGTTGCAATTTCATTCTGACTGCTCATTTATCTTAAAATTGACCACCTTAGAGGAGTGGGACGCGAAGGGTTCTGGACCGCATGGTTTGCCCTTTGCTCCATTACGCGCCAACCTATCAGTTTTTCATTTCCTTCGATTTCGCTACGTCCCTTAATCCAGGACACCGTGACTTTACTCCCTTGGGAAACCATCTCCAGCATCTAGTGCCACGCAAGAATCAGTTTGGATATTATTTTATTCTTTTTTAAAATGTACAAACCTTGTTTGCTGTCTGTAAGAATAATAATATTTGTACCCATTATTCTTTTTTTTTGCTACTTGTAGCGCCGGCGCTTTGCAGAATCCAAGATGTTCGCCATCTTGCCTGGAGCCATACTAATTTCCAGATTGAGTTCTGGTATATAGACACCCAAGCCAGTCCCAGATTGGTTCTGCGAGCTCTCTGTGTAAATGTTTATGTCCGCCTCTTTTTCCTATTCTGTTGAGCCGGTGCGCTAATGCCAATTTCAAAGTTATTATTTGAAAATGAAGCGGGGGATCAGAGCATCAGTGTTCGACAAAAGATTGTCGTGAGGCAGCCTACAGGAATACTCGAGCATGTACTAGATCCCAGTTTTTTCCACACCACAGGTCAACGGCATGCAGCCGTTCTCTCTCACTTGCCTTTCAAAAAACAAAACTCATTGCGCCTGTAAGCGCCAGGCATGCTAATCTTCGCAACGGTTGCATTTTGTTTTGTGCTACTACCTGTTTGGATTTGGTCCACCACACAATGTCTCCGTGAACGCACATTGGTCAGATTGCTATCGTGTAGAGAGGACAATTCTGTGCTATACAGCTGTTCCAGCCAACAATGGTTGGATCAACGTTGTGCCTGGTCAGAACCGGTTCTAAACCTCTAAAGGTAGCTTTGTCAAAGGCGCCTTCTATTCCTAGGGTCGACTGTCTATAGAAAAGTCATTCCTCTTTTCTCTAAACCACACAATGCAGAGCTGTTTTTGTTGATTTTTCAGGTTGGTAAACATGTTGATTAGGGTGTATTTTCAGTAAGGGCAGATTTGCATCCCTAATCTCTGTCGCAGAGCATTTTCAGAGTCTTCATAACAAATGAAGTTAAGCCGATAGATCTATAAGATTTTGGGTAAGTACAGTTGTCTTTTCTAAGTTTAGGGACAAAGATAAAGTTTTGACCTAATGTCAATATGATACCATTTACGGTTTAACCCTAAGTACTCTCAACTTTTTTAAAAATCAGAAATCTGTATATTTTTTTTTTATATTTAAAATTAAGTTTTATCGTTATCAAATATTTTTTGTTTTGAATAAGCTTAAAAATAATTCTTATCAATTTTAAAGTATAGTTGGTCATGACTACCTTATTTATTAAAAATAAATCATTTCACAAATATTTTGATTTAATTATTTTCTCTAAAATTATTTTCAGAGGTGTTCAGAGCGACTTTAATCGACCTGATTAATTTAGAAATGATTAGAAAGAAGTACCTGTCTTAGTAGCAAAGAGTTATCTTTTAATTTTTAGAGATCCTTAGCAAAAATTACCTAATGGAGTAATATCTGGTGATCTAGTTGCCCATTTAGTTGACGTAGATATTTGTTGCTTATCTAATTTTTAAAAAAGGCGTAGTTATTTTATTAAAAAAACACAACTTATTGAATCACCTCTATTTCAGCAATATAATCTGGGACATCGTGGACATAGCAGTAAGTTTTATATATTTAAGCGCGAGTAAACATGTTTTTGAGACTGATTTATTTGAGAGAATTTTGAATATTTCTAATAGTTAAAAATAGCAAGCACCCAGTAGATGGCTTACTAACATTTTTTAACAGGCCATACAAGGGCATTAAATCCAGCTTAGTGAGTTTTGTTTTAAAGTTTATATTGTACCAAAGATAAGTCAAAAGAGAAGGTTTTGCTCAAATGAATAAAGTTCAAACATCTTTAAAGCCATATAACTCGAAAATTAACCATATAAACTTATAATCAAAATCGTCGACAACCACACCGTTTTAAATATTTAGAAAAATATGTTTTGTTTTATCAGATAGATTTCGAATATGCAAAAAAAATGTATAAGATGTCATTTATAAAAGAATATTGTCGGTAGTTCCTGAAAAGCGGAAGTTGCACCAACTCGGCAACAGGTCACTCACAAAAAATTAAATTTAAGGGAGATATTCAACTGGAACCGAGTAATTGAGACGACAGATATTTAAAGTTAGTAGTTCGGTAGCTATGAAAAATGAAAAAAATTAGTTGCACTTTCTTATCTTAACGTTTAGAAGCCCTTTGGGTTGTTCCTAATGGATGCTACTTAAGCCGAGCCCTAGTGGTACCTACTTAGAATGCTATCTGCCTGTTAAACGTTAAGATAGGAAATGATACTCATTATATGTAAGAGCTATTTGTTGCCTCTTACTATCAGTTCCAAATACCCAAAATATCGAATTTCATTCATTTCGTTTGTAGTTATAAAATTAATAATTGTAGAAATACGATGTTCAGTTTAATATACTTACAATTGTACGCAGAGATTTAAAACATACGTAAGATATTCAATTAAAGGTAAATAGTATGTTTAGAGAATAACTTACTATAACCATACCAAGCTATAGATCAAAATATTATATGAAGTATTCAAAATAAGATGTGTCAGTATGCAAGTATTTCTAAAATGTCTTCTCTCCATAAATTGTTTCGTATGCCTACTCAGTTTATCATTAATTCTTTTATCCTTTTTAGGACAGTATATTTCTACTACTAATATATTGTATCAAGTATTAGTACAAGAAAAAAGTTTTGCGTGAGAGCGTCCTCGAGACGTGAATACCCCTATGTCAACCCCATATGTGCGCCTTCCCATAAAACAAAATTTTAAAATTCGTACTTTAAAAAATGTAGACAGTAAATGTATCTAAAGATAGATAGAATAAAATATAACAAATATTACATATATGGTATTTATACTCGTATCGTATATTTTACTTGTCTGGAGGTAATATCACGAGCTTTTTTAGAAAGTGTCCAGACATAAATTCTCAATATACCTTTAAATTAATTACTGATGGGCTTGCTCTATTTTCAGCATAACGATAATTGGAAATGTGTGATAGATACGATTCAAATAAATTAAATAAAAAGGCTTACCGTCGTGGCACCACTCGTCTGCCTGGCAAATGCGTTCGCTGAATAAGCAACCTGAAATAAATAATACCATGTCAATTATATTAAAACTAGCTGAACCCGTTCACTTCGTTGCACGTACAAATAGAAATGAGAAAATAGCAAACGTGTGTAACAATAACTTATACTTAAAAATGAAAATATCAAACTAATGCTTTTCGAAAAACTACATTTTTAGTCTCTTTTGATGCTTAAATATTTAAATTATTTATTTCGGGAACTCTGGAAACGCAACATAAACTCGACCACTCTGAAAACTCTTATACAAGTCCTTTTTGTTTTAACAAACCTAGGGTTAAATTATTTTCAGTTTTCAGGAACTATTTAAATAATTTTAAAATCTCAATTAGATAAAGAGATATTTTTAATAAAGTAAAATCACCTTTCACCTCTTTAAGAGATGTGGTACAAAAAAACAGTCATTAACGAAAGGATTGTTTTAATAGTATACTAAAACACTAGCTTAATAGGACATGATTTTATAGCGTGAGCCCCAGGTTAGAAAACGAGTCGCAGGCGATAATATACCGTTGAATATTTTCAAGTTGGTGACAATACATGCATTGTTTTTCAATTTTGAGATACAACCGGTTTTAAATTCGACCAACTTTATAAAAAAGAGACGTCTTTATGATTGCAAAATAGAAAAATCTTATTTATATGAAGAGATATTGTAAACTACGTAAAAACACATTTCGCCTACCCCCCCCCGCCCTCTTTTTACAAAAACGGTCAGTTAAAAAATCAAGAAATTGATTTTTTTTAAGTTAATATTTTTAAAAAACTTTCATGAAAGAATCGTCTTAAAATCTCATTTAGATGAAGAGATATTATAAAAACATATTTCACCCTTTTCAGGGTAGAATGTCGAAAAATCCAGAAAAAGAGTTTTAGTTAAATATTTTTAGAAACCATTTATACATCTGATTTTTGTGCAAAATTTCAAGTCAGTTGTAAAAGTAGTTTTTTTTTTTGTTACTGATTTTTTAACAGTTTGTAAAACCGCCATTTCGCTCCGTCGCGTCATACTGAATATTTACCAGAATTTTATTTATTTTTTTATTTTACTAGCTTTGATGTTCCTTCGGCTATTCTTTTCGTTAACTAAACCTTCTTCATTTCTAGTTTTTATAATGTTCAGTTTAGTTTAGGGTCCAATAATAATTATTCGTGCTATTTTGAGAATACACTCATCTTCTTCGTCGGCCACTATTGTGTAGTAGAGTGGAGCCAAATAGAAGTCTGACATTGATTTTTCCATATACAGATGCTAACTCTCCGGTTACTGTGCGCAATAATAGCTCTTCTGCGAGATAATTTACTTCTACGGCATCAAGGAGAATTGTTCTGACAAAAGAAACTGCTTACTCCAGAATCTACTGTAATCCTCATCGTTTTTCCATTCACTACTATTTTCACTGTCAGGTTTTCATAGGATTTCTCTAAGCTTTTAATGGAGACAATGCAGAGGGCTTCTTTCTGTTTAGCCAGCATTTGCCCCGTAACACTGGCTAATAGTCGCCTGCTTGTCTGGAGTCGGTGCTATTTTGCCTTGATCTCGCTGGTGATCTAGAAAGAGACAGGGACATTCTTAGTCAGCAATCTCTTTGTATATCAGATTCTTGAAGGGATTTGCTGTACTTTTGTGTCCTAGTTTTAAGCTAATACAGTCAGTGGCTTTCTCTTAGTGAGACTATTGACTCCTTCTTCGTCGGTCCAATCATTAGTTGTTGCTACGGTCTCAAATTGATGCACATACACGGTCCAGGAAGTTGTCCATACCATAGCTCGTTTTAAAATTCGCTAAAAATTTATTCCATTGAACATCTATTGTAGAATTCTCTATTTATATTGTTACGAGTTCTCTTCTCAACAAATACTTATAACACTAACTCTATTAAACACTCAGTGCAAAGCTACCACATCTAATATCAGTCTAACTCTAGAACGATAATATCCCGTTTCCTTATATGTGCCTTAGAAATTCATTAAACTCTTCTAGAAGGCCCTTGACTAAACTCGATATAGGATGGCGTGTTTCTTTACTTTTATCCCACTTACGTGAACTTTTGTTAACCCGTTTGAATAGTTTTCGCAAGACCGTCACAATAATTTAAATGCTTAATAGATAAGAGAAGCAAATTTAACAGAACTTCAATAACAATAATTGTCAAAATATAATATTAGATTTTACCATTTTTGCTTTAAATTTCGATTAAATGTAATAAGCCTCTGGGGAGCTTTATTTGAAATTCGTAGGCAAAATATTTGAAACATATAATTCCAATGACTTTATAAGTAATATAAGTATACTAATGTCACATTTTTAACTCATTTTCTCAAAATTAAAAAATCCCTCCTTCACACACAAGTAATTTAGAAGATGGTTAGCAATCAAAATTCTAAAGATTACAACGTATTGAGAGTTTTCATTTAAAATAAAATATGTTTTTATAGATTTTAGTATGGTACACACTCAAAATGTCTGCTGTTTGCTAAAGACGAGGTTTTATTTATCAATAAAAGATTAAGACAATTCTTTGTTTTGGTTGGAGGACTTGGACTCATTACCTTACTGGCATAATAAAAATAAGTCAAACTTGAACGTTGTATATATTACAAAATAAAGATCAAAAGAATTAACAATGATAAGAAATCTGTGTATTATGGCAATCATTTGAAAACTTTACACATATCTGAAATAGCGTGCTAAATATTTAATGATTCATAATTCGACTGTTTGCAAAAAAGTTAAAAACCATTAAAAGATTATAGACTACATACGTTAGTCCAAACGTTCTTTGATTTAATTCAAACTGCCACAACTGATGCTAATTTCGAGAAAATACAAATTACAACGTTTTTGGCACTAGAATAAGTGTAATAGAGAATTCAGATTATGTTATCATGGGAACCAACTCAATCAACCACTTACGGAATGAATTCGCATTACAAACACTAACTCCATTTAATTTATAGTTACATCGACATCGACGACATATTTTTACCTTCCAAAGTTTGTCTTAAGGTACCGCCAAGACCGAGGGCCGATAAGACCAAATAACTCTTTTTAAATTATCTTCTCGCCAACAAACAATGTTAGCCCCCTTAACAATGCTCTAAAATTAGCTAATGGAATTACATATTACTTTAGATATCTCGAATTTCACCGAACATTATAAAATATTTTTTAAAGTATAATTCATGAAGTAAAAAAGCCTTTCTATCTGATTAATAATGTTATTATGTTTTAGTTAACTTATTATATCGCCGAATTATTTATCTGTTGTTGATTGCTGTATGGTAATTTTGATAATTAGTGTGTACTATGGCATATACTTTATTTTAAAATTGATGTTTAAATTGATTTCCTTAGAATAAAGCAAACTGTCTGCTGGGAATAAATAAATACGGACAAAAACGTATATGAAATAGAGGTAAGAATTATTGCAATTTTAATTATCATAAGTATAGTAATATAATAATTCTGACCGGTTGAATTTTAATGAAAAAGTAGTAACGTTGTCAAGATAAACACTCAGGTTTTCACGTTTTTTGTTTTCTTTACATTGTGATTAATAGTGAATGTGAGAGGTGGGTTCGTATTAAAGTTTTTCCTGAACTAATCTTCTTTAACAGTCTTGAGCCCTCTGACAAGATGTTCGAAGTTTAGAAACTTTATATAAGAAAAGTCCCCAAGGCTTTTTTCCGGAAAAGTTTTATATCACTGAAATATATCAAAGTAATTTGTCTAAGATTCATAGATACTTAAATTTTATATACACACATGAATAAAAGTAGTTTATTTGAACAATTTGGGAATTTGAAGAATAATCTGTAGATTATTCTTAAATATAAGTTTGACATGAAAGTTTTTATTTAAAAATAAATCAAGTCCTAGTTTTTACTTCCCTGGTAAAAGGGAAGTATTATTAGTGAAAAAATAACTCTCCGAGATTTTCTCAGATGTTTACGTTTCAGAGTCCCTAGATGCCGAAAAACATGTTTTTTATCAAATCCTATCTCTCTATTGTTTTGTCTGTTGACGGCATAGCTAAAAAACTACTTATCCAATTGACTTCAAATTTTGGTCACCAATTGAGGGTTACATGGGAATGACCTGGTAACATTCTAGTAAAAATCCAATATGGCGAAACAAAATGGCGGCCTAGTGATATCTTAAAAAATGTGCTACGTTACTAAAAAACTGCTTATGCAATTTTTTCAAATTTTATGTAGTATTATGTAGGAATTAACTGGTAAAATTTTGGTACGAATCCAAGATGGCGGAACAAAATGGAAAATTAATAAAATATTTTAAAATACAGCCTAAAAAGCCACTTAATGGATTAATTTCAAATTGTGTGTCATAACTAATTGTGGTATAAAGATGAACTAGTAAAACTGTGGTACCTTTCAAGATGGCGGAACAAAATGGCAGCCAAATAAAATTTTTGCAATCGTGGAAAAAATCACTATCTCAGGTTTTATATGTCATTTTAGCGTTCCTAGATCCCCTTCTGTCGGTCTGTCTACCTGTCTGTCACTTCGCGGCATAGTTTAAAAACTACTTACCAGATTGACTTCAAACTTTATTCAAAAATTAAGGGTCATATGGGGACGAACTAGTAATATTTTGGTAAAAATCCAATACGCCGGAACAATATGGCGGCCTAGTGAAATGTACAAAAATTATTACCAAAAAAATTGATTATCCAATTTACCTCAAATTTTGCACACCTATTAAGTATTACACAGGAACAAATTGTTAACATTTTGAAACGACTTAAAAAACTACTTATTAAGTGTGATATAGAAAGTAAAGTTGTGGTACGAATTCAAGATGGCGAAACTAAATGGCGCCAAATAAAATTTTAAAAAATGATCACAAAAAAACCTTATTCAATTGACTGTGTGGTGAAGTAAATTGGGTGACGCTTCACTATTCCTAAAAATATTCATAAAAAGGGAAATTCGGGTAAAGGATATTTACCGATTTTTTATTTTTGTACTCACAAAAATGTCATGACTTAGCAGACCGGCTGTGACCGCTTGGGAACAGCGCTAGGTAACACAATGAAAAACCCGAGAATAGCCAAACACAGAAAAACCTTAACCTTCGGATATTAGCTGCCGTATTCATATCGGAGCGCTTTCTATTTAAAGATTTGTACTAAAGCTAAATCTGTAATACAGGCCTACATAGCGTTATTTGATAATTCTGTGGGTGTAAGTTTTAAGTAAGGTACTGGTTAGAACATAAGCAAGTGACCAGCATCTCATTTGAC
Source organism: Kuschelorhynchus macadamiae (assembly GCA_030620095.1). Taxonomy (NCBI): domain Eukaryota; kingdom Metazoa; phylum Arthropoda; class Insecta; order Coleoptera; family Curculionidae; genus Kuschelorhynchus; species Kuschelorhynchus macadamiae. Next base: position 863,792 of record JAUTXW010005173.1, read on the forward strand.
AGCTCTGAATTTCAAAATTTTATTTTTTCTGGATAAATTTGCCAAAAACATGTTTTTTCAATTCCGTCGGTTTGTACTCGGCATAGCTCAAAAACTACTTATCCGATTGACTTTAAATTTCGATCAAAAATCAAGAATAGTCAGGGGATGAAATGGTTAAATTTTGGTAAAAATCCAGTATGGCGAAACAAAATGGCGACCTGGTGAAATGTTACAAAAATTATTACTAAAAAACTACTCCAATTTACCTGAAATGTTGCCCAAAAGTCAAGTTTTACGTAGAAATCAACAGGTAAAAATTTGCTACGAATCCAAGATGGTTCGCCAAAATAATATAATATAAAAAAAAATTAGCATGAACAAGTTACTTATTAAATTGATTTCAAATCTTGAGCAAGAATTAAATGCGATATAGGGATGAACTGGTAAAATTGTGGTAAGAATTCAAGATGGGGAACAAAATGGCGGCTAAATAGAGGTAAGCTAGAAAAGTTATGTTTCGAATTCAAAATGGCAGAACAAAATAGCGAACAAATAAAATGTTTAAAAAATCAACGTAAAAAGTTTTTCTTAATTAATTGACTTTTTTTAAATGTGATGTATACTAAACAACTATGTGCCGAACTAAATTGGGTCACACTTCACTATTTCTAAGAAAAGAAAAAATCATAACGAGGGAAGTTCCGGATAAAGGAAATTTACCGATTTTTGCTTCTTAAAACCATTTATTTAAAAAAAATCTATTTAAAGCAGTTCTAGCATAGGTAAAGGAAAATAACGCTAATAGGACAGCATTTTCAAAATTGGTATATACTCTTGATTGTTGTAAGAGCTGTCACAAATACTCAACATTGTCAACATGTACCATGTGTCAGCTACTTTTAAATTTTAATAGTATTTGAAGTATGAAGTTACAGGTAATTGCATTTAAAGTATGTGAATTAAAGTACTGAGAGAGTACTGACAGTACTTGACAGAACTAGTCAGTTCTGATTTGTAAAAAAATAAACAACAGTCAGCTCGTTGCTTTTAAGAAGAAATACAGTTTGGGAGTTTTGGCACAACTGGGTAAAGCGAGAAATCTACAGTTTATCATAACGTTATTAATTTTTTTTGTCTATTATAACAAATTTATTTTTTGTTTACATAAAATATCCAATAAATAAATATAAAATAAAAATATAAATATTTTTATTTTATAAACATAATATATTTTTTGCAATAATTATCTTTTTAAGTAAGTTATTTGTTTAATATGTTCATTAATAAAATATTTACTGTACTGAAAGCAATGTTCTACAGTTGTTAAATTAGTCGTCTGATTTTCTATTTATATCTAACATAATATAAACGTGGTTGCAATTTTTAAAATAACAAAAATAACGCAAAATTTTGTAATACTGTGTAATCTTTTTGATATTGAAATTTGGGTAAATAAAACACCCATGTATCATATTTATAGCCCAGGTAGAGTTTGAAAATAATTAAAATATCTTAAATATACAGATCTAGAATTAGGTCAAATTATGAAGATGAATATCAATAAATCAGAAATGTCTGATCACAGACTTACCAGATGATGTATTATTAAGTGTAATAATGTAATTTGAATTCGTATCAATATAGGGAGTATCTCATTTAATATAAGAGAATTGCCCGAAAATACAACACCCAGTATATATAAAACTAAAATAAATTAGACACTGAAATTAGCCCAGGTACGTTTTATAATTTTTCTCCATCTCGTACAATTTCTAAGACAAAATAGTGTCCGATGATAAACAGCCCACCCTCTACATATTTTTAATTATTGGGTAATAATTATCCTTGCTATAAATTGTATACAGAAACACACAGTTGGTCAATCTGGGAAAAAATATGTGCTAAGTGCTGGATTGGTAATATATGTGTACTGGTTTAATTAACCTAGAAAAATATCTACTTACCGACATTTCCCTCCGCTGATATTCCAGGAGGACCTAAGACAGCCAAAATAAGAAGCAGTAAAATAAGTCGCAGTTGTGGCCCGGGCCACGGCATGGCCTGAAAAAAAAAGACAACATATATGAAATTTCTTACATATTATATATTCAATATTAAAGATTTTGTAAATGGTTAACGAAAACAAAAAGTGCTAATAGTGGAGTGAATCTACCGAAAGTTTGCGATTCGCTCTTTCTCTTGGCAGGCACGTAGCCAGGGCGAGTCAATGGGTGCTGCCCCCACCCCCCAAATCTCAAAAAAATAGTTTGCTTTTTTACAATATTTATTCTACGAATGTACATTTCCAATTACTCCTGACTGACAGTTGTGCATTGGCTCGGAAGAGCTATTATGTACATGTAAAAAATGAAGGTAAGGATATCCTAATAATTTTTTTCCTAAATACTTTAGTTTCTAAGCTAAATCGATCGAAAACTACGATACAAAAAACTCTTGTCAAAAAAATGGTGGATTCGAACAAAAATTATTATTCTTTTGACTACAGGTAAAAACAGCTTGATAACGTGTAGGTATACAAAAAGCGGTGATAAATATGAGCAGCAAGAAGACTGTGAAGTAATCTTTGATTTCATATATAGAATACCCTGAAAAAATAACATCAGAACAAGGAAAAAAGTTAATTAAAGAGAATTAACCAATTCGAATTGGTTATGATATTAGGCATGAAATTCCCTTTCTAATGGCCTATCACAAGATGCTATTTGGTTTAAAAAAAACAGCGTAGAAAAAAATAATGGGAAACATTTTGAAACATTACGTCCGATCACTGCCATCATTCCCTTATTCTGGGAAGTACAGTTTTGCTGACGTTTTGCCAAATCACATTTGCCGTTTTCGAACCATTCTGTTTCGCGTCCGAATAAAGATAGTCCCCTATATTTTAGATACAAATTTAAATATTATTTTGATACAGTTTGTCCATAATAGAAATTGACTCTACGCCACTGGGCGTCTGTTAATTTAGTTATTATAACTTCACAGCCACTCTGGATTGATAAATTAAACAAAATACTGCGAGCATACAAACGATGATAAACATATTTCAGATTTTACATTTAAAGTTATAACAAGTAAATTTAAACAGTTATTTGCATCAGAAATGAGAGAGGTTGGGAGCATTAGATACAGTTTAATCCCTGTTCATAACTAAATAATTTTGTTTTTGTTTAAATACTGTTAGCTCAGAATTTGTTTCCATAATACTAAAAACAAATTGTTGGTACATGGTGTTAAAGCTCTCGACTTTTATTATTTTAGTGTTTTTAGATTTAAAAAATCTTCAGCCTAATAACATCATAGATTTTCCGGCTGTTGTTTACTCCCAGTTAGAAATGTTTTATCATATTTTGACCCCCCCCCCCTTTATCAAAGTTTGTGAGAAGTTTTTATACCTAATTATTTTGTTGTATACGGAGTACACCAAATAAAACTAATGACTCAGACCAAAGACATACTTCGAATAGTCGATCTAATGTACAATAAAAGACCCTCTAAATAGATCTCAATCATTTTGCGTAAAGTGGGGATTCATCGAGAGATTTTTCCGGAGCCACCACTCAATCACACAGATCTTGAAAAGTTAGAATAGGAAAAAGCTCATAATTTTTCTACCTCTGACCGTTTTTTTATTTATATCGGCTCAAAGTACCCAGAAAACCGTGTTCAGGGCTACTAAATTATTATATCTCATTTTAAACCAAAATGGTCAAAAATTCATTTTCCAAATTATATATTTTTCAAATTTAAAATATTCCAAATTATATATTTTTAAAATTTAAATCCTGAAGAGTAACTTTTGTCTATAACTTTTTCTTATACTTTCAACACAAACCAAAACTAAAGGCGGATCAAAATATGGGATACCCTTTACACTAACCATCTGTCTAAAATTCATATACTCGACAGTTTCTAAGTTCGTAGCTTATGTTAACAGCTGCAGAATATACTTCCATATTATCTTGTATATCAATGTATACTTTGCAGAAGGTACAATCTATTATATCTAACATTAATGTTCGGTGATCTAATCTAGCAAAATATTAATGCATGGTCCAGCGTTTAGAGTTCCTTGTGATTAGGATCAAGTGTAACAAGCTTGCTAGTGATATTGTGTGATCTGTGTGATGATGCATAATAAACTGTTAATTTTGACTCGTAACGGGTAGAAGTTAATCGAATATTAAGTAAGGAAAGTAATTAGAGGCTAATTTGTTTGATATTGAATATTGTAAACAGTGCATTAGTAGGGCTCTTTCTACTGAAACATTCTGAAGATGATCTTTAGTTTGCATCTATTCATTACTTACTTACAATTTTAAACATTGAGAAATTATGTCACAATAAATGAAGTTATCGTCCATCCAACTGTAGGTAAAACTGCTAGTAGAAGAAAGAAGATACTTGACGTGCAAGAGAATTAGACTAAAAATCAGCATACAATTTCGCTGATTGAGCTGATTTTGTTAAAGCTATCTAACTCATTTCTGAACTGACATGAAGCTTTTAACGCATCCTGTCTCCTACAGAATCCATTGTCAGCATGGAAATGTGACCATGTGATATTTGATTAAGAAAATTCCCCATATAGCAAAATGACTAAACAAGAATTAGGTTAGGACTTTCAGAAACAATTTGAAGGTGTTCAACTTGTAAGAAAATATAGATGTATGTATTTTTTCCAAAATGTGTATTATTATTTCTTGATTACAAACTTTGCTCAATAAAATAATGTATATTTAAGTCAATTAAAAGATAATTATATTTTTATATAAAAGCCTACTTAAAATGCATTATCCTTAACGCGTTGTGGGGCTTCAGCATCCACGCTGAAGACACATTTAGTAGGACAGAGAAATGGACGCCCGCGCCGAGCAGAAAAATCGGGCACGGGACTGGTGAATGCAAGATTTCTTAAGTAGCTGACGGCTACTATTAGCAACACCATATAGTCAATTATATAAGAATCAGCTTTGGTAAAATGAGACATTAAAAACCATTATAACCTCCTGATCTTTTTCATTTTCATATTTATTTATTGTTCCTTCTAATTACTTTTAAGGTTTTGACTCGCAAAAGCATTGTCTTATTTGTATCCATCATTAGATTCATTAGATTAGATAGCATTAGAAAGATTTGACGGATAAATCATCTTTCCTCTTACATTCTTATGAACGACCTAATATTTTAATATATTGCATCTTGTAGATAATGATTATTTGGGACAAGTGTTTTATCATCCTCCTTCTTATGCATTATTATTATTTCAAAATATGCTTAAGTTTTTTTTACGATTAATAAATTTTTATTCTCGAGGTCTAAATATCTTCCTGCAAAAATACTATATTATATTATATATATTCCTAAACGTTTCTGTGGAACGATGTTGATTTAATAAACTATGTTCTAATAACAGTCTGGTAAATATTGTTTAACAGCATTTAACGGCTCTGATATGGTAATAACTCACCAGAATCAAATTAATATTGTTGTGTTATCTGTGTTAACGCCCGTTATTACACAGATACCTTCAAAGTGTCTTAAGGTCGCTCTTTTGTGTCAATGAGCGGGCGGACAACTTCAAGAGAACGTAAAACTTGCCGAAATGTCGTGTTTTAGATTTTCCTTTAAAGTTGTCGTATAAACTCTTTGTCCAGCAGGTCGTCGAATGTCGGACAGACATTTGTCATAGGGAATTCTTTTACCATAGGGTAAAGGAACTCCCGCATGGTACTTTCCATACCTCGCCAAACCCTCGTTAAGATGGTATAAAAGGCAGCACAGCTCGGCGCACTTTCCCATGCCTGGCACTCAGGTTTTAAGTATAGTTGAGTTCGAAAGCTTGAGAAAATTTCTCTCCTGTATTGAAAGAAGGGAAGCCTGGACGAAGTGCGAAGGGAACGAAAGTAGTTTGTATGGATTACCAAATTTAGATTGTTGGCGCTCTTCTGAATTTTTCTCTCTCATTGGAAGGGGAAACGTCGCAGCTTGCTTTTCCACCCTTGTCAAAAGCATTGAGGCTCTCTTAATTACCCTTACATCGGAAATTACATTACATCGGAAATATTTATTTTTGAATTTGTCTTCACCACCTGAGTTTATGTGGAGGTTTCTAGGGTGTAACTAACAGTACTAAGTTCAACTTCAACCCCAAAAAGGAAATTTGGAATGAACCTACCCTTATCTAAGTGCTGTATTGGCCTCAATGCCATTTCTTTCAGTTCTGTCACAATTGTAAATTAATTCTGCCTTTTTCTATAGTTTATCATTGATGTGGTTTACCTTTCCTTTACGGATTTGACTTATTCTGAAAACTTTCGATTGGTTCTCTATTATGAAAAAAATCAGATTGGCTTCTCTAATATGGCAGATATTGTTAATTATTAGTTATGGTCCAACTCGATTATAATTCGGTAACTGGGGGTATTTAAGAGTGCAAATTATCACTAAAAGTTAATATTTAAAAATTCAAAATGGCGCCGCTAAGATGGCTGTTAAACAATATTTACCAGACTCTTATTAGAATATATTTTATTAAGCAAACATTGTTCCCCAGAAATTTTTAGGAAGGTAATACAGTATTTTTGCAGGAAAAATATTTAGATTTCGAAAATAACAATTTATTAAGAATTAAGAAACTTAAGCATATTATGAAATAATAATAATATTAATAGTAATAATGCATAAGGATGATAAAAAACTTCTTCCAAATAATCATTATTCACAAGATGCATTACATTAAAATATTAGGTCGTTCATAAGAATGTAAGAGAAAAGATGATTTATCGATCAAATCCGTGTCATCTAATGATGGATAAAAAATGCTTGTTACATATTAAAACCTTAAAAGTAATTAGAAGGACAATAAACAATAAATAAATATGGAAGTAAAAAATATCGGGGGGTTGTAATTGTTTTTAATGTTTCATTTTACCAAAGCTGATTTTTATAATAATAATAATAATAATATAGAACGAAAGCTTCTACGGCTGTGGTCAATTAAGAAATCATGGTTCTTGGGATTAGACCGTGTCAAAATGGAATCACTTTCCGACGTTTCGCCTTTGATGACACGAGGCATCTTCAAGGATCTTTACTTCACGAGATCGGAACACTGAATGAGCTCAGAAAGACCCAGAACTACACTTCTTATCGGTAATTCCTTATTAGTATCATTTCGTGGAGAAGGATTATTATGTTTTCTAACTGACCGTCTAATATTCTCAGTGCAATATCCATTCCCTTTTAAAGCTTGAGTCAGTTACTCTGTTTCCGATTGCAAAGAATTTGGTCACAAATAGCGAGGGCTCTGTAAAGCAATAAATTAATAACTGATTGCTTTTGTGCTGGATGATGATGGGAATTTGCATTTAAGAATCTGTTCGTATTCGTTGGTTTTCTATATACAGAGTGTCCCAAGGAACCATCCCCTTTCCTTTGTACAAGAACATCTAGAAAGGGAATCGTGCCTTATGACTCTTTTATATTAGCATGTTGTTGATTCAGATGTTCAAGAAACCCCGGGGAGGTTTTCTGGACCATGTGGCCATATTACAAAAGTGTCGTTCTACATATCTGAACCATGATTTTGGTTTTAATGGAGACGACTCTAAGGCTTCCTCCTCAAAAGCTTCCATGAAAATATTAGCTACCACTGGAGACAGTGGAGATCCCATGGCTGCTCCTGAGGTTTGCTCATAGAAAGTTCCTTGAAAGACAAAATACGTTGATGTAAGACGTGCTTCAATTAGATCTAAAAGCGAATTGTCAATTTTATTATGGTGAAATAAGTCTGATATTATGAAAATCATTTATAGGCACATTCGTATATAGCGATTCTACATCGAAACTGACTAAAATATCTTTGGGATCTAATTGGATTGATGGATTAGTCTTTCTACAAAATGTGTAGAGTACCAAAATCTCTAGATGAAACACCACATAACATCAAAAAGTGCCAGGAACATTTACAAACGAGCTAGTATGGCATTGGTAAGAGAAAGGATATAAGCTACTCGACGTGATTTGGATATAAACGCTCGTAAGTTATTAAATATTCATTTAAAATTAGCTTTTATACTTGAATATCACATATTTAGAACTCTCGATAACATTACCAATGCTCAAGAAGAAAGGATACATCAGGCAATTACCATTAAGCAACAGAAAAAGTTCGAAGGACTGCTGGACAGCCAAAGACCAATAAAACCTCCACAGGGCACAGTTATAAGTTTGCCTTCAAAAATCCTTACTCAAGCAGAACAATCCGTCCTCTCTAAAGGTCAAAACTTCGCTATTACACCAAAGGACATACCCGTGGAAGACATAGTGTCATCTGTTGAAGCGACAATTAGAACACTTCCAGCAGAAGAAGCTGACTATCAGCTGCAGAAAAAACGGCGATAAAAACATTAAACAACTATACAGACATTTTGGTCCTTCCAGCGGACAAGGGAAATGCCACTGTCGTCATGGACAAAACAGATTACGTGAAGAAAATACAACTACTTTTGGACGGCAACATCTACAGAGTAATTCAAGCAGACCCGACCAACAAAATTGAGAGACGGATAACCAACCTTATAAACGCATCCAACCTACCAGTAGAGGAAAAGAAGATGTCAGGGCCAAGCAGCACCAGGATCCCGCGGTTCTACGGACTACCTAAAACACAAGGTTAATATACCAGTTCGACCTATCGTCAGTGCAATAGGATCTCCTACTTACAAAATTGGTAAATATCTCTCAAATATTCTTAATAATTTTGCAGGAGAAACGCATTCATATATTAGAAACTCTACGCATTTTGTAGAAAAACTAAAATCAATCCAATAAGATCCCAAAGATATCTTAGCCAGTTTCGATGTAGAATCGCTATATACGAGTGTGCCTATAAATGATTCAATTTCCATAATATCAAACTTATTTCACCATAATAAAATTGACAATTCACTTTTAGATTTAATTGAAGCATGTCTTGCATCAACGTATTTTGTCTTTCAAGGGACTTTCTATGAGCAAACCTCAGGAGCAGCCATGGGATCTCCACTGTCTCCAGTGGTAGCCAATATTTTCATGGAAGCTTTTGAGGAGGAAGGCTTAGAGTCGTTTTCATTAAAACCAAAATCATGGTTCAGATATATAGACGACACTTTTGTAATATGGCCACATGGTCCAGAAAACCTCCCGGGGTTTCTTGAACATCTGAATCAACAACATGCTAATATAAAATTTATAATGGAAATGAATCAGAAGGCACGATTCCCTTTCTAGATGTTCTTGTACAAAGGAAAGGGGATGGTTCCTTGGGACACTCTGTATATAGAAAAACAACGCATACGAACAGATACTTAAATGCAAATTCCCATTATCATTCAGCACAAAATCAATCAGTTATTAATTCATTGGTTTACAGAGCCCTCGTGATTTGTGACCAAAATTCTTTGCAATCGGAAACAAAGAAACTGACTCAAGCTTTAAAAGGGAATGGATATTGCACTGAGGATATTAGACGATCAATTAGAAAACATAATAATCCTTCTCCACGAAATGATACTAATAAGGAATTACCGATAAGAAGTGTAGTTCTTCCATTTATACACGGAACCACAGACAAGATTGCAAGGTTACATCGCCGGTCCAACATACAATCTTCAACACGCACAAGAAAATTGGACAATGCTTGCGATCGCCAAAGGGCGTTATTCCTTTCCAAACGGAAGAAGTATATGCAATTCCTTGTTCCTGTGGTGATATCTATATTGGAGAAACTGGACTTTCCATATCTACTAGGCTTAAGGAACATGAACGATGTATCAGAAAGAAACAAATTGTACAATCTGCTGTATCTGAACACCAACATTCTACTGGACATGTCATAAATGTAAAACAAACCAAAGTTCTTGCATCGGTTTCGGGATTCTATAAAGGCAAAATTAGAGAATCTATTGAAATTTATAAGCATCCTAACAATTTTAATAGAGATACGGGCTTCAGTCTTCATCATACGTGGAAACCTCGGTGGAAACCGATCATTACACTGAGTCACGCTCCGGTAAACACAGGTCGACTATATCTAGCCGACCTGGATCTCTCCGAGCTCATTCAGTGTTCGTCGGAAAGTGATTACATTTTGTCACGGTCTAATCCCAAGAACCATGATTTCTTAAATAATAATAACAAAATTGCACAAAATACACGCATAATTGGAGATGTCCTGGAATAGATAACATTCATAACTTCTGGTACAAACAGTTTACCTCCACACATGAATCTCTCACTTGCCAAATTAATGAAATTATTTTAAAACCCAGCGCACTCTCCAGTCTTCTCACTCAAGGAATAACATACGTTAACGTTAATAAAAATATTACTAAAAAAACTAACTATCCAATTTACCTCAAATTTGCACAAAAATCAAGTGTTATATAGGAATGAACTGGTAACATCTTGATATGAATCCAAGATAGCAAAACAAAATAGCGGCCTAATAAAATATTTGGAAAATCCTCCTGAAAATACTACTTATTAGATTAATTTCAATTTTTGTGCAAAAATTACAGTAGTAAAAAAAATCTTCTTTAATTGATTAAATTTTTCAGAAAAAATAAATGTGAAACTAGGATAAATTGGTACGAATTCATCATTAGGTAACAAAATGGCGGTATGTGTCAATGTAAAAACTACTTAATTAATTTTAAATTTATTTTAAATTATGCCCAAAAGTCAAGTGCGCAATAGGTAAAAAGAGACTGTTAGAATATTGGTAGGGATTCAATATGAAGGAACAAAATGGCGTCCAATAAAAATGTTTGAAAATACAGTATATGTACCACATATATACTGGGACTATGTACTGAACTAAATTGGGTCATACTTCACTATTCCTAGCAAATGGAAAGATCATAACGAATGAAGTTCCCGGTAAAAGAAATTTACCGATTTTTATTCATTATATATTTTCCAAAGCGGTCATTTTTACACAAAATTAGGTTTTATAAAAAACGGCTGTTAGCTTGTTTGCCGGACAAGTCGTTGCCATGGGTCCAAAATTATATATTTTTTTATTTTCTCGAAAATTCTGGGAAATGGTTATATTACTACCGGCAAAATTTCAAAAACATATACTCTTTTGAAGATATTCAACCAACAAATACACTACTCCGTTTGCTCGCCAGCAGAGGTCTATGTTTGCGAAGTTATCTAAACTCTTCCATTCGCATTGATTCTAAAATGTTTTACGAAATTGGTATTGGTAAACAATAAGTAAATTGAGTATAGGCTACAAATACTTTTGCTAAGGCAATAAATTCTGAGAGGACGACGACGATATGGCATTATTGGAAAATCTAAAGGTCAAATAAAATGGGAAAAGGTCAAACTGCACAATTTAAAGTTAATTGAGGGAAACTAACTTTCTTCAAAGTATCTCCAGTATTAGAGCCTCTAGGAATACTGATAACCATAAGCCTTAATATTATAAGTTTTAAAAGCTTAATGAGAGTGCCAATTATGAAAGAGAAGTTTATAATTAATAGTAGTATGTGATATTTAGTCTGAGGTGATAACAGTTTATTTAGAAGTAGCCACGTATTCTAAGATTTTGGCAAATGAAACATGACGTCATATTTATACATTAGTGGTGAAAATTGGTCTGTAAAACCAATCTTCGTTGACTAAATTTTCAAGCTACATTTTAATTCATGACGTGTTTAATATTTGATACTTTATAATCTTTCAATATACACGCAAAAGCGGCCTCTTTAAAATTTTACCAAGTTGTGATTTTATTGAAATTTTTTATTTCTTGACCAAATTGAATAATTTTTTACCAAAGGAGAAGAAAATTATTCCAAATTACTACACATTATTGAGATTTATTTATACATATTATACGAGACAAAACGAAATTATGTTATTATCTTAGCCCTTTGGCAAGATGCCGCTTTTAGAAGTCAATGAGAAATATTTGGCTTGCAAGCTTAGTTCATTTCTATCATAGCCTTTGAATCACGTTGATATTTCGATTAGTTTAGAGTTATTGAATAAGACATTCCGCTCTTTCAAGGTATACATTTTTAATTAAATTTTAATTATGCAACAATCAAATGTGCCATGAAAGCAATGTAATTCCACTGCTAAGAGATGAAGAATGCTTCACTTTACCTATTGTTTCACGTTTTTATTCTCGTTATATTGCCAGTTTAAGAAATGTTTAAACAATTTTGAGCAATGAGGACTGCGCTAAGCTTTAGCTCTTTTATATGACGGACGAAATTATCAATATGTCGCAAGAAAATGTAATGTCAGCCATTCTACTGTCCAAAGAATCGAGCTACGATATAGAGAAACTGGTAGCAACAAGCGAAGATTTGGCTAAACTCGTAAGACTTACTGATAAAAAGTATATTCTCAGAGCATCTTTTATACTCAAGGGTATGTTATTTTATCTGTCTTAAAAAATCGACTTTTAGCATCAATGCAGATAAAAAATCAAATTCAGGAAGTTCGGGGCATTGAAGTAAGTGAATTCTACGGCGCCGGTTACGCGTGGCTGGATTAAAGGTATGTAGGTAATACTACATGAGCAAGGTTGCCTAGAAGTCACCGGATAGCAAGATTGGCCTCTGCTCGTCAACATCTCAATTGGACTTACGTCTAGTGACGTAGATTAATGTTTACCGATGAATCTCGAGTTTGTCGACATTCTTCGGAAGGCATCGAGCGTGTGCCATAAAAAACAATGCATTCCCATTGAGGCTTGTACGTAGAAGGCCGTTTTCCTTCTCTCTCTCTAAGTCATTCCATCTTATAGCAGGATTTTTGTCAAACTTCTCGGGTGTCTTTGAAGACATAGGTATTAAATCTAGTATATTTATAATCAGCTAAAAGAGAAATGTTTTATGATCATATAATATACAGGGTGTTCCATTAAAAACTATATTGGGTCTGCTACATATTTTTGAGGTAATAATAATTTTCTAAAAACTACGTAATGAGCCATACAACTTTTGTATTCAACATTTTTCATTTCTTAAAATTAAACCAATAGTGGTGGTGGCTGATTATGGCTGAAAGACTGTGTACACACGCCTTAGTCATGGAGGAGGATAACTAATGGTATGGGGTGGAATAACAATAAAGGCGTGTAATGAGCTTGTTTTCGTTGAGAAAGGAGAACTTATAGCTAAAAAAATTATAAGTGATATTTTAACCAACCGCGTTGTCCTATTTTCAGATTTTTACTTCCCTCGTAAAAGAGAAGTATTGTAATCGTAAAAAAATCAGCCTCCGAGAATTTTTCAGATCTTTACGTTTCAGGATCACTAGATGCCGAAAAACGTGTTTTCCCAATTCTGTCGGTCTGTCTGTTTGTCTGCCTGTCGGTCTGTCTATTCGCGGCATAGCAAAAAACTATTTATCCATTTGACTTCAAATTTTAGCCAAAAATTAAGGGTTGTGTGACCTTATAACATTTTAGTAAAAATCCAATATGGCAAAACAAAATGGCGGCCTACAGAAGTGTTAAAATATTATTACTGAAAAACTACTATCAAATTTATCCCAAATTTTGCATAAAAATTAAGAATTATGTAAGAATCCAAGATAGCGGAACAAAAAATTAAAAATTCAGCCTGAAAAACTACTTAATATGCTGATATCAAATTGTGTGCCAAACTAATTGGGGTATAGAGATGAACTAGCAAAGCTGTGGTACTAATTCAAGATGGCGGAACAAAATAGCTGCCAAATAAAATATTTAGCGAAAAAATCACCCTATTAGATTTTACATATTTTCAAGTTTTAGAGTCCATAGATGCCAAAAAATATGTTTTATCAATTTCGTCGGTCCTTCTGATTTCAAATTGTGCAGATAAATTAAATGCCATTATTGATAAACTGGTACGTATTCAACATGACGTAACAAAATGGCGATGTGTGTCAATGTAAAAGCTACTTATTGAATTTATTTTAAATTATGCCCAAAAATCAATGTGGCATAGGTAAATACTGGTAGGAAACCGATATGATGGAACAAAATGGCGCCCAATAAAAAGGTCTGAAAAGATAGTATATATGTGTTGCTAAATGACTATGTACTGAACTAAATTAGGTCACACTTCACTATTCCTAATAAAAGGAAATATTTATGAGGAGGGATGTTCCAGGAAACGAAATTTACTGATTTTTTAAGTGATAAATTCATTTTATGGCAAGATAATGCAAGACAATATCATAATGAAGTTAGAATAGAGAAGATGAATTGGCCAGCAAGTTCTTCGGGCGGAAACCCAATTCCTATAAAACGCAACCTTTTATTGAGTAAGTATAACTTTAAAATGATGAATGATGATGAATCGAGATGTCGACGTGAATCGGAAGTTAATGTGTAGGAAATGAACTAGCTTGCAAACGGAATTCTTTTCATTGATTTCTATAGGTTGCATTTCACAAAAGGGTAAGCACCCTCATGCTAATAAAAACTTTTTTTTGCCTTGTATAATATGTACAGAACAGTTTTATGAAATATAATAATGTGCACTATTATGGAATGATTTTCGTTCAACTTGGCGACAAAATTATTAAATTTGGTCAAAAAAATAAAAAGTTCTTTAGAAATCCAATATGTAAAAATTTTAAAATTGCCGATTTGTGCACCTAAGCATATTTAGGTCGCTGTAGAAATTTTTTCTTTTGCTAATCCCTAATTATAAATAACTAACTGAGTAAAACTATAAACATAAAACAATAACTAACGACTAAAATAAATGTGATAATAGAGATACAAATTGAAACTATTTAAAGTAATGCTCTTTTATAAACTACATGTATAATATGTCTTTTTTGTGACAAAATACATAAACTATTTCTTTCTCTAAGTATATAATAGGCAATATAGAATTCATCATACATGAAGCAAAATTCCTAGAAAAATTTGAGCAATAAATAAAGTTTGGGAAAACACTGTTTATACGGCGGCGGTGTCTCGAGCCTAAGAATAATATATTGCCGAATCATTTTTTACGCAACATTCTCCACAACTTACCCCAAGGATTAGAAATTATGGCATTTTCGATTTTTTTCCTACATAGTGGCAGCATTGCGTAGATATATGCCAATTTTTAACGTTATATTATTGATAAAAGTCGGTTTTCTTTTCTAAACAAGCATACCGATACGCTGTTTTACTTAGATAAATAACATACCACTTTGCGGCTACGCCCGTCAACCTATCTTCCGTCTAAATTTTGAGGGCTATGTATTTGTCAACCGTTAACACTGACGGGTAAAAATGTGAATAATCCTTTTAATCCTAAAGGGAGTGACAGGTAAATACTTAAAATGTTTTTAATACGAAAATTAAAATGTTATTTAGTGCACATAATTTTTTTAAAGGAGTTTATTTTATAAGTATGGCTAGGCCTGTGATACTATATACCTCGAAATTTAGAATGATTACATACATTATATACACTACTTTTATAATTTGATACAAATATACAATTTTTAAAATATATAAATATAATGACTATTATATTTTCCCTAAATGGTGCCGTTATTACAAAAAGCGGTTTTTTAATCGATTTTTATTCCTCAACATAAAAAACCATTTATTTAAAACAGTGGCTCAATAGAATTATAAAATTAATCCCAAAGAAATGTATATCCAAATCAATTTTCCGAAAAAAAGAACCTTAACTCACTTTAAAGCTAATCGGAGAGTTTTTCGTTTTATACTTTTATACACACTCGCTCTAGATCCAAGGGGGGTAAAAAAATTTTTTTTCGTGTGATATTTTACTATTTCAGTAGCCTAAATTACAAACTTTTTAACAGCTTGATTTGTTCATAGTTATAAAACTAACAGCGATATATTAGAGCAAATAATATATTTCAATTTATGGCATCTTTAAAATGTGAATATAGTGTGTACTTTTTAAGAAAACGTTTGTTTCATTTATAACTTTTATTTGGGACACTTTGTATACTTTAAGCCACCTTTTTGTGAAAAGTATAGGAACCGTATTAGAGCTTGATAGCATCTCAGAAGATCATTTAGAAAACCTGCTCAGAGAAAATTTTGAGAGAATCATATCGAGCTAAGAACAAGGCGGCCAGCGCATAGAACATTTAATTGGGTAATATTTTATATTAATTGCGTTAATTAACACCTATCATTATTGTTAAAAATTAAGAAAGTAATCTTTAAAATATATTAAAAATTTGTTCTCATTGTTTTGCGTAATATATATATATATATATATATATATATATATATATATATATATATATCGTTTCCGGTTTCCCCGGAAATGACCGCGACTTTGTTGTTGTGCCATAATTTCCACTTATTTGTATTTTATGGAAAAAACGGAATAGCCCAGGATAAAAACAATCACGGTTATTTATTCTTTATTCAAGCCTTTATCCAACAAAATGTCAAAGAAGAAAATGTTCCGAGTTTTAAAAAAATATGTTTTTCGCAAATCGATTTTTCAAGTTTTGATTAGACCCTGTACCATAACGGGTCAACTGACTGGAACAAAACCTCTACTACCCAACCCTACTTTTTTTTTCCTTTATCCACATATGACAAATTCAACTTCCATAGACCGCTGCAAACTTGAAAATTTGATACATTATTTTCATGTTGTTAATGCTCATCTAAAGCAAAAATCAATATTGCTAGCACTTATTTAGTTATACCACCGGCAAAGTTGACCATATTGCACAAAGGAATCTTCTTTTAATTTATTTAAATTTTAAAAGAGAAATGAATATGATAAGGTGGAAACAAATGAACTTTATTATAACTAGAGATGATTAATATTAACTTATAAAGAAATAGAAAAAAGAACGTACTTAATCATAATTAAGATTTTCAAAAACACGACCATCTCGTTCAATACAGGTCTCACATTTTTCAACAATTTTCCGTAACAAATTTTCTTTTCGAATTATACTAATACAGTGGCGGCTCGCCAGGGGACGCGGGTGAAGCACCGCTTCACCTACATTTTCCAATCAATTCACTTAAAAATAAAAATATTTTCAAAATATTGTGCTATAATATAATATTTTATAATCTACATTTCTATTATACAAATGTAGTATGTTTTATATAAATCCACATTATTTACTTAATTATACCATTATTGTCTATCAAAACTAGTGCGTTGTATACTCAAAAATACTAACGACTTAAAAACGTAGCGCACTGATGATAATAGCGATCCGTTGAGAAATCACTATCAGCAGTAACAAATTCCGCTTCAGACTCCCCCCGCACGCCGGCTTTCATGCTTAGATTTGTTGTTGTTATGGCAACCCACTGATGAATATCCGTAAGCCAAATAGAGATGGGAGCGGCATAAAACTGCTGCTGCAGGGTGCAGGCGCTTGTTGTTTTTTAAGAGCAAAAAAATATATTTAAAATCTTATGAATTTATATTATTTCCCCTGAGTATTAGAAAAAGTTAAAAAAAGCCATTTTGGGAGTGGTGCCTCCAAAAAATTTCGCCTACGGCGCTATTTTTGCCTGCGACACTGTTCACCTGGCTACACTACGCTTCCGCTCGATCTTCAATCCACGAGTCGCCAGTGTACTAATATTATTAATAGCACTAATAATTCGATTTCTTAAAATGTCCAAATATTCAGGTTGAGTTAAATAAACTTTTTCTTTGATATGACCCGAGAAGAAAAAATCTAGAGGTGTCAAATCAGGCGAACGTGCTCGCCAGCTTACACGACCATTCGTTCCTATCTATTGGTCCCCAAACCTGTCATTTAAATAATTTACACAAATTCGAGCATTATGGGCCGGTGCACCGTCTTGTTGAAAGTAGATACTGGGAATTTCTGCAATAGGTAAATTCTCCAAAAAATCGTTGTTTCTAGGAAGTTCAAATGAGTTTGTGCTGTAAAAGGCTCATTACAAAATATTGGGCCCACAATTCTCGTCCCTAAAGCACCTAGCCACACATTAACACCCAAGCGTTCTTGGAAAGATCCTTCTCTAAATAAATGTTGATTTTCATTTGCCCAATATCTTACGTTGTTCCTTTTGAACATTCCCAGATTCGTGAAGCAAGACTCATCCGATAATGATATTAATCTATTAAAGTTATTATTATGGTTAGAATTTTCCATAAACCATCGGCAATATTCAACTCGCCGAGCAAAGTCATTAACACCCAAGTGTTGATGGATTTGGTATTTGTAGGGCTTGTACTTATGTTTTCTCAAAATGTTGCTTGTACTTTCTCTGTTAACTCCAACTTCACTTTCAATTTGACGAGCAGAAATACTTGGATCAGCATTTACAGATGTCAGAACGTTTATTTTAGTTTCCTCACTAATAATGAACTTTCCTTCATTTTCATTTTGGAGAACTGTTTTCAAATGTTATACTAGCCACGGAAAATAGGCATAGCAGGGTTGGTTTCTGTCGGGGTATCGCTCTGCGTAGAATGTTTGAGCCTGCCTTTTATTTTGCAAGCACTCGCCATGAGTATTAGAAAAAGTTAAAAAAAGCCATTTTGGGAGTGGTGCCTCCAAAAAATTTCGCCTACGGCGCTATTTTTGCCTGCGACACTGTTCACCTGGCTACACTACGCTTCCGCTCGATCTTCAATCCACGAGTCGCCAATGTACTAATATTATTAATAGCACTAATAATTCGATTTCTTAAAATGTCCAAATATTCAGGTTGAGTTAAATAAACTTTTTCTTTGATATGACCCGAGAAGAAAAAATCTAGAGGTGTCAAATCAGGCGAACGTGCTCGCCAGCTTACACGACCATTCGTTCCTATCTATTGGTCCCCAAACCTGTCATTTAAATAATTTACACAAATTCGAGCATTATGGGCCGGTGCACCGTCTTGTTGAAAGTAGATACTGGGAATTTCTGCAATAGGTAAATTCTCCAAAAAATCGTTGTTTCTAGGAAGTTCAAATGAGTTTGTGCTGTAAAAGGCTCATTACAAAATATTGGGCCCACAATTCTCGTCCCTAAAGCACCTAGCCACACATTAACACCCAAGCGTTCTTGGAAAGATCCTTCTCTAAATAAATGTTGATTTTCATTTGCCCAATATCTTACGTTGTTCCTTTTGAACATTCCCAGATTCGTGAAGCAAGACTCATCCGATAATGATATTAATCTATTAAAGTTATTATTATGGTTAGAATTTTCCATAAACCATCGGCAATATTCAACTCGCCGAGCAAAGTCATTAACACCCAAGTGTTGATGAATTTGGTATTTGTAGGGCTTGTACTTATGTTTTCTCAAAATGTTGCTTGTACTTTCTCTGTTAACTCCAACTTCACTTTCAATTTGACGAGCAGAAATACTTGGATCAGCATTTACAGATGTCAGAACGTTTATTTTAGTTTCCTCACTAATAATGAACTTTCCTTCATTTTCATTTTGGAGAACTGTTTTCAAATGTTATACTAGCCACGGAAAATAGGCATAGCAGGGTTGGTTTCTGTCGGGGTATCGCTCTGCGTAGAATGTTTGAGCCTGCCTTTTATTTTGCAAGCACTCGCCATGAAAGAGAAGCATATCTATTTGTTCCGCCCTTGTGAAACTTGCCATTTTAAAGAGATTACAAAGAACTTTTAGTCTACACCAATAGAGACACGAAATAAAGCACGAGAATTTACAAAGAGTGCAACAATCTACCAAGCCCACAAGTGATAAAAGTTACTTATCAAAATTCAATTGTTTTTAAAAACCATAGCAACCTCTGTCAAGGCTAATATGATTATTTTAATTTTAACAAAACTTTGTTTATAGGTAGTTATCACACTAGATTAAGTTATCATTAACTTAACTTTCATAAACAACCGCAAAATTTAAAATTAGGTACCATAGTTTTATGATGTTAATATTTATCCAAAGCGAAAAACAGTCAGTTGACCCGTTATGGTACAGGATCTGATCAAAACTTGAAACACCGATTTGCAAAAAACACATTTTTTTAAAACTCGGAACATTTCCTTTTTTGACACTTTATTGGATGAAGGCTTGAATAAAGAGTACATAACCATGATTGTTTTTATCCTGACCTAACTTCGTTTTTCCATCAAATATAATTAAGTGTGAATTATGGCACATTTTTAAGTGGCTTTATTTGGAAAACTATACATTTTAGACATAGGTTATGTTATACAAAAGTTGTTTAGAATTATTAAGAGTGTTCAAAAAACATAAAATATGCAAGGTGTTCCATTTAAAATAACGAAATATATATATATATATATATATATATATATATATATATATATATATATATATATATATATATATATATATATATATATATATATATATATATATATATATATTATATATTTGCAACAAATGGGAATTTTTGTATTATTAATTTTTCAAAAAATTTTATTCTTGATAAAAGTTGGTGCTCAGTGAAGAACTAATCTCAGGTCGGATATACAAGGTGTTCAAAAAATGTTAAAATTATACTTCAAAATCCGTAAAATTTAAAAAAATAAAAAATTCACTACAGCGGAGTTATAGGACAGAAAAAGTTATAAATAAAAATTAAGTAAAGTTTTTTGATAGTGTAGTTAAAGAGAAAATTTGTACTCTAAAATCGGAAAATGCTTACTTTTTCAATATTTGAATCTGATTTTCTCTTTAACTAAACTATGTATAAAAAAACTATGTGTGTCCTATAACCGTGCTGTAGTGAATTTTTTATTATTTTTTTAATTTTACGAATCTTGAAGTTTAATTTTTAAATTATTTGAACACATCCGACCTGATTTGACGTAGTAGTAGTAAATTAGTTTTTCTTTAAGCACCAACTTTTATGAAGAATAAAATTTTCTGAAATATCAATAATAAAGAAATATCCATTTGTTACAAACTTTTTGCCGGTCAATGTATATATATATATATATATATATATATATATATATATATATATATATATATATATATATATATATATATATATATATATATATATATATATATATATATATATATATATATATATATATATATATATATATATATATATATATATATATATATATATATATATATATATATATATATATATATATATATATATATATATATTTGGGATATATAGATATTATTTTGGGACATATATTGAAATCGCAAAAAATAAAAACACGATTAATAATGACAAATAAATCATCCGTGATTCATGATTTACAGAAAAAACATATAATAAAAGAATTTGATTAATGATAATTAATATTAACCCAGTCAAAATAGACAAAAAAGGTAAAACTTCCGAAAATTGACATACCTTTAAATTATCATCACAAATGACTTGCTTATATATATATATATATATATATATATATATATATATATATTATATATATATATATAGCAGAATAATATATATATATATATATATATGGGATGACCGCTAAAACAATGGAATTTGGCTAACCATAGACACGTGTTTCTGATTTAAGGTCTTGATCAGTACAGTCAACTAGTTGAAAGACGAGTACAACTAGTGCCAAAACGAATACACAAAACAATACCAGAGTCACCAACAGGAGCAAAACCGACATTTGTTTACTACTCTTGGTTATGAGTTTCGCCACAGATGGCTATATGCCGCTCCGTGGTAAATAGAGTATCAAGTCCGGCGAAGATTTCGGATGTTCTCTTGGTTATCACAAATGTCGGTTTTGCTCCTGTTGGTGACTCTGGTATTGTTTTGTGTATTCATTTTGGCACTAGTTGTACTCGTCTTTCAACTAGTTGACTGTACTGATGAAGACCTTAAGTCAGAAACACGTCTCTATAGTTAGCCAAATTCCATTGCTTTAGCGGTCATCCCAAAGAATCCATTTTCTCCTATATACTAGTTCTAACCGCGTTATATATTTTCTACTTTTATTTATATATATATATATATATATATATATATATATATATATATATTCACAAGTCATTTGTGTTGATAATTTAAAGGTATGTCAATTTTCAGAAGTTTTACCTTTTTTGTCTAATTTGACTGGGCTAATACTATTGGCCGGTAATCAAAAATCTTTTATTATATGTTTTTTCTAGTAATCACGAATCACGGATTATTTATTTATCATCATTAATAGTGTTTATATTTTTTTTGCGATTTCAATTTATATCCCAAAATAAAAAATCGAAAATCCAACCCACACATGTTTGCTGGGGCTTCAGTTATTGATTATCCCTGCTACGCTAATATCAAACAAAGATACAAGCGGTTAACATGCGGTTTTTGGGTTGAACCACGTATTAGAGATTATTATGAAATAAGTGGTGTGGGTGGCGGTTATCACATAATTCGCCTATAATTAAG
This sequence comes from Kuschelorhynchus macadamiae, assembly GCA_030620095.1. Lineage (NCBI taxonomy): Eukaryota > Metazoa > Arthropoda > Insecta > Coleoptera > Curculionidae > Kuschelorhynchus > Kuschelorhynchus macadamiae. Next base: position 886,158 of record JAUTXW010005173.1, read on the forward strand.
CGCTATCTATGACGTGTATAAATAGCATCATCATACAATTAAAAAAGCAATGATATTTTGAAAGTTAGTTGGTCAGTCTGGAAAAAATTTATTTAATAAAAGTTAAATGCTCGGTTAATTAAAAAATAATTAAATTGTATGTTTATACGAAAAAAATTATATTCAAGATCGAGATCCTAAAAAGAATAAAATTCGAGACCATTGGCTTATTTTTTAAATGCTTTTATTTAACTTCACTTCACATGTTAGTGATTAGTTAGTGTGTTTGGATTAAATCTGGCAAAAACTTTTGAAGCATTTCCCGTTATTGGAACTGACTGAAATTTGGTATACGTTCATAAACTCGAAAACAATACAATATTATGGTGTCCAATCGTGAACGTCTTATACAGGATGCGTAAAATATAATGCTAAAAAGTAAAAAACAGTTCCTGTTATCGGAACTTACTGAGATTTGTAGCTTTTATTTTATAAATTATTAAACTGCAAGGAAATAAATAATTAAACTTACATAAACACAGAACTTGAAATTTGAATGTTTTCTTAACAGCTTGAGGCGTGATATGTCTCACTTGAAATAAATCCTGAAGATTTTATGAAAATATTCAAATTTTTAAAAGTTCTTTATATAAGTTTATAAATAATTACGTTTTTTTTAAATAACCACTATATATGTCGGAATTATAGCCATTACAAAACTAATAAAACATATTTTGTTTATCATTTTTCGTACAACATTTGACAAAAAATACTGTTCCTAGTTTTGTTTTGTTTTCGTTTGTTTTAATGGCTTTACTGCAAGGCAGTCGCCAGATTGCCGCCAGATTGCTCTTCGTCTGGGGCTTAGTTAGAGCTGGGGCGATCCTCCCAGATTATTTACACATTATTCTAGTTTGGAGACATTATCAGTGGAATGTCCGGATGGCGAGCTCTAAGCTCCCGATTCTAACAAATATTTTGAAAAAACTCCACGTTTCTTAATCGCTCAAATGTATTTCGGCTTCCACTAGGTGCCCCATGAGAGTACTACTGGTATCACGAGATGACTTTTTCTTTCAAGCTATCCCCTCACCCTCCCACTCCCGCCTCATAGCGGCCATCACGCTAATATTCTATATAGAACTGGGCAGACGAAAAGGATAGAATGCAGAAAGAACTAGGCCTCACACGTTCACAGCGCCTGCCTGCTCCCTTTATAGCGGGGTCGTTAGTTTCCACACTGAGCCGTTGAGTCTCTCGCTTCCCCCCGAATAAAAGCAGCAAAACCGAACAAGTGCAACCATGGTCTGCCTTCCATCAGGCGATTCGACAGGTATTTTGCAAGTACCGATTTTTATGACTGAAAAACACCTACTATTAACCCAAAATGCTGTCCTAGCTTCATCTTATTAAAAGATTATACACTTTTTGCCATAATTTTTTCAACAACTGTTTAACGAACCGTGGAAGAGAAAATTTTAGAGCTGCAGGAAAAAAACGTTCCATCGCAAATGAACATAACCTTTAAAATACTTTAAGTGATTTAAATAATACATAATGATTTTTGAAAATAACCCGGTTTAACTTCTTCACTTATTAATACGGTTTGCATGCATCGTAATCTACATGTTACTAAAAAACGCGAATTGTATTAATACCAATCCTAAAAATGATTTAACTCTGTTGCAAGTCGTAAGATATACTAAGTCCAAAACATGTCATTCATTTAACTGATTATCGATATCTATTCTGTCGGTACAGAAATTGCTTAAAAACGTACTCATGTATTTTATTTCTATAATGTGTACTATGTGCACTGTGAGGAAAGCAATGTTTCATAGTCTTGACATGAATATATTTCTAATTTTTTTAACTTTAACAAATGTTCGCAGTTCGAATCTATTCAAATACCTAATACATATGCAAAAATTATAATTAAAAAATGAAATTTGTTAAGAATACCATTAATACAGTGTCGTATTTAGAATGCCTTTCCGGGGAGGGGAAGGGAGGTCAAACAACTACATAATTTGGTGACTTGGCGACTAAAAGAAGGTGTTTGGTTTTTGTTTACATGTTTACATAATTCCCATCAAAATCAGCGCAGACTAAAAAAAATATTCTCACTTTATAAAATCAGTAAGGCATTATAAAATAATTTTTAGTTTCGAATATTTTGCTTAGGTTAGTAGCTCTGGCGGGATGGACATTTGCCCCCCCTAAATACGCCAGTGGTTCCTGCTTTAATACTAATATAAGTTGCAGCACTGGGCCGTCGGCAATTTGAAAATTGCAGATAAAAGGCGAGCCGTTTAGTTTCAAACTCCATCGACCCTGCCTCCTATTACCGAGCTGTTTAAAAGAAGTTTGACTTCGCTCTACGAATTTTTATCTACCAGGGAATTTCCAAAGTATAAATAATAACTTTAGACAAAAATTATTTAGTTGAATTTTGTCGTCGGACTAGTTTAATATTTTGCAATTACAGTCTTAAATGTTATTTAAATATAGTGAATTTAATATTAAATTATTACTTACCTGCTAGTCGAATTTAAGAATACAATATTTTTATTATATAAATAAAAAAATCGGTAAATTTCCTTTACCCGGAACTTCCCTCGTTTTTTTTCCATTTGTTCGGAATAGTGAAGTGCGGCTCAGTTTACTTCAGTAGATAGTCACGGTCTATAAGTGTTACATATACTTTTAATTTTTATTGGCCGCCATTTTGTTTCATGATATTGGATTCCTACCAATATTTTACCATTTTCCTTCTACCTGCGTCACACTTTACTTTTGGGCATAATTTAAAATAAATTCAATAAATAGTTTTTACATAGACACATACCGCCATTTTGTTCGTCATGTTGAATTCGTACCAGTTTCTCCCATTTGCAGATTTAATTTTTCTGCAAAAAAAGTCATTTGAATAAAATTTCTTTACGATGATTTTTTTAAAAATGTATTTGGCCGCTATTTCGTTTCGCCATCTTAAATTGAAACCCATATTATCAGCAAAGCTCATTAACTCAATAGGTTGCTTCGAGCGATCTTGACCTATCCCAACTCGGTGTGTGCGATCTACATCACTCGGTGACCGGCTTGCTTTAGCACGGCGTTGTCAATATCTCCTCTGTGTGCGTTTAATTAGATATATTAATCTTTTTTTGTTCAAAATTGAAACTTTTTTGTTACAATAAAATGCATCCTTCAAGATATAAGTTATTATAATTCTTAACTTAGGTTTAGGGATGTTGGTTTAAATTTTAACCAAGTTTTTTTCCATTTTAAAAAGTTCGCATCGTATTTGAAAAAATATGACGTATTTTTAAAGTTTCAAAAAATATTCTTGTAAAAAGTTTTAGTATGACAAATAGTTGTATAACATTAGAAAATGTGCATTTTTTTATACAAGGTGTCCGAGTAATGTGTTCTCGGTTTTGGTGATAATGGTTAGAGTTAGAGAAAAAGTTTTAAATATAAATATTAGTATATATGATGACTTATATACCTACTTAAATAGTTTTTCATATACAAAACACCCCATATTTTATTACTTTTTTGAATTATTTCTAAAATTCTATGTCTACTTCACGTATTGTCCATAGGTCTAAGTTTAATTGTTTTCGAGATATTAATATTTAAAAACTTGGGGTTTTCAATTTTGAACAGCTGTAGAGTCTAAACGGTTCAAGTTAGAACAAAGCTGTTTGCACTTTCCTTTAGTTTTTAATAGTCTACCATAAATTTCTTCTCTATTTCTAACCGGTACCAAGATATCAACCGAGAACACACTATGGAAACTCCTTATGTATATTATAAGTATTTTTCATATTTTATTAACTACAGGTATGCTATTTGCAGTAAACCAATCGACGTCACAACCCCCGCCTCACCCTCTTGCCCCCCTCGCCCGATAGCTGCTCACCGAGGTAACCTAATAGAGCTAATGGGCCTTGTAATATCAGTACTCCGTTAGTCCTCAGATACTTCCTAACCCCAAATAATACACTACTTTAACATAACAACAAGAAGACCGTTAACGAAACTCACTTAGAACCTAAGAAAAATAAAAAATAAAATCTGGCAAATATCTGCGAACCAACGGAGTAGGTAAAGACTGATAATATGGGTTTCATGCAGGATATAAAAATATATATATATATATATATATATATATATATATATATATATATATATATACATGTGTGCAGGGACGTAGACAGGGTGGGCCTGAGGGGGACGGCGGCCCCTCTTTTTATCCTGTGGCCCACTGGCTCCTTCAATAGCCTGTCTAAATATATTATACGGTACGCTCATAGAAGCACAATATTTTTAAAGAAATAAAATATTCAAACCACAACAACACAAAATATCTCTACTAGTAAAAATCCCAAATATAAGCTGACTCTTGCCTAATTAAAACACAGAAAATATAAACAGTAATCCCGGTCTCTAGGCTTCATGTGCTCGAACTTTCTCTTGTTTAAGAATAATAAAATCGTTTTTGAGAAATAGAATTGGAACTTGGCTGTTTTATCAATTGAGAAGTCATTGGTAAAAAACATAGATCTTCAAAGAGTAATAGATATTTTCGCGGAAAATAAGAGAAAAATAAGTTTAATTTTATAAATTGTTTTTGTTTGTATTTTTTAGTTAACAGTTTATATTATTCATGTTTATTTTTTATTAGTTTTAGTAATACTTCCACAACTGTACATTAAATAAAAGTGAAAAACAGGTTTCTTCAGATGTGTTTAATTAAGTTACTTTTGTATAAAATTTGTTATTTAATTCAAAAACCTAAAATAAATGTAGGAAATCCGTTTTAATTTTTTTACTGGCACATATTATGTGTTACAGTATCTATTATTAATGTAAAAAAAATCTTAAATAGGAAAGTATGCTACTTTGACCCGTTAATGACAAATCCTGAATATAGGTCTCTAGAACTATTTGTGCCCCCAACTAGCCCTCCCCAAAATGAATTTTCTGCCTATGTCCATGCATGTGTGTGTGTCCTGAGGATGCAACAATAAAGTTGCGAAACGTCGACAATTTAAAAATAGAGTCTTGTTTTTTTACTGGATCCTAATCCCAAATAATACACCACTCTAACATAAAAACAAGAAAATCGCTAACGAAAACCGTTTAGAAACTTAATATCTGGGAAATAACTGTGGGCCAACGTAGTAGGTAAAAACTGAAAATACGGGTTTTGTGGAGGATATAGAATTTGTATGTGTCCTGAAAATGCAACAATAAAATAGTAAAACGTCGACAGTTTAAAAAAATCTATTGTTTTTTTACTGGATCCCAACCCCAAATAATATACCACTCTAACATAACAACAAAAGGATCGTTAACGAAAACCATTTAGAAACTTAATATCTGGAAAATATCTGCGGAAGAGCGTAATAGGTAAAGAGTGATAATGTGGGTTATAGAACTTATATGTGGCCTGAGGATGCAACAATAAAATAGCGAAACGGCGACAGTTTAAAAAAGTCTGTTGTTTTTTTACTGGATCTCAACCCCAAATTAACGAAAACCATTTAGACACTTAATATCTGGGAAATATCTGCAGTCCAACGGAGTAGGTAAAGACTGATAATATGGGTTTCATGCAGGATATAGAATCTATGCTTTATGAGGATGCAACAATAAAGTTGGGAAACATCGACAATTTAAAAAAAGACTTGCTTTTTTTACTGGACCTTAACCCCAAATAATACACCACTCTAACAATTTTTTTTAACATATTACTAGGTCATCCTCATATGACCCTTAATTTTTGGTCAACATTCGGAGTCAATCGAGTAAGTAGTATTTAAGCTATGTCGCGAACTAATAGACAGACATAAAGACCGACAGACGAAACGACGGAATTGATAAAACATGTTTTTTACAACCATCTACAGAGCAAAATCTAATAGGCATATTGGCCCATATTTGTCAAAGAAATAAAAAAAATGTGTCTCACTATATAGCACAATAACAAACTGGCGCGATCACGAAGCCTGACCAACTGTGTATGTGCCGGAGACCCGACCGGTACCCAGAATGTATCAACCGGGGCGGGACGCGAGGAACAGGTAAATCGAGTCACGTGTTCAAGTGCAGCAACTTATATTTTTATTTAGTATACTTTGATTCTACTAAGATAGTTATATACTATCTCTGTCTGTATGTTTATGTTATTATTATGTTAAATGTTATATATGTATTGGTAACTAATTATGAATTAAAATAAATACGAGTGAGACTCTTTCGAAATCCGACGGCAACTGTAGATTTGAATATACACCCGAAAAGTATAAAATAAAAAGTGACCCCCAAACCTTGACAGTGTAAATATTTACAAATCACTTTTCTGTGAGCTTTGTAAAAAATATTTAAATATTTTAGTAGCAGCATATTAAGGTGTATTTCACCTTTTAAAACTTTAAATAGATAGACACAAAATCAACTGTCAATAATATTCTTATAATAACGAATCCAGCACGACAAAATTAAATTTCAAAATTAATAAAATAGAAAGAATAATTAAACCAACAAAACTCCTGATAATTCCTTCTAAACAGAATAATTTTACATCGTGTGGGTGTTCCCAACTGACCCCTTAAAAGCAAAATAAATAGAAATGATTGTACGCTAATCCAAACAACGAATGATATGAATAAAACCCGCAGGTTTCTTCGAGAGACTTCGAATAGTTGAGCTAATATGGCATAAGCAGCGTATCTTAAGGCTTTTTTAATGATTTACCTATGATATACGTTAGAGACAAATGGTCTTTTTGAGGATAGTAATAGTTAAATTTGTATCTAATAAGATAATAATTAAAATATCATATTTATTTTACAAAAAATATGGGATTTTTTTCAAATACGGAAAATGTTCACCTCACGTGGACAGCAACCATGAGATGGCCTTTCGCTAGCAGAAAATAATTGACTTAATCTTTATTTTCCATGTGAAAATTATTAAATTAAATAGTAAATAGTTATAACATGTCTGTGGGTAGAGAGCCTTAGTTTAAAAAGGAAAATAATATTAATTGGATAAATGGAATCTGCTGGCGAAACTGGAAAAAATACCGCTTTATATTTTAAATATATAGATAGGAATAATATGTGTATTATAGATTAAGTCGTAATTGCGATTTGGAGGTCAAATCAAGCATAAGAAGAGTGCAAAATATATATACGTTATCTCAACAAAATTCGATATTCAAGATCCTGGGTGATTTGGAGACATCGTTACGCATTCCCCAGTCGGTGGATTACTGGCATGACTGACTTGTGATTTTTAATGTGCCTTCTGTTAGTTTAGTGGTAGACCCCTGTCTTTCCCGCCTTTCTGCCCTTACACTCCTTTAGTAGACAATCTTAGAATCGAATAGAGCTCATGTAAGATAGAGATCGACATCGTTACAGACAAGTTGTATCGTCATCTGAAACTTCCCATAGAATGTAGAGTTCCGGAGTAAGTAAATAAGTTAAAATATCTTACCATAAATATTTGCAGCTAACTACACCTAAGAAATATAAATAATCCCGAGGCTATTCACCCATATAGATCGCAACACCAAAAAACAATCACATACTTTAAGTTTAGATCACCAAAACTTTAATATTTTGTCAAAATCGAAATAACTTTTTAGATTCACTGTTATCACAACAACATTACCCTACAAACTGAACGAGCAAAATCAATGTTAATGTCCCCTATGATAAAAGCGAACTTATCTTTAATGCATTCAACGTATCGTATGCTGTTCTAACCTGTGTGTCCTTTTATTCGATATAGCTTACTAGTGCTTGTGCATAAATATAAACATATGAAAGCACACCGACAAAGTAATTCGAATTATCTGGATGATCTCTTGGTTGAAAACGCTATACAGAACGCTTATAACAACTTTATAAATAAATGAATTTCTATTCATTGTAATTGAATTGGCTTCTGTAATTCTAAAAACTTATAATAGTGAAATAGTTACTTTTATATTTACAGAGGCATCATATTAAAACTTTTTATTATTAGGGAATTTTTAAGTTTTTTTTTAATTCCAACTAATCTGAAACACAAACGTTAAGAAAGTTCCGAAATACAGTGTGTCCAAGATTCGACTTACATGCATTGATATCTGGAAAACTATTATAGCAAGAAAGATGGTTAAATTAGAAAAGTTGTACAGAATTTCATTACAAATTTGATTCTAAATCCTGAATATTTAAATTAATCGGGAAACACTAAGAACGTGCATTTTTAATTTTCCTCTGGCGGTTTTTTTAGAGGAATCTGATGGAGGTAAAATGAAAATTCTAGCTCTCCCTATTTCCGAGATGTATTTAGGAAAGTCGAAATTACTATTTTCCTTAAACTCTAAAACCTAAAATTAGTATTTATAGTAGTGTTTGATTACCTCTCTATACAATAGGCGGTTAAGGTATATTTTCTAATATTGAACTAATTATTAAATGAAGAAACATTATTGATTGAAAATGCATAAAGAAATGTTTAAAAACTAATGACATATTTTTCACACAGCCTTAAAACTTTACGGGTAACTCCCCTTAAAATGTTTCCGTTGATTCTAATAAGAACATCTCATACCCTCTATTCCAATTCTTCGCGATTTTCTGGTTGGAAAAATTCAACCACTTCATTTTTTGCGTTTCCCCATAAATAAAAATCTGGAGAATAAGGTCTGATGACCTCGCCGGCCAAGCAATATCAGAAAATAATTGTCTGTGTGAAAAGTATCTCTATAAACATCTGTAACTTCTTTATTATTGTGAACTGGACAGCCATTTTGTTACAACCAAGTGTTGCACAATACATAAGATGGAATGATGTTTCTAATTACTGGAATAATTTGTTCTTGCAACAGCTGCAGATATCTATTTCCAGTTAGATTTTCTTCGAAAATGAATGGCCCAACCCAATGGTTGTCTAAAATACAAATTACCTCTAATGATACACCACACATTAAATCCAATTCTTGTTTCGCCTTTCTTCTAAATTATACGGATCTTCTGTACTCCCGTAGTGATGATTGTGTTCTTTAAATATTCCACAATTTCTAAATCGCGTTTCGTATGTCCATAGAACTTTAAATTGAAACCCAGTTATTTCTCGACATTTATTTATAAACCAATCACAAAATATTGTTCGTCTGATGAAATCAATTCCGTGAAGACCCTGAACTATACGAGGCTTATGTGGATAAAAGCGATGTTTTTTACAACCGAATGTGCAGTAGATTTCGGAGTTGTTGTTCTTCAATTTTCCTCAGCGATGTTCCTGCATCTCTTTCATCATTATTTTTTAAACAGGTTTAGGTTCCGACAAAGAACAATAACCTAACCTAACCTAGCAATTACCAATTTGCTAAAATTCCTTTCATTAGGTTGATGTCGCTCCGGAAATTGTTCTTCGTATGCACGTACTGGAACTTAAGCATTCATGTTGGCTTTAAAATAAACTTCTGTCATATGTAATTTCCAATCTTCGTTGGAATAAGTACCGGTCATATTACTAGACAGCTAAGGAAAAATCCTTCAGTTAACCTCAAAAAATTCTGAGCATTCCTTAAACAAAAAATCTAACAAACGAATTCAGAAACCGAGTCCTCGGTAATCGATTGATATTCAATCATCGGGTACTCGGCATTCAATGATTTATGACTGTTAAAACTGCCCAAAATAAATATATTTTGTAATATTTTTTTAATTAAATAATGGGAAATTAATTTATCATATTCACTGGTTCCAGTTGTTACTATTATTTTTGGTATAGCTCATGAAACGCAATTAAATTTTAATGACCACATTTTTCCACTCAAGTGATCCCAAAACTAACTGGAACAAGTTTATTGACTTTTTAATTTTATATTTTTTAAAAAATATTTTAAACCAGTGTTATTGAGGAAGGTATATTTATGTAATAGAAAAAGGAACAACGAATTATCGTATTCTATTATTATCACTAGTCGGTCTATTTGTTATATAACTTTGAGTACTTCATAAGCTCATAATGTTTATTGCCTACATTAAGTTTGCACACTTTTATTATTCACATTTGACAATTTTGTTCTTTTTATTTATTAAAGCTGGGTTCGGAATGGTCGATCTGTTTGTACAAGCTGAACTCACCTTTATTGTTCTACCAGTGCAAGCAGATTTTGCCTTCCGAACCTAGCTTTTGACATTTTTAACTAAATTCCTATTTACCTTTAAAAATCCTTAACTTGACAACACTGATATTAACAAGGAGTTTTCTTTTGTTTCATTATGGCGGCAAGCGTGATTAAAGCCTACAATAAAAAAAACAGTAATTTTGGTATTTAAACCTTAAAGAAAATAATAATCTCTAAAAAAATCAAAAAATCCAATATTAAAAAATTTTAAAATTTGTAAATGTATCTCGGACACAGGGAGATCTGGAATTTGCATTGTCTCCATCAGATTTTTCTAAAAAAAGTGTCTTAATAATGTATTATTCCTAAAACCACAATACTCTGGCTACAGGGAAAAATTAAAAAAGCACATTTTTAGTTTTTCCTAATGATCTCAGAAACCGAGGAACACAATTTAAATATCCAGTCAGAATTAAATTTTTAATGAAACTTTATACAGATTTCTTAATTTAACCATCGTTCTATCTAAAATAATTTTAGAGATAGTAATACATTTAATCAAATCTTAGACACAATCTTGGAAAACGAAAAACCGATTCCTAGGTTTTTTTAATGAGCCTGATGCAGAACCATGTGGCAAGTATTTTTCAAGTGTCTGAACGCCTCATTAGCAGGTTTGGTTCCATATTTGAGGAAACTGCAAAATCAACTCACAAAACTCAAGCACAAAACAGGCTCTCTGCTATATCTGCTTGAAGAAAATCTCTGTCTACTGACAGGCAATTAAAAGTGAGAGCTATGGAGGACGGTGGTATACAAAAGATCATACGACTATACGAATAATAATTGAAGATCCAGACGATAAACAGTAAGGCTAGAGTTGACTAGAGAATATGCCAACTGACTGAAGTATGGTGGTCTAATTTATTTACAGGAGATCGGAAAGATATTGAGATAACCATCGAATATGAGTATGATTACACCCGGAATTGTGTAGAAATAGTCCAGCAGTACGAGGTGTTTACCTTTTAGAGGAGAAACCATGAGGGTCCGGAGAAGCATATGTCCCAAGGGAAGTACCGACTTGGATGCTTGTAAAAATAAGTGAACGGATAAGAGAAGTGATTTAAAATGTCACACCAATAGTTAAAAGAGCAACTGGCGATATTTATAAATAAATACTTTATTCGAGCTACAGCAATTAGTTCCTGAAATACATGTTCTCAGGTACCACAAGTAATGGTTACATTAATATATCGTTTTATTTTACCGTACACCTACATCATAAGAGGATACGATGATCCCTTTCTGGAACATGTCCTGCAATGACGCAGGCGCAATAATCAACATTTTAGTCAAACGACGCTTGCAACTTCCCTCTTTTTAGAGCTGATCAGGCCGCTATAGACTAGCGAATCCAGTGTAAGACAAAGATATAAAATGGGCCTATAGAAACAACTACTCCGTTGACTAATACCATGACTGGCATTGAATTATACTGTTGACTTCTGACCTTCCTTGGGAACAATAATGTTAATATATTTCTTTATTTCTAAAATGGATCAAAGCGCCAGTGGCATTGCATGACATATTCCAGACAGGGATCATAGCATCTTTGTTATGACGTTAGTGTAACGTGAAATAAAAAATTACAAGTGTGCGTAATTAAGATGAAAATACAATACTTTGGTATCATTGAGTTGATCTAATAAGCTTGATGGCATCAAATGGTACCGCTGGCACCAGCTAATAAGCCCCTCGAGTTTGGGTTAATTTGGTTTCTTTTGACTAGTCCAATACATAATTTGGTACCATCGATCTAATCTAATCAATTCGATGGTACCAACTGGTATACCCCTCGAGTTTAGGCTCATTTCGTTTATTTTGACGAATCCAATACATTACTAGTAATATGTTAATATTTTTAGACTAAAATGTAAAAAATAAATTATAGTTTAACAAAAACTAGAAAATTTGCTTTTGTCAGTATCCATACACTAGTGCAGTAGAGTCTAGTAAACAGGAGTCAAAATCTAGTACATTTTTCGATTATAGGACTTGGCCAATAACAAAAATTATGAGCTGGGGCCTTTCCTGGAACAAAATTCTAAGTGCTGCAGGAAAGAGAGGACTTTTTTTTTGCGGCGGTATATACAGATTAGTCTCACTGTATTTTGCACAGAATATTTTTCTTAAATGTTGTACATTTTTGCTAGGTCTAGTACACTGTTTATTGAAATGTAATACCAACCCAAATACAATCTGACAACACTGTGTTGGGTAGTATGTAAATCTTCTAATAGAGCTTAGCAATGCACTTCACAAATGATGACTTTTTTTCCATAGACGAAGGCGATTTCAATATTTTTTTCATTAATGTTTTTAAAATCAAAGATTTTGCAGAAACGATTCAACTTTACTTTAGTCGAAACGTGAAATATTTACGACATAGCCTTTTTTCTTACTTATGAGGAAATCCCCAATTTTCCTTTCATTACTTTTTAATTCTTATTTTTTACTTTCTCCCAGATGTAACAAAATCATTTCCTGCGAAAACTTTTTATTTTATTTTTTTATTTATTTTTCGACATTTTTTAGCCGAAATGTTTTATATTCACAAAATATTCTTTTTTTACTTTTATAAAGCCTCCCGAATGTGAAAATAAAAAAAATGCCTAGCGAAATCTCCAATTTTTTACTTTTTAATTTTTTATTAGCCTAACGACCGGTTGCAGAAAGCTCAATTAAAGTTTTGAATGTTTAACGGAATGTCAAGTTTGACAGCGAGTTCCTAGATTTCTATAGGCAGCTTGTCAAATCCGAAAGCTGAGTTAAATATTCTAAACAGCAATTATGTTTTGTGCAACAGGCTGTAAATGTGATATATTCACAAAATAATGGATTGAAAAAAAATAATGTTTATATCTACAGAGCTAGAGCTTTTCCTTCCTAGAACTAAATTTTAATACTATTGAATGTTGAGATTAGGTTTGGTGAAACAAGTACAAAACTAAATAAAGTAATAAAATACAAATTGGGGATATCGGCCGGGTTTTTTTTTATTTACCCAGACTTTATAGAAGTCAAAAAAAATATTTTGTGAAAATAACACATGTCGGCTATAAAAACTTTTAAAAGTTAATACATAAAATAATAAAAAATGTTATAAAAAAATTAAACCGACATTAAAAAAAATGCACTAAAAAGTGAAAAATAATTTTTTATCTAACTTGGAAAATTTTTCTCGGTAAAGTTAGGGCCAAACTTATTCTGAATTACTTATTAATAAAAAGATATTTATGTATTGAGTGTTTTGATGTCTAATATTAGGATATAATGTCTTACTGTCTTTATTAGTTTAGCTATTCCGCCATTTTTAAAATTTTTTCAATATGCTTGCTATGGGACCACTCTGGTAATATCCTGAATATTCCCTTAAATTTCTTCCAAATTGATCGAGAAGTAATTAATGTACGTAAATATATAATAAATAAAAATATACATAGAATCGAATTGATAACCTCCTCCTCTTTTGAAGCCGGTTAGAGATTTCGCAGGAATTTTTTATTATTGTTGTTTAGGAAGCTTTATAGTGGAATAAAAAAAATACTTTGTGCATAAATTATATTTCATCTCAGAAAAAGTTGAAAAGCAAATTAATAAATAAAATAATAATTGATGATATCCACAGGAAAGGAGTTTTTTCATTTCCACATTCGGGTGGTTTTATGAAAGCCAAAAAAAGTAAATAAATAAATGAAATAAAAATCGAGGATTTCCGCACAAAAATTTAAAAAAAAATATTTTGTGAATATATCACATTTCGGCTAAAAAAAGTTGCCTTGCAGAAAATTCTAAACAGGTATAACAACAATTATAAATTATTTAAAAAATAGAAAAAATATAGAAGATTAGAAAATGAGATGATGGTTGGTTCACAAAAGGTTAGATTTTATGCTTACTTAGTTGAACAGTTTTCATATGATAAAAAGGGATTAATTCTGATTGCAGTATTCTAGATGTTTAGTCCAGCCTCCAATGCTGCAATAATAAGTCTTAAAAAGCTGCATAAAAACATGTACCACTAAAGAGGTTTAAATTTAGATCAGGTCTAACTTGACAGTTATAGGTTTAAGGTGACATTTTTAACAATTTAACAAATAATTTTTCTAAATGTCGCAATTACAAAATGACAGTGACATAAGCGAAACATAACTGGCGAACTAAGAGTTTTAAGTACCACGGCAACTAGACCTGGACTATCTTTTAAACCTTTTTAGTGAATACGGAGACACATGTTTCTAGCAATATATAAAATGAAATTAAAAGGTTATTATTTACTTTTTGATGATTTTTTGTATATAGGTAGATTTTGACTCCGAAGTCAAATTTTTTCGGTAATTTTTTTTTTGAGTTATTCATCCAAAAAATCATAAACATCCTAAACCCTTTTTACTTTTTCTTTCTTCTTTTTTATGAATTAGAACTAATAACTTTTCCTTCATGTTGGCATCTTGACATCGTGAAAAACCATCGGGATACAACTTTAAAGAGAAACATTACTTGGTACAAAATAATTATTTGTTACATAAATAGGTGGATCGGTACCATTAGGAGTGCAAAGGCACTAGGTAGTTTACACTTAAAAACTGAACGTTACAGAAAATATAATTGAAGACACTCAAGGAAGTAGCGAAAATGCTATAATGCAGATTAAATACAAATCCACATATTATATGGGACCTCTTATAGTAGTTTGTTAGGTTAAATATTAAAATAGAATGGTGGTATTATTCAAAAAAGTCTAGAAGGAAAGAAAGGAATAAATCACAAAAACACAAAACAGGTTAGGAAATCTAAGCATCATCGATAAAGCCCTAACAGCAAAGTGATCACTTGCGGAAGCCTAACACTCGGCAAATTTGAATGTATGTCTAACATCCGGCAGTGATTCACTTCGCTGTTGAAAAGTGTTGATTGCCTTTTGTCCTAGGGCATTACTGATGATGCCTACGACGTCTAACTTGGTGCTATCCCGATACCAGTTTACCAAGTTCATCCGCGCTCCTGTTTGTACTAATTCATCTTATGTACCTATGTAACGAAAAACCTAACACGAAGACTAGTCCGAAATGCATGAAGTATGGTTGTTTTTGAGGGTTCCTAATGTCCTAATTTTTTCAGATAAAATAAGATATAAAAATGAATTTTTGTGACGCCTGTATAGTAGTTTGTAGTAGTTTCATACAGAACTAGTCAATTTTTATAACAAAGAATAAAAAAAGGCTTATAATGTGTATGCATTTTAGGGATCAATAACTCAAAAATAAAACCTGACCAAAAACAAGTTACATCGGATTCGTGATCAGAACCACAAAACACACCGATATAAAAAAATAATCAAAATCGGCCATGGTGTAAAAAGTAAATAATTACCCTAAAATCGTCTAAGTTTATCAAATAAATTTTAATAAAGAACCTACTTTTTCTAACAGTCAACTAGATATATAAAGGACTCCTCATTTCATAACATATTTTAGCCGATATGTTAATTGAAAAACATGCATCAAATCTGCGTCTTATGAAACTAATACTTTAATATACTCTTATTGGTAGGTTTTTAATAACTTTACATTACAAAGAAGTATAATAATGACTTACCAAACTAAGCAATACTACATTTTATATCACTAAATATTTTGACATTTACACCAAACTAAATGACATTTCCCCACTGTGACAACAAGAACGATTTTGTTTGAAGATGACAGACAGTGTAGAATGTTCACTAAACTCGTTCTGTCAGTTTACACTTAAAAACGATTGGTGATAGTTACCATTTGAAACGTTATGAAACGGAAATAATAAAGACAATGCAAGTTCGAATATTATAACATTGAAAAAAAAAGAAAAAAGTGAAACTGGGTGATAGCGACAGCGAGCGAAAGTTGTGAATTTAAAGACAGAAATACATGAGGATTCGGAAAACAAGTAAATTAATAAACAATAACAGAGTGAGTTTAGTTTAATGCTGGTTTGACTCTATTTCGGGTTTAACCCTTATAATATATAATATATATGTATAACCTTACTTTGTGTTTGACCACGTACGAATCAAAAAATAAAACATAAAAACACTCCAAAAAGTGTTTCAAAGCAATGTGATGTTATTGATACTTTACAAGAAATGAACGTTACAGAAAATATAATTGAAGACACTCAGGGAAATAGCGAAAAAGCTATAATGCAGATTAAATACAAATCCTCATATTATATGGGACCTCTTATAGTGGTTTGTTAGGTTAAATATTAAAATAGAATGGTGGTATTATTCAAAAAAGTCTAGAAGGAAAAAAAGGAATAAATCACAAAAACACACAAAGTATTGCAGAAAATTGAGCGGATTGGTTCTATACATAGACGTCGTATGTCTAGTAACTGTACCATAGTATAACGATAATTTCGCAGAAAAAATAAAAGACGACTTTGTAATAAGGTTTTTTAACATTTTTTTCATTTTTTTACAGGGCTGTTTCATCCCCCTATCGTGTATACTGGAAAAAGTTTTTTATATATACAAAAAAATAATAAAAGGAGTTTGACATGTTTCTTATCATCAGGGGACAGGGCTACTCTGTATAGAGGGAAAAAATTATTTTATATTCAAAATAATAAAATAAATTTAACTTGTTTCGTCGTTTATCGAAATATTTTCTTAATGTTTTTAAATTTGCATAATCAAAAAAAAAACAAGTATTTATGTTAATCACTTTTTCAATTTTTCGATGTCAAAACGTTTATCCCAACTATTTCTGTTTTCAGTTTTACTCAAATCGGTTTGTGCGTTCTCAAAATATTTAAAAATATCAAAGATCTACGTCCATAACACGTAAAATCTCGAGAACTTTTGGCGCAAATTTAAAACGAATCGGTCTGAACGACATCCTAAATAATGTTTTCCAAAAATATGTTTTTCGTGATCTATAGGCTCTCAAACTCAATATATTTTTTAAGTTTTTTGTCATTACAATAATAAATACTTCTCCTATATAGCCCATATAGCATATTAATAATTGAGAAATTAGTTCCGTATTTCGATAGTCTTTCGTATCCCCAACCTAAATTTTGTATCAACTGTTAGTAGAAATATAACTGATATAGGACCGGCAAATTTTCAATTTTTACTTCCCTCGTAAAAGGGAAGTATTGTAAGCGTGAAAAATCACCCTCCGTCGCACAGTGGGCCAGCGTAGCCTTATTTTATTGAAAAATGATTGTTTATTCAGAAATGGGTAGAGATACGTTTTAACGGGTTTTAAAGGTAAATTTGTATAAATACTATGAAAAATGAATATGTTCAATAAGTATAGAGACTAGATTATACAGGATTAGCTAAAAGTCTGGCTGGTTTCGGCTAAATATCTTAAGAAAAGGTAATGCGTTTTTTTTGAAATTTTGGAATTAAAGTAAATTGATATCGGCAAATTTAAAAACTGTATCTGCGTTGCTGTCAAACTTACCGGTTTTTCGCTTATAATGCAAACTTTGTTTTTCAATGCTACAATTTTACATTTTTAGATTTTATATGGGATGTTTTATACTTTCATTCAATTGTTTTTATGCTGCAAATAATTAGAAATTTACAATTTCCTGCATGTTTTGGCAGGTGTAACCTGCAGCAAGTGAAACAGTTAAAGATAAAAAAAAACAAGTTTCACATTTATGTCTTAACTTTTTAAATTTAATCTAATGGGTGCAATTGGTGCCAACTTTTAAAACTTTTAGATATTTTTTGCGGAGTTAACCGTTTTGCAACTGTAACCTTCCGAAACGAGAGAAACGGCAATTTTCAACAGCCATTTTTTACAGTTTTTGTGAAAGGAAATTAAGTTACAAATTTAAACAAAATACAATTTTTATTAGTCTATTAGCGCAATAAATACAATAACAAATAAAAATTATAACCAACCATTCTTAACTAACAAAAACCTTATTTTTGATACAATCGTATAAGACCAAACATTTAATCCGAATCATCACTACTGCAGCAGTTAGAATTTGTTTCAAACGACTGAAACAAATGAAGTGCTTCTGGGCTAAACATGTTCTTTTTTGGTGTTCTATGCTTTCTTAGTGAAGTAATTATTGGATCAGATGTAACAAGTAAATAATTAAACACATCTGTATTTGTAGCTACTCTATTACATTTTCGAGAATTTTGTTCCCTAGCCCTTCTGTATTCTTTATTCCTCGCCTCTTGGGCTTCCTCTGAGAGTTGCCCAATAGGCACAGGGACAGCTTTGATTATTTCGGCACTATGAATAAAAATTTTATGCAGGGAAGCGGGAATTCTATACCATGGATACAGATGCACAAACAACCTTGCTGTATCAATGCAGTACTGTTTAAATTCTTTGACTTTAATATCGAAGCTGCTGGCAATTACTTGTAAAATAACATATATGCGATAGATTAAATTTTCGTCGATATTAGTTATTTCAGCGGACACTTTGTAGTTTTGAAAAAATGTCCTGGCTGTGTTGCCATCATTTGTCGTTCCCGCTCCCTGTTTAGTTTGATCCTCTTGGATCCTAGTTTTTTCTTGCTTAATAATATTTTTATCATCCCTTCGTGCTTGCCACTTCTGTATGCGTAATCGATAACTTACTTTCAAAACACACTCGAATGATCGAATCCATGCATGTAGCGATGTAATTCCATAACACAGGTGATTGATGTTTACAGTTCTTTTTAGAACCCGATCAATATCATTCATCTCAATCGGAGAAGCCCCGCATAAATAACACTTCTGGGATGACGTATTTGTTAATGAGTTGATCATTTTATTATCAACCATTGACATATATAGTTCATGTTTTACCACAATAGCCGAATTATTTTTTAGTTTAAAATTTGTTGGAGTTAAATTTAAAATTTCTTGATCCATGTAATTTTTTTCTTTTTTTGAAATTTCTATGGTTTCCTTTAAAAACTGCATTTTTAATGGTCGGCAATAAACAGTAGATGAAGGGCGAGGGTTCTGCCAGACATAAATTTTTTTGTTTTGATTGTTTGTTGTATATAATTGTAGAGGAACCAAACATGTAAGTAGTAAATTGCTGTCAGAATAATTGCCTTCAAAAGCCTGTTTATATTGATTTTGTCCACTACTTCCATCCATTCCCCACTTGGTAATCAGAGTAAAATTTGAGTTTTCAAAATTCTGGTCTTCAAGGTCCAAAGTCGTCAGAAGCCTACATGTTGTATGGTCTAGCAGGGATTGTAAGGGTAACACCACAGAATGCTCCTGTACACAAATTCTTTCCGGATAACATAACTGCTTTGCTTCTCTGATTTTGTTATAACTAGGGTAGATATCGAAATTATTCTCTTTGGCGTTGTTTCTTAGAAGTTGGTATGATCGCTTGGAAAGTTTGGTGTCAATAAATAAGGCTAAAGCTCGATCTGGTCCTAATGGAGATTGTGCGTTCTTAGAAGTCTTTTGGTTCATTTTTTTAATTTCTTGATTCGGAGATAAAATAGTACGGGACAATAATTTAGCAGCTTCTGGTCTTCCATCAGATCTCAAACTTAATTCAGTAGCAAAAACTAGCTCACTTATTTCGGTTTTTCTCAACTGTTCCGTTCTTCGAAATTTTCCAGAGTAACTAAGATTTTGAAACTCAGATTTGGGCCTTCCAGTGGTTTTGGTTTTAACACAAGCAAAATGTATGTCTTTATCAAGCCATTTTTGGTTCCAGTCTAAAAATCTACTTTTGGTCCTTTTCGAAGCCTGCCATCTTCTCCGAAAATCAAGGGCATAAAGTCGAGAATATTTAAGTACTTTTTCCTTGTTTGATGTCATACACTTCCCATATAAAATAGAGTTTAATGTCTCCTTGATTTTGGTCCTTTCTATGCCTTTTTCAAATATTTGCTTTAGTTTAATTTTGTGGGATTCAAATTCTAAAAATACAAAAAAGCATCAGTCCTGCATGTAGAATTAAGTAAGATTCAAGATTCTTAAACAAAACAAAACATGATAAACTGTTTAGAAAACTACATGCCGAAACCTTGCTTTTCATACATTTTGGTACAGGGTGCTCAATTAGGAAAAATAAGATTCATGAGTAATAAAAGTGGCACCCTGTATTAGGGGGCAGAGCGAGGCAGATTTTTAAAAAATTAAAATAAAGTTTAAGTATTATATGTTCCAACAATATAGGTTTCAAAAATATGATAGTCACTCATTTTGAAAAAAAAAAACAGTTTGAAGCAAATTTAAACCTTTTAAATCGACAAACATTTTTATCGAATAGAGAATTTCCCCTAAAGGGTCTTTTGATAAAAAATTAACCAACGAAAAAATATATCTTTATGTCCATTAAACTTACCTCTTTCACCTTCATCCATCACAGATACTATCTTGCTCAAAATTGTAAGTTTTTTAGATCACAAACGGTTGACCAAAAAATGCGAACGCGTCCAACTCGGTGACAAGTAGCGTGTTATTTCACGTCTCCATGACAATCAATCGCATTTTGTTTTTTGTTTTTTTATGGATCAAAGCCTACTTAGTTATTGTATGTATTAAGATATCAGTTATATTAATAAAAACATTTAGTGATTATTCAATATTAAATGTTATTTCTGGCTCACTGTGCGTTGGTCTGTCTGACGGTCGGTCTGTCTATTCGCGGCGTAACTAAAAATCTACTTAACCGATTGACTTCAACTTTTGGTCAAAAATTAATGGTCAAATGGGAATGGCCTGTTAATTTTTTGGTGAGAATCCAATACAGCAAAACAAAATGGCGGCCTAGTGAAATGTTAAGAAAATTATTACTTAAAAACTGCTTATCCAATTTATCTCAAATTTTACTCAAAAATCAAGTATTATGTAGGACTCAAGTGGTAAAATATTGGTACGAATCCAAGATGGAGGAACAAAATGGCGGCTTAATAAAATATTTAAAAATTTAGCCTGAAGAAACTACTCAATAGACTGATGTCGTAGACGTAATGCAAACTTAGGCTTTTTATAATCTGCCTAGGAATTTTACAAAAAGCCGGCAAAACGCCAGCATATGATAGATCTTTCGTTATGACTACACCAATTCTGGCAAATTGATAAACTGCCGGCAAAACGAGAACAGAAGAATGTTTATCACGTTATGACTGATTATTTTTAGGTATTTTACAATTTACCAAAAGCGGTGCCGTCAAAACGTGAAAATAAAACCAAAAATACCATTAAGTAAAGGCCGTTGCTCCTTGCGAATCGTCGGAAAGTCGGTTCACGTTAAATAAGAACAACGTGTGAATGGCTGCTTTTTTAACAAACTTGTACTAATCTAACCTTCACTTAACAGTATTATAGATTTTATTAAAAAACATCCTTGTTTTAATATAGACTCGGAATTCGGTTGGCGCGCTATAGCGCGCTTTCTTTACAACAAACCTAGCTAATCCTAACCTAACCTAACCCAACTTTAAAAGAATAAGTAATCCAAATTTGTATTAATTATACATTTAAAAAAAAATGGTTTCGCCTTTGTAGGGATTCGAACCCACAACCTATACGACGCGGGCCTAGAACCCTACCCTATTAATAGCTTATATTAGGTAGTGTGAAAGTTAATAACGTCAAATGTGGTTTCGCGTGAACCAACATTTAGAAAGTTCGTTCACGTTACCGTGGAAAGAGACAAGCGTTAAGTAAAATAATACAGTTTCAGTAAATGTATTAAATCTTTTTATTAAGGAAATATAAGTAAACAGTTAACTTCATGATATAAAAATATACCTATGAACTTTAGTACTTTTAGTAGTTTCCTATCACAAGAATGAAACTACAAATTTAAATTAAAAAACAAATCCTTTGAAAATAATAAAATATGTTTATATATTGTTTACAATATTTAGGTAAGAATGTACCTATTACTAATATGATAATATAAAATGGAAAACAAATCATATGAAAATAACAAAATATGCTTATATATTGTTTATGATCACACATTAATTTATTATTGCGTGTCGAACTTACATGACGATGGAAAAAAGTTGACTCATTTTTATATTCATGTTTTGACGGTACCGCTTTAGGTAAATTATAAAATTCCTAAAAGTAATTAGTCATAACGTGATATACATTCTTCTATTCTTATTTTGCCGACATTTTGTCAATTTGCCTGAATTCGTGTAGTCATAACAAAAAATGTGTTTTACCGGCTTTTTGTAAAATGCCTAGGTAGATAATAAAAAGCCTAAATTTGCATTATGCCTACGCATATATATTTATTAAAATACCTCTCTAATATTCCTATGGATTTTTTCTCTAACAGCAACAAGAACATCGGAAGTGTCACGGCCTGAAGATCTCTAGCGTAGGCTCGTTTTCCGACAAGCACGGGACTGTGGGTGCACAACGAACAATTTTTGAAAATGACACGTCGGATTCGGTGAACGCCGCATGTGGCTTAATACGGCGGCCTTTGTCTATTTTCCTATTGGTTCTGATTAGTGGCATAAATACGTATTCCATCGAGTATTTACAAACTCATAGTTTTAGCTCTTTGGCGTACGAAGACAATATTAAAATTAAATAACTTGGTCGAACGACAGCACAAAAAAACATTAAAGTTAGGGGTTCAAGTAGAAATAAAACGTACAGACGCCAGTTTAACGATAATTTTATACTAATACAGTGGCGTATATAAGGGGGAGGGTTGAGGGTTAAAACCACCAGAGCTATCTTTATTTAAGCTAAAATGATAAAAAATAGTATAAAATAATGACCTTCTTTTTTTGGAAATAGACGCTAACCCCCCCCCCCTCCAGTGCCAGTTATATCTACCGCTAAAATAAAGTAATGAACTTTTTTTTGGTTCAGATTATTTACGCTCAATCAAAGTAAAAAACAAAAGCTGAAAACCTTTTTTGTTTTTGGCTGTTGAAAATTTTCAAGCAATATCTATATACGCCATTGTGGTAATACAAAGTGTTTTTTTGCTTGCGTATTTTTTTTAATGCAGAGCACACCCTTAAACATCTCACGCACCGCCACTGCGTATTATATCAATTTCAAATAGAGATAAACTGTTATGAATTCAACACGACAACAAAATGGTGGTGTGTGTCAATGTAAAACCTACTTATTGAATTTATTATACAACAAAATGGCTTCCAATAAAAATGTGTGAAAAGCCAGTATATTTATGTGTGTTCCTAAATAACTACGTACTAAACTAAATAGGCTCATTCTTAACTATTCCCAATAAAAGGAAATATTCATAACGGGGGAAGTTTCAATTAAAGGAAATTTAGCGATTTTTGTTTACTGCAGTAGTAAATATAAGTATTTAAATGACAAGGCATAAAATGAATTGAAAAGTAGTTTCTGTAAAACTTTCTAAATTTTATATATGTAGCATTTGATCTCTAGTTTCATTATTCGAATAACAAGCAAAATATCAATCTTTCTAAATAAAATAGGAGGCGCCACCTAAGAAATGTTCAAGACAAGCTACTAGTTTGGCATAGATTTGTACAAGCATCACTATATACAGGAAAATATATGATCACGTGCAATAACAAGAAAATATTTACTAAAAGGAAAAAGCACGTATCTAATTTATTGCGCTAGTAAGCTCTACAATTATAATCCAGTGCAGCCACTTAGCAAGGCTAAGTTAATTATACTTACTGCGATTAAAACGTTGAGGTACTTTAATGGTTTTAGTTTGCTTATAAATGATATCATTTGATCAAACCCGCCTTAGTATTTAAGAACTATATTTTTGAAAATCAAAAAATAACGATGCAGCTGATTGTTATTTAAGTGAAAACGATATATTTAGTTTAGGTACTCGTAACATAGTTTTAATTATAGACCATAAAATATCAGGTAGCGAGAGAACTTGGTAAAGAAGTTAACCCAAATCCTCCTGTTAGGAAAACACGATTGCTTATAGAAGCGCTTAACGGATACTTTAAATACATTTTTAAATTATTTTGTAAAGTTATTAGCATGCATAATTTAGGGAAATTTTACAAAAACTATAGTAAACAATTATCATGATTAATGATACGAGCTAATGTTGAATATTTTGAATAATTTCTTCAGAGGACTACAGAAATAAATAATCTTAAAGAAAAAAAAGGGCAGAATCAACACTTGGTTCAAAGACGTGGTAGACTTGTTAGTTTAGAAGAACGTCATATACCATAGTTTCCACGATATTCTTTCAAATAACTAGGAGACTTTACAGTTCGCAAATACCACATACAGCTTGCATTTTACATTCAGTCACAAAACAACTTGTTATGACCTGAAAATTGATATTTTAAATCAAATTCCAAATATTGTGAAGCTGAAAGATTTCGCAAAAGGACAAAATACCAATCTTGGTGAATTTGGCAATCAAGATCAACTTATAACAGGATATGCTGAACTTGCGAACCAGAGGTATGAACCGCTGAAACTTGTACATCTTGGTCATGTTATTTGCTTACATTTTAATCTGCTAAAGCTTATCTCTTAAGATATTGAAATTAACCCAAAAATTAAATTCTACGGCTAGTTACCAAATTTTTGGAAAATTAGATGTATTAAAAAAAGCGCGAATTTTTAAGAAATACAACTTGCATTTTGTAAATTAGACACCCTCTAAATTTTGCTTTTAGTAGCTCTTGATTCTAAAAGTTCTTCTCCGTTTTATCGTTTATTTTAAAAAATAGGGGTATCAAACCCGGTACATTTAAAATCAAGAAAAAGAGACCTATTTTCTGAAATTTATATGTTTGAAAACTGGCACATTTTTTATATTTTTCTGTTTTGCATCATTTTGATATCTTGAGAAATAAGAAAATTATAGCAGATTAAAATGTGGGGAAGTTAAAATAACCACGCTATACACCAGTATTGTTTAGTTCCTGGGTTAATCCCGAATCACCAACCTAAGAAATCTTTAGCACAATAATGACAATGCATTTTGGATTAGTTTAATAGGTTCATTATTATAGGAATTTTATTTTGATATATAAGCAAATTTTCTTTTTAATCTGTAAAATAAGTATGTTGTTAGTTCTACTCTTCTTACTTAAGAATTATTACAAAAGTTAACACCGAAAAGCAGTTCCTTAATGTTCAATTTTAAAAGGAATATAGCCGAGAATTTATGGAGATGAAGGAATAATTTCGAATTTGCTTTCAAAGCACGTAATATAATAACGAAAAATGGTCTTTTCATAATTCAGTAAAAGCTATTATTATTTGACCGTTTTCAGTGGTGACAAGAAATCGTACTTCGAGATATTATGAATGGTAAAAAAAAATACTTATTCATCAGTAAGAATGTTCTTATATTGATGTATACTAATAGGTAGAATTTGGTAATATAGTACAACTAATTTATTGCAAAAATATCAACCACATTTTGCACAGTGTTTTTTCTAATTTGGCATTTATGGTTTGTTAAGGTTATATCGTGGTGAATTTCAATTTTTGATTCTGCTGCTGCACACAAATCACATATACAGCGTGAACTTAGTGAAAATATGTACACTTAGTTATGAAATTATGCTGGATCCAATGGTGGATTCTGCATTGCTGTCAAGTTTACTATTTTCCTGTATAAAAGGGTTTTTTTAATGGGATTCCTTATATTGTATTAGTTTTTAAAATCTGCTTAAAATTCTCAATACTTTTCATAATTTAATGTATTACTTTTTATTAAAATACCTGCACACAAAAGGTTACGTGATATGTTTGACAATGTCAGTTTTGTTGATTTACAAAAACGGATAGTTTTACTACTTAAAGTTGAGACGCTGTTTTTTCTTGCTAGTGTTTTGGTAGTAAGATAAGGAATTTTTGTGCTTTGCGTTCTGCCAGAATTTTACCTTCACAGAAATTGTCCATATTTCTCTAAGCGACCTTATTATAAGAATTTAAAGAAATTTAAGCCTGGGTTATAGATTGAAAACGTTTGCGCTGTCCTTGAAGTTTACTTAACGCAAAACAATGGGTACGGTTATATTTTTGCCGCCATCCGTTCGAGTTTCCGCTAGCCGTCGAAAAGATGGCGGTCTTTAACTTTGACGGAAGCGGCTGGCGAAATTCGTTTTAGAGAACACATGGGACATTTAAGATACGGAAGAACAGAAAAGTCAAGCGTTGCCCAACATGCTTTGGAAAACAATCACCGAATAGGAATAAATAATCTTAAGTTGATTAAAAATGTATCTAATAATAGATTATTGGATGCATTTGAGAGTATAGAAATAGTTAAATGTGGTAAGAAAGCACTAAATAAAGACAGAGGGCCTATTCCCTATAGTCCCCTCTATTGTTTACTTGACAACGGTGAAGTCGGGTGCAACAATATATATATACATATATATATATATAAATATATATATATATATATAAATATATATATATATATATATATATATATATATATATAATGTGTTTTCATTCCGGGTGTACATCCGTTCACTACTGTCGTTCTGAAAAGAACAGTTTTGCTGACGTTTCGCCAAAATTACATTTGGCATTTTCGAAGCTTTCTTTCTCGCGTCCGAATAGTCTCTATTATATATATGACAGCAGTGAACGGATGTACACCCGGAATGAAAACACATTGTATTTTTCCATCCGTGAAGGACTAAAAATCAACACATATATATATATATATATATATATATATATATATATATATATATATATATATATATATATATATATATAATATATTTGTTGATTTTTTGTAAATTAACTTTTTTTGTAAAACAACCAACGAATCTCAAGTAAGTAGCTAACCATTTCAAATATTGAACGTTAATGGCTGTTACTTGACGGAATTTTATTACAAGAAGTAAAATACTAATATATTAATTAGATAGTCATATAATGAATTTTTACACGACGCGTTTCGTTAATACTGTAGCCTCGTCTGGTGTATACTACGAACTAATTTTAAAAAAGGAATTCTACATTTGGCATTAACAATGTCTGTCTAGACTACGGTCCCTTATTTAAATTTTATAACATATAATGAATTTTTACACGACGCGTTTCGTTAATACTGTAGCTTCGTCTGGTGTATACTACGAACTAATTTTAAAAAAGGAATTCTACATTTGGCATTAACAATGTCTGTCTAGCCTACGGTCCCTTATTTAAATTTTATAACCCAATTATCCTAAGATACAAAAACTGGGTTTTGTTTAACCACCATAAACTCTAGTAAAAATATTTGGAATTCCAGGAAATGTTGAGTAAAATTTAGGGCATTATTAGTTTTGAAAGCGAGTTTTACTTTTTCCTATTAAGAGAACGTTTAATTTTTAAAGAGGACTTTCTGCAGTATTTTATTATCGTAAAACATGTATTATCATCCCCGAGATTGGGGTATATTTCATCAATAGTTTTGTGCCTTAACTTGTTATTTTTTATTTGTGCTACTATTGAAACTGGGTAGTCATCATTAACTGCAATTTGTTTAATTCAATCAAGTAACAGCCATTAACGTTCAATATTTGAAACAAGCCCCGACAGGCTTATTGGCTAAATATTACTACTAAGTTAATTTTAAAAAGTGCAGTGAACACACAGAAAATTTGGTTATTTAACATGTGTCTGAAGAACAACGTGATGCCGAAATACATTAACCTGAAAATACATAACATCAGTAGAGCAGCACAGAGAGTCATACTCGCCGGAAAGAGAAGATGGATCATAGAAGAAAGAAATATCCAATACAGTAACAGAGACTCTTATAGCATGTATCTTAAAGCAATACACACAAAACTGTGATTTAGACAACTCTATATAGAATTCATTATATTAGATTGCTCAACCCGCCCACATGTTCAGAAGATTATCCACAAAAAATATGTTATACAAAGTAAGAAACTTAATTATCTTATTCATAATCAAACAAGAAATGTACCTACACTTTCCAATAATTTTCAGAACACAAATTCTTTGATCGGTTCGTAAGTAAACCTTTCTAGCTCTAATTTCACATCTAGCGAAACTAAGTTATTGGAAGAAGGTTTCGAATATAACATACGTAACAGTTTTAAAATTAACCACTCTGAATTATTGGGTATAGAAACGGAACTAGCATTAAAAGATCTCTATAGCTGATAAAGGGAACACATAGCTATAGATGAACACTTGTAGATAACAGAAACATTAGAATCCATAAGTTCTGGAAGTTTCCATATATTCCAGAAGGACCCGACAGAGTCATTTCAAAAACACTATCGGACAATCAAGTAGTTTACTATCAAATTTTGATAAGTTTAAAGTAGAAACTATGAGCCCCAAGTCCCGAAGCTTTACTCCCTTATTAATTTGCATAAAGAGAACTATCCTATAAGATCAGTTGTATCAAACTTTTCAGCACCTGCATACAAACTTTGGACACTTCTAATGGGCAAAATAAAATATTACTGCAAAGTTACCCCGAAACATAATATTCAAAATTTAAATGAATTAATTAAAAACATTGCACATACTTACTTACCTAATAACGCTAAGCTAGTTTCTTTCAACGTAAAAAAAATTCTTTCCTAGCATCCCCCCAGATACGATAATCTTAGTTGAATTTTTATTAATAAAAAACAAGGTTAATTACATCATTATGCAAGACATTCTAGAGCTACTCAAAGCATGTCTCAAATAAAACTATTTTTATTTAAATAATGTTTACTGTAGTGGTAGATATATGTGAAATGGGAAATCTGTTAAGCGTCATACTCGCAAAGATGGTCATGGATAACATGGAAAAATTGATACATCAGCATACTTTGAGTAATTAATGTGTCTATTGATATCGGTATGTGGATAACATGTTTTACAGGCACAAGCAGACAATTAAATACTTTTTTAGATTTTTTGAGTTCAATTTACAGGAACATAAAATTCACATCAGAGGTTGAAAGTAAACATTCATTTTAAATTTACCATAAACCATCACATACTGATACTGTCATCCATTACAAGTCTTCACATTCTATATAACATAAATTAGCAGCGTTTCACAGTACGATCCACAGATTGATTAGCGTCCCGTTATCAGAAGAAATTTTTAATGATGAGCTTAATTTAATTAAACAAATTGTAGTGAATAGCGACTACCCAGTTTCAATAGTAGAACAAGTAGAACATAACAAACTAATAAAATATACTCCAATCCCTCTTTAATAACGTTGTCTTAACAGGAAGAATGTAAAAACCTCTTTCAAAACTAATAATTCCCTACAAAAATTTCTGAAAAACACAAAACCCAAAAGTAATAGAAATGAAAAGTCAGGGGTCTATCAGTTGATATGTGGTTC
Organism: Kuschelorhynchus macadamiae; assembly: GCA_030620095.1. NCBI lineage: Eukaryota > Metazoa > Arthropoda > Insecta > Coleoptera > Curculionidae > Kuschelorhynchus > Kuschelorhynchus macadamiae. The sequence goes on from JAUTXW010005173.1 coordinate 915,640, forward strand.
ATGCGCAAAAACATACATTGGACAGACGGATAGAACTTTTAAAAAGCGGATAAACGAACACAAACGCGTGTTTATTTACGATAAATATAACTCAACCTTAGCAAACCATATTATCAGGACGGGTCATGTGTTTAATGACGATTTTAAGAACATTCATATAGAGAATAAAGGACCTAAATTAAATTTATTGGGAAGTTTAGAAATAAACCGCCTAAAAGATAGAAATTTATTAACGACCAAATAGAACTTAACAATTCTCCTTTACTCAACATTTTCTGAAATTCCAAATATTGTTATTAGAGTTTATGGTGGTTACAAAAACGGAGCTTTTATACCTTAGGATAATTAGGGTATAAAATTTAAATAAAGGACCGTAGACTAGACAGACATTGTTAATACCAAATGTAGAATTCCTTTTTTAAAATTAGTTCATAGTATACACCAGACGAAGCTACAGTGTTAGCGAAACACATCGCGTAGAAATTCATTATATGGAATTTTCTAATTAATGTATTAGTATTTTACTTCAGCTAACTATTTCATTGTTTTTTACGTAATCCTTTGAAAACTTAAAAATACGCATAATATTTATATACGAAAAATAGTTTAATTTTAATAAAATTAAGTAATAAATTTCACATCCTGAAATATAATGTTTCTTCATTATAGTTAATTCCATCCCAGCTGTGGGAAATAATTTAATACCAGCAAGTCATTTATCTTTATTTTTAGACGAAAACAGATTGTAACAGCATAATGGGAAACGGAAACGCAGTTTTTTTTAATTTAATATAGTTACTTTATATTTTATTCTGCCTTTGTGTTAATTTTTTCCCCAAAAAATGTTTCCATAATTTTTAAAAAAAATTATTGTTCTCCTTTAGTAGTATTGAGACAAATATAGTTTTGGAAATTAGTCTATTTTTTCTCGTAACAATTTTAATTGTTTACTTCTCACACGTTGCTAGCACTTCTGCGTGGCGTACCACAGGGTAGCATTTTAGGTCCCCTTTTGTTTTCTATATAACCGCCGAATTCAATAGTTCTTTGAAATTTTTAACCTCCCATCAATATGCCGATGACATCCAGCTGTACCATTCTTTTAATGGGGTAAATATACGCTTGTCTGAAGATATTAATTCAGACTTAGATTCTATATATAAAATATCGACTGCTCATGGTCTGGTCCTAAATGAGTCGAAGACCCAATTTCTTCTATTTGGTCCACCTAGATCTCGATTGTCAGATGACCAATTGAATAATATTAAACTCAACAGTATTAAACTGAATGAAAGGGATACACATACCCTGTCAACTCGTTATGGTTATTTGTATACTGTTCCGAGACATAAAACTGCACTATATCAATGCTCATTCTCATATAATGCCGCAAAGTATTTTAATGCACTACCCTTCGCAGCGAAGCAGTGTGTCAGTGTATCATCGTTCCATAGACAACAAGAGTTTGTTAAATATTTTTAAAATTTGTATCTGTACTGAGCACAGGGATCGCGGTAAGATGTGTCATTTAATGTTTACAGATGTTTCTCTTTCTTGTGTTGGTTTTGTTTGATTTTTATTTCTTTTTTATTATATTAATTTGTTTTAAATACTTACTACCTTTCAGGATTCTCTCAAGCTTGATTTAATTGCATGTACAAAATCTATCTAAATCTAAATAAAGGCGTTTATAATTATTATTATTATTATTATTATTATTATTATTATTATTATAAAAACTATTGTAATCACTCTCCGGGAATTTGAAGATTTGAATTTTAGGGTCCCTAGATTCAAAAAACGTGATTTACCATCCTTTTTTGCTTGTATTTTCTTTAGCGAATACAACCCTAATATAGCAAAAAAAATGTATAGAATATTTTATTTCATAGGAGACTATTTCTTGCTATTTGAATATTTTAACTTGTTCTTAACTAAAATAATGTAACGCCACAACTATTTTAGAAATAAGCACTGAATTTATATTAAGTTTTCGAAATATAGATAATTTAAATAAAAAATTTTCATTTACGACTAAAAACATAAATATTGAGTCACCAATACAAAAATTATTTTCTTTATGGAGCAAATATTTTTTTATTGTTTCAGTTAAGATTTAGCGGCCGCTAAAAAACCGGAATGAAGAGTCAGTGAGGCCGGATTTAGAGGAGGGCAACAGGGAAAGAGTTCCGGGACTTAAAATTTCGCAAATTATTTCTATAATTTTCTAAAAAATCTACAATTTTTTACAATACAATAATTAAAACCTGTGAATTCAATGATGAAATCACAGTTATTCAAATTTTTTATTTAACTTATTTTTTTTAATGATGCAATAATTGTTTTGAAATTATGACCGATATGAAATTATTTTGTTATATAAACGCCCCATCACTTAGAATTCCTGTCTTGTATACATATGCTGCAAACCTCTAACCTAATTTTAGAAAATCGAAGCTTCAAGTTAGATATCCAACTTAAAAAAAAATAGACCGCGTAAAATGATGAGACAAAGTAGCTAATCACAGTTTATCATTACTGAGCAAAGGAAGTGCTTTTATATGAGAACTACATTTTATTGATATTACTAATCATTTGACATTTAAAAAAAAACTCACAAATTAACTTATGTTGAATCGTTGTTGGAAGAAGGTATTTAACTTAATTTTTGTATATTGACAATAAATTATTTAATGTTTCTGTTCCTTTACATTCACAATAATTTTTGGGCCGGCACGTTTTCAACGCCCCGGGACCTCCACACCTTTAAATCTCGCTCTAATGAATTCAGTTTAGATTTAAACTTTAATTTGATTTGACCTGGATTGTCCAATTATGATTTGACCTAAATTTTTGTTGTAAAGTTATATACACTTTGGTCTTTGTCCCCAACAGTCAAAGAAAGCAGAGCAGTGAATGTATACAACAATATTATAAAATAATCAATCACAGATCCAAACAAGATGTGTTAAAATTTCTAATGTGAGTGAGTGCCACTAGCGTAGCCAGAAAAATTGTCTGGGGGGACAGAGACCAAAAATTAGCACAGTAATTCAGAATCGTTATTTTCTAAAATATCTCGCTATGGAGAGGACAAGGTAAAATGAAACAACGCCCCAGTAAAAACAAGCAATTAAAAAGAATTGGCTTGTTATACCCAATCTGTTAATGTGTTTAAATCCATCAATAGAATAGACAAACTTTTCTTAAAGATAATGTTTTATAATTAATAAATAGAAAGACAATAATTAACAATTACAAATTGATTATGTTCTAAACAAATCATTAAGCAGCTGTAAAAAGAGGGTTTGAAAACCATTTCGCCTTTAAGGTGTACCTATCTAAGCCACTGATATTGTTATGTCTTTATTAAGCTTTTTTTTATTTCTTCTCTCAGACACTTAACATGTCTTATAATGTGGGCTTTTTGTAAATTTTAATCAATAATCATCCCCGCCGTCATCATCCCTTTTTTAGCATATAATGAAATTAATAAAAAGAAGGAATTGTATATATTTTTACGAACATATTTTGGTATCTGAAAATAGTCAAAACTCAATAAGAATATTTAGAGAAATTCGGAACAAAAACACTCCAAATATGTATGTTTAAATTTGTAAATTTTAAGCGCACCTGTTACACGAATCTTCTTCGTTTTTGAAAAAGAGCAAAGTGTTTTTGCATTTCTTGGCATCTATTGTTAATGTTAACTATTGTTAAACTTATATCCAGATACTTAGAAACGTTATGTCCTTGTTGTCGAAAGATCTTCGATTATACAGACTTATATACATAAAACTTTACATATAAAGAAAATAGTCCTTCTTATATAAAAAATAAAACAAGATTCGAGTCTTAAAAAAACCACGTACGTTGCGAACCCTAGAGGGAGCGGTTATTTATTGTATGCCTCCCTTTTAAGTATTTAGTACATTAACGTTATTAAAATTTAATAGATATAATAAAAAACAAAACAAATAATCACTGCAAATAGTAACAAAACACTTTTATTGGGAACTGCGGAGCGTTGAAGCTGACCTAGCATCCCATATTGATAGCAAGCAAGTTTATGAATGACTAGTCTCAAACAGGTGGGTGCTATTGACTAAAATTGCTCTATAAATATTTGAAATCAGTTATATTCCTTTTAGTTAAAAAAATTAATAGTTCTACTCCGATACTTACCAAGAAGTTTACAACTGGCTTCAGTGCATCATTCACAAAATATCACTTGTTCCCTTACGAGGATGTCTTTACACGATGACGACCAGCTTGGCTGGTCGAGGCCTGATTTAGGATTGTTTGGGGACGCTCAAGAGGCGCCGGCGTGAAGACGCGTGCGAGGGCGTCCACGTAGGCGCAACTGATCGATTAATCGACGTTCGAGAAAAAGTTGTGAGGGTAGAGCTACGATTTACAGTGCAACCTAGGAGATACCCACAGATGAATGGGAACTCCTTAATAATTTAAGGTCTTCCTTGATTCCCCAGGGATATCTATTTTTATCTATGTCTATTAGTTTAATGAATGTAGGCACCAATACCCTGACAGTATTCTACTATATTTCCTTGAACATATAAATGGAAAATACAAGCTTTTAAATAAGACAAATATTAAAGTCCTACTCTAGCCACCCAGCAATCTTGAAAAATAGCTTCTTGAATAAAGTATTCGCCAAAACTGTTCACTGTATAGAAAAAAATTGAGAATGAAGCCCCTTTCCCCAATTGGAGTTAGGAATAGAGTTATGGGTTCGGCCGCCTTTGTACCAGAATTAAAATTCCACTCTTTAAAAAAATATAATAATACATATTCTGTATTACGTTTTATTCAGCTTTAAATTATACATTTGAAATAAACTACAAATACATTTGTAACTTTTAAAACAATAACTCATAGAAATATAAAGTTTACATAATGACAACATAAAATATTATTAAAGAAATATTTTTCCTAGCCTTTGTACTCGCAAATTCATTAATTCGATATCAATGGCACAGTTATTCACAAATACCAATCTCTCCAGGGGGAAACTTAAAAATCTTAAAACTGATTTTTAGATAATTGTTTTATTATATATTATATATATTTATATATATAATATATATATGTTTTCGCGTTGCAAATTACTCGGAGCTTCCCTCATTATGAATTTTTGTTTTTTTAGAATATTGAAGTGTGAGCCAGTTTAGTTCCACACATAGTCAATTACACATCTATACACAGCCCAAATATTTTTATTGGGCGCCAATTTGTTCCACCATATTGGATTAGTACCAATATTTTACCAGTTTCTACCTATGCCACGCTTGATTTTTGTGCATATTTTAAAATAAATTGAATAAGTAATTTTTACACTGATTTTTTTTTAAGACCTCCATTTTGTTGCGTCATGCTGAACTCGTAGGTATCGGCTTATCCCTATATCACATTTGATTTGTCATTCCTATGTAAGACTTGATTTTTGTGCACAGTGTTAATTGGAAAATCAGTTTTTTAGTAATATTTTTTTAACATTTCACTTCTTAATAACCTGATTTTTGTGCATAATTTGAGGTAAATTGAATAAATAGTTCTTTGATAATAATTGTTTTAACATTTCACTAGGCCGTCATTTTATTCCGCCATTCTAGCTTTGTACTAAAATGTTACCATGTGACCCTTAATTGTTGACCAAAATAAAGATCTGCAATACTTCCCTTTTACGAGGTAAGTAAATAAGGACAATGTTGTCATTCATTATTAATTTATTGATTCCCCCAATTTATTACTTTATTTCCTTGTATACTTTTGGAATTTCTATTTTGTATTTTAGTGTATAAAATATTCTTATACTAAAATTATGTTTTATCACATACATATTAGTGTTGAAATGGGATTTTTAAAACTTATTTTAATAAATACTCTAATATGCCTGCACGATCAGATACGTTTTTAAAATTTCGAATATTGTAACATTTACTACTACGTCATATAAATAAAGTCGGGAAAAAGTAAAAAACAGCTGAGAAATAATTAGGTTCTTCTGCGATCGTGATGAAAGTAGGTATTTTCCACCTGCGTGGTGAAAAGTGAATTTTTTTTGCACTAATGAGAAAAGTGCGTAAAAAATCGTCTTACACTACTTTTCCTAATTTTGACAAAAGATCAAGGCTGACTCGCTTGTTGAAAAAAAATAGCACCAAAAACAGTTTTTAGGTATATAACTATTGTTACATGTATCGTCGTATTAGATATTCATCTTAAAGTTGATGAAATTCTAAAAAACATTATGTTCTAAATAGTTCTCATAGATGCCTAACTATCCAGCTTATCGGCTTTTTCCAACAGATCCTCTCTGCCATAAGCAAACAATGTGATGAAAATGCACCAGAGACAGTTTTTAGGTATATAACTATTGTTACATGTATCGTCGTATTAGATATTAATTAAAGTTCATGAAATTCTAAAAAACATTATGTTCTCAATAGTTCTTATCGGTCCCTAACTATCCAGCTTATCGGCTTTTTCCAACAACTTTTTGCCATAAGCTAACAATGTGGTGAAAATATTAATTTTACTTTGTGCATTTTATATGAAAAATGGTTAATGTTGGACCATTTTTTTTTACTTTTCTTGGCATTAAGTGTATAAATCAGTGGCATACCGGTTTTATTAGCAATAAAATAGATGAGCATTTTTTAAATACAGTTTAAATCGATAGTTAGTTGTTAATTAAAAATGAAAAAATACTTCGTATATTTTTTTGTGTTATTTCAAAAGATTTTGGCCTTTCATTTTTAACCCGTTTAAAACGCCTGTCGCAGGTTTATAAATCAATTGTATTTGACAACATATATGGCTATAATTTCCAAACGATTTTTTATTTATTTATTTTTTTAATTTTATATTTTTTTTTTTGTTGAAGGATTAGTTCATTTTGAGTTAGAAGTACGCGAATATTATGTATTATAATGCATTTATAATAAAACTGAAGTTAAATTCTATTCCCGAACAGTCGTACTTAGATCTTAAGGTTTAACTCATCTTCGAAGACGGAATTCTGAGTTCAAAACCCATGGACATCGGATGATTACTAGATTAGTCTAGTTGAATAGGAAAGTAAGAATATTCTTTTGTTGATTTGAAGTGGGTAACTATTTTTCGAAAATTGTTGCTTTCCTTGGAAACATTTAAAATTAGTAATTAATTATAATTGTAATTTGTAAGTTTTTCAGATAGTTATTATTTCTGAATTTCTTTGTTTGTAACTAACTGTCCTATTAAAGGTTTTTCTGTTGGGCTGTAATGTTAAATAAATAAATAAAAATAAAGTTTATTATTTGTTGTGTTGTTTTAATCAGAATAAGAATTTATTTAATTAATAAAATTTAAAATTGCAAAATATATGATGTCGCAACAAAGGGCAAAATATGAATGTGACTGTTTGTGCCAAGGATGGGAAAGGGATCAAAAAATGATGGACGGCCCCTCGTAACTCTTAAAAAGATTATTTGTTCAATTGTTGCATGTTATTTTATGACTGTCAAGTTAGACTAGTAGCCATGACAATCCAAACATCTAATTCGCCAATTGTGTTTCGTTCATGTCCGTGTCATGTTTTAATTGCATCATTTAGGAAAATATTTGTTCCGCTGTTGCCAATGCCATTTTAATTTAGCCCTCCTCCTAATGATTTAAATTGAATTTCAATATAAATGTAAACATAATTTTGGCTTTTTTGGTGTTGCTGCTTTGCAGAAAAAAATCGTACAAGTTATCTGACCATCCAACCAAGGAACCTGCTGACACTGCATATTAGATGACCGCTAATATATGCGAATTTCTGCGACGCGAGGGCAGTCAGTTGAAAGCATCGACGTAAAACATTTTATTTTTGTTTCTAAATAACTTGTATTTTTGAAATAAACATTTTTTTTAAAAGGCGATTCCGTAGTCTCGTTTTGTAATTGGCGCAGTCGTACGGATTTTCGGAAGTTTATGAATCGCTCATAATAACTTTTTCGTTTTAACGAATTAACCGGAAAGAACCAATTGTTGTGACATTAGGTGAAGTGCTTATTATAGAGCGGATTGATCAAGACATCGATCGATTCCCAATCCATCGCGGATCTGTAAGAGCATTCCATTTGATCGAACATCGAGGGATAGGACCCACATTGTCTGTCTCTGCAAGTACCACGCTTTGGAGAAGGACCACATCGCCGAACCAAGTTTGGAACTTATAGAATGACTAGGATCGCCATTCTTCTAGTATTGTAAGTGCAATTGATTTTCTCTCATATTGATGTCGATTGAAAATTTAATTTCTGAATTAGATAGCCTTCGTTTATCACCTTCAGCTGACTCTGTTCCTCAAAATAATTTAGGAGCATTAGATTTAGAAGTAGGAGTAGAAAATATACAAGAAAATTTTGAAAATACAATTTCTTTAAGTAATCATTTACTAATTAATCAATTATTAGAATCAAATATGTCCCAATTTAAACCCGAATATTTAAACTGCGTCCCAGTTTTTGACGGAGACGCAAATGATTTAAATAGATATATATCTACATGCCAATCACTCATAGACGCATTTTACGATGCAAGCAACCCGCGAAATTTTCAAAATATTTATTTGTTAAATTCTTTAATAGGCAAACTTACAGGTCAGGCTAAACTAGTTGTTAACATACAAAATGTAACAACGTGGGACGAACTTAAAGACACATTAAGACGAAATTTTGCAGATCAAAGGGATGAAGCGTGTTTAAATCGTGATTTGGTTATGTTAAAACAAAACACCGGTGAAAAACCAAATGATTTTTACGATAGAGTTTTACATATTTTAAATCTGCTGTGTTCATTTATTGATGCGCATGAGCTAACTAATTCAGCTAAAATTCTAAAACGAGAACTATACAATGAATTAGCTTTAAAAACATTTTTAAGTGGATTACGTGAACCATTAGGGACAACAATAAGATGTATGAGGCCTGAAAATCTTATGCAAGCTTTACAATTTGTAACACAAGAATATAACGTGAATTATTTTCAAAACCAAAATAAATCCGGACCACTCTTAATAAAAAATAATACCAATAACAGTAGCCATAACGTTTTTAAGCCACATCAAAATTTCCAACCGAATTTTATTCAAAGACCAATTTTTAACGCAAATATGCCACACAATGCATTTAGGCCTAATTTTCCGTCACAACCTATGAATATAAGACCCAATCCTAATAGGCCCCAACCGAGATTTTTTACAAATAATCAAGTTTTTGGTAAGCCTAGAACTAATGTGTTTAAGCCAAATAATCAAAACAGGTTTCCACCACCAAAACCAATGTCAGGCGTAGAAACAGCTATATTTAAACCATTCGCTAATAGACCACCACAAAACAACCAACAACAAAACTCTAATTTTTATTCTCAAAATCAAGGATTTAATCCACCTAAATTTGCTTTCGAAGAGCTTCATAATACTGAAACTCATAACATGCCCTATTATTAACAATATTCGTATGAAGAATGTCCACATTCTAGCACATACGACCCGTATCAGAATGTGTATGGTGATCAAAATTATTACGCCCAAAAGACCGAATTTTACGAATATGATTCAGAAAATAATCCTATTGTGACATTACCTGACTCTGACTTCCTAGAAAATACGAATTATTACGAAGAACAAACTGACCGCGAAAATTTTACCAAGGTTCCTCCAGACAACAAAAAACCTTAGAACCTCAATTAATATCATTCAATATGTCAAATCCTAGTGAGTTATCTTATATAATTTTCCCAGAAACAAACCTAAAATTTCTTATTGATTCAGGCTCAACAAGATCTTTTATCGATCCGAATCTTGCAAAAAAAATTTACCCAAATAATATAATAAATGATCCTTTTATAGTTTCGACCGTTTTCCAAAAATCAGCCCATCAATATAGTGCCTTAATTCCCTCATCAAACATTTTTAATTTGCCGGAACAAAAAGATTTGAAATTCTATCTATTTAAATTTCATAATATATTTGACGGACTTGACAATTTAAAAATACTTCAAGCTAACCTCGACTTTGATAAAGGCTTATTAGTTACACCTTATACTAGAATTAAATTACGTTTTCACAAAACGCAAAATGAGTTAAATTTTATTACAATCGCCCCACGTGTCGAACAAGTAATACAAGTAAAAACATCGGTAAGGAACGGTGATATCATAATACCACACCAAAGGTATCACAATTGCGAGATACCGGAATGTCTAACTGTTGCAAAAAATGGTTTTGCGATAACAACAATTCTCAACAATACTTGTGAAGAAGTAACCTTAGACTTCTCACAACCCATAAGCGTAGAACGTTTTTATGCGAGTGAATATGAAGAAATAAATTTAAATAATTTTAACGATTGTTCCGAATTAAAAAATTTGGATTTTTCAAAATTTAGAACAAACCATTTAAATTCAGAAGAACAAGCAAAGCTTTTAAAATTAATTCATGAGTACTCAGACATTTTTTATAACGAAGACGAAACTTTAACATTTACAAATGAAATTAAACACCGCATAAGAACCACAGACGAAATCCCGGTTTATTCTAAATCGTATCGCTACCCCTTTATTTATAAGCAAGAGGTAGATAAACAAATAAAGAAAATGCTAGATCAAAAAATAATACGACCGAGTAGCTCTCCGTGGAGTTCACCCATTTGGGTGGTACCCAAGAAGCTAGATGCCTCAGGGAAGCCAAGATACAGGGTAGTAGTCGATCTAAGGGGTGTAAACTCTAAGAGTTTAGATGATAAGTATCCTCTCCCGAATATAACCGATCTATTAGATAAGTTGGGAAAATGTCAGTACTTTAGTACCCTAGACTTAGCCAGTGGATTTCACCAGATCCAAATGCACGAAGATGACATCGAGAAAACGGCATTCAACACAGAAAATGGACATTACGAATTTCTTCGAATGCCCTTCGGGTTGAAAAACGCACCCGCGACATTTCAACGTGTCATGGATAATATCCTGAGAGGAATTCAAAATGAAAAATGCCTTGTATATCTTGACGATATAATTGTATTCTCAACATCATTACAGGAACATTTAGAACGGCTAAAATGCGTTTTTCAAAGGTTAAGAGATTCTAACTTTAAAATCCAGTTAGATAAATCGGAATTTTTAAGAAAAGAAGTGGCATATTTAGGCCATGTCGTCACGGCAGATGGCGTTAAACCAAACCCTGACAAAATAAAAGCAATCAAAGAATTTCCAATACCAAAAACAACAAAACAGATAAAAGGCTTTCTAGGTTTACTTGGATACTAAAGACGGTTCATAAAAGACTTCGCTAGAATTACGAAACCACTCACAAAGTGTCTTAAAAAGGGTGCAAAAATCGAACATGACAAAGAATTTATTGAATGCTTTGAATTATGTAAAAATCTGCTAATAAACGAACCAATACTTCAATACCCTGATTTTACCAAGACATTTAATTTAACGACGGATGCCAGCAATGTGGCAGTTGGTGCTGTGTTATCACAAGGACCAATAGGACAAGACTTACCGATCGCGTATGCTTCGCGAACTTTGAATGATTCAGAAAGGAACTATAGTACCACCGAAAAAGAACTTTTGGCAATTGTGTGGGCCACAAAGTATTTTCGCCCATATATTTTTGGAAGAAAAATAAATTTAATTACAGATCATAAACCCCTACAATGGCTAATGAACCAAAAGGATCCCAGTTCTAAATTACTACGCTGGAGAATAAAAATTGATGAGTTCGACTACAACATTATCTACAAACGGGGTAAATTGAATACCAACGCGGACGCACTTTCTAGAATCGAGTTGCATACCAAAGAAACTGAACACATTTTTTCACTAAAATCATACGTAGAAAATTTTAATAAATCTTTAGAGGAAACAACCTCAAATGAAAATTTAGACCAAATATCGACCATTGCACAAGCAGATGACAATGAACCCGCGCGTGAGGTCGGTCACACCACAAATAATCAAACAGCTGATGACGAACCACCCGAGGACAACATGACAGTACATACAAACCAGAGTGAAGACCCTATAGTAGCAATTCCCATTTACGATATTCCAGTAAACTACGGATCAAATCAGATAATAATTTCCTCTGTATTTCATTCACCTGCACGACCTAAGACGACAATACTATTCGAGAAAAAACGGAGAATCTCTGTTCAAATTTCTGAAAATAATTTTGAAAATGATATCCTAACCTTTATTAAAGAATTAATCATACCTGATAAACAATATCATTTATATTTTGAGAATGCAGAAATGTACGAGCCTTTCTGCGAAGTAATTAGAAAAACATTCAAATGGCCTTCGCTAAAATTTAAGCGCTGCCTGACAAAACTTATTGACGCTACAGACAAACGAGACATACCAGAAATAATTAAAAATTACCACGAGTCAAAAACAAACCATCGCGGTATTGATGAGACTTTGAGCAAAATAAAGGAACGCTATTATTGGCCGAACTTAAAAAATTCTGTTCAAACTTACATTAATGATTGTGAGACATGTCAATTAAGTAAATATGAACGACATCCTATCAATATAAAAATGAACGTAACACCAACTGCTTTAAAACCCTTCGAGATAATACATTTAGATACTTATACACTCGAACAAACCAAATTTTTGACAATAATAGATAGTTTTTCAAAATATGCTCAAGCATATTCTTTGCAATCCCTCGCTGCTACAGAAATCGTAGACAAACTTTTAATATTTTTCTCACATGATAGTATTCCCAAACAAATAATTGTTGACAATGGCACAGAGTTCAAGAACACAATAGTGACAGAACTTTTGAATTTACATAAAATAAAGGTACACTTTTGCTCTCCTAGTCATGCGCAATCAAACGGGCCCGTTGAACGGCTCCACTCTACTTTAGCAGAGCATATAAGGTTACTAAATAACCAAACCTTTAGTAAAACACCAATAAGTCAAAAAATGATTTATGCCATTATTGCATATAACCATTCAATTCATTCTTCCACTAATTTTAAGCCATTTGATGTTATAAATGGTCATACTACAAATAATGATCCTTTTGATATTAAAATAAACGAATTACTTTTAACAGATTATGTCAATAACCATAAAGAAAAATCACAACTTATGTATGCCAATATAAATCAAAAATTAATACAAAAGAAAGAAAAGGTAATATCTAAAATAAATGAAAACCGAGACGACACTGAACTATTTGAACCAAATCAAGATGTTTACGTTAAGAAGCATGTTAGACAAAAACTTGCTGACAAATTCGAAAAACCGACCAAAGTTAAATCTGTAAATAAAAACCATAAGACAATACAGACGCAACTTCGTACTAAAATTCACATGGACAACTTAAAACGACCTTTAAGGAGAACTTACAGCTTTGACTAAAACAAACGTATTATATTTCAGCCTGGTCGCCGCCGTTATCGGAGACAGAGAAAAAATTATTATCAGACAACTAGACGACAACCCAGGAATCGTGCCGATTAAGCTAGGACAAGCTAAACTTACAGAATACACGTATACCTTAATTCACTATTATGACTTAAATCCAATAATATCTGAAATTAATAAATTAAACGCAAAATCAAAAAATATTACAAATTCATTAATTATACATAAAGAATACTATGCCGAATCATCTAATTACTTAAAAATTCTTGCAATTTCTCAAGAACGCGTAGAAAATAAAATTAAAGAAATTTTACCCCATCCATTAAGAAATAAAAGAGGATTAATTAATGCTGCAGGGTCTGTTTTTAAGGCTGTAACGGGAAACTTAGATGCGGAAGATGGCGCTCGCTACGAAAACCTAATAAAAAACTTACAAGGAAACCAAAAATTATTAAGTAATAACATACGTAACCTAAATCAGATTTCAACAAGCGTCATTACGAGTTTTAACACAACAATTCAAAAAATAAGCCAAAATGAAAAACTTCTCGAGGGTAAAATAAAACAAATAAGTTATATTGTACAAAAAACAACGTACAAAGAGAACATGTATTTTATTAAAGACACTCTTGATCAAATTATTAACTTGTACGAAATAATCGATTCCATTTTACAAGATGTTGAAAACTCCGTTACATTCGCAAAGCTTAAAATATTTCACCCGAGCATAATTCAAACCAAAGATCTTTTAAATGAACTCAAAAAACTCGAAAAAATGGTAGGTTCAAAACATTTAATTTTGCCCACTAACCTAGAAAATATATTTTTATTCGAAAATATTATAGACGTCGACTGTTTTACCCTAAATAACCGTGTAACATATTTATTACGAATTCCAGTAACCAATCCAAATAGTTTTTCTTATTATCACTTGTACTCTATACCAATTGAGCATCAGAGTCTGTTTAAGGTTGTTATACCGCGGAACAAATATTTACTTAAAAATCAATTGTACTTTACTCATCGTCCGGACCCTTGCCAAGAAGTTGTGCCCAAACTATTTCTTTGCAAAAAAGAAGACCTCACAGAGATCACTTCAAAAAGTCCTTGCGAAGTACAGCTCTTACAGACCACAAAAAGCACTTCTACCTGCCAACAAATCGACGTTACAATAAGTCGACCTGTAATAAGTCAATTGGATAATTCCAATCAATGGATTGTAGTTTTGCCAAATACCGAACTAGTAGAACTGCAATGTGACTCCCAAGAAGAACGCCAAAAACTACATGGAAGTTATATGTTGACCCTTCCAACAGGATGCCAAGCAAAAATCAACGATATGTCGATTATCAATAATCAAAACGACGTCGATACTAATAAGCAACCCATCCTGTTCCCGGACTTCCAAGATACACCTGAACAAGACTTTCCCGTCCTGAATTTGAGCTTCCATTTACAAGAAATCAAATTAGACGAACTTCACAAAATCAAAAACAAAATTGAAGAAAATCATGTCCCAGAACTTTTCGACCAAATTTCGAAGTTTCCAAGCCTATGGACAATTTTTATATACACCCTTTTTCTAACTATTTTTGGATATTTTTTGTTTAGATATTTTATCCGAAATAGATGTTTGAAAAAGATGACCGCAACCACAACCACAACAGAACCGAATCCGAGCCAACTCATTGAACTACCCCCTATCAGGGTTAGTTAAATCTAAGAAGGGAAGAGTTATCTGACCATCCAACCAAGGAACCTGCTGACACTGCATATTAGATGACCGCTAATATATGCGAATTTCTGCGACGCGAGGGCAGTCAGTTGAAAGCATCGACGTAAAACATTTTATTTTTGTTTCTAAATAACTTGTATTTTTGAAATAAACATTTTTTTTAAAAGGCGATTCCGTAGTCTCGTTTTGTAATTTACAAACAAAATAATCGGTAAGCATATTTTGATAGAATTTTTATAAATATCCCAAAAAGTATGTAACGTCATTATGTCAAATTTCTGCCTTCCGGAACTGGTTCAATCATAGAGACCAACGTCATTTGTCATTTTGTGTTGACACATTGTCAACTAAATTACATATTTACATAAACGGTAGAAAGCGAGGTCAAAACTGCTGAATGGGAAGCTTCCAGAGGGAACTTGATATTAAGTATTTTAATAAATAACCATCTTATGAGAAATATTTGAGCAACAGTAAAAGTTATGGTACGAGCGGGGATCGAACCCGCACCTATGGATCTCTAGCCTATTGCTCTAACCAATTGCGCTATCGTACCACTGATAAGCAATTCGTTAGAACTTGTACATCTTCAAATATTAGAATGTTGCATTGTAATGTCATGATGTGGATTTTTAAACTGAAGCGTTTAATTTTCAACTGTTTAATTTGCGTGCCGATTTATTTAGCCATTTGATGTATTTGTATATGTCACATTTACCTTAAGCTTTTATAGCCACGTAGTAGTTGTACAAATTCTTATATTTGCTTAAATAATGTTGTTTATATTATATATCGAAACATTCCGTAAATAGACTAGTCTACATGTTGAGACATTTAATTTTATTAAATATTTGCTTTAATCAATTGAAGTTAGATATTTTGATTCGTTGCGAAAAAAACCTAAAAAAGATTTTTGTTTGTCATTCTAAACTCACCAAATAATCTGAACACATTTAAAAGCAACATTATAGATGGCTGCAAACTATCATTTTGTTCATTTCTAGGTTACATGACAAACAATCAAATTTTGAAATCAATTCTTTTTTATTATTTAATGTTGTGCATAAAAACTTAAGGTAAATGATACAATTTCTTATATTTTTATGCTTAAATAATGTATCGAAACATTCCGTAGATAGGCTAGTCTACATGTTGATATATGTAATTTTATTGAATATTTGCTTCCATTAATTTAGAGTTAGATATTTTAATTTAGTTGCGAAAAAGCCAAAAAAGATTTTTGTTTGTGGTATTAAGTACTTTAAAATAAACATTCGAAAGTGGAAACACATTGTGAACTGTATAATTTAAACTTAAAAAAAATATATTAAACCTAAAATTTAAAAAGAAACCTGAAATTAATTCACTTAGGTACAACAAGCAGAATTGTTCCAGATATCCTTGTAAAAAGAGGATAAAACTTATCATCTTTTCCAATATCCTTCCACAAGTTCAGTAAAAAAATTTCAAGAAAACGCGTCGGGTGTCCTTTCGGTAATTCTTTCACTTTAATTGTGAACAAAAATAAAGTATTTTTAACAACCGGATTGTAGTCATCACAAAAACTATGAAAAGCTTGGGCCGACATCCCTGAAACTTGTTCAAGATTCTTCACAACCATAACACCATTTTTTTCTAAATCCTCGCGGTATTGTGAAATTATTTTGCCATAATCACTTGCTATTTCTGAATTTAAAGAGGCTCCTTGAATAATAACTGGCATATTAGAACATTCGGTTAAATGACACAGGGCCGCATCGGACACCTTCTTCAAAATTGTATCCATCGTTTTCTTGGCTTCACCTTCGTACAAAAACACTATTGATCGCGGCTGGTCAAAAATAGCCACTTCTTGAATAGCTACTCGAATACTTCGCCAGAAGTCTTCTTTTTGTTCGCTAAAATCTCTTTCTAAATGCCAAAATACGTTATTGATGACTGTGGCTTCAATTGATTTGTCGTCGCCTTGAAGGAATAAAACTCCTATAAGTATAGCAAAAACTACCACTAAGATGCCTGAAACAAAAACATCCAAACTAAAATAATGTCTAAAAATGGTATAAATTATAAAAAGGTATCTTTGCCATATCTGAAAAATATTCACCATCTATGTCTAAATGGATCAGTGATCTAACGAATATACAGGGTGTCCCAAAATTAAGGGTCACTATATTTTACAAAGTAATCTATGTCATAAATGAAGACTAACATGGGGAGGCTACACCCCGAGAATGAGCCCCCTGAAGCTGGTTTTCCTAAATATTTTCGATAATAAATATCAAGATTAAACCAGAGGTGTCCCGAATGGGAGGAGGAGAGGAAAAGTCTCCCTAACTTTTTTTTGCGAAGATTTTTCATTTTACAATTCCAAATTATAAAAGCTTATGGTACTCTTGGTTTTCTAGAAAAATTGATTTGAAAATTGTGATGGCATTAAACACACACTTTCCAGTTAAAAGTAGAAACCAAATGAATATTTAATTTATTTACTAAACTGAACCCAAAATACGTTTAATTTTTAATGTAGGACAATTTTCAAATCAATTTTTCTCGACAACGGTGTATCCTAACGATTTAAACCAAAAGTACCTTTCTTTCATAAAACATTTTTATAATTTGAAATTGAAATTTTTAAAAAAATCTACTCAGAAAAAAGTTAAGGCCGACTTTTCCCTCTCCCATTCGAGAAAACTCAATTCTCATAATCTAGCCTTTACACGTTTCGAAAATATTTAGGAAAAACCATCTTCAGAGGGGTTCATTCTCTCGGTTATAGCCCCTAACGAAACAATTTTCAATATATGTTTATAGGACATTTTAGTCGCCTTATAACATAGGTTACTCTATGAAAATATTGATTCTTAGTTTTGAAACAGCCTGTATATTATTAAAAAAAAACAAAAAATGACTGCTTAAAACTATTATATGTAGCAAAATAAATCACAAAAAAACACTAAAATAAGCGACTTTACATTATATCGAAGCCTGGTACTCCCCAGCATATGAAAGAAAACATCTAGACTGGTGTCATATTTGACACCACTAACATATCTATTATTTTTAAAATTACGTTAATTTGGTAAACAATGCATATATATGTTAGAAATTTAAAATATTTTTTGGACAGGATCGGTGAAATGTATACTACTTTTTAAGTTATATCCATTTGTACTTCCCCTAAAAGCATTGGCCGAGATATCTGCAAATTTCTGGCTCCATATCGAGTTAAAAAGTCTACCAGTTTATGCCAAAGGATTTTACCCTATTTCTTGAACTAGAGCAAAAAAATGTATATCTGTAATTTGTAGCAAAAACATGGAGACAGGAACAAAGGCCTAAAACCAAGCAAAAAGTGTCTCAAAAATCAGTCTTAGCACTATTATTGTCAGGTCCTCTATTCTAACTTTCTAACTAAAAATATGAAAAACACAGCATGTTTCGTCTAATCGAAATTTAATTTAATTTAATTTTTACTTTATAGTTAAGGTATAATTATCTGGTATCAGCAAACTGATCATTATGTTAATTATTGTCGCGCCAGCATTTTTAATCGCCCTCAAATGACAATTTCTATATATTTGGCTGAAGAGAAGCGCACGCACTTCCTCGATATGTTTCCGAAAAGAGAGAAGCACCTACCTTCTTGATCGTACCTCGAGGAGAGAAGCAATTCGTTAAGAATACTAGTTTTGTGGCGGCTTATCTAAACCAAATAATTTAAATACGTAAATATTAGTGAGTGAAAACAGCAATAACCAGGCGAACGTGATCAAAAACGAGCAAACAAATGAAGTCAAAGAACAGACGAAAATCAGCAGAAAGGTAGGCCAATTTTCTTCCAGGAAATTGTCTTTCCGTCGTTATATGTTATCATACAGTCCACATATCGATACATTTTCAGGTTCTTCGAGCCGGATATTTAAATTCGTATTGTTAGTTTGCATAAAATAATATTTCAATATTTTATTATCAAATACATTAAATAAACACCATTTTGCAATAAATTTAGCCCTGCAAGTAGGTTCGCAGTTTCAAGATTTAGGTACCGAACGCGCATCTAGTACGGCGCCACACATCTGAGTCGCCTAACTGGAATATTAAAATTAAATTTGCAGTTGCAGAAGTCTATTTTTTGGAAAACATAAAAATCGTTGATTTACGAACTCTTGATATATTAACCTTTCTCGCCGAGCACAAAACTAATATTTCTGCTTTTTTCCCTCAATAAATTATATTACTATTTGTTTTTAATAAATTATTTTGTTTACAAAATAAATATAAATGATAAATATTTAAATCAGTACACAAATAATTTACTTTGTTGTAAATAAATTTATATTCTTCATTGGCTTAATATAATACTCTCTACAATATAAGGATTGCTATTAGATTTCGCTATAACTACCGGTGTTGATTTGTTTTAATTGGTTAAGTACCTTATTTTAGACAATGTTATTAAATTTAACAGCAGTTGTCCTCATCAATTTTTAGCATTTATTGCTGCTCATAATATACTCGCGCCCCCATATTGATTTGAATATAGTGTTAAGCATTTTTGTTGTTATTTCACTCCATAAACCAAGGGTAATAATTTTTAATACTCGTAAATATTTAGATTACATATATTAAAATAACATCGAAATATTTACCTATTTTGTGGGATTACTCTTTACTCCTATATTGCTTTAATTGCTACTCATATATTTGAGCCCCCTTGGTTTTAATCTAACATTATTGTGGATTATGTCTATTATACTTTTGCTCTATAAACAGAAGATAGTATTTTAATAATATATATATTTCTTCGCTTAAGTTTAATATTATTAAGTAATTAGGAAAATCTTAGTAATTTAGATGCTTCTGAATTTTTTTGATGTTAAACATTTAGACATTTCGTTGTTACGTACGCAATAAACTAAAGCTTTTAATCTTATAAGCTCCTTACCTTTAACGAAATAACACTAATAATAATACTACCTCCTTAATATTTAATAATAATAGTTGTCTAGAAATATAACTGCACGTCTTATTTTACCTTGTTTAATTTTTTTTGTTAATTGTTTGCTTTTTTTGAAAATGTCAGATAAAAAATTAAAAGGTCTTATAGCTCAAAGGGATAATGACATTAGTCGAGTTGAGGATATTCTTAATATAGCTCAAAGCATTAAGCGATGATAAAGTGCATACTCAGTTTAAAATTCGTTTAAGTTGCGATTATTGCTGATTTTAATGTGCAACATTCTTCTATGCTAAATATTATGGCAGCGATGGATGAAGCGGATATGGATGAGCAACGAAATGTTAGGAAAAAGTTTGATAATATGTATTGTAAAATAGAGGCTATTTTTTCAGATCTTTTTGATAACAATAATAGTAAATCATCAGTTCCTTCTTGAAAAGTTTCCATAATTAGAGCTTCAAAAATTTAATGGCAATATTTGCAATATTGGAAACTTTTATTAATGTTTTTAATTCAATGATACATAATAATACAAATTTAACAAGTGTATTTAATTAATTCTTTAGAGTGTCCGACACTAAGTGTTGTGAAATTGAAAAAACGAAAAAATTGTTAAGTGGTCATGATGTAGGTAGTCTTCAATCCTTGCTGGATGTTTTTACTGAACATTTATCTGCCCTAAAACATATTGGTCACCCCACAAAAGAATAGGACTTCATTTTATTTTATATGTTGTTTGATCGGCTAGATACACATACAGCTCCCGATTTGAACTTGACTGTGGAAAAACCTTGGAAGATATTAGAAGGTAAGCACTATTCCATTTTATTGGAATTTCTCAAAAAACAATGCGTAGCATTAGATACAGTTTCTCATTCTTCTGTTCATAAATGCATTGACAAGGAGAAACCGGCAAAATCCCATAAAAAAACTTTTCTTCTAAATTCTAAAAATTCCGATTGTCCTTTTTGTAATAAACAAGGCCATTTAATTTATACTTATCCTAAATTCTTGGAGGAAAATTATACTAAACGATTAAATTTTATAAAAGCTAAAAAATGGTGCACTAACTTTCTTGGCGTAAAACACACTGCTTTCAGATGTGCATCTCAAGTTTGCTGTTCTAACTGTTCCAAACAACATCATACCCTTCTACATCACAGTGTGCAGAACTTGCCTTCTGTTTTTAAACACAGTTCTTCATGTGATAACTCTATTCCTAAAATATGTGATGCTACTACTCAGTTTGTCGCTCTAACTAACGTAACCCAAATATTAGCCTTAATGAAGCTTTCATTCTTTTGGCTACTGCACAGATTCTTGTTCTCGATTCCTAGGGCAACTATCAGCCTGTGCGAGCTTTATTGGATAGTCAGGTGAACTTCATAACGACCAAATGTTGTAACAGTTTAGGTCTCAACAAACGTCGAGTCTCACTTTCTGTAAAAGGTTTAGAAAATGTAACCTCCAATATTTCGCAAGCAGTTACATGTACTTTTGTTCTTAAAAGGTCAACTCAACCTCAAATTACTTCAGATTTTGCAGTAATATCCCAAATTTGCGAAAACATGCCCACTTCGAATATTTCCGAAGTTAACTTTGCTAAATTTTCTTACTTGGATTTGGCTGATGAGAAGTTTAATATCTCAAGCCCAGTCGACATTCTTCTTGGGTGTGATGTTTCCGGTTTTTTATTTAAAGAAAGCCATATTTCGGACTCAATTCAGGAGCCTGTAGCTCTCAATACTCACCTAGGGTGGATTATAATGGGTCGTCTGCCTGCTACTTCCTCAGTTGTTGCTAAGCATACTATTTGTTGTACTAAATCATCACTTGAGGAAAACGTAAAACAATTTTGGGAGCTCGAACAGGTTCCTCAAGTTATCCCCCTTTCCTCTGACGAAATTGCTGCCGAGAAAATATTTGCCGAAACTCACTCTCGCGACACTAGCGGTCGCTATATTGTGTACACCTCCCCTTTAAGGATTCTAAGCTTAACCCTCAGTTTGAGTACTATATACCACATCATTGTACACCTCTTCCAGAAAGTTCAACTATCAAACTGCGCGTCGTATTTGACGCATCGGCTAAAGCGGTCAATAACATTTCCTTGAATGATTGTTTATTGGTAGGCCCGAAACTTCAACAGGATATATTCCTTCTTTTGTTACGATTTCGGACCAATCCTGTAGTTTTTACTGCAGATATAAAACAGATGTTTAGACAAATTGTTGTGTCAACAAAGCATAGAGACTTTTAACGTATTGTCTGGAGATTTTCAAAATCTGAATCGGTAAAGGACTACAGACTAAAAACTTATGGAGTATCTTCTTCCCTATCATGCTAATAGAATTCTGATCCAGTTGGCTCGTGATTGTCAATTTCAATATCCTAATGCGGCTAAAGTATTACAAAGTCAAATCTACGTTGATGACAAACTTTCGGCCGCTGACACTGTTGAGCACGCACCCGCTCTTCAGCAAGAACTCATTGAACTTTTAGCTCTGGGTAAGTTTGAACTTAGAAAATGGGCAAGTAATGGTGCTTTTCTGGTTTCCCACTTAGATGACTCATTGTTCCAAGTTCACCCTCTTTACTTTGATAAAGAAAACGAGTCAACTATTAAAATTTTAGGCTTGCAGTGGAATCCCTCGGTGGATTCAATTACTTATAAAATTGACTCCAAACACGTCGAATGTACGAAGAGGAATATATTATCTGACCTAGCCCGTATATTTGACCCTCTTGGGTTTTTAACCTCATTAACTGTTTGGCTCAAATTGCTTGTTCAAAATTTGTGCTCTTCTGGTCTTCACTGGGTTGAAACCGTTCCAATTGCCGTAAGTTCCTGTTGGTCTTCATATAAAAATGGTCTCTCAAGCCTGTCGTCTCTTAGCTTACCCCGCAGAATAATCCCACGTGATATAAAATTTTGTCAAATTCACGGTTTCTTGACAGTTCTGAGAGTGCCTATGCAGAAGTCGCTTACATTAGAGTAGTTTCGAGTAGTAAAGAAATCAGCACCTCTTTTTTATGTGCAAAATCTATAGTTGTCCCCTTGAAAAGGATCTCTGTGCCTAGGCTTGAACTATGTGCTGCCGTTTTGTTAGCCGATCTTTTTCTTGCCATTAAGGGAGCTTTTGAGAATTTTCTAGACATTCAATCTATTTTTGCTTAGACGGATTCGACTGTGGTACTTTCGTGAATAAAATCTTGTCAGTGGTCGCACGTAGTATGTGAAGAAAATCCGGCCGATCTTGGGACTAGAGGTATTCTTCCTTCGCAATTAATTCAGCTTCAAAAATGGTGGGCGGGGCCTTCCTTCCGATTCTCTTATCATCAACCTTGGTGTCATGAGCATATTCAATCTAATAAAGACGAAATAGTTCTGGAAAGGCGAAAAATTACTCTTACTAACTTTGTCCGTAAAATTAGTTTTTGGGATACCTTGATTAAAAAATTTTCCTCCCTCTCAAAAATTAACCGAATTTTCACCTACATATTAAGATTTGCGAACTGTCTTAAAGACGACTGTCCTAAAGGCGCACTATCTTTAAGCGAACTTAATAGAACTCTTTTAATGTTAATTAAACATATTCAATCTGTTTATTTTGAACAAGAAATTATTGAATTGTCTAAAACCAACCCTAATTTAAAACCATTTCCTAAATATTTTAGAAAATTAAATCCATTTCTTGGTCAGGATGGTGTCCTTAGGGTGGGCGGACGTTTATCCCACTCTTCATTTGCGTATGAAAACAAACATCCCTGTTTGTTACCCAGCAATCATCGACTTACTCAACTTGTCATAGAATATACTCATAAAGTTTTTGCATGCTGGTCTTTAAACTACCCAAGATTTACTTAGCCAAAGATATTGGATACTTTCGTCCAAAAGAACCATTAAAAAGGTTATATCTTCTTGTACCCGTTGCTTGAAATGTAGCCCTACTGTTAATGTACCTCTTATGGACAATCTGCCTACTATGCGTGTTAACCAAATCAAGTGTTTCACTAAGTGTGGAGTTGATTTTGGTGGTCCATTTTCAGTCACGATGGGAAAAATAAGAGGCTCTAAAGCTTATAAGGCGTATATTTGTGTTTTTGTATGCCTAGTTACTAAGGCTCTACCTCTCGAGCTTACTGAACTGTCCAGTGATGCCTTTTTGGCTACATTGCGACGATTCATTGCGCGTCGTAAACCAGTTACAGATATATTTAGTGATTGCGGAACGAATTTCGTTGGAGCATCTAGGCAACTTTTGCAAAATATGCGCGATGCTTCTCGAAGGAAGGTATTATTTGGCATTTCAACCCCCCTTTTGCCCCCAATTTCGGTGGAATTTGGGAAGCCGGCATAAAAGCAGTAAAAAAACATATTACAAGAGTTGTTGGTGCGCATATTTTAACTTGAAGAATGAAGCAGAATGTTGAACAGTTTTGATTTCTATCGAAGCTGTACTTAATTCTCGACTTCTGGGTCCGATTAGCTCGGACACTAATGATTTAGATGCTCTAACTCCCAGCCATTTTTAAACCTTGCAACCCCTTAATTCATTTATTGAGCCTGACTTAATTAAGTTAGGGACACTTTCGCGTTGGCAACTGTTGCAACGCCTGCATCAAGATTTCTGGAAACGGTGGCATTCAGAATATCTTCATACGCTTAATCAGCGGTCCAAGTTGTACGACCCTTGTACATCGATTAAACCCGACACTTTGGTGTTGCTCAAAGATGAACTTTTGCCTCCATTAACGTGGCATTTAGATCGGGACCACTCGAGTGGCTTCTGTTAAAACCAAAAAGGGGGTTTTTAAACGTCCTGTTGCAAAGGTCTGTCCTTTGCCAGACTTTTAATTTTTTTTTACTTTTGATATTCTCAATTTAGAATTCCTTTTTTTTTGGTAAAATGTTTACCATTTTAGGTGAGCGGTATGTTTCGTCTAATCGAAATTGAATTTAATTTAATTTTTACTTTATAGTTATGGTATAATTATCTAGCAAACTGATCATTATGTTAATTATTGACGCGCCCAGTATTTTTAATCGCGCTCAAATGACAATTTCTATATATTTGGCTGAAAAGAAGCGTACGCACTTCCTAGATATGTTTCCGAAAAAAAGGGAACCACCTACCTTCTTGATCGTACCTCGAGGAGAGAAGCAACTGGTTAAGATTACTAGTTTTGTGGCGGCTTATCTAAATCAAATAATTTAAATACGTAAATATTAGTGAGTTAAAACTGCAATGACCAGGCAAACGTGATCAAAAACGAGCAAAAAAAGAAATCGAAGAACAGATAAAAATCAGCAGAAAGGTAGGCCAATTTTCTTCTAGGAAATTGTCATTCCGTCGTTATATTATATCATACAGTCCACATATCGATTCACAGCATTCTCTCAATAATCGCACTCGCTTTACGTTGTCTCCTCATCCGGTTTCTAAAGGTCTCTTGACTGGGTAGCCGACATGTCCACCTCAATTCCACTTCATATATGTAATCAATTCTTCAGGCCAGGATCAAAAATGTCTCTTTTTAAAAATCTTGTTTTTTGTATTTCCGCTATAATATCTACGTACCCAATTGAGCTATCGACAAAATTTTTTTTTGTTTTAAAACACACACTTTGACGCTTTTTCTCAAGTATAAAATAATATTTTTTTATTTTAAATATGACTAAAACATCAGAAATTATGCAGGAAAGATTTCACTAATCAAAAAAGTTTTTTCTTTTTGGGAATTTCGTATAACATGCTGTAAGAAAAATGTAGACAAAAATCAAAAAAGTTTTTCGTAGCAGAATCGTTATTGTCATTTGTATAGTTTAGGCGCTATGATTTTTTATATCGCGCGGAATTTATTAAAAATTCGGTTACGTCGGTTGGTGCAAAAGGTGTAATAACAATATCGGGTCGCCCGCGCCATGCAGAAACTAAGCTGCGATTGTTTACTTAACATTGTAGCTATATTATGATCACTATGACCGGAATACCAATTTTTTTAATTGATAAATATACCTAAAAAAGTAAAATATTAATGACCTTTGTTAAATGCTAAAATGCGAAATAATTATTACCTTTTTAGATGTAATCCAAAAGCATCTACTGTCGGTAGAAGTTCACAAGCTGGCTTGTTGTTAGAAGGAATCTTAGTTCGTTTAAGTATTTAAACCTTCTATCTTTGTATTTATACAGCAAAAAGAATAAATATGCTGGCAACATCCTTGACTTCATATTCGGATAATATTGGAAGTATTTCTAGCCGTGAAAGATTCGTATTATCACAACCAGTTAAGTAATGGATGGCTAATAGCTTTTTGATTATTAGAGGACCAAGTTTCGTAACTATATCGTGGATGGCAACGAAGCGTCCATTCTTGCTATGACCAAACTCCATAAACAAATCACATTTTTTAAGTGCTGGAGTTATACTATAGAAGTGTTAAAGTAATAGCAACACATCATTATCTACCGATTTTTGTTAAAATGTTGCTATTTGAAGTTTCTGACGAAATTGGAAGAATAATCCTAGTATCTGCTTCCTTTTGACTGTTGTTCAGTGGTATCAAGTTTACGGGTTCTCTATCGCAGGTAATTTGAAACGCTTGCCTTGGACTTTCGAATCCTTCAGCTATTACTAGTTTTTCACGACTATTTAATAAATCGGAACTATTTTTAAGAAAGCAGTCGTCTTAATAAACCAATAGGGCTCTTTTGTTCGAAGATGATTTAAAAAATTCGTTCGAACTAGCCACTTTAAAAAATAATGATTCTTGGGATTAGATAGTATCAAAATGGAACCACTTTCTGACGTTTCGCCTTCGATTGCACGAGGCATCTTCAGGGATCTTTACTTCACGAGATCGGAACACTGAAGGAGCTCGGAGTGCATCTTTTGAATCTAATTGGATTGCTTTTAGTTTCCCTACAAAATGCGTAGTTTCTAATATATGAATAGGTTTTTCCTGTAAAGTTATTAAGAATATTTGATAGATATTTACCGATTTTACAAGTGGGCGATCCTGTTGCACTGACGATAGGTCGAAGTGGTATATTAACCTTGTGTGTTTGAGGTAGTCCGTAGAACCGCCGTATCCTTGACCTGCTTGGCCGTAACAACTTCTTCTATTCCTCTACTGACAGGTTGGATGCGTTTATAAAGTTGGTTATCCGTCTATCGATTTTGTTGGTCGGGTCTGCTTGAATTACTCTGTAGGTACTGTCTTCCAAAACTAGTTGTATTTTCCCTACATATTCTGTTTTGTCCGTGACGACAGTGGCATTTTCCTTGTCTGCTGGAGGAACCAAAATGTCTGTACTATTGTTTAATCTTTTTATCGCTGTTTTTTCCGCAGCAGAGAGATTCGACATAGGCGGCTTAAAACTTTTGATGATCTTCGCCGTTTCATACCTTATTACGTCAGCTTCTTCTGCTGGAAATCTTCTACGGGTATGTCCCTTGAGGTAATGTCGAAATTTTGGCCTTTGGAGAGGACGGATTGTTCTATTTCAGTAAGGGCTTTGGAAGACAAATTTATTAGTGTCTTGTGGCGGTTTTACTAGTCTTTGGTTGTCCAGAGACCCTTTGAACTTTTTCTGCTGCTTAATTGTAACTGCTTAATTTATCATTTCTGCTTAGGTATTGGTAATGTCATCGATAGGTGTAAATATTTGATGTTTAAATATAAAATATAATTTTAAATGAATATAATATCAATAATATTTGAGTCGTCACAGTTGGACCTTCAGCATTTTTATTGGAATGAGTAGTGTATGTATCAAAAACTACTGTAATGCTTTTTAAGAATGAACAACCGCAACAGAAAATATCAATAATCTAGAGAATTTTATTTAGCTTTGTATTACGTCAGATTACGTCTGCAACGATTTACTACTGTGATTTCTTGTTCTCTATTCACGTCAATAAACTACAGCTGTCCTTGTCTGGCTAAAGGCACCGACCGACCCAGACATACGGCTGCTGCTAAACGGCTAAACGCAATGTAATTTCTTTTATTTCGAAGCAGCTAGGCTGGACCGGCATCGGCATTGCTGAGTACAAATCTTCTTTTATGACAATCTTTTTGTTTTTTATATCTGAATGGTCAAAACTCAGATTTTAAGTGGACCATGCAAATTTTTAATCAAAATCCAAAATTAAATATTTTCAGAATAAATTAGATTTGGTATTTAATGGCCAATTTTGAAATATGTTTGCCACACATGTATTATATTACCTGGTAAACAGGGCTACAAAGTTTTATAATAATTACATTCTACAGGGTGCCCAGTTTTCGTTGACATTATTAGCAAATATACGGTATATACGGTATATATAATATAACCCCAGTTAAGGATATTTTTATATTATTGGGGTTGGGGTTAAGGATATTTTTATATTATTTTTTTTTTACTTCCCTCGTAACAGTGAAGTATTGTCATCGTGAAAAAATCACTCTCCGAGATCTTTTCAGATCTTCACGTTTCATGGGCCCTAGATGACGAAAAACATGTCTTCTCAATTCCGTTCTGTTAGCGTAGCTAAAAATCTACGTACCCGATTGAGTTCAAATTTTAATAAATTAAAGGTTATATGGGGATGACATGGTAACATTGGTAAAAGTTCAATATGGCGAAACAAAATGGCGGCCTAATAAAATGTTAAAACATTTATTATTAAAAAAATACTCATCCAATTTTTCTCAAATTTTGCAAAAACATCTACTAGTATGTTGGAATCAACTGGTAACATTTTGGTACGAATTCAAGATGGCGGAATAAAATGGCGGCTTAATAAATTATTTAAAAATTCGGCCTGAAAAACTGCTTAATGGTTTGATTTCAAATTGTGTGCCATAACTAACTAAAATAGTGGTACAATTTCAAGATAGCCGAACAAAATTGCGGCCAAATAAAATGTTTGTAATTGTGTTAAATCACCCTCACTCACCCTCCCAGGGTTCATACATCTTTACGTTTTAGCGTCGCTACATGCAAAAATATATGTTTTATCAATCTCGCCGTTCCGTCTGTCCGTTTGCGCGGTCGCGGAATAGCATAAAGACTATTTACCCTATTGACTTCAAATTTTGGTCAAAAATTAAGGGTTATATGAGGATGACCTCGTAAAATTTTGAGAAAAATTAAAAATTCAATATGGCGAAAGCAAATGGCGGCCTAGCGAAATGTTTAAAGAGTTATTATTAAAAAACTACTCATCCAATTTATCTTAAATTTTGTAAAAACGTCAAGTATTATGTTGGAATCAACTGGTAGCATGTTTGTACAATTCCAAGATTGCGGAACAAAATGGCAGCTCATTAAAATATTTAAAAATTCAACCTGAAACTTAGTGGTCTGATTTTAAATTGTGTGCCATAACTAATTGTGGCATGGGTATCAACTATTAAAATAGTGTACTAATTCAATATGGCCGAACAAAATAGCGGCCAAATAAAATGTTTGTAACCGCGAAAAATCACCCTCTTAGGTTTTACACCTCTTGACGTTTTAGCATCCCTAGGTGCCAAAAAATAAGTTTTTTTCAATTTCGTCCGACCCTCTATCGGTCTGTCTGTCTGTCAATTAGCAGCATAGCTTAAAGACTACTTACCCGATTGACTTCAAATTTTGATCAAAAATTAAGGGTCATGTGGGGATGGGCTGGTAACATTTTGGTAAAATCCAATATGGCGAAGCAAAATGTCAGCCTAGTGAAATGTTAAAAAAAATATTAAAAAACTACTCATCCAATTTATCTCAAATTTTGAAAAAAACATCAAGTATTATGTTCGAACCAACTGGTACCATTTTGGTAAGAATTCAAGATGGCGAAACAAAATGGCGGCTTTATAAAATATTTAACAATTCAGCCTGAAAAACTGCTTAATGGTTCGATTTCAAATTGTATGTCATATCTAATTGTGGTATAGGGATCAACTAGTAAAACTGTGGTCCTAATTCTAGATGGCCGAACAAAATGGCGGCCAAATAAAATGTTTGTAATCAAGAAAAAATCACCCTCTAAGGTTTTATACATCTTTACGTTTTAGCGTCCCTAGATGCCAAAAAATATGTTTTATCAATTCCGTCGGTCCGTCTGTTGGTCTGTCTGTCTGTCTGTCTGTCTGACAATTCGCAGCATAGATTAAAGCTACTTACCCGATTGTCTTGAAATTGGTCAAAATTTGAAGTCAATCGGGTAAGTAGTGTTTAAACTATGTAGCGAACTGACAGACGGACCGACGGAATTGAAAAACATGTTTTTTGGAACCTAGGGACGCTAAAACGTGAAGATATGTAAAACCAGAGAGAGTGATTTTTCACGATTACAAAAATGTTATTTGGCCGAAATTTTGTTCCGCCATCTTGAATTAGTAATACAGTTTTACTAGTTGAGCCCTATACCTCAATTAGTTATGGCACACAATTTGAAATCAATGCATTAAACAGTTTTTTCAAGCTGAAATTTTAAATATAAACTGGTACCATTTTGGTAAGAAGATGGCGAAACAAAATGGCGGCTTTATAAAATATTTAACAATTCAGCCTGAAAAACTGCTTAATGGTTCGATTTCAAATTGTGTGTCATATCTAATTGTGGTATAGGGATCAACTAGTAAAACTGTGGTCCTAATTCTAGATGGCCGAACAAAATGGCGGCCAAACAAACTGTTTGTAATCAAGAAAAAATCACCCTCTCAGGTTTTATACATCTTTACGTTTTAGCGTCCCTAGATGCCAAAAAATATGTTTTATCAATTCCGTCGGTCCGTCTGTCGGTCTGTCTGTCTGTCTGTCTGACAATTCGCAGCATAGATTAAAGACTACTTACCCGATTGTCTTGAAATTCGTCAAAATTTGAAGTCAATCGGGTAAGTAGTGTTTAAACTATGTCGCGAACTGACAGACGGACCGACGGAATTGAAAAACATGTTTTTTGGAACCTAGGGACGCTAAAACGTGAAGATATGTAAAACCAGAGAGAGTGATTTTTCACGATCACAAAAATGTTATTTGGCCGAAATTTTGTTCCGCCATCTTGAATAAGTAACACAGTTTTACTAGTTGAGCCCTATACCACAATTAGTTATGGCACACAATTTGAAATCAATGCATTAAGCAGTTTTTTCAAGCTGAATTTTTAAATATATTATTATACCGTCATTTTGTTCCACCATCTTAGATTCGTACCAAAACTTTACCAGTTAATTCCAACATAATATTTGATGTTTATGCAAAATTTGAAGTAAATTGAATAAGCAGTTTTTTCATAATAATTTTTTTAACATTTCATTAGGCCGCCATTTTGTTTTGCCATCTTGGATTTTTACCAAAATATTACCTGGTCATCCCGATATGACCGTTAATTTTCGATAAAAATTTTAAGTCAATCGGGTAAGAAATCTTTAAGCTATACCGCGAGCTGACAGACAGACCGACGCGACGGACCGGCGGAATTGATGAAACATATTTTTTGGCATCTAGAAACGCTAAAACGTAAAGATGTGTAAAAGCTGAGAGGGTGATTTTTTCACGATTACAAACATTTTATTTGGCCGCCATCCTGAATTAGTACCATAATTTTACTAGACGATCCTTATACAAAACCATTAAGCAGTTTTTCAGGCTGAATTTTTAAATATTTTACTAAACCGCCATTTTGTTTTGCCATATTGAATTCGTACCAAAATATTACCAGTTGATTCCAACATAATACTTGATGTTTTTTGCAAAATTTGAGATAAATTGGATGAGCAGTTTTTTAATAATTTTTTAACAATTCACTAGGCCGCCATTTTGTTTCCCCATATGGGATTTTTACCAAAATGTTACTATGACCCTTAATTTTTGATCAAGGTTTGAAGTCAATCGGGTAAGTAGTATTTAAGCTATGCCACGAAGTGACAGACAGACCGACAGACGGACCGACGGAATTGATAGGACATTATTTCTCGCATCTAGGGAAGCTAAAACGTAAAGATGTGTTAAACCTGAGAGGGTGATTTTTTCACGATTACAAACATTTTATTTGGCCGCCATTTTGTTTGGCCATCTTGAATTAGTACCCCTATTTTACTAGTTGTTCCCTATACCACAATTAATTATGGCACACAATTTGAAGTCAAACCATTAAGCAGTTTATTCAGGCTGAATTATTAAATATGTTATTAAGCCGCCATTGTGTTTCGCCATCTTGGATTCGTACCAAAATGTTACTTGTTGATTCCAACATAATTGTTTACTTTTTGCCAAATTTGAGATAAACTGGATAAGAATTTTTTTAATAATATTTTTTTAACGTATCACAAGGCCGCAATTTTGTTTCCCCATATTGGATTTTTACCAAAATATTACGAGGTTATCCCCATATAACCCTAAATTTTTGACCAAAATTTGAAGTCATTCGGGTAAGTAGTGTTTAAGCTATGCCGCGAAATGGCAGACAGACAGACAGACAGACTGACAGACGGAACGATGGAGTTGATAAAAAATGTTTGGCATCTAGAGACCCTAAAACATAAGGATGTGTAAAACTTGAGAGGGTCATTTTTTTCACGATTACAAACATTTTATTTAACCCCCATTTTGATCGGCCATCTTGAATTATTACCACTATTATACTATTTGATCCCTATACCACATTAGTTATGGAACACCCTTTGAAATCAAACGATTAAACAGTTTGTTCAGGCTGAATTTTTAAATATTTTAGCCATCTTAGATTCGTACCAAAATGTTACCAGTTGATTCCAATATAATACTTGATGATTTTGCAAAATTTGAGATAAATTGGATGAGTACTTTTCTAATAATAATTTTTTTAACATATCACTAGGCCGCCATTTTGTTTCGCTATATTGGATTTTTACCAAAATGTTACCAGGTCATCCCCATATGACCCTTAATTTTTTACCGAAATTTAAAGTCAATCGGATAAGTAGTTCTTTAGCTACGCCGCCGCGAACAGACAGACAGACCGACGCACGGAATTGAGAAAACATGTTTTTCGTCATCTAGGGACCCTGAAATGTGAAGATCTGAAAGAATCTCGGAGAGTGATTTTCACCTAGAAAAATGTTGATTATTGACGTGTGGTAAATTTATAATTAAATATTAGTCATCTAAGTATAAAAAAAGTGGATTAAAACGTCACATTTTTATGAAATATTGACGTTCCTTTATTATTTCAAAATATGTTTTTTAAAAAGAAAAAAATATAATAATTGACTAGTTTAGGAATATAACTATAGACTGGTTTGGAATTTCCTTAGAAAAAAAAACATGTACGGCCATAATTTGTTCCAGAAAATCGACCAAAATCGTGTTAATTTCAGACGTATGTTCACCCGCAATGTTTTCTTTCATTGCTCAAACTTTTTGTTAATAGCAGATGCCCCAAATCGTACATAACATTAACTCTTGAGTAAGTACCATGCTATCAATAAAATATGACTCTATTGGTGGACAGACAAATAAAGGATTAGTAAACGACTCTAATTTTTTCGAAAGATCAGATTTTGTTGATTTGCGCATTTATAGAATACAGAAGCCGGAACAGAGAAAAGTTCATAAGATAACATGTTTGACAAATCCATTTCTTGGAGACGAGCGGCACATATGATCATCCAAAACATAAATTAGGAGCTGAAAAAGTATTCTGGGAGGTGGTATTCCAGTCATTTACCAGATCCTGTGTATGTAAATCCTGCAAAGATTGGATGGGTATTAAAAGATAACTATTATAGACCCAGTGCCAGCAGACCTAAGAAAACTATTATCTATAAAATGTTCAGACATTGCAATAGTAATAAATGTGTCTGCGTAAAACAGGGATTAAAAAGTATGATATAAAATAAGCAGTAATAATTTTAGTTTTAATGACATTTTCAGAACCAGAAAATGAAGAAGCCTAATATATGTATGATTTTGTCGATAATTTTCATCCTTTTTTCGCAGTCGGTTATGTAAAATTCTCCATAACTAGTGATAATAATATAGCTACAATGTTAAGTAAACGAACACTACTTAGTTTCTGCATGGCGCTTCGATATTATACCTGTCGCTCCAGATTAACCGACGAGTAACCAAATTTTTAAATTCCGTGCGCTATAAAAAATTAGCGCCTAAACTATAATAGTGACCATAACGATTCTGATACTAAAAACAGTTTTGATATTTTGTCTACATTTTCTTCACAGCATGTTAGATGAAATTTCCAAAGGGAAAAAAAAATTCGATTAGTGTATAATTTCTGAAGTGGCAAAGTGATCGATGTTTTAGGCCTATTCGAAATAAAAAATACCTTGTATTTTATACTTGGGAAGAAGCGCCAAAGTATGTAGTTTAAAACAAAAAAAATCATGTCGATGGCTCAATTGGGTACGTAGATATTAGAATGGAATTTTAAAAAAGAAGATTTTTAAAAAAGGGAAGTTTTCACAGTTTTCGGAAAATAAAAATATTGTGACCGGAAAAAAAGGTCATGTGTAGAATGATGCTGTTGACAATACCCAATAGGTTTGATCTTGTCTGCGAAAACTATTTTGTCAATAAGCTCAATTGTTTTTATTACCTGAAGAATATTAATTTACGTTTTGATATGTACATATATGATTTGCTAGTATGAGATAGAGATTTTCCACACTATTCCTATTGTTATTGATATATTTTTAACATGATGGAACAAAATGGCGCCCAATAAAAATGTTTGAAAAGACAGTATATGTAACACATATACTGTGACTTTGTACTGAACTAAATTGGGTCCCACTTCACTATTCCTAACAAATGAAAAAATCATAACGAGTTCCAGCTAAAGAAAATTTACCGATTTTTATTGTATTAAATTGGCTCTCTTGCTACTAAGATTCTGATTTAATTTTGGGATCGACCATCAGCACCTAAGGTAGACGCACAACCACTGGCCCCACGGTCGCCATTTTTTAGGTTTTGATTACTTAGTTTAAAATTAGGACATTAGGACCCATATCAATTATTCTATTATAACTATTTCCTAAATTAATAAAAAGGCAATAAATGGAGTCATAAACCTACCTATTACTTTAGATCTAGTATTGCCAGTCTGTTCTAGTTGTTCATTTTCTGACGATAATTCTTCATTCGAATCATTTTTTGAACAATCATTTTTGGTTTCAGAATGAGAGGCAAGTATGTTATGTAAAAGTTCTGAATCAACCTGTGGTGTGCTGCTTTTAGATCTGTTTTGTTGTAACTCAATTAATCTGTAAAAAGTGACATAAATTACATAAATAAAATAGATATCAACTAACATAAATCCAGAAAACGCGCATCTTAGGTTTAGAACACAGAATTTAGAGTTTTAATCTTATCAAAATGAATATCCTTAAAGATGGCCATTGCAGATGAAACGACGAAGAGTAATTCTAAGTTGGCAGGGTTTTTAAATAAATATATAAAAATCTTAAATTAAAAAATAATAATACTGACTTAATACTAAATTCATCACAAAAACACATGTATGTATTAAGCGTCGTATTACTTAATGTCTAGGACCTTAAGTAGAATGTGTAATTAAAGTAAGTTTTTTTATTAGTTTGACCTCGATAGCCTATTACTAAAAATATTTAAGTAACCTACCTCAACAATGAAATAGGCATAAACGGGGTCGACCTAAAAGACCCTGTTCATATTACAAACAAACAACAAACAAACAAAAGTATGCTTTATTGCCGCAGAAAAATTTTACAATTTTATGGACAAAGCAAAATATACCTAAAACAAGACATATCAAAACATTAATCGAAAAGAATTTCGATAGGTCAATGCTTTTTAAAAATGTAAATTATCAATTTACCAAATCGTAAAACACACGTTAGAATATAACATAACATTGCCGCAAAACAGTTAATGAATCCTAATAACCTTATAAAAGTAAACAAACACACATGTACGAGGTGAATAATTTCGATGACATTGAAATCAAAATTGCAACTATGCGACCTTAAACTCTATGTTATTATAGTTATACAAATAATTGTGATGTTAAACAGAACGAACTAGTGTAGAATGTAGTATACAAAAAAGAATTAAATTTTGTTTTTAATCCAATACCTAACAAAAATAATTAAGTTTTAAGTGAATGTTCGACAGTTCTTTTCTCTATATGATGATTTTCAAAATTCTATGCTACGAGTTATCACATGACTCACAAAAGATTTAAGTAAACAAGCGAATTTAGTGACAATTTAAAGAGACTTACTCGCTGTAAAAATCATTAACGCTGTAAAATGGTCTCTCAATGAGGTATGCTTTGGTGTTTTTTCGAAATTGTGCAATTATAGGGATAGATTTTAAATGTACTGGCTAGAGTTTCTGGTAGGGTATACATGTTGTGGCCTTTCTGGGAGGGTGTTTATATGTTTTCTCAGCAAACATACCGTTTCCAAAATAAATAATGCAGGAAGTGTTAATATTTCATGTTTTTTGAAATAGTATTGGCAGTGAGCTCTATTATTTAGACCAAACAAATAACGAATGGCTCTCTTTTGAAGCATAAAAATACTACGAAATTGCTCGATGGTACAGCAGCCCCAAAAGGGAAGGCCATAGCGGAGGTGGGATTCAAATAAAGAGAAATAAGTAAGTCTGGCAGAAGGAACGTCTAGTTCTTTTGAACCTGATCGAATGGCGAAGCAGGCGGTAGAAAGTTTTTTAGTTAAGGTGTCAATATGATTAGACCATTTTAGGTTGTTATTTATATTTAAACCCAGGAATTTAACCGACTCTACGTATTCAATATTGCTGTTATGTACCTGAAGTGGATGTAAAGTTCCCTTATAAGATAACACCACCGTTTTATCGACATTAAAACAAAGCATATTGGAATCAGACCAAGCCTTAATTATAACCAAGTCTTTGGAGATACTAGAGTGTAAAGACGTTGTATCAATATCACTCCAAGTTATGCTTGTGTCGTCAGCAAAAAGGGAAATTCTTCCATTAATTTTAAGGTTCATGATATCATTAATGTATAACAAAAAAAGAATAGGTCCCAAGACTGAACCTTGTGGGACTCCACTTGTAATCAACTTACAATCAGAATCGGAACCATTAGCCCTTACAAGTTGTTGCCTTTTCCCAAGATAAGATTTGAACCAGTTTAAAGAAGTACCACGAATTCCATAAAAATTTAGTTTGTTTATCAGAATTTCATGACTAACACAATCAAAGGCTTTCGCATAGTCACAAAAAACTGAGGCAGTTGGGTGGTTGTTATTGAGAGATAAGTAGACGCCTCTAAGCAACGTGAACATGGCGTCGCTGGTGCACTTGTTGGGTAGAAATCCGAACTGCTCCGGGGATATTATCTGATGTTTCAGGAGAAATGGCATAAGCCAATTCTTCAGTAGCCTTTCGATGATTTTTGAAAGCACTGGTAGTAGTGCAATTGGGCGATAATTGCAAGAGTTAGTTTTTTCGCCGCCTTTATGAAGTGGAATAATTATAGCTGTTTTAAGGCAATCAGGGAATACACCTTTTATAAAGGACTCATTTATTAATGTTGTAAGGGCCTCTATGACTGGGAGTGGCAAGTTCAGGAATATTCTAATTGATAGGCTATCAGTGCTACATGAAGATTTACTTTTGATATTATTTATTACCTTCAATAGTTCAGTGTTGCTAACGGGACTTAAGAAAAAGCTATCAGCTAAATTTTTTGAAGGAGGGAGAAACGAAATAGGGTCCAAACTTGGCGAGATACTAGAGGTAACATTTTTGCTTACATTAATAAAATAATCATTTAGATCATTAGCCCCTGGCAAGATCTGAGTCACAGGGTTTGATTTGTTTCTGAGGTTATTGATGATGGACCAGGTTTCTTTTGAAACGTTATTTGAATTTGTTAGACGTTTTCGGTAGTGTAATTTTTTTGCTGACTTAATAAGAGTAGAGTATTATTCAAAAAGTACTATGAGTAAATGAACAAATTGGTCTCAACGGAACAATTTTTGTGAAACCGTGTTGTTTAGTGTTAATTATATTTTTAGAGCCAATATAAGTAAACAAATCTAATTGATACAAAAGGTTTTGTTATAATAGAGAACTTAGATAGGGGTCGGTAATTTTCAACAAGGAATTGGTTACTGGATTTTAATATAGGGACAATTATGGCGGATTTTCAAATATATGGGAAATAGCATTCATTAAGAGACCCATTAAACATATTATGGAATGAATCAGATATTTCATACACGCATTTTTTTAGAAACACAGTCGACACATTGTAACACCAGCCAATGGCGCACCCAAGGGGAGTTTAAGGGTTAGAACCTCCCCAACTCCGGGAAATTTGTGGCAAAACAGATTGTACATTTCGCAAAAATAAAAAGATAACATATTTCGATATTACCGTTTTTTTATTTTGCGGTAAGGCAAAAATGTTTAACATCAGAAAACTGATAATTAGTTTTTTAACAATATTTTTTTAACGTTTCACCAGGATATCATTTTGTTCCGCCATACTTGATTTTTTGACTAACATTTCAGGTCAATTGGTTTAGTAGTTTTTAAATTATGCCAGGGGTGATATTTTCACGATTACAAACATTTTATTTGGACTGTCTCTATATCATACTTAATTCTTGCACGACATTTGAAATCAATCTAATAAGTAATTTTTACAGGATGTTTTTTTTTAAGAAACTAAGATACAAAATATAAGTTTTGATTTAACATAGCAAATTTTAAAACCTCCCGATTTTTTTTTCTAGGTGCGCCACTCATACCAGCAGCATTGTCTGAAAGTCCTTTTATTACTTCCCTCGTAAAAAGTATTGTAATCAGATCTTCACGTTTTAGGGTTCTTAGATACCGAATGCTGCTAAAAAACTACTTATCCTATTGACTTCAAATTTTAGTCTAAAATTAAGGGTCATATGGGCATGGCCTGATAATATTTTGGTAAAAATTCAATATGACGAAACAAATGGCGGCCTAGTGAAATGCTAATTATTAAAAAAAACACTTAACCAATCTATCTCAAATTTTGCGCAAACATCAAGTATTTTGTTGGAATCAACTCATAACATTTTGGTACCAATCCAAGATGGCGGTTTAATAACATATTTAAAAAAAACTGAAAAAACTGTTTAATGGATTGATTTCAAATTATATGCTATAACTAATTATGATATAGGGATCAACTAGTAAAATTGTAGTACTAATTCAAGATGACCTAAC
Organism: Kuschelorhynchus macadamiae; assembly: GCA_030620095.1. NCBI lineage: Eukaryota > Metazoa > Arthropoda > Insecta > Coleoptera > Curculionidae > Kuschelorhynchus > Kuschelorhynchus macadamiae. The sequence continues at coordinate 955,001 of JAUTXW010005173.1, forward strand.
AAAATAGCGGCCAAATAAAATGTTTGTAATCGTGAAAAAATCACTCTCTTAGGTCTTACATATCTTCACGTTTTAGCGTCCCTAGATACCAAAAAACATGTTTCATCAATCAATTCCGTCGCTCCGTCTGTCAGTCTGTTTATCAGTTCACCGCATAGCTTAAAAACTACTTACCAAATTGACTTCAAATTTTGATCAATGATATGGTAATATTTTAGTAAAAATCTAATATCACGAAATAAAATGGGGGCATAGTGAAATGCTAAAGAAAATATTATTAAAAAACTACGTGCTCAATTTATCTCAAATTTAGCAACATCAAGTATTAAGTTAGAATAACTGGTAAAATTTTGGTACGGATCCAAGATGGCGGAACAAAATGGCGACATAATAAAATATTTAAAAATTAAGCCTGAAAAAACTACTTAATGCATTGATTTCAAATTGTGTGCTATAACTAAAGTAGTAAAACTGTGTTACTAAGTCAAGATGGCCAAACAAAATGGCGACCAGATAAAATGTTTGTAATCGTGAAAAAATCACCCTCTCAGATTTTACATATCTTCACGTCACGTCTGTCAGTTCGCGGTATAGCTTAAAAATTACTTAACATATTAACTTCAAATTTTAGGCAAAAGTTAAGGGTCATATGGAGATGACCTGGTAATATTTGGTAAAAATCCAATATAGCGGAACAATGTTAAAAAAATTATGACTAAAAAAACTGATTATCCAATTTTACCTTATATTTTGCACAAAAATCAACTAAAGTAATGAATATAGTAATGAACTGGTAATATTTTGATATGAATCCGAGATAGCAAAACAAAATAGCAGCTAATAAACTATTTAAAAAATCAGCCTGAAAATACTACTTATCAAATTAAAGCTACTTATATAGTTGACGCATTACCTTTCTGGAATGACGTCACGCTGGTTTCAAATAACGTATTTCTTATATTATTTATATTTCAGCGATGATTCCTAACCTAAACGTATGCAGTGATGTAGATAGGAGGGGTGCGTTCAGCACTGGCTAAAGCGAATTTAAAATTGGCATTTTCTGTACAGAAAGCGCTGCAACTTGTCGAAAATGGCTGGCAAAAAATTAACACTCTCATTGCCATAAAAAAACCCTCATTTTGCACACTTAATACAAAAATAACTATTATAACTTCAAAAACTAAAATTATTTTGCAAATAAGACTTTACTAATATAAATTCTTTCATCTTAGTCTTATTCTTTGTTTGCAATGTAATAAATTGACGCCAGTTACCCATTTTCATCAAAATTATTTTAATTCTCAATTACAGACAATACTGAAAAAATATTAAGAAAAGGGGAATAACGAACGATGAATCCTTTACCTCCAGAATGTTTCAAAAACAAAAAGAGGTAAAAACAAAAATCACAGATTACTTAAAGAACAAAATAAGAGATATGATCTATTGCGTGTATGCTAAAAATGAATATGTTACAATGCAGACTTTGCTTTAAAAACTAAAAGAGAGAAATTAATGTATAACTAACTAACTTTAAAAATAAAAACTACTCCCCTTCACTGTCTTCAGAATCAGAACTAAATTCTTCATCGTCACTGCTGTCTTCGTCGGTACTAATTACAAGTGGCGCAATGTCTGAAGCATCACATATCTGTATTGTCTTCCAAGCTTCTTGGATTACCCTTTCTGTGTGGCTGACATAATTTTTCCAATGCTCTGATGATACTTCATTTATCGCTTTTTCCCACATGGCCAAAACTTCCGATGGTGTCCCCTTCAGACTAGCAATGTATTGGTCGTATTTCCTCTTACACTCAGACCATACCATTTCAATAGCATTAAATTGACAATGGTATGGAGGAAGTCTTAGTATTTTGTGGCCCAAAGGTTTCACATATTCGTCAAGGTAGAATGTTTTTTCAATGTTACAATTTTTTTCTACAATGCTCCATATTTCATCCTTCATGGCCCTCTCTGGGAAGTCAATGTTCTTTTCTTTTAACCATCCAATCAATCTCTGCTTTGTCCATGATTTTCTAGGAATATCCTCTAAAAGGCCGGAATGATAGCTTGCGTTGTCCATCACTATCAAACTTTTTGGAGGAAGATTTGGTACCAGCTGATTTTTAAACCAATTTTCAAAATTTTGCTTGTTCATATTGTCATGATAATCTCCGCTTTTTAGTCCACTTTTAAATATTAAACTGGCCCCCTTAATAAATCCTTCCTTTGATCCAGCGTGAACTACAATATATCGATGACCTTCACTAGCTTTTTTAGAACTTGTAGACATAGTGTTATCCTGCCAGCTGTTTCTAAACGAACCTTTACTATAAATCCAAGTCTCATCAATAAATACGGTGGTATAAGCATCTTGTCCTAGATTTTGATTTTTGACATATTCCCTCAAGAAATTGATTCTCTTGTGGACGATGTGGGGCAAATCCGTCAGGTATTTTCTATTATTTGATTTCTTCCACTTAAAACCAATACTTTTTACGTATTTTCTTAGCGAGGTGATGGAAAAATTAAAATATTCATTTATCTCTTTTAGTTTTTTAAGCAAAGTCTGCATTGTAACATATTCATTTTTCGCATACATGCAGTAGATCGTATCTCTTATTTTGTTCTTTAAGTAATCTGTAATTTTTGTTTTTACCTCTTTTTGCTTTTGAGACATTCTGGAGGTAAAGGATTCATCGCTCGTTATTCCTCTTTTCTTAATATTTATGATTGTTGTATGGCTAAGTTTTGTTGCATTTGAAGCTCGTTCAATTATATTATCAGTTTGCGGAAGGATTCCATTTTTAGCTTGCTCTTTTTCCAATTGAAAAAAAGCCAAGATATTCAAAACTATTAGCTGTGATTGCTGATTATATCTTCGCGGCATCTTGCAAAAGTTTAAAAAGAATCACAACAAATCAATGTCAATTTTGACGAATATATTCTGAAAGACACATAACCAAAACCGGCATTGACTGTTGTAAAGAAACGACAATGAGTTTTTTCAAAATGTTTTTGTCACTGTCAGTTAACATAAATCAAACAAAAATAACCAAAAATGACGTCATTCCAGAAAGGTAATGCGCCAACTATAATAATTTTAGATTATTATTTCCCTAGGGATATAAGTTGTCTTACATCCTGTCGTTAACGGCAACCAATACCTTGTTGAGTAACTTTCACTACGTCACTTACGTCTGTCAAAGCAGTGTCCAAATAGGGTGCTTACAATACAGGGAGGGGGAAAATAACTATTGTTGTGTCTATTGCAGTAAAAAGATTAAAATTTGTAATTGCAAGGTCTCCATTTAATTTTTACAAAGTATGTACTATATGTATTTGATATATTATCGTAATTTTGAAAATATTCTATCATTACTTTAATTTCTGAATTTTAAAAATAAGGTTGAGTAAGGCTAAATAATAATTCCTTAATTTCCTAATATTTGTTTAAAATTTGCTTTAACGGGTGTTCGTCCCCCCCCCCTTGCCAACCACTACCCTCCCCAGACCAAAGTTCTGGAAGCGCCACTGAGAGTACGTGTAACAAATATATACTGATCTAAATTGTGTCACACTTCAATATTCCTAACAAATGGAAACAAAATCACAACGAGGGAAATTCCGGTTAAACGAAATTTACTGATTTTTTTATTAATAATAGTAATTCAGTAGCGGACCAAGAAATTGCTTCAGAAGTTAACACCGGCCAGCGGTATTGACGAAGTGAGGGCTATTTCAGGGTTGCCAAGTGAATCATTCTTCTCGAGCTTATGGATATAAAATAAAATAGTTGAGATACAAAACATTTTGTACTTAAACTTTAGATTTAAGGAGAAAACAATTTTTGGGTTTTACGCCACAAATCATAGAAAATAAAAAATAGCAAAAATAATTATATTAATTTACCTTAAAATTTTAATATGTGCTCTAGGTCCACGGTGTGTAACCAAGTAACGACACTGATAAATATCTACTTTTTAAGTATTTCGGGGGAAAGTCTACTACCGTCTTCAGCAAACTGTAATTATATGAGAGATTGGCCATTCCGGTTAAATTTCTGATATAAAACATGAGATATACTGCTCTTTGTTTTTTATTTTTTAGTTTACTGAAGGCGGAGGTAAACTTTCCCCCGAAATTTCCAAAAAAGTAGATAGTGTCGTTCCTCGGGTATCTTTCCAGTGGACCCAAAACTTTATTTATCACAAATTAAAATTTTAAGGTAAATTAATATAATTATTTTTAATATTTTTAATTTGCCATAATTGGTAAAACCTAAAAATAGTTTTCTTCTTAAATCATGAATCCAGCACTATTATTAAACTTTAGACTCGGGCTCCAGAGGTAGGCTTAACCCCCAAACCCACCTCTTGTATATTTTGATTGCCTTATAGATTTAAAAAGAAAATTAAAATATGAGCAAAATGTGACAGATTTTTTTTACCATTTCATTAGTATCTGGATTTTGCCGAGCGATAATAGTACCAGCATTATTTTTCGTAGATCAAACAAATTTCCATATGTGCCTCGGATCGCCCAAAATGGAAACCTCAAAAAGGCCAGTATAATGTGTGTAATCAATATCAATTAAATATTTAGAATGCCCTCTATGCAATTTAAAGGTAAAATAACCAATCTCATTATTTTATGTCTCGTATCTTATTATTTTCCCTAATAAATTTAATGGTGCCTATACTTAACCAACGAGGATATTTTCGTGTATATCTAAAATGAATAGGGATATTTTTTAAGGGAGTATTTTTAATTATAGAGAAGAACCCACATCAAATTAGTATTTTAAGTTTATTTAGAGTTGAGGGCGTTATGATACTATATCGTAAATATTATAAGTTTGAAAATTATTATTCAGAATATTAAGAAAACAATTAAACACTGCGATAGACTACAAAAGGCAAGTGTATCCACCAACATATTCGGATACTGATCAGTGAAATTTTAAGGAATATAGTTTTTATTAATGGATTAAAATCTCTGCATATAATAAATGAATCAAACAGATTATTATTAGCCACATCATCTAATTTTGAACAAAAGCCAGTTAAACAGGCACTATAAATGTAAACCTGCTTTGTTGATTAGGATAGTCAGCCACAAATCTTTGACTTATAAAGAACAGTAAGCTCTAATAATAGTACATAGTTTAGAATTAACAACAATTAAAACTCCACCGCTATTATGTTAAACGAATAGGATAGAGCAAGTTCAATTACATCGATACACATTTAAGTATCAAAAAGATACTCTGAAGAAAAGATATAGGGATATAGCAAGGTTTTAGTTAAATATAAAATATAATGATCGCACTTTAATGAATTTTTATATAAATACTTTAACTTCGTTTTGACTCCACAAACTTTTCGATATAGAAAAGAAAAAGTCATATATTGTGAAATGCTATTTAGCAATTATTAATGTATAAATCTTACATTTTATCATCAGAATCCAATTTTTCATTGACTTTTTTCATCATCACTTCAAGTGCCGTGTCTTTATCAGAGCAAAAAAGCAGAATACCGGTTTTCGTTGTTTAACATTTAGGACTGAATCGTTCCAACTAAGTTCTTGAAAGGCCAGACCTACAAACTTCACAAACTGACGGACTACCAGACCGATGACGATGACTCATGCGTCTGGATTCCTATTGAACGTTTTATGTCAACAATGATTTTTATAAGAAAAAAAATCTTAAGAAAAACCAGACCATTTCCTATTTTGAAATTAAAACTAACACTATCAACTAGATATTAGGGAAAATTTAAAACATTTTAGCAAAAAAAACCACAATATTTAACCAAATAAAGGATATTAAAACGCATGAACACTGTGCAATTAGTGTAAGAGTATTATGGCAAAATAGAATAGCCCACTTATCTAAAAAGAATAATCGATAACGGAAGAGTAAATATAGATATCCACTAGGATTAAAATCGATAACAATTGGCAAAATGCATTTAAATAAATTTTATTTGCACATATACTCGTACATTGCTGGAACTTCAAAATGTTTGACCTATTTTTAAACTTAAAAATATCCAAATATGCAAAATATATCTAAATGCGGTTTTGAAAATATTGAAGCCTTATATGTTGTATATTTATACTAGTTTTCATGTTGTTGTTCACAAAGTTACAATAATTAAAAAGAAGTTTAAAAATGATTATCAAAAGTACGTTTTAACCGTAGGTATGATGTCTATGCCGATTCTATTCTTAAGGTCCGTGGGTGAACAGGGTTGGGTTGCAGATGCCAACTCAGAATAGTTCACATGAGAAAGGAACAAAAGGCACACAAAACTCCTTCATTCCTAAAAAGAACTCGAGTGTGGAACCACTTGAGTTTCGTCAACAGGTTAATTTTTCTTGAGAATTATATCACTTTTCCTAAACAGAAACCATAAAGCAATAATAATTAATAAAATAGTTATAATTAAAATTTTTGATAATTTTAAGGGTTCTTCTTGTGATGCTTGAAACTGAAGTTCGAGGAGCTTGCCTAATGGTATTTTTTCGAGTTTAAGCTTTTTAACTTGAAGTCAGTGAACTCTATACTACGGAAATGGAACGGCCCCAATCGCGATTTTACTAAATATAAACTGTTACAACACAAAAGCTCAAAATTTTGTTGGGGCGCTACCACGCTCTTTCTTCACAGCAAAAACCTAACTAGTCATAGCCTAACCTAATGTGCATTTTTAATGATTATAAACTTTGTTAAAAAAAACTTTAAAAAATCCTACCGCTGAGCTAGAAAGCTCACACTAAACGAAACACAAAACTTGTTTATAGCAATGATTGCTGCGCTGTATACGATTAGATTTTGCTGAATCAAATTATACACTAAAATGACTTATTTGGGCGGTGTGTTTGTAACAGTTTATATTTAGTAAAATCGCGCCCCGACAATTATCGATAGTGAAGCCGCGAGGCGAGACGAGATGATGACATTGTAACAGTGTTTTGACTGTAGACTTTCTATCAAATATCTTGCTGAGTGCGTACTTCCACATGTCATTTAATAAATTGAAAATAATATTTTGATATTTATTTTCACTGCAAGTTTGAACTCTTCCGGGACTACCTGTTGTAATAATGTGGTGTTTGCTGTAGGAGCTGCATCTTTATGCTAAATAATAAATATTTCAATATTTAAAAAAATAAATAAATTGACCCCAACTTTTCTCCCGGCGTATAAGTAATTTTGACCAAAATAGGCTGATACCAAAGAATAGGTATGTACTACAAGAATAATTTTAATAAGGCAATAAGTGAAAAGAATAAACAGAAGGGGCGTGCAGTCCATGGAAGCAAGGGAGGCAGTGCTTCCCCAAAAAAAATTACAAAACATCTTCTAAAACGTAATTTTTGAAATAGGAAACCATTAATTTAGTTTATATTAAAAATGCTAAAATATTATCTTAATTATCAAGCCCATAATAAATACGGCCGTGACTCCGACCCAGCCACAATAGAATATCGAATAGAACCTATGCGGGCCGCTAGCTTCTCTGCAGCCAAGTCCTGTATGCTTGATTCCCTGTGAATCGAGCCAGAGGTTATTGAACTTTCCATCTGCTGCTTGCAATTTTTGCATTTCAGTCGCGTGCTTTAAGTGGTGGCGGAAGCTATCGTTGGAGTAGGTTCTTTGTTGAACGGCTATCCGTGTGTTGTGTGATACGTACGTCTCGTCGTGCATGGTGCGATATGGAAGACAATAATACGGACGTGGATACGCAAATACCGTCAACTTCGGCTGTCGGTAATAACGTTGAAAATGTTGGAGAATTTAGTAAGAAGATTGTGTGTCAATGTGTGGTGTGTGTCTTAATAATAAAGGGATTTTCAACATTAAACTTCCAAAGGAAGGGCAAAGCCGCCTATGAAAAATTTAACCACAAAAATGAAAAACCGTATTAGACATTTTTATCCGGAAAAACAATACGAACAATTTAAATGGCAAACAGGGTGTGAAAATATAAGTAAATTATTTTGTTAACCATGTTTACTTTTTGAAAATGAAAAAGGTCTCTGGAATAAAACTGGTTTTTCTGAGTTAAACAATTTCCATCAAGCTGTAAAAAGACACATTATGTCCAAAGCGCATTTACAGGCCGTCATAAAAGAAGAAGTCTTCTGCAAAACCAGAATTGAACACGCCCTTAATAAACAGTTGGAAATTAGTCACCGCCAACACAATGAACTAGTCGATAAAAATAGGCAAATATTAAGAACACTTATCGATGTTGTTTGTTTTCTCGGACAGCACGAATTGGGATTTCGAGGAAAATTCAAGATTTACTTAGTTTAATGGCTAAATATGATGATTGCTTAAAAAATCATTTAGAGCAGTCTAGCGTTTTTCGCGGAAGGTCGAATCGAATCCAGAATGATTTAATTTCTGCTGTTGCAACCATTATTCTAAACAGAATTAAGCAGGAGATTGGCGAGGCGCGGTTCATTGCTATTGTTCTGGACGAAACAACCGATATCACTAATTTTAGCCAATTATCTGTAGTAATGTGCTACGTTAAAACAGACGGAAGTATTCAAGAGCGATTTTTAGGTTTTAAGAATGTGTCCGAAAATCGTACAGCAGATGCATTATATACCGTAGTTTCTAACGTTACTAAGGAAATTAATGGAGAGAAAAAATTAGTTGCTCAAAGCTATGATGGAGCCGCAGTGATGGCAGGACAATTAGGGGGTCTGCAAGCTAAAGTTCGAGAAACTTTCCCAAGTGCTGTGTTTGTCCATTGCTTTGCTCATAAATTAAATTTAGTTTTATCCCAGTCTATCAATCACATTAAAGAGTGTAAAGTATTTTTCGTTACTTTAAGTGGCATGGCTGCTTTTTTTTCCAAGTCAACAAAACGTACACAAGTTTTGGACTCCATTGTCCACAAACGATTGCCCAAAGTAGCTCCTATTTGGTGGAACTATAATGGAAGACTTGTGTTAACAGTATCTGAAAATCGTGAATCACTGATTGAACTATTTGAGAATATAATAGAAAATAATGAAACGTGGGACTCAGAAGCAATAAATAGTTCGAGGGGGTTTTTGGACTGTTTGAAACGAGATTTAAATTTTAATTATTTGTTGAACATATTTTCAGAAATATTTCCATTCTCGGACAATGTTTTTAATATATTACAAACTAAGACAAATGATATTGCTTTTTGCCTAAAAAAAGTGGATGATTTTAAATCCATGTTGAGCCAAAAAAGAGATAACTTTGGCCTATTTTAGGAGAAAACGATGACGTTAAATGTAGAGCCACAAGCCAAGCGTCTTCGAACAGACAAGGTGGGAGATGTACAGACATCATACAGACGCCTCTTTTATGAAATAATTGATCAAATTCAGCAATAAATAAACTATAGATTTAACGGTTTAAATGATTTTAAATTCCTCGAGCTCTGCAATTTTGATGCATGACCGAGTGTTACTGCGATCTGAACTAAAAGTGATTTATGAAACTGATGACATTAACGCAAAAAATAACCCTAAGGAACCAATGCAATTTTTAAAAGACAAGGAGCTGGAAGATACCTACACCGAAGTGTCGAAATTGTGTGAATTAGTATTGACAATACTTGCCACAAGTTCATCAGTAGAACGCGATTTTTCAACACTTAAACGTATAAAAAATTTCGTGAGAAATTCAACGCGGCAGGAGAGACTTTCGCATACATCGCTGTTGTCCATTGAAAATAAACTTCTCCAAAATATGTCGGAGCATCGACGTTTTTATGATGAAGTCATTGACGAATTTGCAAAAAATGATCGAAGAATCGAATTACATTACAAATAGGTAAGTTTCTAAAAATTGCTTCCCTTTCTTAAAATTTCACCGCACGCCCCTGATAAACAGTCATTTGTTTTGAAAGGTTCTTCGATTAAATTATGATTGTCTCTCACCCCAGATTGTTTGACCAGTAAAGCAAAAATTATATATTTCTTTTTAAATCGTCATATAAAGTATACAAGATTTTATTCATTTCAATGCTTAAAATATCTTTATGAAAAGTATGAAAAAAATAAAATCATTAAATAATCGAATAGAGTTCAAAACTAAGAAGTATCTAGCTTACTTTTTATACTTTTGATTTATTGCCATGTTTCCGTCTAAAATCATCATCAACAAGTTGCTTATTTTTTTAAATAACATAATCGTAGACAAAATATTATTGCACGTAACTCATGCAATAAAATTTTTTTTTCACTCTGTGATTGCGATTGAAATATTCCTAACTTATTAGTGCTCTTGGTTACATAAACTAATATTATCGGGCCAGTTAATAAAAATAAAATTGATATTAATATTGTCAAACATCCGAAATCTTTTCGATTGGTTTTAGATTTTTCTTCTAGTTTTTCAAAAGTAGTTTTAATATTTTAAATAGGTAAATAACTAAATTTCTTAATTTTTTTTTATTTTTAATTACAAAAAGAATCTCATTTAAACGAAAGTATGGTATTATTAAACGCAACTACATTTTAAGGGGCTACTACTTTTTCAACTTCTGCTTCAAGAGAAGAGAATTAAAAACAAACAATTCTAAGATTTTATTAAGGGAATTTTAGACCATTAAATGTACCAAAAAAGGGCTGTGAAAAACTATTAACATTTGCTAGAGTATTATTTGACTTTTAAATTTCACCAGCTCTAAATTTAAGAATAAATACAAAATATTCAAACAATAATTACAAAATATTCAATGAATTCGTTATATTTTTTTAAGACACCTTACAGAGAGAAGCATTAATGAAACAAAAATGAAGTGATAATTATTTATCGTGCGCCTGTACATCATATATCAAAATTTAAAAAATGGTATTTATGCTCAATATTGAAATTAATATATATTTAAAGGTACAAAACCAAAGTCTAAATTTAAAATCAATAAAAAATATAAGAAAGACATCTCATTTTTTAAAAAAGACTGATGTTTTAGAAATAATCCAAAATTTGGGAAATGTTTGCACTGCAAATTTTTAACAAAATAAATCCGAAGAATTTTGTTTAAACATTAAGCAAAGCTGTGATTTTAGGTGGATTTATTCCCGTGGGAAGTTAACACATTCTAATGTGACTGGTGCCACCAATAATTAAGTAGGAGTTAACACATTCTAAAGTGACTGGTGCCACTGATAATCGTTCTGTATTGATGCTTTACCTGCAAGTCTTACGATTTTTAGTGTTAAACTTAAGTTATCTTTTGTTTGTTTCGCCAACAGTTCTCCTGGTTGATTTTAATATGTATTTTTTAAAATCAAAGCTGTACCTACAGACGTGGTGGGTGAGAATTCAAAAAAAAACAAAAATTATTTTTTTTAAAATAATTTACAAAAGCCACTCAAGAATGAACTGTTTTAAAAATTAATTTGGTTAAAAAAAGAAAAAATTTATTGTTTTTATTAAAATAAAACATTATCTTTCTCCTCCACACCCTAAAGTATCATGAAAATCTATATTTGCAGCTATTATTAGATTAATGTTATTAATTTATTATAAGTTATTTTGCTGTACTATCTTATCCCAAATTACTTCAAATAATATATAAAGAGCTGTTTTTTTTTAAATAAATATTAAACGATATATATTTTTGAACCTTTTGTGTATTATTTAATCGTAATTAATTTAAAAAATAAAGTTTAATAAAATATTGCGCCGTTATTCCCATTTAATCCAATAAGACAGAAAGAGACAGTGATACCACAAAACGGCGAATTGTATAAGTAGTATAGAGTTAATTGCTTGAAGTAGTACATATTACTTGTTTTAATGTCTTTCACTGTTATTGAGTGTCCAAGAAAAATTTCCGTTTCATTTTCATAAGTGTACATTGCAGTTTTCAAAAAAATATTCTGGAAATACAACAAAGAGGAATGTTCCTTTTCGAGATGTATTTTTATTTTCAACCAAGTCGGTTTAAATTTTCTGGTTTTCAGTAAGAACTCGGCTAGTGGGCTGAATCGATTTTACAGTTGGTTTCGTAACTTGAAGTAGTTCTTGTTATTGGCATTGGTCCAGGTTATGTTTGAGAGACAGCAATGACGTAATGCAATCAGGATTTTCATTTATAGAGAAGAGGAGATGGTTCTTTCAAAGGTAATTCTGCTGGAGGAGGGATTCTTCAATTTGGTACTGGTACTGGTGCAGCGGTGACTTGCATTAGTCCGATCTCAGACGATTATCAAAATTAAGCAATGCCGCGCGTGCCTCTTACTTGGATAGTTGACCACCCGGAGAAGACCGTATACCGTCTACATATGGGCTGCTAACAATAGGTACGACGGAAACTCCGATTCTAGTAATACAAGGCGTCGGACAATAAAATATTTTTTTTTCTATTATAAAAACATTTCTTTCTACTGCACTATAATATTTAATTAAACTTTTTAAAAAAATAAAAACAGGTGATTGTGTAATTTTTCTAGTTGTTTTATTGTAACCTGAAAGAAACATATTTTTACTACGATTACTACGATCAATAAGAAAAATATGGTTTTAAAACGACGTACAATGCATACATTCCCCAAAAATTTACTAACTTCGTTACAAGCGTCGAAATCTCTAGCTTTTGTGCCAGGATCAAGACATATCGAGTCAAAATGACGACGTTTGAGGAAGTTAGAACTGAACGACTCTAATCCGAAAAAGTATTTTGAGTTAGTAGTTAGTAAAGTTAGTAGTTTTGGGTGAGTAAATTGTGCATGGTAAATGATTCCACAAATCTTATATGGTACGAGAATTTGTCGGGAAAGGAAAACAATTGATGAAAGTTACTTTGCTGCCAACAACCAGAAGAGGACATAACCTCAATCAGCAGCACTAAAATCGCTTGGAGTTGTAATAAGACTTTTGAAGCAGGTAGTTTTAGAGCTTACAACTTATAAGTAAGTAAACCCTTCTAAAGGAAAACAAGGTGCTTTGAAAGAGATTAGAAGAATATATAAAAAATGTCCATTAAAAAAACGCAATTGGAAGAATTGAGATAAACAATCGTCCCTCTCTCTCCCTTCCCACCTGATGATCCTGTTCAGCAAGCTGAAGATGACAGTGCTTGTCGCAGTAAAAATAAAATTTTAACAAATGGGGAATTGTGTTGCCAATAACCCAATTCTAATACCACCGAGGGATGAAGAAGAGCAGTTTACAAAGGAAACTGTTTACCGGCGACAACGAAACATCAAAATCAGCTGAAGATGACATGCTGGGGAATGGAAATTTTATCAATGAAAAATACTGCCAAGGTTTTGACAATGATTAGGGTCTAAAAATTGCAAAGGTAAAGCAGTATACGGGGTGTTTTACAGTCGGCCTTACAAATGACACGAGCCCTGACGAAATATTATCTAATATTATACTATCTAAGAAAAAATGGTACAGAAGATAATGAATGTGAAAAACTTAATACCAGAACTGAACTTAAATATAGTTCTTTCAAGTTAGAGGTACCGACGCAACAAAAAACAGTAGCCCCGTGGTCACTTGTGTTGGTCCGATCTCGGACGATAATCAAAATAAAGCATCGCCGCGCGGCTAGTACTTACACAGGTGACTACCCGGGTAAGACCGTGCTTCGTCTAGAGACGGATTGCTAACAATGGGTAGTAGTGGTTGTAGAGATACAATAACGATCGTGGCAGTACTACCGCGTTCTCTATAAAGGTGAAGTGCATGTATGTTTAAACATGAAAAAAAGTTGAAGTTGGAAAGCTTGGAATGATGTTTGTTTCTCTTTCGAAACTTGTTCAGAAATCTCCAATGTAATCCAATGAAACCTGGGTGTTCAAAATCCTGCGATAATGCTAGACAAAAGAAAATCCGTACTCATAACAATTTCCTTAAGAACTCTACTTCAGAAAATATATAGACCAAAAACGAGGCACGAAATTATTACAATCGCGTAATTTTAACATACGCATAAAAGTTGTTTCTTGCTAAAATGGTAGCCAATACTTTTGGTAGCTTGCCAAAAACATTAATCAAAACTTATGCAAAAGCTCCTTTCCATCCTTAACTTCTCGTGATAAAACCATCTCCACATCTACAGCAAAAGCTAAGCTAAGAAAAGCCTAATATATCCAAGGCCTCGACATATCTAAAGCATTTGATCAAGTCTGGCACGTTGCATTTTTCAACAAACTTCCTGCCTTCCTGGTCTTCCTTCAAAACGTTCTACTTGAATTGCCAGTTTTTTTCCAGCAGAAGCATTTCTGTAGTGGTTGATGGCCATTCATCTGAGTTTCACAAAATCAACGCAGGCATTCCACAGGGTTCAATGTTTTCCTCTACCCTGTTCCTCCTGCACATAAATCAGTGGTCGCCAACCTTTTCAAGTTGAGCTACTTTGATAATTTAGAAATAAACCGTGAGTTACCTACTTGTAACCAGCGTTTAAGCCAGCCTAAACGAAATAATGCACAGTTGTATTTGACATAATACATGTTTTTATGTAATTAATAAGTACTTAACTAATAGTAATACAAAAATAAAAAATAAACAAAATTTTCATATAGCCATAATGGCATGTCACATACGACTTAATAAAAGTAAACAAAACATTATAATTAAAATTTTAAACAAGAACATGTAATAAAAAATGCGTGCTTTCAATGAGAAGGTTAACACTTGGACTCATCGATAATTTTTTTAATATTTGCAGTGTAATTTGATACAGCCATTCGATCACAATTATCGAGATGTTCATCTGTAAGGCGAAGGCGGTATTTATTCTTAATAAACTTCATATTGGAAAAAGAAGATTTGCACAAATAGCCGGAAGTAAAAAACTCTTTCACTTTTAGAACTGAATATTTGTCTTTATTTACTATAGGCCAGATACATTTTTTACTTAAAACTAACGATTTCAATGCTGAATCACTTAGAAATGCAACCACTACCATTTCAGTTGCAGAGATGCCTTCGCCAAAGTTCTGCATAACACAAGTTGCAAACTGTTGGATATCAATTTCCATGAAGTGTGAAACAATAAATTGAGCCACCATTCTCATTTTGTTGAAATCCTTAAACCGATTATTGAAGTTATCGTTCAAGTTAGAAACTATTTCTACATGAGATTTACTGTCATAGGGTTCTTTTGGATTTTGAGATATCTTCTCTGAAAGAACAGAAAAGGTTTGTTCCCAAGACTGAAGTTTTTTAATGAATGCATTTATATCGGAAATCATTTCCGCCAGTTGTTTATCTCTTCCCTGAAGTTACAAATTGAGTTCATTAATCTTGTCGGTCCACAAGAAACCCAAAAAATCTAGGCCAAATTGAATGTTGTTGTTTGAAAAATTGAACTATAAGAGATGAACTATGGCTTTATTTAAACGTGTTATAACTCGTCCTCTACTTAACTATCGCATTTCAAAGTGAAGTAGATACCCGTACTGACAATCCATTTCACTATCTAAGATTTTGAATAATCTTCTTTGTAATTCGAGAACTCTATTCTTGTTTACAATTTTTACTACCAATTTCATGACGTTGTTTAGTTTTAAAACATTTCCACATAATGCTTGCTGATGAATAATACAATAATAACACATAAATTGTGGAAAGCGTTCATCTTTACGACAAAATCCTACCAGACCCTTATCACAACCCACCATAGCTGGAGCCCCATCAGTTGTCAGGCCTATCAATTTTGTAATTCGAATTTTCTCAAAAGATATAAAATTGTTTAAATGAGTCCACTGTCCAGTGGTATATCCTTTTAGTGGAATAAACTTCAAAATATCTTCTTTAATCCTAAAATCACTAAAAACCACATCTGTTGATTCATCTAGTTGAAGAGAGAAATAAACAGTTATCTAAGTCAGTTTTAACTGTGAAAAAATATCCTGGCACATTACTTCCACTCATCACTGTATTAGCAGAAAGTTGCATAGATTTTATTGCTGAAACTATCTCGTCTTTATTTTTAAATTAGGAAAATAAGGAATCTGCATCTTCTAAAAACGCCTGTTTTATCAAATGACTGTTGTCCAATTAACTGGTTCTTTAATTGTTTCAATTTTTCTTTTCTGCTGGCAGCATGTAAATGCCTCTCAATATTTTTTTTTAGCAACCGAAACACAGGCATTACATAACAAACATACATTTTTACCTTTAACTTCTGTAAAAAAATACTGTTCTTCCCATTCCGAATCAATATTGTATGTCTTTACTTTCTTACTAATGCTTTCTATTATCTTTTTTATTGCTCACTCTGTGTACTGACACATCTAATGCCTTTTAGTTTTAAATCGAACGCGCGGTATCCCGGACATGCGGATTTATCGCGTTCAAAGCAATCTAGATTGTTCTTGTGTTCTCAAACATTCACACGATGCCAGTGCTCTGGTCAATTTTCGCTGCTGTCCAGAGCACTCAACGCAGTGTTGACGCTGTTTATTTTCATATTGTGATTTTTTTTTCAACATTTATGGACGCTTCTATGATTTTTACAAGATATGTTGTGAGCTACCAGAAATGTCTTCGAGAGCTACCGGTAGCTCGCGATCGACGAGTTGGCGACCAATGACAAATGATCTGCTTTCTTCTACCAGCAATCCTATTCACAGCTATGCTCACGATAGTACACTAAACTCCAACACACAATGTCTCAAACCTGCTTCTAAGACTGAATTTGATGACAGGCGTTATTCTTAACCGAGGACCTCATGAAAATCGTACAATGGGGAGCAAAAGACTTTCAGTTGAACGCCACTAAGACACAGTCGTGTTTACTATCTCACAAACTATCTCTCAATACTTACACCATTCAAATAAAAAAAGAAATGTTTGAAACTAAAGATTACTTTAGCCTGGTCACTATCACTTTTCCGAAAGATCTTCGTTGTTATGATTATATCACACCAATTGCCATAGCAGCCCCGAAGGAATGGGTACTCCTTTTCCGAGCTGAAAAATATTTTTCTTCTGCGAACTTTTAAACCCTTTGCACTACACAAATCAGACCCAGCCTTGAGTATTGTTCGCATACAAGGAGAGCAGCCTCTCCTACAATCCTTAACATCCATGAGTCTGTCCAAAAAAGAGCTATTCGCCTCATCGACGACTCAAACATTACACGGAAGTATCTTGAATTGACATTAATACAGCATCTCGAATTGTGGGCGATCTGTCTCTGATTTACAGATACACTTATTCTGTTCTGACGAATTATCATCCATTATTAGCCAGGAATACACGAGCATCAACCCGCATGCACCGTCCAATTATAAAGACCAAAGTGTCTCGATTATGGAATGTGTTATCAGAAAAGGTCTTTCCCTCGTCTCCTAATCTGTAAGTCTTTAAATCCCGCATCAATAAAATTTTCCTCTCTTCACTTAAAGCACACATACAGAAAAAAGTTCTAGTCAACCATTTTTTAAACCTATAGCACCTCAGCTCTTCTGATACCAAACGCGATGCAACAAACAAGTAGGTATTCACTATAATATAAGGTCAATCAGGTGTAAAAGAATGAACTGTAAGCTGCAATTGCTGAAATCGATGAAACAAGTATGTTATGTGCATGGAACGCATTAAAGTAGCTGGCCGCCTTCAATCGATAAGACTGCCGAGAAGATGCTGCTATTTTCTTGAATACCTCCTCTGAATTTATTGGGATAGAATATGTAAACTCTTTAAATATTGAAAAGTGTGTTGAATTTTGTTTTCTGTCAAATACAAATCTGAATATTGTAATAATTTGTATTTACACAACGTCACTTTGACTCTTTCTTGGAAACAATTGAAGGCATTCAGTGGTGGCTCCTCCATTAGGTCATACGGTTAATGACCTCCCAATAAATATTTCCAAACAGAACATAATAAATATTTTTTTAAATTTCTTTTAAATCTGGAAATTCCTTCTATTATTCTAACCGCGTAAACTCGTTGAACGTTCACTTGATTCCTCGGCACTCGAACTAACGATGCCTCGCGCAGGAATCTCCGGAGGTTTCTGTTTCGTTTGATCACGAGGCTGACCTGACGCGTGACGGCCCGCGATGACCTAGTGGTTATAAACGGGGGCGAGTTTTTCCCGAGTGTTCCCGATCGAATTCGCACAGGGGCGCATTCGATAAGGATATTTTATTGTTCCGGGTCTATGATTTTTTTAGATGACTCTTGAATGAAATATAATAATTAGGAAATTAGGATATATATATATATATATATATATATATATATATATATATATATATATATATATATATATATATATATATATATATATATATATATATATATATATATATATATATATATGTTATATCCTTTCTCACGAGCAATGTCACCTTCAAGTACGATGCCCTTGGTTCCCACCGTATCGAATGTCGGTTATCTCAAGGAGACGGCGAGTACCGAGACGCCTCGTCAGCAGAATCTGCCCAGCAAGCAAGTTCCCACTGACGCAGCATTCGTCTTTCATATAAATAGTGTAAATTGTAAATAAAATCATGATTCGTTTTTAAGCTT
Organism: Kuschelorhynchus macadamiae; assembly: GCA_030620095.1. Lineage (NCBI taxonomy): Eukaryota > Metazoa > Arthropoda > Insecta > Coleoptera > Curculionidae > Kuschelorhynchus > Kuschelorhynchus macadamiae. Next base: position 973,521 of record JAUTXW010005173.1, read on the forward strand.
CTATACTGTTAGTTTAATTTTGATTTTGTAAATAAAAATATTTTTTAAAAAGTGAATTTTAAGTCGAGTGATATAACAAATTGGCGCAGTCGTGGTAGGATCCAACGTTGGCAGAACAAGAGAACTCTAACTGGCAACGGTGGATCCCAATCCTTCATCCAGAAGAACAAAGAAGCCCCATTTTGCATTGTGACGTCATCAACTTGGCAGAACACGCATCTACGGAAGGAACACATAGTGAAGCCCCTGGTAGAACTAACTGCTAAGAACACGACGAGCGATGTTTCTACTCTGCTTGTAAGTAACGAATCATCACGTTTATTTTAAAAATAATATTTAATTAAATACCTGTTCGACTTTTCAAAATCGATCTTACATTTTATTAATTAGTAAAATAATCAATTATTCTGTTAATTGATTTTTCGATAAGCTAATCAATTATTCTGCTAATTGATTTCTGTATTTCTAAGTGTAACAACGTATAATTTGTGTATAATCAGTTATTCTGTTAATTGATTAATTTTAAAATATTTTTTGGAATTATTGACTCTGATTATTCTGATAACTGATCTCCAGATTACATTTGTATTTTTATTACAACAAGAAATATTACACAGTTTTAATTTAATTACACTAACTAGTTAATAAGAACTGTTTATTTTACGTTGGTTGGCATACTACTTTACGTACTGTCTATCAACATAAAATTTCGTAAAATATTTTGTGGTTTATATCCTTTTTATATTATATTGTGCTAGTGTTTATTGTCTTGATATATTGAGCAAATATGATGGAAAATGAAAGAATAACTGCAGGAGCAGCGGTAGCAGTAATCGAACCTTATAAACTTTCCGAGATTTTTTCTATTATCCCCGAATTCGAAGGTGATCAAATATTTTTACAAACCTTCCTAAATGCCTGCGAATGTGCATATGATATGTCTACGGGTAACCAAAAAGATCTTTTAGTGATTCACATAAAAAATAGGTTGCGAGGGAGAGCAGCGCAGCTGATAAGCTCCCGAAATCCACTTTCTTTTCTAGAGATAAAGCAATTACTTAATTCTCACTTCGGAGATACGCGAGATCTATCTTCTCTTATTCAGGACTTACAAAGAATGAGACAACTGCCAAACGAATCTCCTTTGACTTTCCTTAACAGACTTCAAGTCCTAAATGCCAAAATGCATGCCAACATACAAAAATCCATACTCGCACCCAGTCAAAAGGCAGCCCAAATAACATTAATCGAATCCATGTCTCTAAATAGCCTACTTACTGGCCTGGAACCCCGAATTGGCCATATAATACGTGCAGGAAATCCACCTAATCTTTTGGAAGCACAAATTCGCATCAGACGCGAGCTCCAACTATCATATTTCGAATCCCAAAAATCTTCTAGACCCAATCCGCCTGCTAGACCTATTATTCAAACTAATAAAAGACCTAATGTACAATCCCTTAAATGTCATAGCTGTGGTCGCAATGGTCACTTAGCAAATGAATGTAGATCGCAACAACGTCCTAATGGTTATACTTCCCAGAATTTTGGCAATTTCCAAAGGCCTAATACCAATCAACAATCAAATTCTTTTCAATCAAGCACCTCCTTTCAGTCGAATAGACCAAACAACGGTCAGCCAAGACCGCAGTACACACCCCATAACCAATCAAACCAAAACAATTTCCAACGTCAAACACCATTTAACAATTTTCAACGTCCTTCAGTAATACAAAATAATCCCCAGCATCGTGCTCATGTTGTCAATTTCGACAATGACCAATATTCCAACAATAACTATTCCGAACCCCAATATGACGAGTATTGTAACCAATACGCAGGAATGTATGAAGATAACCCCGATTACGAATATCAAAATGTTGAAAATATTGATCAACAAGATAAAACGAATTACGATGAATATCAGGATTTTCTTCCCACTTCGAATCAAAACCATCCTCCTATTCGAACAATTTCAAATACCAATGCCGTGACGGAAATCCAAAATCAAATACAAACCCTGAATTTGGACGACATGAACCCGTCATTGAACTTCCCAGAACAACATTTTCTTTAAATCCCCTTCTTGCTGTTAACCCGAAAAATCTATATTACATAAAAGACGCATCTAACACTTTTAAACTACTTATAGATTCCGGAGCAGGAATTACGATATTTAAAGAAAACACAGTAAAACAATTTCCCCAACGTTTTCCCGAAAACGTTACGATTCAAGGCATCACAGACCAAAAACTTCTTATCACCGAATCAACCCTAGTTCCTTTTCAAGCCGGAAACCCACATAAAGTTTACATATACGATTTAGATATTGATTTCGATGGTATTCTAGGACTCGACTTTTTGGAACACTATGAATGCACCATCGACTTAAAAAATAAACAACTTGTTACAAATTTTAAAACTTTACCACTGTTTAAGGCAGAAGAAAATCTCGAACAAAATAATAAAATAACTAACGTAAACAATTCTAACGAAATTAAGATTGAAGGTAGGACCGAACAAATTTTTAAATTACGTTGTGATTTAGTCAACACCGATGCTATCCTATTTAGGCAAGAAATCGAAAAAGTTCACATTCCAAACGCAATTGTCCATGTCAATGAAAAAGGCGAATTTCTAACTTCTGTGGTTAATGCAAACGCCATCCCGAAAACCATTAATTTTTCAAATATCGAAATCGAACCTTTTTCTTCTCATTCGCTACTCAATTACAATTTATCTGATAAACAACTATCTCCTAACCGCATTCCCAACATTAAGTCCCAACTTCGTTTAGAGCATCTTAACGAAGAAGAAAAAGAAATAATTACCAATCTTTGCGTAGATTTTGAGGACATATTTTACCTCGAAGGTGACAATCTTACCTTTACCAATGAAATTAAACACCAAATTGACACCAATGGTGCAAAGCCTGTTTTCACCAAATCATACAGGTATCCCCATATTCACAAAGAAGAGGTAAAAACTCAGGTTAATAAAATGTTAGAACAAGGAATCATAAAACCCTCTATTTCACCTTGGTCATCTCCAGTTTGGGTCGTCCCCAAGAAATTTGATTCCTCAAGCAAACAAAAATGGAGAGTAGTCATAGATTATCGTAAATTGAATGAATCCACGGTAGATGATAAGTACCCGCTTCCCAATATTTCTGATCTTTTGGATCAGCTAGGCAAGTGCCAGTATTTTACAACCCTGGATCTGGCTTCAGGATTTCACCAGATCGAGATAGACCCTAAAGATATTCCAAAAACTGCTTTCTCTGTCGAGAACGGACACTACGAATTTATAAGAATGCCCTTTGGTCTTAAAAACGCCCCGTCCACTTTCCAGAGAGTAATGGACAACATCCTTCTAGGCATTCTCAATGAACGTTGTCTCGTCTATATGGACGACATCATTGTGTATTCACCCACAATCCATGACCACATCACACGCTTACGCGAAGTTTTTAAACGTCTTCGAAAAGCAAACCTCAAAATACAACCTGACAAATGTGAGTTCCTGAGAAAAGAGGTAGCATACCTTGGTCACCTAATCACTCAGGACGGAGTTAAACCTAATCCCACTAAAATCGATTATATACAGAAATTTCGAGAACCAAAAAATTCAAAAGACATAAAATCCTTTCTGGGTTTAGCTGGTTATTATCGTAGGTTTATTCCAAACTTTGCGAAAATATCAAAGCCCCTTACCAGACTGTTGAAAAAAGATATCAAATTTGATTTCGACTCAGATTGTCGTCAAGCTTTCGACGAACTAAAACAATTACTGACTTCTGACCCAATTCTCATCTATCCAAATTTCGATGAGCCTTTCCTACTAACAACGGATGCAAGCGCATTTGCGATAGGCGCTGTACTTTCCCAAGGTCCCATTGGCAAAGACTTACCCATTGGTTATGCCTCAAGAACATTATGTAAAGCCGAAACCAATTACTCGACAATAGAGAGAGAACTACTTGCAATTGTATGGGCCGTGAAATATTTTCGTCCATATTTATTTGGAAGAAAGTTCATTCTAGTCACAGATCATCGTCCCCTTACTTGGTTACTTTCTATTAAAGACCCAGGTAGTAGACTAGCACGATGGCGGCTAAAACTAGGAGAATATCAGTACGAAATAATTTATAAACCGGGAAAAATTAATAAAAACGCTGATGCTTTATCTCGAATAAAAGTAAATCATTTCCAAGAATGCGCAAAGCTTCAAACAAAAATATCTGTTTTTGCATCAAATGAGACAGAATCCGAAGAACCTATCGAAGAACCTAAAACCTATGACGACGATGTAATAGCCGAAGAATACAATAAATTCGTAAGCCTTTACGAAACCAGATCCCTGATCGATTATTCTAAAATCGAAACAACCAACGACCAGCTGTTGGATAAGTCACACAAAAATATTATAACATTCTTTCGACAAAATAAATTAGAAGAACTACATCATAAGATTCTTGACGATATTTTCGAGGAAAACATGGAATTTAATCCAAAACAAATAAATATTTTCTCCAGTAAATCAACAAAAAATCGTAAATATTTCATTATTCCTCTCCCGTTTAACCCAGAAACTGTCACACAACTTCTCTTTTACATTCTCTATACCGGTCAAGACGAACTTGACATCTCTTGTACCTATTTCGTTGAAAACACACTCGAACTTCCTATCCTTGAAATATTTTCGTATATTTTTGCAGACAAAAATATAAAATTAAGTATCTGCCAAAACATCACAACAACCCCTAATGAAGACGAAATACCTCAGATCTTAGATCATTACCATCGCGGAAAAACCAACTTACATCGCGGAATTAACGAGACGTTAAGACGCATAAAAGAAAAATACAATTGGCCAGGCATAATAAAAGCCGTAGAAAACTTTATTAAAAGTTGCGAAACTTGCCAAAAAGTAAAAATCTGTCGTAAAAATCTAAGCAGTCCCCTAGTCGTAACAGAAAGCTATTCATTTATCGAAAATACTTTGAACGATGCTATAAACGCTGTTACATTTGCACGTTTAAAAATTTTGCACAGTTCAATCATCACTCCATACGATTTAGTAGACTCATTAAAGCATATATCGCAGTCATTACAGAAGAATAATCTTCCCTTGCCGATATATTATTCAAGCATAGCTCAATACCTCGACATAATAGAATTAAAGGCATATCAATTAGATACTAGAATAATTTTTGTACTAGAAATACCTTTAGTCGAACCTGAAAAATACACTCTCTATCACTTATATCCTATACCGATTCTGGATAATCGAATAGGCCTTCATCACATTTTGTCAATAACTAATAAACTAATTGCGCGAAATGATTCTTTACTTTATACAACCATCCGCAATATGAAGTCCTGCAAACCACTAGGCAACCGTATGTTCATCTGTTCCAACATCCTGCCATATCCAATTGATACTGATGCAGTCTGCGAGGCTCAGCTTCTGAAGAGACTTGATCATCTACCCAGAACATGCCAAGTTTTAGTCATTCTTGCCAAAGACTATAACATTCAAGAAATCAGTCAGAATTTATGGTTGATAGCTGTTGCAGACCCTCTGCCCGTCACAATAAAATGTGGATCCAGAGATATAGAGACTCAGATCATCAACACAAATACTTTGATGAAACTTCAACCCGAGTGTAGTGCCTTCGTTGGGAGTACAAGAGTTCGTGCCCAGAAATCAGTTGATGTTTACGACAACGTAACCTACAATTACCACCCAGTCAACATCCCTTTTGACTGCTGTAACCATATGCCAGAGAATATTCACTTACCAGATTTGAAGCCTCTGAAGCTAAACAAAATAGATGTAGAGGACCTGAACATAGCCCAGCACAAGCTAAATCAGTATGCCGATCAGCTGGATCAATTGGTAAATCAGCCGTTCGTGAAAAAACACATAAGTTGGTTCACGATTCTTACAATAACACTCATTATCGCACTGATTGCCTTATACATCTTTTGCAAATGTCGAAGACGAACACGTAACATCAAGATTGGAGTAGCCACTAGCAACGATGACAATCCACCCTCTCCACCTAAAAGAGGATCTAACGTTATACAATGGAGAAGAATAATTCCCAGAAGGAGACCGAGCATCCGCCTTGGCGACCCGATGGAAGAAAGTGAAGAGATTGAACTCAACCTCAATAAGCAGAGGACCTGAAAGTTGTCACCACGCGTCAACTTTCATCTTAATGGGGGAGTTGTTATATCCTTTCTCACGAGCAATGTCACCTTCAAGTACGATGCCCTTGGTTCCCACCGTATCGGATGTCGGTTATCTCAAGGAGACGGCGAGTACCGAGACGCCTCGTCAGCAGAATCTGCCCAGCAAGCAAGTTCCCACTGACGCAGCATTCGTCTTTCATATAAATAGTGTAAATTGTAAATAAAATCATGATTCGTTTTTAAGCTTCTATACTGTTAGTTTAATTTTGATTTTGTAAATAAAAATATTTTTTAAAAAGTGAATTTTAAGTCGAGTGATATAACATATATATATACATATATATATATATATATATATATATATATATATATATATATATATATATATATATAAATATTTATATTGACCCCCCCTGAAAAGTTAACCACGAGCCGCCACTGGCATTATAAACCAAATAGGGCACAACAGAAATATTGTCTTGGCAGGAAACTTTAATATGCTTCTTGGGACAAAGCAGGCGAAGTATGTGCATCTCACTAGTCTAGTAATAACTGGACCTACGGATGGTGAAACCTGTTTGGATAATGTTTTTATCAATTTTTGTTTTGCTTCTTTTTTTTGCCAATCTTGAAATCTCGATAAACTTGTGTATTTTAAGCCAAATTAAGTAATATATCAAATTGGGAAGATTTTTCATACTGTAACACACCAGACTTGGTTTAGTCTATAATTTCATTGTATAGATGGAAGAGACATGAGTATTGAGAATAAGTTTGAGTTGTTTGTGTTCATGATGGAGACATAATTGGAGTGCTTTTCTGAGAAAACATTTATAGTAGGATCCAATCAACCAAAGAGAGTAAGTTGGTTGTCAAGAGATTTAAATAACACATCAGTAAGTAGTGCAAAAAATCCTACAAAATGTATGTGGAATATTGTGGAGTGGAATATCACAAATAGCAACAGGGACGATCACAAAAAAAGTGTCCCTAGGATATTTCCTGTTGAGATCAATATATTTTTCACTCCAATTTTTTGGAGGAAAAATTTACTTTCAGACACACCGCATTCAAATATTAATACTGTGCAAAGACTAATAATTTTATAGAAACCAAAGACATTGCAGATAAATAAAAAAAATTGTGATATTTAAGATCTCACAATTGAAATAATAAAAGCTTTAAAAAACATCATCCTTATTCCATTGGCTAAATTAATCAAGGTATAAGAGCGGGTATTTTTCCAAAGTATTGAAAAAAGCTGTAGTTACTCCATTTTTTGAAAATGGGTATCAATTTACAACCTACAGGCTAATTTCCTTGTTGCTAATCATGCAAAGCTCTTTGGAAAAGCCATGGCAAGTCAAATTATTCGGCTTAATACAGAATAAAAACACAAGTCCTGGAACTTGTTAATAAAATAACAGAAAGCTTTAAAAATTGTGAGTACTTCTCGGCTCTATTCTGCGATCTAAGTGGTTTGATTAACGTCACGCATAGCCTGTTACTTGAAAACCTTAAGTTTTATAGGTATGACGCCAAAAATAAAGTTAACTAAATCCGATCTTTAACACCGCTTTCAGAGTGTGAGAATAGTTGAGATGTCATCTGCAACATTAAATAATAAGGTTCATCAAAGGTTCTGGCGCTTATTTTTAAAAATGGCTTTCCCAGGTACAATAGATGGTGAAAAAGACGCATAAAATATGATGTTTTCACTTCTAGTAATAACTGAAACACTAGGGTCAAGTTGCAACGAAGTTACTTATTTTCAATTAATTTATCTTATGTCTTATAGAAAAAGATTTATTTCAGCTTAATCCCTAACATTCTTATTAATATATATATATATATATATATATATATATATATATATATATATATATATATATATATATGTGTCACAGGATACCCTCCTGCGATCGATTTCTGGAAGGGTTGTAACCAGGGAGTTCTCAAACGCTCAGAGATCATCGATGTGACACAATCGAAAACGAAGCGTTTACGGAAGTACAAAAGTTCTAGGAGCTAAGCATAAAACTTAGCGTAACCTATTGGGGCTCCAGAGAATTCCAGCTGCAATCCGTAGGATTTAGACGAAAACATGTAATATACATGGATATAACTGAAAACAATAAAAATGAGCTCTCACACACTTTTATTCGAGATTTATTGGCCGGAAAAGGATATATGTAGAAAAGCAAAAATATTTCGTTTTGCAGGATGCGATCGATTTTTGAGCCTCTACTCCCATCAGGCAGGTTTGTATCCAGGGAGATCTCAAATGCTCAGTGATATATACATAAATATAAATATATATATATATATATATATATATATATATATATACCGGGGCAAGAACTAATATATAGTGGAAAATGGATTCTTTGGGATGACCGCTAAAACAATGGAATTTGGCTAATAGACACGTGTTTCTAACTTAAGGTCTTCATCAGTACAGTCAACTAGTTGAAAGACGAATACAACTAGTCAGAAACACGTGTCTATTGTTAGCCAAATTCTATTGTTTTAGCGGTCATCCCAAAAAATCCATTTTCTACTATATACGAGTTCTTGCCGCGATATATACTTTCTACTTTTGATCTACTACTCTTGGGTTATGAGTTTCGCCACAGGTGGCTATATGCTGCTCCGTGGTAAATAGAGTATCAAGTCCTTTGCTCCTGTTGGTAACTGTATTCATTTTGGCGCTAGTTGTACTCGTCTTTCACAGTACAGTTGACTGTACTGATGAAGAACTTAAGTCAGAAACACGTCTATTAGCCAAACTCCATTATTTTAGCGGTCATCCCAAAGAATCCATTTTCTACTACTACACTATCGATACTTATTAAATGGGTTAAATATTTACTGGTGAGGGCCTTTTTATAAAGGGAAGACCTTTTTGCTCCCCGATTTTACGTTAAAGGAATATAAATTCCATTGTTTTAGCGGTCATCCCAAAGAATCCATTTTCTACTACTACACTATCGATACTTATTAAATGGATTAGATATTTACTGGTGAGGGCCTTTTTATAAAGGGAAGACCTTTTTGCTCCCCGATTTTACGTTTGGAATATCTCCCAAGGAACCCACGGGGAATAGGGCTTACACCAGCTGAGACGGATCCAGTGGTCAAACTTTAAAACTAGTCTGAGAAATATCCAGTTGGTTTGTCGAAAAGAACTTAAGGTGGGTTGTTAAGGTGGGTACTACTGCCTTCATGTGGACTAAGAACTGTCCACTTTAAAAATATCTACCAGTATATTAGAAAATTGCAAGTATTTTTTTTATAAACTCCGCTAATCTGAAACAAATCCGATTTTCTGAAATGATTATTCATTATCCGTGACACGCTCCTTTAGCTTGGAACATAAATAAATATAAACATTGTTAAGTACATGCCAGATTAGAGTAGGAAAATATGGTTTAAACTGAAAGTATTTAGAATATTAGAGGTAGATAGCAGAATAGATAACTGGCATTGAATGTACCGCTCAATTGGTGGACCCATTTTTATATAATAAAAATCACAATTTTTTAAATTTCCTGTAACGTAAAAGCTACCTACTACAAATTTGGCCCCGAGCAGGGGCTGTTGTTTTTTGGGCATTTGAATTTGAAGATACATAACTCCGTATAGGAAAGCATGGTGAAGATTTTATTTCGTTGCTCTGATGTAAATAGGGTATGTAAGTTTGATTACAATCAACAGTCGGTTATAAATAATTATTTAGAACTGACTAATTTCGTACGATTTCGAAAAGAAATTAAATACATGTAAAAAAAATCTTTTTAAAAACAAGCTTATTTGTAAGTTCAATACAGTTTAGTGTATTGAACTAAAAAGTAAAAAATATTAACACTTACATAAACACAGAACTTAGTATTTAAAAAGAGTTTTTAGGTTTATTTTATTTTGTACTTTTCAGCATTAGATTTTTTTTAATCAGCTGTCTTAATACTTTCACTTTCATCTGTTTAATATTAAATTGTATTAGTACTTGTCAAGACAAATCGAGCGAGCCCAAACCCGACGGAGTTTGTTGTCTAGTTGAGTTCATATGCTACCTTCAGGCTCCATCATTAGACCAGGTCCATGGTGCCATATTATTGCATTTTTGAACAGACAGACATACGAAGAAAACAAGTTAAATAAAAGCTTTTACAAGCTTTTAATGTAGGTACAAGGAGCCTGTAAAGGAGAAGCGTGGCATAGTTTTCGTTTGTTTCGCTTTACTATTTACTTGTTTCTTATTAAGCCGAGTAGCGACGAGTTTTAGGAACACCAAGACTACCGAATCTGTGACTCCGAATATTTTTGCCGAAAAGACCGATACAAGAACCAAATGGGTATACATTTTCAGGTGAAATTTATAAATTGGGGCTAGACATAAATAAAACAGTGAATGAAACAAGGGAACGATTGTTGCAATTCCTGAGATAGGGGAAGCTTGCCCTAAATCAGTAAATCAAACATTTGCTTTTCCTGCCAATATCGCCGTTAGCCAGACGCCAGAAATATCTATGAATCCGATCACGATTGACACTTCTGTACCAATACATCATAGGTTAACTACCGTCACGCGTTTGATGTCGACCGCCGTTCAAGGAGGTTTCCGGGCATAGTCTTTAGCAACCCCGTTACTCACCTCTAGTACGAGAGGACAACCGTATAAAATTCTCAAGTGGACTTAGAGGTAGCCGCCGCTTACCACGCCCCTGTGAAGATGTAGAATAATATTAAAATTAGGGCATAGTCTATAGCAACCCCGTTACTCACCTCTAGTATGAGAGGACAACCGTATAAAATTCTCAAGTGGACTTAGAGGTAGCCGCCGCTTACCACGCCCCTGTGAAGATGTACAATAATCTTAAAATTAGACGTAGTGCTTTTTGAACACATCCACTTTACCAGAACCGCTGGAGTTCGAACTACCTCAACGGGAACTCCGTACCGCTAACAAAATTAAAGATGTCTCGAAAGCCGGTATCTCTTCAGCCGAGGGCAATCCTGACCCTATCCAAAATAACGCGGGCGCTAGAATGTAAGTCAAAGTCCTAAAAGACGTCGAGGATTTGATATTATCTGTTGAAACTGTGGAAAAACGTAGGAGGAAACTGTCGAAATCCTCAAAAACTATTTTGCTCCCGTTGTCGTACGGAAGGAATACAATCCCGTGACTGTCCTTGTAGCAAGCCGAGATCCTTAGTGGATGCCACTATGACCCGGGACGGGAACCGCACCTCTTTAACGATGTGCCCAAAAAAATAAACACCTTAGGTTCATTCGAAGTACGAACGCATATAAATATATACATAAAATATAAATCGTTTGGAGCGCTAATAGACTCCAAAGCAGCAATCTCCTACTTGGGGAATAGAGCAGCGGTACTCAAAGCTAGAAGGTGAATAGCTCTGCTACCCCTATGAACCAAGGCTATTTGGTTGATGCCCATATAGAGGGAATTATTGTTCGTAATGTTTCATTCCTACCCGAATAGTTCTTGGGATGGATTTACTTTGGAAGCATAACATCATAAACATCCAATGTGGTACTGGTACGATTGTAATAAATACCAAACAATTAATCGCTAGTCCGTACAGTGTCATTGGACCATAGAGTCTGAAGCTGGTCATAGTCTAACTCCGGAGAAACACAGAGCTCTGCAAAATGTCCTGGCAACTGGACTCCCGAAGTTCGTTCATGTTGGAACATAAAATTCAACTTAGCAAGATAGAGCCTATTAAGCAAAGATTCGGACACAAAATCTAAGAATACAAGAAATAGCGAATTCCGAAATAGACGGAATGCCAGCCCAAGGCATAACAGAGCCCTCCATTAGCCCACCGAGTTCCCCGCTAGTAATATGATACGGAAAAAGATAGAAATTTCCGGTTTTGCATTGTTTTCAAAAAAATTAACAATGCCAGTTTAAAAGACCGTTGCTGTATATTCAGCTAAGAAGCGCCCGATATATTTCCTAGAGACCTGATAAGACCTGTCATAAGGATATTAACAAATTCCGTTACACCCAACCAATAACCAATAGCTGCTTTTAACGTTCCATTGAAAGGATTGCTTTATTTTCATTTCATTGATTTTCACCGTCATGCCATTTAAACTACATTCAGCACCTGCTACCTTTCAAAGGTTGACGAATGCAGTTATCAATCGGACCACACCTTAATCCCTACAGTTTTTGCTATTTAGATGACATTGTCCCAGGATAAATCTTTGAGCAACATTTGAAATATTTACGCGAGGTTTTATGAAGGTTAAGTCTAGCCAACCTAAAACTTAATGCGGAGAAATGTCAATTTGGGCGAAAACCTTGAAATACTTAGGCCATCTCATAACTCCAGAAGGTATAAAAACCAATACATATAAGGTAGCTGCCAGGTAAGAGTTGCCTACGCCAAAACCGTCAGTAGCGTCCTTCGATTTCTGGGAATAGCGTCATGTATATAAGGTTCAGAATCAAACACTGGTCTCAAAAGTTATTTTTTTCCTTTAAATAATATAAGCAACGATTACAAATAAGGTTTTGCACAAAATACTATTCATAACAATTCATATCTGGACTACCGAGATTTATGATTTATATTCGTTAGTTAACAATATTTATTTATAATAAAACAAAGTAAAGGTATTTAATATTCAGTCAACTTTAAATATTCTAAATAGATGCAACATTCGAAAATCGGTAACAATCTGATCCTTCTGAGAGTCACAATAGTTTGTTCATATTTCCATTTTTAAGCCGATTTTAAGGACGCTACCAACAGTTGTTGTATAATTCTCAAAATTACACATAAAAATTCTATAATTTAATAAGACAATTCTATGCATATTTAATATTTACTTAGATGGTATGTACAGTGTCTACACTGACCTTCTTACAGTCACGTCAGTTGAACCTTGCACGTTCTGATGACTATACATAATATAATGTTATTAAATTTTACTATTTTGCATCATTGAGATCGCACGCATTGTTTAATTGATAGTTGTATAAATGGAATGTAAATCTTAGAATAAATCAGTACGTTATTAACCACGATAATTGTTACTCATTTACTACGAACAAATACCTACTACGTCCTACATCGTCCCGCTGCTCATCTCAAGCCGAAGCTGAGCAAAGCTATTGGCAAGCAAAGCTTGCACATTGGTCCTTCGAGCCTTAAAGCCGTTCTTCAACCGAAGAACATCCGTCCAATATACACAACCGTGTATCCGTCCATCAACCTTATCGTCCGTCCATCTACAAGCAACCAAAACCAACCATATAATAACAGTTGTCAGGAAGTCTGTCGTACATGGCAAGAAAAAAGCTGAACAGAAACCAAAGAGCTAAGAAACGTCAAGAAAAATTAGAAGAAATCGTTATAGCTTCTTTAGACGGAGTTGACATCAAAACGCACAATTCAGGTTTGCCAGTCACGCCAACCATAGAGAAAAAACCGTTTGAATTCGTAACCAGGCTAGAAGCAAGATTTAAAGAGCTTTTCGGCGAATAGCTTACCACCAAAACCTGTTTTAGGGTGTCGTTGCCTGAACTGAGTAGGGTAACGTGAAGAAGCACTCGAAAAAACTAAGTGGTGGGAAAAAGCAAAGTGCGGTTAGCTTCACTCGCACATACAAATATACACGTTACTTAATAATTGGTATTTTCCGTGTTGCCCAGTTACCGCTGGCGAGGGGAATACTAAAAGGAATAAATAAGATATACCTGTGCCAGTTCACGCTGGCGGGCATATATTATCGTTTCCACGATTGAGTATCACACACAAGCAAAGGCTTTTCCCCGTGACCAGTTAACGCTGGCGAGAAAAATACTTTAAGGGTTTAATAAAGTATTCCTGTGCCAAGTTCACGCTGGCGGGCATATATTATTGAACTCAGCTTAACATACAACACAAACAGACACTACTTGCAAACTAGCCGAAAGTAAACAAAAAACAAATAAACAAACAAAATATCCCGTCCCGTCTGTTCAAAAATTCATCATGTCTGCGGAAAGCAAAATGAATGAGCTTGTTCAAGAACAAGAAGAACTAGGAAAACAAATAATCCAGCTTATCAGCAATAGCAAGAAGGACTCTTCTTTGAGAAAAACTGAAACATATATAAAAGACCGCATCGCCACCTTAGAAAAAATATGGAAAAGTATCCAGAAAAACGACAAGGAAATAAAAAACCTAAACCTCACCGAACATGCATATTTTACCAAAAAATATGACAACCAATTAAAAGAAAAATACCAAGAAGTACTAAACTACCTAAAAACCTGTCCAAAAGCAGAAACACCTTCAGCAAGTTCCGCCGATCCCTTGGCGGAAAAAGAACAAGAACACCGTCTGAAAAAACAAAACTTCAGGCTGCAACAACTACAAACCGACCTAAACCAAATTGAAACGGAACTAAGCCAAGGAAAGTCCAAATCTCGCTATAAGCTTCACATGGAAAAAATTAAAAAACAATGGGATGCTATTCATCAACTGCATGAAGAAATAATGATAAATGAAACAAAGTTTCAAAACAACTATTTTGTCAATAATACTTATGCAGACACTCTTGGCCAGTACGAAGAAATTCTGGAAAAACTAACTTTAGAAGCTCAAGAAAATATCATGGCCCAAACTCAACAAATCGTGGTGAACCAGCCACAGCAAAAGTTAGCAATTCCAAAAGTCGTTATCCCGATCTTTTATGGAGGATATGAAAACTAGTCTAATTTCTTCGATATATTCAAAAGAGTAATTCATGAAAACCAAGCACTGACCAAGGCCGAAAAGATGCACTATCTGAAAACCCACACACGGGGAGAAGCAGGCAAATTGATTCAACACCTTGAGTCAACTGAAGCTAATTACGAAACAGCATGGGAGTTATTGCAAAAGCGATATGAAAACAAAAGGCTACTAACATTCCAACTAATTGATAAGATATTAGACGTACCAACGGTTACAAAAGAAGACGCACTGAAACTAAAACAACTACACGACACTACAAGAGAATGTCTACAGGCGTTGAAAAACCAAGATGTAGAAATCGATACATGGGGTCCAATGGTAATTCGAATAATCCTCAGAAAATGGGATTCTGAAACCAACCGTCTATACGAACAAAATCTTCAGAAGCCGCATGATATCCCAGAGTTCGAAGAATTTATGAACTTCTTAGAAAGACGATTCCAGTCATTAGAAACCATTGCCGTTAACGTCGCATCAGACAATAACAAAAAACACAGTAACGCTGGTTGTCTATTCTGCAAAGATAAACAACACATGACGTACCACTGCCAAAAGTTCAAAACGCTTTCAGCAGAAGAAATAAACAAACAAGTCCAAGAAAAACACATGTGCTATAATTGCTTAAGTCATGATGTTGACAAAAGGTGTTTCAGCCAAACAAGGTGCAATATATGCAGTCGCCAGCATCATACACTTCTACACCTTGAAAGATATCAACAAAACCAACAACGGTCAACAGACTACCAACCCAGAGGTTTTCAAAGAAGTTCTAATAATCCACCAAGAAATTCCCAATACAACGCCGGTGCAGGAAGGTCAAATAATCAACCTAACACCAATAGAAATACTTCAACACACCATACTAGCAAACAAGAAGAGAACGTTCTTCTCGCAACAGCCCTTGTTGAAGTTTCCGCTTCAAGTTCATCGCAGCCATTACGACTTCTGATCGATCAAGGTTCACAATATTCGTTTGTTACGGAAGAAGCCGCCCAACGACTAAATTTGCCACGCCGCCACATCAGAGCTGAAATATCTGGTGTTGGCGGAGGAGACCCTAAAATTTCCAAATGGTCCACTAATGCCCAGATTAAACCAAGATCCAAAAGTACATTTTCTATGGAAGTTAACATGATAGTCCTCCCAAAGTTAACACGTTCCATGCCGAAACAAAAACTCCAAATACATAACATAGACAACTGGAAAAATGAAGTTTTAGCAGACACTACCTTTATGACTCCTGGACCAATAGATGGAATTTTAGGAGCCAAGGAATATGCAACCATAATCCTGAACGACCTTCAGAAAACTAAAGAAGGTCTTCTGAAACAAAACACGGAACTGGGTTGGATTGTGTCTGGTTCTATATTATCTGAGCCTCAAAGTATTGAAGTAATTAGTATGATTTCTCAATATGAAGAAGATAATCAGCTAACAAAATTCTGGGAGATTGAAGAAATAATGCCATGTCACCAATTAACACAGGAAGAACAAGCGTGCGAAGAATTTTACGAAAAAAACACACAACAAGACAAAGAAGGAAGATTTGTAGTTCGAATTCCGTTCAAGCAATCGCCAGAAACTCTAGGCCACTCAAAGCCACGAGCAGCAGCAAGACTTGTAAACGTTGAGAAAAAATTTCAACACGATCCCGAACTACGGGACCAGTACATAGATTTTATGAAGGAATATCTAGAATTAGGTCATATGCGGAAAGTTGGACGACAAGAAATCAATCAAGGAAAATATTACATTCCGCATCAAGCTGTCATCAGAGAAGCAAGTACAACCACTCGCTTAAGAACAGTCTTTGACGCATCCTGTAAAACTTCAACAAATATTAGCCTCAACCAGATCACGCACGTCGGTCCGAGGTTACAACAAAATATCGCAGATATAATTATTCGTTGGAGGAAACATGAAATTGTCTTCTGCGCAGACATAGAGAAAATGTACCGCCAAATCAAAGTACACCCAGAAGACCAACCTTTCCAGAGAATATTATGGAGAGAACATCCTAAGCAACCAATGTTTGAACATGAACTTACCACCGTAACCTACGGTACCACGTCAGCTCCGTACCTAGCTATGAAAACACTTCAAACGCTAGCAAAGAAAGAAGCAAACAATTTTCCGGCAGCAAGTGAAGCAACATTGCAAGATTTCTATGTTGATGACATTTTATCAGGAGCAACAAACGTTCAAACAGCCCTAGAGCTTCAAAAACAACTGTTGCAAATGCTGGGGTCAGCAAAATTCAATTTAAGAAAATGGTCGAGCAATTCTCCTGCACTACTAAAGTCCATTCCGGAAGAACTTAGAGATCAAAAAACTCATGAGGTGCCGCAAGACGAAGAAAAAAAGTCCTTAGGGGTCTTGTGGTCCCCAGGAGACGATATATTTAAGTTCAAAGTAGAAATCTCACAAATCAAAAAACTAACAAAAAGAAACATTTTATCCGAAATCTCCAAACTATTCGATCCGTTGGGGTGGCTAGCTCCAGTTGTCAAGCCAAACTCATTATCCAAGATCTATGGTTACGAAACCTAAACTGGGATCAGCCCGTCGACGAAGAAATATCTACAAGATGGTTGCAATTTCAAAGTAAAGTAAAGAAACTAGAGAAAATTAGAATTCCTAGGTGGATGCGTTACCGAAACTCCAAAACAGAACTACATGGGTTTTGTGACGCGTCAGAAAAGGCGTATGGTGCTGTAATTTACAGCCGAATAGTAGAAGGAAACGAACATACTGTCACATTTCTACAAGCAAAATCAAAAGTTGCCCCAGCCAAGAATAGAACAACTCTACCTCGGCTAGAACTATGCGCTGCCGTACTTCTGTCTAAGTTAATACAGAAAACAAGAACCGCCGTGCAACTAGACAACACCCAAACATTCGCATGGACTGACTCCATGATCACTCTAGGGTGGATAAAAGGAGATCCTACAAAGTGGCAAACCTTCGTCGCGAATAGAGTATGTGAAATACACAGAAATGCAACAGGAGTTTCTTGGAATCACGTCAAGTCTCAGGAAAATCCAGCAGATATTATCTCCAGGGGTCTGGATCCTGATAAGCTGGAAGCTACCGAGTTCTGGTGGAAAGGTCCTCACTGGCTCAACTCATCCAATAACCTTCCTCTGACCAAGATAATCCCCGAAGTAAACGAGGAAATCAGAGCAAATTGTTACAAAGCTGAAATTGTAGTAAAAAGTGACATATGCGAAAAATTCTCTGACCTTACAAGAATGCTACGAGTTTTATCATACTGCTACCGAGTTACCAATAGAGAGGAAAGCCCTGTTCTCTCTGTTAAGGAAATACAGGTCACCCTTAAAAAAGTCGTCGCATTGATTCAAAAACAAGAATTTAGTGAAGACTACAAATCACTACGTACTACCAAGACAGTTGGAAACAACAGCAAACTGCGGAATCTAAGTCCATTCCTAGACAGCGAAGATCTCATTAGAGTCGGAGGGAGACTAGAAAACGCACCAATAACTTACCAGAAGAAACATCCAATGATTCTTCCGTACCACAGCCATTTTTCCAAGCTAGTTATACTAGAAGCTCACAAGAGAACTCTCCATGGCGGAAACCAAGCAACTCTTGCATATATTAGGAGCAAATTTTGGATTATTAACGGGAAACGAGCCGTCAGAACCCAATTAAAAAAATGCATCAGTTGCATTCGTTATAAAGCCAAAACCGCAGAACAATTTATGGGACAACTCCCGAAACCAAGAGTAACTCCAGCACCACCATTCACAAACTCAGGGGTAGACTATGCTGGTCCAATTCAAATTAGAACCACCAAAGGGAGAGGACATAAGTCGTACAAGGGCTACATTTCAGTATTCGTGTGCCTTGCCACCAAAGCGATTCATTTAGAAGTGGTCAGCGATATGTCAACCGAAGCATTTTTAGCTGCATTCAGACGGTTCACTGCAAGAAGAGGTCATTGTGAAAATATGTATAGTGACAACGGCACTACATTTTTGGGGGCATCAAAACAATTTGAAGAAGAAGTGAAGGAAATTATCGAAGAGCCTCACCTGCAAAATGCAATTATCAGCTCAGGAACACAATGGCACTTCATCCCACACGGAGCCCCACATTTTGGAGGAATCTGGGAAGCAGGTGTCAAATCCATGAAACATCATCTAAAGCGGGTCATTGGAGCATGCACTTTGACCTATGAAGAAATGACAACCTTGGTGCACCAAATTGAAGCGTGTTTAAGTTCGAGACCGCTTTGCCCCCTAACGGAAGATATTGATGACACCAATACATTGACCCCTGGACATTTCTTAATAGGGAGAGAATTATTAGCTCCCCCCGAATTTAAATCCTTCCCGAACTGTAATCTGTCGCAAAGGTGGAGACTCGTTCAAAAAATGAAGAAAGACTTCTGGGAAGCCTGGACTACTGAGTATCTTTCCAGACTTCAACAACGATATAAGTGGAACAAGCCTATTGAAAATTTGCCAGTGGGCACAATGGTTCCAATTAAAGAAGAAAATATAAATCCGAACAAATGGCCTTTGGCGAGAATAATGGAAATTCATCCAGGTCAAGATGGAGCAGTTCGAGTCGTAACAATAAAAAGGCCAGGAGGTGTCACTCAAAAGAGACCAATTCACAAGTTAATTCCTTTGCCTACAGACCAAGATACACAAGCCGCTACCCAGACCACAATAGAAATCAATAGTCATGTTGCACAGAAAGAAGAAAGAACCACAAAAGAGGAAAGACTGAAGCATACAACTTCAAAATCAGCACTTCTTTATGTTTTGACAATTCTATTCTTGCTAATTTCTGCAACGACAGCAGAAAACTCTTACAAAATTCACCAACCCCAACATGGCCTTTACATAGAACATCTAGGGACAACTCAAATTGACAAAGGAGTCTTTAGAATAGAAATAGCACATTCCAGAAACAGGAGTGAAAATGATGTGAAGGCAGTAATCAACGTAGCTTCTCAATTTAGAGACCTATGTGATAAATCAAAAAAGCTTACAAATGACGCCAGATGTGAAGCCCTAACCCATCATTTGGAAGAGTTAAAAAATCATACCCAGTGGATGCTGATGAATCTTAACGACGTCCATCATACAAGACGGAAAAGAGGCTATCTTGGAAAATTTTTAACAACTGTATTTGGAGTCAACGATGAAGTGTATCAAGATATCGACTCGCTCAACAAAAATCAAGAGCAATTGATTCGAGCGTCCAATCACCAAACTAAATTTATGGTGTCCGCGCTCACGGAGTTCAATGAGACAGAATCGAGGATCACCAATAGACTTAAACATTTTCAAGAAAAACTCAACCAAGGACTAGAAGCAATCAACAACATGCAGACTTGGTACAAGCAAATAGACACCAATGCCCTAAATATTCAACTGCTAAGCGCCTACCAAGTAGCACAAAACTTCATCAGCGAAATAAATGAATACTATGACAAACTATTGAACATCCGCTTCAATAGGGGCACAATATACGAACTAGTATCACCGGCATATATCAACAATATCATAAAAGAAACAAATAAAAAATTTCCGAATAACTTAAGGATTGTACCGACAATGTTATCCACGAAGCAGACAGCTAATAAGACAAGTCTCCAAGTGTATGGGTACTTTCCAATAGCAGATGTTGCCAAGTTTGGACTTCTAAAAGCAACGCCAGTTCCGGTGAAAATCGAAAACGGATCGTATTGGAACCTCCACGTCACTAATGACTACATAGCCGTCGACTACGACACGCAACTGTACTTCCAACTTCATGAAAACGACTTACAACAATGCATTAAACCATACCCCAATGATCCACATCAGTTTATCTGTTCACCAAGTTCAGTCAGAAACATAGAAACAAATCCTTCATGTATTATAGATGAAATATATGAACGAGCCGCTCCAAGACATTGCGCCATTGAAAAAAGCAGCTCTCCAACGGTAATATCTGTAATCTGCAATGGTGCGCGGGAAGATGTTGCAATAAAGGCAACAGGGATAATTCAAATATCTCAAGAGTGTATAATTCAAACAGAACAAAACATACTCACGCCTAAACGAAGCACCACCGTTCCAGTGTTAAATAGTTATTCCAAAGCGGTCCCAAACTTATTAGGCAATGCGATCCACCAGAAACAACTAGACGTTTTACCAACCGAGCCAGTGTTCGAACTGACAGACAGCCTTCATGAATTGATAAACGATCAAGAACACCAACAAGAGCAACTACAGAACATTCTTTGGCGAAACATTCACCATCATTCCATAGCAATTAGCAGCATCACTACAATTATCATAGCCATTCTTATAATTGCAGGATGGTATACAGCCAAAATCATTGTAGCACAGCATCAACAGAAGAAACGCAACAGGAAACCAGATCACAGGACCACTCAAAACGAGGAATTTGAGTTAAGATCTCTCACTTCATCCATCGGAGACAGGCCGCAGAATGTATAATTCTCACAATTACACATAAAAATTCTATAATTTAATAAGACAATTCTATGCATATTTAATATTTACTTAGATGGTACGTACAGTGTCTACACTGACCTTCTTACAGTCACGTCAGTTGAACCTTGCACGTTCTGATGACTATACATAATATAATGTTATTAAATTTTACTATTTTGCATCATTGAGATCGCACGCATTGTTTAATTGATAGTTGTATAAATGGAATGTAAATCTTAGAATAAATCAGTACGTTATTAACCACGATAATTGTTACTCATTTACTACGAACAAATACCTACTACGTCCTACATCGTCCCGCTGCTCATCTCAAGCCGAAGCTGAGCAAAGCTTGCACAGTTGTGAAGATATATTTTTAAAAATAGTCTTAAACTAAGTAACTCGGAGAATTACATAAAAACTCCCGCACCAAAATATATTTCCTGATTAATCTGTGATGCCAGTAAGGAGAAACGACGAATATTAGTGGATACAAAAGTTACTTCCTACCAACTAAGTACCCGATAAATATACATAAAATAAATAATATCCAAAGGTATTTTCAAAAAATATATTACAAAATTCTAAACAACACAGTTATTTCCATTTTTCTTAACAGTTGTTTGAATAATTTTATAACTAGTACATTGAAGTTATTATTAATATCAAACCGCTGGAAAATAATGTATCTAAAATTATAAACCAACTTCAGCATGTCACTCTGCTACATATAATCCTTGATATAAAATTAAAAAAAAACATAAATAGTAATAATATGCTGCCTAAAAACTAAGTATTGTTTTCTTAAAGACAATTGGATCATAATACTCAAGAATATATATATAATATTATATATATATATATATATAAATATATATATATATATATATATATATATATAGAAGAGTACACAGGTAGAGGTAGATTATTTTTTCTAAGAGATTGTGAAATTTCTTGAAGGGAACTAATCAGATCTCCTGGGGTTATTATTGAGCTATGTAAAATATTTAGTCTAGCGAATGATATAGCATTTAGAGCGTCGTTAAGAAAGTTTTCTAGAAAGGAGTAACTCTCCATTAATGATTCACATAAGTCTAATGTTCTTATTTGAGCATCGTAAAATGCAAGGTCATCAGATATGTCTATTATCGATTTATGGATTTCGATTATGTCTCGGTTAAATGTTTCTTCGTCTATTTGAAGTTTTTGTATTGATGCGTTAAAAGTTTTTATGACTGAAGTAGTAACCGATATCTGATTTTTAAGGAGGTTCTCGATATGTCTTTCGTCTTGGTTGACTTTATCAATGCATTCATTGAAATATTCACCGTCTGAGGCATCGAGGTTTCCAGTTATGGATTTCCAGACCGTGCCAATTCCGTTAAATATTCCGCGCCTCTCCCTGTAACTATATTTTTTCGTATCTGCGATTATTTCTTTATATTTTAAATTGACAGAATCGGATATTTGATTAAGCAGGCTAACGTGTGTTTGTATTTCGGATCTGAAAGATATCATTCTAGGCGAGTCAACGTTTATGAAGCCGTCTAGTAATCCTTCTAGGATTTTATCGTTATTCGCGATAGCTTCTTTTATGTAAGAAAGATCTTTATACACGAGGAGTGTCCATTTGTCGTTTGACACTTTGACAGAACCTTCTTCGTGGAAGAATATTCCGAGTGTGTTGTTGATAGGTGTTATGGAAAATTGGGACAGGCCTACCGAGAGCAGCTCGAGGAATCTGCAAAGAAGAATATTCTTATTCAAAATAGGGTTTTAACCTATCGAAGTTGACTTTAGATGACTGATTTGTCCGAGGATTAAGAAGAATGGCGGAATTTTGAAACACTTGTGTAATTTCAAAAGGACCATTAAATTTGTTTTCGGATTTTGATTTTATTTGTGACTCTTTGACGTATACCTTATCGCCAACTTTGTATTCGGGGATAGGAGATACGTGTTCGTCAAACCTGACTTTTGCTTTTTCTTTTTGTCTTTCTGTTTTTGCCCTAGCGATTTTGTAATAATATTCCATGCGGTTATTAAGATCTCGTATGTATTTCGATATTAATTTTTCCTGATTGTATAATGTTTCAAGTGGCCTACTTGACGTGTGACCGAAAATGAGTTCAAACGGAGTAAACCCGTGTGTTTTATTTTTAGTATTATTATAACAGATTACCGCGTAGGGTAATACATTAAACGGATGTTCTGTAGGGTTTTCTGCTACGTTCGCTCTAAGCATTTCTGATAAGGTTGCATGGAACCTTTCGATGGACCCATTAGACTGGGGATGATTTACACTAGAGAATGTTAGTTTTGTATTAAACAATTCACAAAGGTCTTTAACTAACGAGTTATTAAATTCACGCCCATAGTCACAATGTATTCTTAGGGGTGTTCCAAAATGCTGGAAAAATACTAATAGGGTATTTACAATCGTTGACGCTTTTTTGTCGTCTATTGGGTAGGCTTGCGTGAACTTCGTAAGTTCGTCTCGAACTGTGAGTGCGTAATATCTGGTTGGATATTCGAAGATATCAATGTTTACTCTTTCAAACGGGGTTTTTGGGGTCACCGTCATAACGAGTGGTGTACTTAAATTTTTCCGACATATTTTCACCTTCTGACATATTTCGCAGGCTTTAATTAATTTTTCAACATCTTTTGTTAAGTTCGGCCAATTATGCTTTTCTCTTATGCGCCTGACTGTCTCGTTTATTCCCCGATGCAAATTAGTTTTGCCTGAATGGTAGTGTTCTAGAATTTGGGGAATTTCGTCAGCGTCTGGGGATCTTACAACATTTTGACAGATTTTAAGTTTTATCTCTTTATCGGCAAAGATAAATGAGAACATTTCGAGAATGGGCAGTGCTAAATTATTTTCTACATAAAATGTTTTAGAGGGATCGAATTCATTTTGGGCCTTAAATAGAACATAGAACAGGTGTTGGGCTACAATTTCCGGGTCGAATGGTATTGGGATAATAAAGTATTTTCTATCTTTTACAGTTTTGCTAGAGGCAATGTTAACGCTCATGTTTTCAAAATGAACGTTTTCTTCGAAGATATCCTCGATTATTTTGTAATGCATTTCCTCTAGTTTGTTTTGCCAGAAAAAGGTAATAATTAATTTATGCGATTTATCTAAAAGCTGCGAATTTGAGAATTCGACTTTGGAATAGTCAATTATTGATCTCGTTTGGTAGAGATCTACAAATTTGTTATATTCTTGTGTGATGTGTTCGTCGTCTATTTCGACGGCATTTGGGTCTGGTTGTCTTTGGTCGTTATTTTCGCTATCATTTTCGTTAGCGGCAAAAATGGCACATTTTGATTGGAAATTTAATTTGCGCATTTTTGGAAGTAATTAATCTTTATTCGGGATAGGGCGTCTGCATTTTTGTTTATCTTTCCGGGCTTATGTTCGATTTTATAGTTGTACTCTTCTAATTTTAGACGCCAGCGAGCAAGCCTACTACCAGGGTCCTTAATCGAAAAGAGCCAGGTTAATGGCCGGTGGTCCGTAATAAGTGTAAACTTTCGTCCAAAAAGATAAGGGCGGAA